>JAIUSX010000049.1:12446946-13670419 GCA_026573805.1 Hesperophylax magnus
TCGCGGCCAATTATTTGTTGGTGCCACAATAGCATTTAACTAGTCAACAATAAAAATATTTACTTACGAGACCGATATCCCTAAATAACAAAAATTTTGTGATTAAGCCGATCCCTTTATTCCTGTAAAGTGCAATTGAGTGCATGTTTTCATCAACAACGACGTGCCCGGATATAGCTAGATCCATTGTTTTGGTGCTAGTCGTTATGGTTGGTTCGCATTGCCTTAACATTGACTGAAATAATTTTTACATTTAAATATATACATATTTCAAAGCTCATACCTCATTATGGAAATTACTAATACTTATTTAAAATGAAAAATAAAACTTACGTTATATACATTCAAGCCCACATGGTAGTTTGTGGAACTCAACATTTTCATGCCGTATTTGGAAGTTGGCATTGCGTTAGCTACTGATATAGAGTCATTTAGGACTATAGTAATAGCTGAAAAAGACAGAGGTGAGATGGATCCCGGCAAAACCTGTAAAAAAAATAGAAAACTTTAATTTAAAGCGGCGTGTTGAAATTAAGTAAAGATCCAAACCAGAGTTTTTGTATCTTAGGTTCAACCTGAGTTTGTTTGTGGTTCAGATGGTTTGGGCTTTTTGTGACAGATGGCAGGTTAACATTTTTTCTCCCTCCAACAGACTGAGATTAATAAAACGCATTGTAACGCCATGATTGATTCTCTTCTGCATTTTAACTTCTCAAAAAGGAACATCTCAGTCTGTTGGGAGGGAATCTAAAACAATTAGACATGGCGTATCAATAATTATTTTAATAGTGTCAGAAACGATAATGTTTACCTCTCCAGTATTGGCAAAAGTTAATAGATCCTCTTCTGACATAACTGGTGTATCCGCCTCGTGGGCCAACTCAAACTCAGTCCAGTTGTTTAAGCTTGTGATGGGCCGGGCTTGCACTAAATAAATTCTATCCTGCAAGTTAAGAAACATGAATGTAATAATGATATTTTGCCTACCTACATTCGAACCTTTATAAAGTAAAGATTATAAACATCATTCTTGAATAAAAGGTGATAGGGAGCTTTTCTCTTTCAATGTACTTGGTGGGCATTTGTGGTAAAAATCGAAGTGGAGTCATTATCCCCAGTAAAAGATAGTAAAAATACCAATACACTTTACAGATATTATTATTATTCGTAAGAAACATTGATTAACGACTTGCCAAAAAACAAATTTGGTCCAAAAATTTATAAGGTACTTTGATTGATTTTTTATCTTTATTTGACATATATATGGTTTGAACATATACAGCGTATGGACAGAGAAAGGCGTGTCAGGTGTTCAGGAGAATATCTGACTCTAATATGAAGAAGGGATGTCTCAGGAAGACATGGTACGATCATGTAAATTAGTTGGTTTGGTCCGGTCATGTCTCATGTCAAGAGTATTTATAACAAAAGAGTATGTATGAGATATGAATGACAATGTCAATAAACCTAGGAGTGTGTGCCAATACAGAGTTGTGTGGCATTACATTCTCTCTGCCTACCCCTATGGTGCAAGGACTTGATGGTTAGTTAGATAAATGGCAATATTATCTTATTCTGGGTGATGTACCTACAGTAAATTAATAAACTATTTGCAGATAAAACAAAAAAAAATACCTGTGCAATGGCCCATTCAATATCCCTTGGGAGTCCCCACAGATTTTCTTGTAGAATGGCTATTTTGCCAAGCAACAAACACTCTTTTTCCAAAAGGCTCAAAGATGGAACAGCATTCTCTTCATCTTGTACTGTCTGTGTTCCTGATTTCTTGGACTTGTTCAAAACAATTCTCGCTCCTTTCTTTCCAACTTCGATACTTTTAATGGAGAGGTTATTGTGAATATCTCTGTTTATTATTATAGTATCAGGTTCTATTTGACCAGAAACTACACTCTGAAAATGTATTACAGCAAAAAGTCAAAACAATGTAAAATACATTATATTATAAAGGTAATCTTGAATTAGATCCTGATTCAAACTTTAGTTCTCTTGAAAACTGAGTGTCATAAAACGAAAACAAGTCCGATACGTTTTTTGCCATTGTCAAATTACACAGTACACATGTATTTTCCAAAACTGTTATTTTTTGTATTAAAATCTTTGAAGACATTACAAATTTGGCTTCGGGTAACTAGCTTATTTAATTGCCATTGCCATTAACATTGGCATAACAATAAAAAAAACAAAAAACTGAAATTTAAAATTATTTTAATAAGGTGTTCTTCGAACTGAAAAAAATTGATTCATAATATTACCTCTCCCAGTCCATGGTTGGAAGTGATGAAGATGTGAGCAGGGTTGCCAGTGGTAGGGTGTCGAGTGAACATAACTCCAGCTGCTTTGGCATCCACCATCACTTGAACAACAACCCCCATACCACACTGCACCTGTTGGCCGTGTTGCCTGAATCATAGAAAAACAATTATTTCAATACTGTAAGACAATCCCCATTCCAATACTTTATGCCCCCGAAACTTACTTTATGCCACTTTAAACGTTACACGGTCAAACAAAACTATTTAAAATTTCCCAACGAAGTAGATGATGTATATAAGAAAACTACTAACTATTAACTAAGGAAGCCACTTTTAAAAAAAGTTACTTCAGTACAAAAATTATTATTTGAATGATATAGATCTGAGATTCTCAAACTTTTTTGCCTCGTGGAACACTTTAAATTAAGCAAATAATTTTTTTCCATAGACCCCCTGCCCGCCAAATACTGAATGTCAAATGTAATTATCCTTTTTTATTTTTTGTAAGTAAATTTCCCTGCCTGCCCAACAACCGGGTGGCGATATAGTTCCTCTTTACACTGTGCAGACAGGGGCGCCCTTATGAGGTGTCACACAAAAAAGTCCATAAAGCAGGATAAAAAACAGGAAATCCATTCTGAAGCTAGAACTGCCCCTTAAGTTCTTCGTAAGTGCTTATTCCGGTCAGTTCTTCTTGTCATATGATATCCAACTCTTTAACATTTCATTCTGTAGTAAAAACAACCTCAACCTCGTTTTGAAGTCTATGGGAAGTACAAAATTAAATGTTGAACGTAGATCAAATGTCATTACCCTGGAATTTTGTCAATGACAAGTCGGGGAACTGGAAAATTTTGCGCCTTCTAATATGCAATGTTTTGCTTCAATATATTAATTCTAGCAAGAAAAGGAAAGTAGACTCTATTTATATACCTTAGTAAACAATTTTTTGGAAAATTAGTATTTTGTAAACTGTGTTAGGTGTATTATGTCATTTACGTGTCATTAAAAAATGTATTTATTTGTTGAATTTATTGCATCTCACTATACATAAATCATGTTTTTTCTCATAAAAATCAACTTCACTAGGACTAAGCTTGTATCAAGGTTGACAATTTACATTTGAGTGAAGCAAACTTAAGCAAATACTACATATAAACACAAAATATTTGAAAAAATATGTATTAGTTGCGTTACCAGATGGGTAATTTTACAGTATATTGTAACAATATTTGAACCATAACTAATCATTAATCATTATTCTCAAGAAGAAACTAAGTAAATAATGAAGATAGCTCGGGTGACGTTCAGTTGTTAACAAATGGGATTTATATAAAATCTTATTATTTAAGAAAGGACAAGGACGAAAAAAAAATAAGACAATCCTCTGTCAATACAAACATCTTAAATAACTTTAACTGTGGATTTGGTAAACTTAATATGATTTGGAAGAATATTTAGTCTACCCCCCGTTTGAACCGGGACTCGTGGACTCCCAATTTTTTTTTCTCTGACTAGGATCCCCAGCAAAACGAAATTGACCTATGAGGATTCATACCACACTACTTTGGGAACCTCTGATATAGAATTATGATTCATTCCTGTGCTTATGTTTTTATTAACAAAAAACAAAACAAATTTTAAAACCAGCTAATTTCCCCTCGAAAACAATTTTGAAAGAAAGTGCAGTAATTAAAACCCGTCTTACGGTATGCATTTAGTTTCAGGAACTCAATAACTTAAAAACTTGAATAACAATGTCATAGTCATATACCATATAAACCACTCCACTCCCTCTCACCCCTGATAGTTCTGGCATCGGCATCTATCCCTTCTTCTTGTGTTACATCCCACTCAAACCCTTCCCACGACCAGTGGCGGCTTGTACTCACAAAAATGGGTGGTGCGCTAAAAATATTGCCAGTTGCCCAATTTACCTGACCTAACATACAGATAGACCTTCAGCAGAGAAGGACCAGCAAATAGCAATTTTTTAGCTTATACCGATCTGCTGGAGTGATCGGTATGCGAGCTGGAAACTAATGTTGCGCCATCCCGCCAAAGAGTTTGAGGCAGTGGCGAGCGCCGTTCACGTTTTGGAGAAATTTCAATGCTATAGTCAACATCCACGCTCTGCGCGTATAGATAATTCATTTCCCGGGTGACGTTTCTCGATGAGTGATATGGAATTCGCTTGCACCACGTTACTTATGACACGTGATACAAAGAACAAAAAATTCGAGCCTGTTGAATTTAACTTAATTCTTATAGTATTTTTAGGATGGGTCGTTTCAGAGAATTTGAACAATTCTTCAAATTTCAAAATTATTTTTTAAATACTGTGAAAAATTTTTTCAAGTTCTGTTATTATTTCAGTTCTATCAAGCGACTAGCCCAAGGCTGCCCAACCCCAGGCCCGCGGGCCACATTGTGGCCCGTGAACGAATCATAAGTGGCCCGTGTGAACCATTTTCAAAATACCCGCCAATTTGAAAATTACTTGGATTGAAAAATATTTTCGTATCATTACATCATCCACCAGGAGGAGTTGTGTGCATAGGACATAAAGTTGAATTATATAATGGAGCCGGTAGTACGCTACATAAATTACATACGTTCAAAAGCTCTTCACAGACGTCAATTCAGAATATTTTTTGAAGAAGAAATCAGCGATTTTGGAGAGTTACAACTGTATTGCGCTGTGCGATGACTTTCAAGGGGCAACATGTTAAAACATTTCTTCATCTTGAGAGAGCAGGTGTTGGAATTTTTAGAAGAAAAAGGGGCGTTACCTTTGGAAAGTGATTTACTCAAGAATAAGTACTGGTTGAGTGATCTTGCATTTCTTGTTGACATCGCCAATTATCTCAATATTTTAAATCTCAAATTACAAGGCAAAGATTGTTCACTTCCGACTATGTTTAGCCGACGAAAATATTGACCTTTTTCCCATACTCAAAGATTTGAAAGAGAAGCTCAATATTGTCAGCATAAAGTACGAAGCTAAAATTAGAAGCTTATTACAGTCGTTTGAAAGCAGATTCCAGGACTTTGAAAGTACAAAACTAAATTTAAAAATTTTTGTTAATCCTTTCACAATCAGTTTGACTGAAATAATTAGTTATCCTGCCAATATCCAGTTGGAACTCACTTAACTGCAAAATCATTATGCACTGAAAAACCTTTTTAGAAAAAAATAAAATTTTCAAAGTCACAAACTTCTTCAGAATAAATTGGAGATTTATGGAAATTGGTGCCAAAGGAAGACTGGCGTTTCAATTTTTAAGTAGTTTTGGATCAACGTACATAATATAATATTACTAACTAAGCTAAAAAAAATAGGAATGGCCGAAACAACAATGAACTTATTAGAGTCATATATAACAGGGCGAGAACAACAAGTACAAATTGGCAAACAAAAGAGCAAACTACTATCTTTAAACTATGGCGTCCCTCAAGGAAGTGTACTGGGACCGATCCTATTCATTATCTATATCAACGATTTAACTAACCTTACCATTAAAGGAAACATAATCAGTTTTGCTGATGATACTGTTTTATTATTTCAAGAAGAAAATTGGACGGATACATTTAATGAGGCTGAAAAGGGGCTTAGTGCACTTCAAAATTGGCTTAAAATCAACTCGCTTACCCTTAATATAAGCAAAACAAAATATATAACATTTTCAATAAACGCAAGGAGCCAACCAATAAAATCACTAGAACTAAAACTACACGAATGCCATGGAAATAATATACAATGTTACTGCCCCGTCATCGAAAAAACACAAAACATAAAATATCTCGGAGTAATAATCGACGAAAATCTTAGATGGGACCTACACATCAAAGGTTTTACGGAAAAACTCACAAGCCTTATATATTTCTTTAAAAATCTAAGAAACGTATTAAATAAAAAGGATATGAAAAAGGTCTACTACGCATTATGTCATTCTCGAATTGAATATGGAATCATAGGATGGGAATCTGCTACACATACGTACCTACACAACCTGAATACGATTCAAAAAGGAATCATAAAGACCATATTGAAAGTACCAATTAGAACGCCTTCAATTGAAATATTCAATTCCTTTGACGTACCAAATGTACAGCAAATATATGCCAAAAATATATTATTGAAGCTCTTCAAAAATAACAAATCCTCTACTAGACTGTGTATGCATAACACAAGATCGAACAAAAATGATATAAAAAATATTCCAAGTTATAAAACCACATTCGGACAAAGAAACTATACATACTTTGCAACAAAACTCCTTAACATCCTTCCCCAAGACATAAAACTAATAAAAAATCCTAATGAATACAAATCATTAATAAAAATATGGCTGAAAGAGGTCAATGAAAAAACCCTAATGAAAACACTAAAAACGATATAGAAGACACTAAAAACGACATAGAAGACACTAAAAACGACATAGAAGACAAATAAACCATATTTAAATAACTTTAGTCCGCCTCGGCACAGGACCCCCTAGTGAGGAGGACTAAGAAATACAATATTTTATACTTAATTTCACCATTATATTTTGTATGTAACAATTATTTTATATAGTCGCTAAAATAAAAAAATAAAAATAAAAAAAAACGTACGAGTATGTTTGTGAAAAGTTTTTTCTAATCTTAATTTTGTAAAAAATAAATACCGCACATCTCTAACTGAGCAACATATGTCTGATTTGTTGCTACTGTCAACATCTGAACTGACTCCTAAAATAGGAGAATTATTAAAACAAAAACAATGTCAGAAATCACATTGATTCTACCAATTACTTGGATTTAGATTTTTGTTACATAAAATGTTGTTTCGTTATTTGGCAGTAGATGCTATTTATTCTATTATTTTTATAAACGACAATAAAATTTCAATATGTTTATTTGTTTGTTGCATAAAACAAGACATTAAAAAAGCTTAGGTAACAATAGAAACCGTCAGTAGTCAGTGGCCCGCCAGTGACTTTAAAATCGTCAATTTTGCCCAACGGTTAAAAAGGTTGGGCAGCCTTGGACTAGCCCATATTGATATAATAACAGAACTTGAATAGGACTTTCACAAAACCCAAAAATGAGCATTTAAAATTGATGAATTGTTCAAATTGTGTAAAACAACCCATCCTTACAACAACAATATATAGTATTATTCTTATTACTGTTATTTCTTTGATTTTAGGTGATATTATTATCGGTTGATAATTATTATTTTTAGACTGACCCAAATTTTGGGAGTGCGTTGCTCCAACGCTCCGTAGAGCTAGCCGCCAATTTTTTATTAATTTTTTAGTATAACTTTCGTTCTCGCTAAGTAAAGGTGTTTAAATCAATTGATGGGGGTAAAATTGTGGTTTTAAACAATTTATTTGTGTTTATTGTCAGGAAAGACTTATATTTCTATCCATGTATGTACTTCATATTATGTTAAAATTACCTGCGATACTCCACACTTTGAAATGTGAAAAGCGATGACCAACACTCTTGTATTCCTTTGAGAACATCTTCGACAGATTTGCATCCCAAAATTGTAGCATTTTGACCAGCTGCAGAAAGTTCTTCAGAATCCTCGCCAATACCTGATTTGGAAAGAATAAACATTCAGAATTGTAAGTCACAAAAACAGCAAAATAATCCATGTGAGAGGACACTGAAAATAATGCAACCCAGAGGCAGACCAAGAAAAAGTTGACCTGACTGCCTGGAAGAGGATTGGAGCATGGTAAGTAGGGCTGAGGACTGGAATTAAACTATGGGCCATAGCCACTTGAGGAGATCACATCTGAACCTAGAGTTCAGCTCTGTGATGATGAATATTATTTTAATTAAATCATACTATACAATTTTAATGAGAGAAAAATTATTTTACCTGAAGAACGGACGGCAAAGTAAAGATCTTTAGGTGCTAAATCATCATTTTCAGATTCACACAAGTTTTCAAATGAAGATACAACATGTTCTTTCACTATGTTGCAAACTGCAGTAGATTCAATTAATTTTGTAGCCCTGAAAAATAAAACCACTAACTGATACAAAAGGCAAAGATGTTAACTCTATGCTTAATAATAATAATGTTTATTTCAGCTGGACAGAGCGGTGTGTGCAATGCTCTGCCTGCCATATAGGTACTCAGTAAAATTATGTTATGTGCATAAGTAGTAAGTTAAATACCTCTCACAAGCGTCTTTAAGGTTTGATTCACTGTAATTGGAGCCAACATCGGTAATGGCTTGCACCGCTTGCTGTAATTCCGGGTAATGGGTCAACTGGCATTCAAGAGCCCGTGTTGTTAAACAGAAGCCATTTGGTACCTCGTACTGCAATAAAAATCGTGCCAATATTTATTATGAAACTGATATCTGCTTATACAAATCATTTCAGTTCACTTCTCAAGATAATATTTGGATTTAAGTGGTGTCGTAATGGATGTTGTACACCACCAAATAAAAACAAATTGCGTGGCTTAGGTTAATGGGTAAAGAACCTTGCTGGATTTCTATGGAGAATTTTTCAAAAATTTAATGTGCCAAACAAAATATTGCTGTCTCCTACTCAATGATAGATAATGTTTATGATTGTCATCATATAATAGGAGAGGACACCAGAGAAACCAGGTCTTGAGTAACAAACCTACTGTCAATTGATTTTATGGTTTTTACCTGATCAGTGTTGACTGAAGCCAGCAGTGCCAAAGAGGCCCCCTTGCCCCCTACGGCATCAGGGCAGGAGGCCACTCTCTCCTTGAAAGTTGCGCACAAGGGGACCTTGGCATCCAAGTCATCCAAACTCAACCATTGCAATTGCTTTATATTGATGTGTTCCTCTAATGGCATTTCCCCTGTCAAAATAAATTCTGTTTTACAGTGTTTTCTCTTTCATGGTATGGAAATGCTGGGAATGAAGGTTTTATTCAGAATAATTCTCGAACAATTTATCGCCACAGGTGCCATGGGTGTCGGCAGGGGGCAGGGGGGAAGCAGCTCCCACTCCTATAAAATATGGTGAGAAAAAAAAATAAGGAAAAAAAAATGTTTACGACTGGCGTCACAACTACAAATCTGTCATTTTTTCTAATAAATGTGACATGTTTAGTGCCAGATACAGACATAACGCGTCGACTCGGTCAGGGCAGGACCTCCGCTTAGGCCCAGGATTCCCCAGCCTAGGGCCTTAACCTCAGGATAGGGGACCTCGGCCAGGGATTAATGCTGGGATGGGATGCTGCGAAAATTGTACACATTGAGGACTTAGGTCTCAGAAAATAACATTCAAAATTTTGCATAGGGCCCCGACGGTGCCTGCCTAGATGCCAAATTAATAAAATTATAATGGCACAGGATTCGGAAGAAAGTATTTCACATTTTTATGTAGACGGAAAATTCCACTGGCTCAAAGATTATTGAGGAATCGGGACCAATATGCGCTACCTATTTTCAAAGTCTTTTATATCTGTGTAGGTAATTAAATCTTGCATGAACCCCTTTAGTAAAATTATAGTATGAAATTGTGATAGAAATGGTTTGTGTTATGATTCAGGTTTACTTCAAACTCAGTATGCCAATGCGGCAATGCATGGCTAAGACGGTCCTGTTAATAACCCCGAGCAACGCTGGGTACACGTCATCTTGTATGTAAATATTTCTAGTTTATTCTGACTGCTTCTTTGTTCCTTCCCTGTAAGCTCTATAAAAAAAATAGAACTACACCCCCTCTCCTTAGCTTTACTTCTTTGTTTCTTTTTTGTTCCAATTTCATTATAATTTAAAATATTAAAATTCAATTAAATTTCTTCCACCTCGGTACAGGTTCATACAAAAAAAATGTATTTGTATATCTATTATAAATTGTTTGATAAAGATTGGATTTTACAGTGTTGTTTGCTAATGAAACTATACACCTTTTTAAATTAGTCACATGTATAACAGACACCTTTAAAAGAAATTTACTTAAATATTATTATTAGTAAATTATTTATGTGTAAAAATAAATTGTTTTAAGGTATTCTTACCTCTATACGGATACCAGAGCTGTAAAAACCCAGACCCTTGATTTCCATTTATACCAGCTTGAAATGGTACCAGAACTATTTTCCATGTCCTGCTTTTGTAGGTTTGTTTTAGATCTTTATTTAGGCTTATGAAAAGGACATAATTCCTGGATTTAGCTGGAATAGTGTTAAAAATATTGGTTTTGGATTAATGTTTTCATAAATAAAAAAATAACGAGTTAAAATTATTCATGAAAGGGGTTAATTACTTGATAACTTTATGGTGAATGATTTAGGTAAATCTGAGTCGTGTTCTCCAATGGATGACATATTTAAATCAAATGATTCAAAAGCCTGTACATCTCCATTTGGTAATCTGACATGTCCAAACTTAAATCTGAAACGTAAAGAATTGTAGTATTATTAATGATAATATATGCCCCGGAGACCATCAATATAAAAAGTCAATTTATGTCATTGATGCGATATAACATTGCTAATTTATTGATCTATTAGAGAGTCAATTGAAGAAATTGAAGCAATTGAAGCGATTGACAATTGATTGAGCGCATAAATGTGTATATGATTGAGCGCATAAATTCCATTGACGCAGCGGAATAATCGTTTCGCAGTGCGGTTGACACTCGTTTGTTCAATTGCCCTATCTATCGAGCCCATCGACTAATTACATGAATGATCGAGCTGTTTGGAATTCAGTTTCATAGCGGATTCAGATTGGTTTCAATTATAATAGCATCATATCGCGAGTTACGGAAAGTGAAATAAAAAAATTACCACTGTATTAATTCACTTTAGGTAGGAGGGTACCTCGTGTACCTACTGTTTACACAAACGTCAACAAAGCAATTGGGGCGAAAAAATATTGACAGATTGATTGAAGATCCGTCAATCACAATTCAACGCACATTGTCAATGACGTAAGCACATTAAAAATTGACATTGACCGTCTCCAGACCCCTTTATCTCTCAAAGATTGTTCAAGGAACAAAATAAACAATAGCTAAATTTATGAAATAATGTGATATGCAATACACAACCCTCCTGACATACAAAATTAGAATTCAAGTCCTAAAAATGTTCACGGGAATTTTTTTGTCTGTGATTCGTTAACTGGTTCAGATACGATGTGACCAGTGAAATGGAGTGCCCTTATCTAATTGAATTGATATTCGTATTACGCAAGTTTAGGACTCTCACATTCCTAGGTTTAGGAAACAAATAAGTTTTGACTAACTGTGTCAGGCCATTGGTAAACGACTCTGCTCCGATTTGGTAAATGGTTCCCTCGGAAGCTGCCCCCACGATGGTCAGTGATCTCCGCAGATTTCCCAGTACAGGCTGCCACACCCTCTGTCTTAGACCATACATTGAGGTGGTCACCGTGTCTTCCTTCTCTCCTATTATGATGGTTCCACACATACTGCCATACTGGTCATAACCTCGCTTTTCAGACTGCGTTCTGGAAAATCATATGGAAATTAATGAAAAAACGTAATACCTATTAATAAAGTATACTAGAAAAATAAATTAAAAATCACAAATTATGTTATCTTACTAAAAAAAATTGATAAAATTTTGGTGGAGAAAATCTGTATACATGTCCAACAAAAACCTCGTGAATGGTTGGTTTTGGCGCCATGAATTTTAAACAGCTCTTCTGTCTGGAATTTCTAGGTAAAATAAACTATTTTCAGCATAATTTTCGTCATGAACTACGGAGCTTCGAAATTTCCATTAACACATCCACGGACGGTGTTCTTTTAGAGAAATATGTGATATGCCGCAACATACACATTATACATTGAATAAGAACGTATTTTAGTCAAGGATGCGACAGGGGAGTCAATTTTTTTAGTATTAGTATGCAACTTGTCTATTTGTGTCACAATTCAAACACTTCTACACAATATGTAACAGCATCATCGACCAATGTATCGAATCAATGTATTGCAACGTTGTCCGTCAATGGTAAATATTTACCTAAGCGCCGCACTTATACACAGATTTTATGTAAATTACACATCGTTTCAACATAATTGTTCCAAGAAACAACTAATTATGTTTGGAAAGATGGTAAAAGATGCAATCAAATTCTATTTTAATCCAATGAAGTTTCAAAATTTCCCTTATAAAACGACCCGTTTGCCGCCATTGAATATGGAATGTTGGAGTCATTTATGAAAGTTCCCTAATTATGCATAACAAACTAAGAACCTAATAACCTATTTTGCGCATGTAAATAGTTGTTTCTTGTAGTTGGGTAAATAATTACCAAAATAAATTTTTAAAAATACCTACTAAATCGTGTTTTCCATATTTCTCAAGTGTTTATAAAAAAAAAAAAAGATTACAAGAACATTTTAATTCTAATGAGAGATATTTTGATAATAAAATTGTCTGGCTCGTGAAAATGTTATTTTAATGCATTGAGGTACGTATTTTATTATTATTTATTTCACCTTAACGAAATTACGCGCAAAGCTGATTATTAAACCAATTACTTGCTATAATTTATTGACATTCAGTAAAAGTAATATTTTCACAATGATTCCCTTTATTTCACAGAATAAAGATATTATAGAGTGCAGGTAAGTACCACTGACGTAAGAACGATATTTACTCTGTGGTAGGTACATACCTTCAACATACCACATGGTAGATATGGGTTCTTATGTAATTTCATTGTTCTGGTACAATGCATTGAAATTTTTAACTGTTTTAATTTTCTTGTGTAGTGTATTGTGTCACACAATACACTATTTAAAATTCATATTCAAACAATTATTCACATACATACGGGGTAAATCCGAATATAGGGAAGACCGAAAAATGCGATTTTGCGGCACCCTGGTAACATATAATATTCACCAATTACCTCTAAACAGGGGCAACTTTATTGTGCCTCTGAATCACAATAGCCGGCTGAAGCCGGCTAGAAGCGGCCAAAGTGTTAGGTTTTGTGGTGCGTTTTTTAAACAATTCTAATTTCTCGTGAAATTGTGAGATATCCGATCTTACCCCATCGTAAATATACAGATCCAGGCAAGCCATCGGTTTCGACTGTAGGTTTATTTTCGATTTTAAAGTAGTTTTGGAACACCAGACTCCGGTGCCTAATCTGACTCGGTTTCGGCTGTAGCTTTCTTTTCGATTTTAAAGTAGTTTAGGAACTCCAGACTCCGGTTTCCTAATCTGACTCGGTTTCGGCTGTAGCTTTCTTTTCGATTTCCCCCTTGACAAATTTCCGGGGGGAGATCGTAATATGACACTTTCGATGTTACGCCGTTTCCATTCAAAAAGCCATATATATTCCCAAACTTTTACAGGTACGAACGGGTGCATTTGCGGTGGTGGTGGTGCCATTACAGGAAAGGTTACTCTGCGCTGGGCGGACACCGCTATTCCCATATGTTAATAATATTATTTATTACAACACCAAACAATTTACGACGTTCGCATATTGTATTGTGTGTTTGTATTCTCCTTCCCTTTTAAAATGGCTATAAATATCTCAGTTTCGCGCGTAAAGTGACAGGACTTGAATTCTCTTTACCGAAATTCGCGTGATTAATTACGCGACATAAAATTAATTTTTTTATAGTAAGTAATGTACAGTAAATAAATCATCAGAAAAGACAGGCGGTAAAATAACAAGTCCGAAACGAACAATTGCAATGCCGAACACCTACATGATGACATATTTGGGTGCGTATAAACAGGAAAACTTTCTACTATGTATGTGAGAATTTTATAAAAATATTCTTAAAACCTTATTTCCAAAACACTGACGAACACTACGTTACACTAAAATTTAAAAAGAAATACCTGTTTTTGTTGTGCAGATAAACAATTAAAGTATTACAGGCTAATTTGGCAAAAGGAGTAAGAAATAAGTACTTTTTTAATGAATTCCGGTTTTGCTCCACAAATTTTCGACGTTACCACATAGAAAAATAATTTACAGGAAGTTTTGTTTGGCAGTTTTTTGGTATTTTACAGTGTATAACTCGATTATTAAAAAAAATACTAGCATAATTAAAAGCTAAAGACAGCATAATAAAATAAAACCCTTTATAGGGACACCGTAGATTCTTCAATTAAAAAAACCCTAAGTGGACAAATGTTTCTTTCCCTTCCCAACGTACCTTACATGAATATTATATGTACGTAGTTGAAGTTATTTTTTAGCTGACATATAATAACAGTTGAGCCATATGCACGCGTTTACTTCTGGATTTAAAAAAACATTGCATATAAATTTTTCTCTTGATAAAAAAATTACCTTGAAATGTTTTTTTCTTCTTAAATTGATTGAGCGGCGATAATTAATAATAATAATAATGTTTATTTCAATTTCAAATTTAATGTTAATTAATATGAATACGAGTACATATAAATGTACAGGTATTGTATAATATAGGGTGTAAAATGCATATTATAAAATAATACACATATTATGCAAGAAGTGATACAAGTAATAAGAAGTGCCAAAATTTTATTAACTTTTTTATTACATTGGCTGAGAAAGAAATGTACCTATATTTGAATGCATCTTTAAAATGAATCCGTCTTCATTAACAGATTCTTAGGCGTCGCGGTCGGTTCAATATTGGTAGTTCAGCCGGTCTTAGCCCGGCTTAGTTTTTAGTTTTGCGCCGTGGTAATAAGTCAAATGATTCGCTATTCCGACCATATGCGCCGCGTAACATTTACACCGCGATCAAAAGTAAAAGAGTTTGTGTGTACTCACATCCCATCCATCCAATTGGGACCTCTCCAGGGTTCTGATGCAACGGCTTCTGCCATCAAGCTGACGCTGGAGTCATCCGGTGTTCTCTGGGGAACCGAATCTCCAATCCACCTGAGATCATCGAAATCAGTCTATTTCTAAATGTTCCATAACGTGCAAGTTCGTAAAGTGTAAAATTGGTACTATTGCTAAAGCTCGGGTATTTAAACTCCAGTCACATTTCGTTGCTGTTCTTGACTAAACTTCTTATCCATAAAAACATTTTGTCAGTGGAGATTTAAACTGTCTAATTTTCTTGCTGAATCCTGTATAAGAAATGAAATAACTGGAACAATTGTTTTTCTTCCTTTTTTTCTGGCATCAGAAAATGGCGCCAAACGCCGCTTGCGGTTGCTTCGTTCCTTTCGTGGCTCGGCTCGCAAATATGTAAGCAGCATAACAGTCCTCACACATCGCCATTGAGATTATTTTTCACAAAAACGGCTCTTCATAAAAATACAAATCAACCTAATATTATTGATTACAGTGATCACCTAGGCTTACTGGTTTGGACAAGAGACTGCCAGGGGGCTCGTTGGCTCGGGGCCAGCCCTGGCTGGAACCGTTTCGGAATGTAGGATTTTAGATCGTTTTAAAATCAATAATTATTAATGGAAATATCAAAATTACACACTTTTTATACTGTGATCAAAATCATAAAAATAAACTTTAAATCTCCAAAACATTTTTAAAGGTATTCATAGTTTGTGAAAATTCGTTAGTTTGTTAGATAAAGGAAAATTACTCACATAAAATTAAATCGCACATGTTGCATGTCTGCATCTGTAGATCCTGATTTGCTTTGTTTCTGAAGCATTCCGTTGAAGACGATTCTCCAGCTTTGGAAGGGCCTCAGCTGTGTCAATGATAGTCCACCGGCTCTCCATGTTGAGGAAGACCCATCGAAAATCATTGTGTCATCTTGATCTAAATAATAAATGGTTAAAAAATTATCAATCAATTTATTGAGCATTTGAATAGATTAAGTTTATTTAAATAAGATTATTTAAAAGAAATGGTAAGATAACATTTTTTACCAAATGCTCTCAACAGTCTGGAGCCAGTGAGACCGTGGCATCCCCAACAGGGGTATGTTGTGGGGATGAAAACAATGGATAGGGGAAGTCGATGGGAAAAAGAAAGGTAGCGAAGTGCCTACCTACTAGGTTATAATACTCAGACTTTGTCCTAAATACGACTAAAGCCGTTTGAAGTTACGTTTCGCTTCATGGGGACCGGTGCGTGACAATTTTCATACAAATCTTAAATTTGGATTTGAGACCAGGTTACATTATAAAATTGATTAACTATTTTTTTAACTACCCCGCAGCTAAGTGGGGGTAAGTAGTACCCAAAATTACTATCCTCCTTATATTAGCTTAAGTACTTGACATATCATTTTAGTATTTTACGTATTTCTAAGTAGTAGTAAGTAATAAGTTACCATTAATTGACTGAATAATTGGGATTTCTATGGTTTAAAATCCCATAAGACAATATTATATAGTTTAAAATCCCAGAAAAATGCATAGGGTCGTCGGAAGACCCACTTGGTTACGTTTAGTTTGGCATCTTGGCCTGTCAAGAGTTAATCAAAAGATATACCAAATATCTAGTACGGATATGTGCTATGTTATTTATTTGTTTCATATTATAAAATATAGGCCATTAAATAAATCGATTCATTAACGATTTCAGAAGAAGTTTTGACAATTATAAATTATTACAATAAATAATTATTCAGTATGGTGTTTCGGTCCAAAATCCAAATGTAATATTTGTTTGAAAAAGACCTCGCAGTCGTTCCCCGTTAACGGCGATATTGGAATTTGGAAGTAGTCCAAAGGTAACGTAACATATAATATTTATTAAATATATTTTTTTTAATATATGTGAAATAATCCACATAATTAAGCGATTTAAAATTTCATTTGCTCTGCCGGGTTTTTAACCCGCGACCTCTTGCCGATCCTTGAAAGCCTACCGCACTGCCACCGAGGTCGACGAGTGCTCAAGTTCGGCAAAATAGCCATTTCCAGCATTACTTTGACATTTTTTCTAGAAATAACTAGTTTTGTTGCTGTAAGAACAAACAAAAATCCAAATCATAAAAAAACTCTCCGCTTTTGTTGATTTTGAATCATATTCTGCCTACATTATCTTAAAGCAGATACCGCTAAGCATTTTGGGTTACCTAATTAAAAATACTAGAAAAATTGATTTGCACGTACAATTCATAATACTTATTACTTAGCTCACGTAAGCACAAATAGGTTGGGCCTTTTTTATTTACGTATTGTAATTTGCAAAAAATACGCCTTTTATCATCCAAATTCATTTTCTAACCCTTCTACAGATGAAATCAGGAAAGAAATTTTTTTTTTTGTATTTTGGACCATAGTTGTGTGACATTTATTACGACCCTTGAAAGTAGTCCAGTACCAGTGCCTATAACAGAGGTCATCGGGATTGTCATTGGGTGTTTGGCAAGGTCTCCATTCCACAATATATCTTCCCATCAGGTACCTGAGCCTTCTTCCCATCAGGACGTTTGCAGTATTGGTACTGAAGGTGAACACTGCATTGAAAATCAAATCAAATAACTCACTGGGAAGTTGTAGACGGGTCCCGCATGGCAATGTCAGTTCCAATATAACGTCGGATACTCTGTGGGGCTTCCTTATAAATGTAATGAATAATGAATAGCCGTCTTTGTTGGTCCCAAAGATGGACAGGGAATCAGAAATGCCATGGTCCAAGCTTAGGGGCTCCTCGGTAGAGTCAATCAGTTCTATTTCGTCTTCCGATCGTGATTTCTTCCATTTGTTAATAATGTAACTAGCATAGCATTTCTTTAAAAAGAAATTCCAATCTGCAAAATTTTAAGTCAATTAATTACAACTTTTATTCAACTTAGCCCAAGTAATTGATAAACAAGGAAGAAGAGTTTCAACACAAGCAATTGATAAACAAAGAAGAAAAATTTCGTTAGTTATTTTATTTTAAGACAGTTTATTTGACTTTTTTAACATTATATTTTAAGACAGTTTAATTGAATTTTTTAACATTATTTTTTATGGTGGAAATGATTTGCGAACTGAAAATAGTTGCGCTGTTAGAGAAATCAAAGACAGAAATAGCTGAGCTAATGGTAACCGGGCAAGGACAGGACAGACAACACACTTAAACACACCCTTTAAAAGTGATATAGTCATGATAAGTGTTAGGTTAATTAGATTACGTTAGATAAGGTACAAAAACCTTTTTTATTATTTTTTTCACTCTATATCACTTCTCAGTGTTGAATTGCCACTGTCATTGTGGCCATTGAATTGTGCAAATAACATAACGCCAGAGAGCATGGAGAGCACAGTTCACGAGTTTTTGCTTCGTCGTTTACCTACATATGATAATGCAATAAATACTTGAATAAATTTAATTTATACAAGTGTAACACTTATAATTTTTTTTATATATTAGTACCTGGAACTGAGTAGAATCCATCCTTCTTCTTTCCTGGAGAACTCAGAGCGAGGAATACGAACGAAATTACACCCAATAATCCAGCGATTAGAATGGGTTCCACCAAATATTCAGACATATTCATGATCTCTCTTCATGTAAACCCTAAAAATTTCATGTAAAACATTACATAATAGATAATTGTACAAATTGGAATCGTATTTAACCTTCTGATTGCCGAACTTTCTTGTCTAGCTTAGATATGCCTGAAATTCCACTGATTATTCACATATCCCTAATATAAAAAAGTTTGTAAGTGTTTTTGAATTCGTATGTGGCGATTCTATAACTCAAGAACTCCTAACTTGGCAATCCAGAAGAAAATTACAAAAAAATCATAAATATTCATATTGCAGACTTCGTCAAATAGTAAATAAATATCGAGGGTATTAATTCCACCACTTACGAGAATAATAATATTTTAATGGTGGAATAACTTAAGTAAAACCACAGATTGTAATATTAAATCATTGAACCAGGACCGGTCCTGAGCAAACGACGCCTGGCGCCAGTTCAATGTTGACGCCCCTTTGACAAAATCAGTAGACGCCTATCTAGGTTATGACTGGAATCAATAATATTCTGAAGATTTCTAATTTTACGTAGCGCCGTTTTTATGAGAAATAATCTCAACGGAGATGTGTTTGGACTGTTAGGTGTTACGTATTATCGGCACCTTGGCAATTCGGCCCTGATTATTGAAGACAATATTATCGATTCTTAAACAAATATTTGAAAAATCAAGATACGGTCTTGAACCTTTGCTCTACCAACTGAGCTAATGGGACCTTATCTCCTTTGATAATATTTGACTGTATCATACTTCGAATAAGAACTACCAACATTATTTTCATTGTTTCGATAGATGTTGCACATCAAAAATAAAAACAGGATATATTTATCGAAGACACTGTCTAGATTGCATTTAGTTCGAGTTAAATCTTGCCATCAAAATAATATTATTGTTATGTGTGTTAATATTATGTAGTTTATATTTAGTTAGATAGCTAAATATTTATATTTCTTTAATTATAGTAAATTATAATTAAAAACTTTTGTGAAATGAATTGGAGTCGGAAAAAAATAACATACATACAGGATGGCTTTGTTGCTTAGCACCATTGTATACTATTTAGGGCCCTTGAGATGATATTTAATGTGAATACCGCACAGGAGTCCCAACTGCTCCCAACCGTCTAGAACCAGTGAGACTATGGCATCCCCGATTATGATAAAATTAATTAACATGTAAAGTATGTCTCTTTGTGAATTTTTTTTTCAGAATGATAATAGATTAGGTATATTAAAAAAAACCTTTATTAGTTTCTGTAAATCGGAAAACAAACTATTTGAATTCATTTCGTTGGTTTGGTGAACCATTTTTTGTTAATAAGATAGAGTTATCATGATTTTTCGTATTTATTCTGTAGGTACATGTCTGCACTTATTAATTATCGTAATTTTATATTGAGCTAAGCCCACTGATAATTGTTTGTAACTTGGGATAAGGTTTTTAAGACACAATAATTATAGGTTAGGAATTCCCAGAAAACATCAATTATAACTGTTGCAAGTGAAAGCGAATATGTTTCGACTTATTCTTTCATTATAAAATTCTTCACAAAATACTCCCGTGAAATCAACCAACTTCTTTGGTTGATTGACTCCATGTACCAAGTAGAACGGGTATATGGTCAAAAGGTGCTATATCGATACCACGATATTGATAACATTAATGTTATTCTCGACAATTCTTGATATTTGTTACTGCAAATATTTGCACTATTATCACTGTATTATTTTATATTTGTTTTTTAATTCAATATTTTAGGGGCTGTAGGAAAGTATTTATTAATGCGGGTCTTAAAGAGGCTCACATGTTATTACATTACATTAAGTTTATTTTTTTTTATTACAGTACATCGTGATACACCTCTTTTTAGAGCAGATGCTCGTGTTAAAAAGGCGGAGAATTGCGTGTAAATAGTAATTTAACATATTTTTATCAAGATAATGAAAAGAATTTTTATTTTTTAATATAACAAAATAAAAATTTTATATGCAACAAAATTTTATCAAATAGAAAAGAGAAAATAATGTAGAAGAAGGAAAGAGATAATAATAAGAAATAAGAGAAAAGGATTTCAATATAATAATAATTGAGAGATTATATTGTATTTTTAAGTATAAACGATTTTAATATGCTATTGATATAGTCTTTTTATTGAGCTTTTGATTTTTTTATAATTCGTTTCCAATCTTAAGTTAAGAGGTAATTGGTTAAACCATTTGACACCAAAATATTTATAAAATTGTTGGGCTGTGGTGGTGTTACAGCGCGGGATAGTTATAGAGCCAAGAATACTTTGTCTATTGCTGTTCGAAAAAGTTGTTAAGTTGTCAATGTTGAAACAATCTTTATGTATTTGAAAAAGAGTTATTTTTTTATAAATAATATGAAGTGAAGGGACTTTAAATTCTTGAAATAATCTAAATGTAGGGTAATCATACGGTTTTTTCAAAATTATTTTTACTAATATTCTTTGGATGATTTCTAAAGGTAAGAGAGAAGTTTTGAAAGCTCCACCCCAACCAACAATTCCGTATTGTAATACTGATTGAATTAGTGAAAAATAGATGGTTCTTAATAATTTAAAATTTAGTATGTTTCGTATTCTAAGAAAAATGTACAATAATTTTCTTAACCTTTCTACTATTGCATTGATTTGTAATTTCCACTTTATGTTACTATCTATAATTACACCTAGATATTTTACATTAGTTTTAACAGTAAGTACAGAGCAGTCAGGTTTACATAAATTTGAAATTCTATTACAATTACATGAGTGTATACTTATCTTTAAATTATCAGGGAATGAATTTTTATTAATGGTGAAAGGTATTATAAAAGTTTTTTCAGTATTAAGTGTTAACAAATTTTTATCGAACCATTTTTTTAGTATGTTTATATCTAACTCTGCTGTTCTTTGGGTTTCATTCCAAGTTAATCCCTCAGTTAAAATTGCTGTGTCGTCAGCGTATGAAATAAGTTTTGACATAATTGAGAGTTTAAAAATATCGTTGACATAAATGATGAAAAGAATTGGACCTAGAACAGTTCCCTGCGGGATGCCAAAATTTGTGGTCTGCGAATCACTCAGAGAGCCATTTAACTTTACAAATTGCTCTCTATTAAATAGGTAATTTTCGATCCACGTTAAAGCATTGTTAGTTATACCAATTTTCGCTAGTTTCGAGATAAGATTAGAGTGTGATATACTATCAAATGCTTTTCTTAAGTCGACAAATGTTCCAATGCATTTTTTTTTATTATCTAAAGATTTGTATATTTCAGATGTTAAGTCAACGATAGCATCTTGAGTGCTCATATTTTCTCTAAAACCATATTGATGTGCATTTAAAATATTATTTTCTTTTACAAATTTAAATATTTGTTTTTTTACAATTTTTTCAAATATTTTGGCAATGTTTGAGGTGAGAGAAATTGGCCTATAGATTGGGGTCCCCAGATTTAAAAATTGGGGAAATAATAGTTTTTTTGTAGGTAAAGGGAAAGTTGCCATTTTCAAAACTTGTATTTATGATGTGAGCCAATGGTTTACAGAGTGAGTCAGAATTTTTTTTAAGTATTTCTACAGAAATATTGTCAAAACCAGGGGAAGAATTACCTTTTAATTCATTAACAATTTGTTTAATTTCATCAACATTAGTTCGTTGAAATTGACTCAAGTTGTTACAAATATTGGATGGTGACGGTAGATCTTTATTATCAGTGTTATTTATTTTAAGTGCTAATTTTTCATTATTATCAGTGTTTTTTATTTTGAGTGCTAATTTTTCACCAACTGACCCAAAATAACTGTTAAAAATATTTGCACATTTCGTTGGATCCGTGTTTACATCGTAAAGTTTGTTATCAATATCTGTGATTTTGTTTATGTTAGATTTTTTTGGTTTTTTATTGATAATTTCATTTATAGTTTGCCATATCTTTTTATTATTGTTGCCAGCAATATTGATTTTTTCTTTATAGAAATCTTCTTTGGTTTTCCGAATAATGTGGCATAGTTTATTTCTGAATTTTTTAAAATATTCGTATAGTTTATAGTTTTCTGGAAACTTTTTATGTTCTTTATAAATTTTTTCTTTGTGTCTAATTGAAATTATGATTCCTTGAGTGATCCATGGTTTTAATTTTTTTAATTTAGTTTTTGGAGAGTATTTTATAATGGAAGAGGAAGATTTGATGTGCTTATTCAAGATTGCTTCAAAATTTAGTGAACATAAGTCGGTGTTATTAGAGGATAGAACAGTTTCCCAATTTTCAATATTAAGGTTTTGTTGTAATTTTTCGTAATTAATAATAGTTTTTGGAAAATTATTGCGGGAGTAATTATTCACATCTATTTTGTCAGTTTTAAAAGCTACAATACATGTGTGATGATCAGTAATGTTATTTTTCCAAATAATTGTTTTTATTTTTTCAGTTTCATTAGAATTACACCAGATATGATCTATGCATGATGGCCTTTGTCCATGAAATTCTCTCGTATATTTTTTTATACATGGTTTAAAATTTAGTTCCGTTAATGTGTTGATATATTCAGTTTTTTCTTTATTTCTATTGTTTTCAAATTCATTAGATATATCAATATTAATATCGCCTACAACAAAAGCATTTTGAGAGCAATTAGTATTTATAATAGATTTCAGATTCTCGGTGAAATTACTAATGCTCGAGTTATGTGTTCTATATAATGCTATTATATCGTAAAACGTGTGTTTTATAATAATTCGAATATGAAGACAATTTACAAGATCGATATGAATTTCATTAACGGAAATATTCTCATGAATAGATTTTACAAAAACAATGATTCCGCTGTTTTGATTTATTTTGTAAGTTGTGACAAAGTATTTGTAACCAGGTAAATTATAGGTACCTGAGTAGCCGCTAATTCTGGCTTCAGACAAAACAATACAATCCGGTTTATTAGTGAGTTCGTTTAATGCAAGTGTAAAATGATCAAAATTTTTCGAGACACTTCGAATATTTAGGTGAAGGATTGTTAATGCTTTTAGAGGATCTATTTCTAATAATGTGTTATTACATTCGACACTAGTTAGACAAATATTTTCCGTAATATTAAAAGATGAGTCTATCTCTTCAAATAATGAGTCAGACATGGGAGTGTATTAAGAGTATAGAAAAATAAATTTTTGATTTTTAAATTATTGTACTGTAGAAGTATAATTGTAGGAAAAAAATGTATTTGAGGAGAAAAAGTGTTCACCGAGTGAAACATTAGTTTCAGCAAGAAAATAAATAAAAATATGTATGTGGTTATAGCAGAAGAGTGTGTCCGATAAATAGTAATGACATTAAATGAATAATTTATAAAATTTATCTCCAAGTTTAATATATTGACAATATTCACCATTATTTCATTTACACTTGTGACAGCGTATATATTTGATACAAATATGGCGACGCCGCTATTTCTGTTAATTTTATAATTTGTTGTATAGTACGAGTAACCCGGTATATTATAATTAATTTCACTCGATGAATGCGTTTCTGATAATATTATACAGTCAAGTCTATTTAATTGTTTAATAGTTATTAGAAATTCTTCGAAATTTTTTTCCAAAGATCTAACGTTCATGTGTATTATTATTAGGCTGGCTGTAGGTTTTATATCTATAAGATCGTTTGTATTTTTTACCGTGTCAAAAATCCTTACGTCTATTTTATATGAATTATCTATTGGGTTTATTATAAAGTCGTTCATTTTGAGGTAGTAATAAAAATTAACAATAATGTTGGCGCTGGGAATACACTTCACATTTGCAATTATAATATTACTTGTGTTGACTTGTATATTATCACTGCGTGTTAACACTTTGCGGGAGGGCTTTTCGAAATATTTTTTTGAAATATTGTGCAATTTATTTAGGTTTTCGTTAGACTTGTAATTAATAATATGCATCATTAGTCGTAATCGATGCGATCCCTCGCAATTTTCAGCATTTTGTTTCTATAGTTGCACCTAATACTGTTGGCTGCGTGGTCCGTGGTGTTTTTTTCTCCATATTTAGAATTTTGTCTGGTGCAGTTTACACATGCTGGTACTGTTTTTCCTCTTCCCGGACATTTTGAAAGGATGTGGTCGCCCATGCAGTGTGGGCAAATTGGAGGGCTGGTTCGGTGTAGGCATCTTTTAGCCGTATGCATGAACATACAGCAATGAAAACATTGAGTTAAAGGATCGCAATCTTCAATTTTTACTCGTTGAAACTGTATATTTAGTTTACCGAGTGCAAGGAGACTTTTTCGCATTTTGCCACTGGTTTCCATGATGTAGCTAGTGAAATGGCGCTGCTTTTCGTTTATGTTTGTGTTTTTTATCTCCGTTATAAGTGTGATTTTGTTGTCTTCACTTTCCTTGTAAACATCTTCAATTCCTTCGTTCTGGGTTATTATTCCGCAAAATATTTCGTCTTCAGTAAGATTGGATTTTTTTTATGCTTCCGATTTTGTTGTCCGGGTTAAATCTTCCCCATAGGAAAAACTAAACCCTTCCACTCACTTTTCCACAAATGATCAGCTAGTCAATCAACACTATGCAAGTGCATTACATAAGTAAAATAAATACAAAACAATACAAGAACAACAACACGTCAACTCACCAGAGATCAAATGGGAAAAAAAAAAATTCACCGACTCCAGATATTTTCATATCAGAGGGTTCGGCTCGGTAGAACTTCTAACAGGGCCTATAAATCCTACTGATCCCTCAACATAAATATTTAAAAAATCTTTGGTTATCCTACATGTATTCAAAATGACCGACTTTTGCATCTTTATATATAAATTTTTTGATAGATCTAATACGCCTAAATTTTTAATGAGAGAGCTAGGTATAATGCCAGTAGCCGAAATAACGAATGGTAATATTTTTATAGTCTGAGAATGCCAAATTCTTTTTATTTCGTTTCCTAAATCTGTGTATTTTCTTATTTTTTCATTAACAGATTTTTGAATGTTACAGGAATTTGGAATAGCGACATCAATGATATAAGTTATTTTTTTAATTTTGTCATGTAAAACTATATCGGGTCTATTATGACTAATCGTTCGATCTGTCAGTATAGTTTTATCATAATATATTTTATAAATTTCGTTTTCTAAAAATGAATTTGGTTCGTATTCATAATATGGTACTATATTACGGCAGTCAATCAAGTTATGTTTAATTACCAAATTTTGGTGAATTATTTTTAAAACTTGATTGTGCCTAAATGTATACTCGGACGGTGCTAATATAGAACATCCCGATATAATATGTTCTATAGTTTCCGGAAAAGCCAAACATTTTCTACACAAATCATCAATTTGATTTGTATCTTTGATTATATGCTTTCTATAATTTTTAGTATTAATGACAATTATAATATATAATATAATATCCTTTTATTATTATTTTTGGTCTTTTCTTTTGAATTTCATTTACCACCAAATCGGTATTCAGTTTTTTTATTTCGGCGGTTAAGGTATTTGCATATTCCTTTTTTGGGCATGATATTATTATTTTTTCTTCTTTTGTTTTTCTCAAACCATTTATTCCTATCTTTATGTTACTTAAATTTATTTCTTTTTTTATTATTTTTTCAATTTCTTCTGCTTTAGCATTATTTTTGGTCGACGAAATGATGATTGAGAATCTCTCTTCTTCTCGAGGAGTAACTTTGGTTGTTGATACTTTCTGGGCATATGATGGTGTTGTTGCGCTTTTCATTATTTTTTCAAAGTTTCCCACCAGCTGGTCGTTTTTTTCGATAAGTTTGTCTTGTAGTTGAATTATTTGTTGTTGCATTTTTAATATTTCAGATTTCACTTCATTGTCAAGATCGATAATAATTTTTTCGATGTTTGTTTTGGTTTTTGAGTCTTTAACGGTTTGTATTTTTTGAACTTCATTTTTTAGCGTACTCAACAACTCTTCTACCGTCATGAAAGTGTTACGTTGCGGTGTAACGAGAGCGCGAAGACAGTGCCGTGGGACGGGCTGCCGTTACGAGCGTAAGACACGAACTTTATTATGTACCTATTACGCGTGTTATATATTAAAATGGTAAAGCCCAAATAGGTGGCGAATAATATAAATAAATAAATTGTTGAATGCACAATACCATAGATCACCCTAAGTGGTTTGCTACGTTTGATGACTTAGCAGGGATGCCCGGGTTCTTGGAGTGAGTTTTTTCTTGGCGGCGAATGCGTTTTCCCACCTACTGCATGGCGGGCCGAATCGGGAGAGACTGGTTGAGGGAAACCTTTTGACCTCTCCAGCCGGACTCTCTCGACCCATCGCCTTGCACCGCAGTGGGAGGGATGGATTCATACATCCGTCATTCCTAGACACTTTGACCCTCAGATTCCTACCCACCCCTAAAACTTATTTTCCTTCCCAGAACTTCCTTTCCATAAAATGACCCTCCACATAGCATCCCCAAAAATGGCCCTGAGGGATTTTTTTTTCTCAGGTTTCCCTCAACCAGTCTCTCCCGATGTGGAGATAATGTAAAAGAAATACTATTTGTTTTATCTCACTTCTGTGGTTTATAAAATATAATTTATCAGTCTCTTGATAAAATGACAATTTTAATATATGTTTTAAACAAACCTAGTACAGGTAATATTATCCTAAGGCAAAATGAACGTTCAAGGTTGACATTGTAATTACAATGCTTTGTACCGTGAGTGGGCATGATTCTTCTACACTGATATTGCAGGGGTTAACTTTATTTTCGTTTTTTTTTAATATGAGCGCGCTCCCTCTAACATTCATCTCCCTTTTCAAACCATCTTTGAGCGCTTACCACGGGGCCTTAAAATTGTCCACTCTAATGTAAATCATATCAAAGTGTCCGCTTCAAAAACAAAATTAAAGTTGGCGAATTTATAAAAAATCAATAATAGGAAAGCAGGTGGTATACCCAAATCAAGGGGACAATAAAGTTTGGGGACCTCTGGTTTAAATTCGCCTGTATATTTCTCTATGACCAAAGTTATGGTATGTTTAGTTTCAAGATAAGGTATGATTTTATTGTATGGCTATTTTAATATCTCACTACAAATTTGTCAATTTGTCAAAGTAGAACGTTTGTCAAGTAGAACTTTTTTTTTATTTTTTATTATTTATTCAGTGAGTTTTATGAATTACAATTTTTGTGTACTTAATAACTCCCACACTAGGCTAATGCCCGTGTTGTGGTAGTCATAATGCTATAAATTACAATAAAACCATATGTTGTAGTAAGAAAAAATAAAACATAATAAAACTATTGTCAAAGTAGAACGATTGTCACATAATTATAGAAAAAACGAACATTTTAATAAAAAAAACTTATTTTTATCGTGAAGAATTTTTGGGTTTATGCCGTTTTCTTCATCAGAGCAGATGTTATGGTGGACACTGTAACGTTGTCCGAAACGTTGGCTAAAGAAGGATAAAAGGCAACATGGCATAGAAACCCAAAAATTAATCACGATATTACTCTTGGCCATGAAAATCTCAAATCATATTAACCAAACATTTTTTTTGTGTATGGCAATTCACCGTAAAGAGAGTGCTTTGTGATTTATTTTTTAATTTTTTATTATCCGATTTTATGTTCGGGTTAAATCTTCCCCATAGGAAAAACTAAACCCTTCCACACACTTTTCCACAAATGATCAACTAGTCAATCAACATTATGCAAGTGCATTATATAAGCAAAATAAATACAAAACAATACAAGAACAACACGTCAACTCACCAGAGATCAAATGGGAAAATAATTCACCGACTCCAGATATTTTCATATCAGAGGGTTCGGCTCGGTAGAACTCCTAACAGGGCCTATAAATCCTACTGATCCCTCTACATAAATATTTAAAAAAAATCTTTCGTTATCCTACATGTATTTAAAATGAATGATTTTTGCATCTTTATATATAAATTTTTAGATAGATCTAATACGTCTAAATTTTGAATGAGAGAGCTAGGTATAATGCCAGTAGCCGAAATAACGAATGGTAATATTTTTATAGTAGAATGCCAAATTCTTTATATCTGATTTATAAATTATTATTATTATGGGTTGTTTTTATTATTTAAGCACAGACTGCACACTGTTCAATAATTATCTGATAGAACATTAGACATCCTTCACGAAATTATAATATTTTTTTAAATCGTCATAGAAGAGAATCATTGCGAGATACACGATTAGAGAACGAATCGCTCATAAAATATCGGGGTCATGGTCGTTTCGATGCTATTTATCTCAATTGCTCCCGCATAGTTTTGAGATTTTGTTTTTGTAATAATTATTAGTCACAACTGGTTGTTCAAATCACAAACCTCATTCTAATTAAAAACTACACAAACAATCAATATATACACTCGGTAATCAACAAAGCTTAACACATTTTGGAAATAAAAATTTCATCTTGCCTAAATGAGTATCGATGTTAATTTTGAAATAGAGAAGAAAATAACACGTCCTCGATACGAGCGTTGTGATCGCTCTCTGGTCACTGCCAACTTTATCATGTACTTAACTGATTTAACTCGCGACTGGACTATGTAACTGTAATTACTGAATTGAACACAAATACTCACGAACATCAATCAGCAATGTCAGGATTGTTCAATTTTTTTAAAGTATCTACCTCATAATAGGCGCATGCCGCATAAATACGTCTGGATACGTACATTCAGGGCCAGCCCTGAAAATTTTTGACGCCCCTTGTCAAAACCAGTAGTCGCCTAGATAGTAGGTAGGTGATCACTCTAACCAGTAATATTCGGATGATTTGTGTGGCGCCGTTTTTGTGAAAAATAATCTCAAAGGCGATTTGTTAGGACTAGAGGTGGGTCCTGTGAGTACTTTTCGTTACTGAGGAAAGTGAGTACACGTACAAAAAATACCGGTTTCAAAATACTCAAAAGTATTTTACACTAAATTTTTTTATACAAAAGTATTTTATAGGATTGATTAATAATTAGTGACTTGTAAACTGTACTCAGATAATTTCTCCCCACAACGATTCCCCACAAATTTTCTAGGTAAAATTGATTACCCTAATAATTATTCAAATCCGTGGGTGGGGAGAGAATTTCTGTAAAATAAAATTCCCCACAAAAATTTCCGATCTATTTCCCCAATAAAACCTATTAAAAGTACCTATTCAAAATACCCATCAAAAGTACCTATTTAAAGTTCAAAGAACCTATCGAAAGTACCCATTCA
Source organism: Hesperophylax magnus (assembly GCA_026573805.1). Lineage (NCBI taxonomy): Eukaryota > Metazoa > Arthropoda > Insecta > Trichoptera > Limnephilidae > Hesperophylax > Hesperophylax magnus. The sequence continues at coordinate 12,476,873 of JAIUSX010000049.1, forward strand.
AAATACCTATCAAAAGTACCTATTAAAAGTACCTATTAAAAGTACCTCTTAAAATACCTGTGAGTAATAAATACTTATTCCCAGTATAAAATACTAGTGAGTATTTTGGAACCAGGTGTTTTGGAGATTTGTCACAAGTACAAGTAAAGTATCGCATGAAAAGACCCGGTACTTTTACTGGGTACGATAAATACGCCTCTCCTCTAGTTAGGACTGTTAGGTGTTAGGTATTATCAGCGCCTTGGCGCCTTGATAATTCGGCGCCCGGAGCGGACTGATCCAATTGCGCCTGCATAGGGCCGGCCCTGCCTGCGTTATTATCTTAGATTAATTATTTTATCTGCCAATCCAATCCGTCAGGTGCGCGCTTCATTTGACCTGCAACGGGATATTAAAAATAATAAGTTTCTACTTAGTAACTTGTAATCGCATTATAATCGCATAAAAATAAACATGTACTCGTATATACATTGGTAAATGTAGGTACGTATTATCTATATGTGGTGCGTCACGATTCAAGACAAAACCAATTTATGTAGGTAAGTTAGACGTACCAAAAAATACTGAAATATCGGCCCTATGACCCCTGTTGTCGGTATATTATGTAATATATAGAGTATCAGTAGGCTTATCTTGTCATCTTAGCATCTTGACTTGGTAAATATCTCTCTTAGCGAGCTTAAAGACCTATTGAAATGTAAATACATGTAAATAAGCAGACACTTTTAACGATTCGTGGTGATATGCGACTAAATCATCCAATTCGCGTATTTTTGCCTTGGATGAAATCAAAGATAATCTTATATTCTATTATCTTTCGATATGATGAATTTGTGTTTTACGTTCAAGGTGGAAAAGCGGAGAATCTCGGCGGACGTTTTCTTTCAGTATGATATTGTTTCGGCAATCGTAGATTTGTCGAAACTACTCGAGAAATTTATATTTGTTTATTTATTTATAGCAGCGCATAACGCATTTGTAGCACGTAAGTTAGGTAGTAGGTACAACTACTGTGTGACCTCTTTGACTCAACACCTAAATCGGAGTATACCTCAGACAGCGGCGTTCAATCTGCGATTCTTTCTTTGTAGGTTTCGTGAGTTTAACGAATAATGTACTGCCTTTACCTACAGTTTCTGGGTATCTAGCACGATAAAGATTTTTTTCGATAACTTGTCATAAGTATGTTGGTAAGTTATCGACATTATTGCTAAATCCTTTGTCGATCGACCGTGCTAGATATTTCTCGCGAGTAACGGAACCGACACTATGAAATAATTTTCAAAGAATTGTGTATATGAATTACCTGTCGATTTTAGTCCGGATATCAATTATTACAACATGTCCGTGTCTTCAACAAGTACAATAGTTATGCCAGAAAGATCGCGACCTTTCCCCAATGCGCTTCCCATTAAAACAACTGGCAGAGGTTTAAAGAAGGGGAAGGTCAATATTTACACAGCACCGGAAAATAACATATAAGGACAGAAACCGATGAATAAGAAAGAAAAAAATGCTAGCACTATAAAAAAAACGAAGAATGCAGAGAAGAAGAAAAAGAAAAAAAAATAAATAAATAAATCAAAATAACTAGGTATTCGAGATCTGATATAAATGCCAATTACGTATAATTTACAATTAATATTACTGACAAGAACTGTAGAAACTGGAACACACAAAGAACATGATTTTTTCGCTAGAAATAGTTTTTCAACAACCTTTTGAATATTCACATTTCAAATTAAAACCGAAACGCTTTCTTTCACGCGGTTTTGGCTTGTGACGTCGCACAGTGGGCTGAAAATCGCCTTTCATAGACATAGAGACTTGAATTTTCAAGGTTATTTTTTTGGCTAGAAATGGATTCTGCTGATCATTACTATGCTATAAAATTTCGTACGAAGCAATTGCGTGTACAAATGAAGGAGTTATCATTTTTTAAAGAAAAATTTGTATGGCACTGACATTAAAAATGAGGCTATCTCTGGAATCACAAGGTTGGCCATTCTATCCTTACACACAGATATACTACTATTTATTTGTATTTTTTTGACATACTTCGTATTGTGGCGCAACTTGCGATTTTTTTTTTTTAAATCCTCAAGTTGAAAAAAAAACTTTTTATGTTGATGATTCATTTTAATGCTTAAATGCGAAATTTTATAGAATAGTAATGATCAGCAGAATCCATTTCTAGCCAAAAAAAATACCCTTGAAAATTCAAGTCTCTATGTCTATGAAAGGCGATTTTCAGCCCACTGTGCGTCGCTGCACCTGTATTTACTTCTCGACAGCCGCCTACTCCACGTCAGTGTCATAAGACTTAATTGTTGATAATTTGTTTTTATAAATACTGTTTGGTACCAAAGTGTACAAATACAACATCTTCAACACCAAACAAACTATTTATAAATGTCCCAAACGATGTAATTATGCGTAAAAAGTGGTGTCACGAAATGAAAAGATACATTTACAATTTGTAAACTTTTACCTACAACTACCGTTTTTAATACGCATTTTTAAAGATCTTTTTATAATGCACATAATTTATTTAAATGAAAAGTCGGGATTATTTCATAATAATGATATGTATAATTTATTCATATCATCCGATTGTATTATTTACTTTTTTTTTTCATATTGATCATTTATGTGTTTATATGCTTTTTTATAATACTTACTTTGACCCTGACTTTTTATACAATTTATTTATATAAAAAGTCAGGGTTATTTCATTATAAATACGTATGATTTATTTATATCATCTGGCATAATTTTAGAGTGATTCTGATTAGAGGTTTGTTTGCTATTTATACAATCCATTATTATTAATTAATTTTTACATTTTCGTATCTTGTTTCGATCAAGGGGGACCCTGCGCTTATAGCTTCTGATTGGCAGTACCTGCCTATCGAACCTCACATCAATCAGCTTCCACAATGTTATATCAAATATAAGGGATTTTACGTGTGTAAACCAGTGAGCGGTATATGTAGTGGACTGCCAACTTGTCTCCGGAAAACAAGCGACCATTATAATATTATCCTTGTTACAATAATTCATAAACAAACCGAATAATTAGTTAAAAATGTTTAAAAAAAATTTAAAGCATCGTTTGGAATATCAGGAATGGGCAATGGTTTCTTCCAGATTTTGTAACTAGGGTTTTCTAATAAGAGGTGTTATTTTGATATTCAATCCTAAAAGATCAATGGTTTCGTTGCTTGTGTGGCACCTAGCGCCGTCGTGTTGAAAGTAAACGTTGTCCAAATCAATACCATCTAATTCCGGCCATAAAAAATCATTAATCATATCTCAATAGCGAAATCCATTCACCGTAACTGTTGCTCCAGCCTCATTTTCAAAAAGTAAGGTCCAATGACTCCACCGGACCATAAACCGCACCAAACAGTCACACGTTGAGGCTTTTCAACAATAACTCTTAGGTTTTACGAGCCCCAGATGCGACAATTTTGCTTGTTAACGAAGCCACCGAGGTGGAAATGGGCCTCATCACTCAAGATGATTTGCATTTGATTCACTCAAGTAAATTTTAATAATTTCAATGCGTTGTTGAAGCGTATATCGTTCCATTTTTATTAATGGCGTAGTTTCTACTTGTCAAATGTCAAAAAATGACAGCTTCAAAAGTAACATCTACCGAAATAGCGGGCTATTCAAAATAACACCTCTTATTGGAAAACCCTGTATAATAGGTTTTCCAAACTAGGTTCACAGTTTGTAGCGCCGCTATCATTTTTTAATTTTATTTAAAGATGGCAGTGAACATAAATTACCAAATATGCTTGCTTAGCTGGTTTTATACCGCTGTATAAAAATAATCAGCCGTACAAAAATAACAAATGTTCATATTATATAATTTTAATTTGGGAGGCAGGTTTGGGTACCGTCGTCCCGGGAGCCATTTATTGGATAACCAACACATCTGCCATAGGTCACCCCAAGTGGTTCGCTACGTTTGGTGATTTAGCAGGGGTGCCCGGGTGTGGTCAGGATGCGCCTGCCCACCAGCTGCGTAGCGTGCCAGATCGGGAGAGGCTGGTTTGGGGAGAACCTTTGACTTCTCCAACTGGTCTCTTTTGACCCCATCGCCTTGCACCGCAGCGCGAGGGATAATCATACGCCGACACTCCTGGACATGCTGATCCCTAGATTCCTACCCATCCGTCATACATTTTCCTTCCCAGAACTTCCTCTACCTCCTTTAATTAAAAATACCCTTCACACAGCATCTCCAAATATGACCTGTAGCCCTCTAGGAAATTATCTCAGTGTGGGGTAAAAAAAATGTTAGGTTAATCTTGTATTTTTTCATATATACGGCATAACGTTGCCATCAACAAAAGTAAGAATAGTGAATGTACAAAAACTTAAACAAAAGTATTAAGTAACAAGCATAAAATGTAAAAGTTCAACAACTCAAAGAAAGGTATAAAGTAAAGTATAAAATGTAAAAGTATAACAACTCAAATAAAAGTAAAAGCATAAAATGTAAAAGTACAACAACTGAAAGAAAATAATAAAATGTAAAAGTACAACAACTGAAAGAAAAGTATAAAATGTAAAAGTAAAACAACTCAAAGAAAAGTATAAAATGTAATAGTACAACAACTAAAATAAAAGTATAAAGGAAGAAGTATAAAATGTTATTATTATATAATAAAATCTAAATATACAAAAAATATTATTTTTTTTAAATGTTTTAAAATGTGAGTACCTTTTATAACCTTTCGATTTTACATCCGTGCCTTTACACGGAATCATCATCATTATTTACTTGTGTTTATCAGAGCAAATGATTGTTTATTTTTCTTGCACTAATGAGAACAAACTTTGAAATTTTCAGCGATATCGGTAGAGTACTTTTCGATTATTACGAGTTCAAACATAAGCAGGCTGAATTTTTATACATTAAGTTTTGAGGCTTGTATTTGAAGCTTACGTATTTCGATAAAGACCCGGGTCATTAATCAATATGAAGGTCCTACAGTTAATTACGGAATGTAACTCGACTTGCCAAAATGTGATTACAGAATGTAACTCGACTTGCCAAAATGTGATTACGGAATGTAACTCGACTTGCCAAAATGTGATTACGGAATGTAACTCGACTTGCCAAAATGAAAACTAAGAAATATAATCAAATATTTTATAGAGCCAAAAATTATTACGCATTTGAAATATTAATAGATTTTTTAAAAATGTCGAAGAATAATGATAATTAGTCCTGACGACCTCTGTGGCTGAGTGATCTTCTGCTACGAATCCAGAGGATGCGAACTCAAATGCATAAATTTGATGAATTGTTCAAATTCTCCGAAACAATCCGTACAAGTAGATTGTTTGAAATCTGAAAATCACCACTATTTGGTGAATTGAACAAAAAAGAAGTATAAGTTATGGGAGCCAAATTTTTCAATCTCCAGACGATGTGTTCGATACCCAAAATAATCATTCATTATTTTCAACCCATGTTCAATATTTTATTTTATTTGGTTTTAAAAACAAAATATACACAACGATCTAACGAAAATTATTCAAAAAATAAATTAAAGCTATAAAGATCCATATTTAATATCAAAGTATGGCCATATTATATCTTCATTCTGCGAGAGTTCCTGTTATGCATATGACATGTATAAAACGAAATGACCAAAGTAGAGAATTGTTTAGAATTTGCCTGTAAAAACAAAAACAAAACCTCTCCTATACAATTTGCAAAATGAATTATAATAGTACTGGCTTTTATCAGGTTTCCCCTCGGAAACCTATCCAAGCGTCTGTTAATGCGCCAAGAGTGATCATTTAGTCCAGTCAGCCTGTGTTTTTATATGTAACTAAATAGTATAAAGCTAATTTTTTCCCCATCGACTACTATCATCTAGACAAGTGTTTAGCAAAAAGTCCCCGCCCCTACCCCTCTTGCCTCCCCCCCTGTGCCCCCCCAAACATGAAAAGTGTAAGGGTTTCGTAAATCGCGTCTATCTCAATTACTAAACAACATATCGGATTGCAATTTTTTTTATTCTCTTTGTTGTAACGTTTTCTACAAAAAAAGTTCAGTTAACTTTCGTCGTAACTTTTACCGTTTGTTTGTAATTCGTATGATAAGGTAAAAATTTGTATATTTTTTGGCACATAATTTTACATTTTGTCACAGAACTTTTCAGGCCGACATTTTATGAAAAAATATTTCCTACAAAAGTTGTAGCCCCTATTATTACCTTTAAAATTATATAAAATAGTACTTACTTTGTTGGAGATCCAGCGAGATTATCATGGCGGGTTCGGTCGAGGTGGGGCCGGCCGGCGCGGCGTTGCAATGCAGATATTGTTGTATAGTGATAGTGTTTTTTATCTTCTAGGTACACTATTGCATTTTCCATAAATAAAACTAATCGAGTCTCGGTGAAACCTAAATTCCCCACTTTTTAAATTTGTTTCAAATAATAATAAGTCCTTGTATACAGCGAAAATAGGTATTTTAAATAGTTTTTGGTTTGAAAATGCATGTAATATTTTTTAAAGATGTTATTTTAGAACAAAATAATTGCGGTATCTTAATTTGATCATATCCTAAACTTCCATGAGAGGTTCTTCATTTTCCTCGACTTCAACCAAAGTTACATTGCTGCATGATCCACCACAGCTCCCGCACATTTCTGTGCAATCAAGTGATGCTTTAAAGCAGCTACAATTATTTTTGCAAGCCTTTTTGCAGTTGCAGGAAACTAAGTTTATAACTTCTTCAGGTGCCGGTGGTTTTTTTGAGTGCACTGGGTACAGCATGTTGTCTGTTAAAATCCATCCCCAGTCCGTAGCGCTGATTTCCTTATCTCCAATCCATTTTTGAATCTGATAGTATGTTCGATAGGCGTGTTGTTCAGCAGCATCAGATGTTGGAGGGAGGGACGCCATTTTAAATTTGGATTTTAATGACATTTTTGCAACAGCTTTAAGGTACATTGAATATCTACTGTCATTCAGACTTGCAGACCTTGTGCATCCATATAGTTTCAAGACAAAAGCCTCTCCTACCTCTTTGAGAATATTTTTGTCTGCCTGTTTTTCATAAAACTGTAAAACTTTTGTGCGGAGATCATTTGATGAACTTAGCAATTTGTACGCGTTAATTTTGCCTTTGCCGAATAAATAAGATGTGGTATCACATCCTATGATAGCATGCAAAAATAATACCACATCCTTCATATCACCAATCTCTTCACGAATCTTGCTGATGTCATACGTTGATGGTGTGCCAGAGGGTTTGTGAAAGAATAGTTGCACATTTTGACACTGTGGTAGCCCTAACAATAGAACGAAAAGATCAGTATCCTGTCCGACAACTACAGGCCTCCCACTTTGAATCTGGGAGACATCTATTGCTCTTCCGACCACTTTAGTATCTGCATCTTCCTCCGCCACAATGGTTGGAATGTTTGCTTCATTAAGCTTCTAGAGAGCTGTTCAATAAGCTGGCTTTTGTTTTTTGGATTTGCCAAAAATTCATTTTGCTTCACAGAGCATTCCATATTAACGTTGAATTTCATTTCTAGAGATGTTTTTTTACTTCTCCGCATATGTTCGACCCCTTTTGTGGTGGGATAGTCAGGATACCCATCGAACACAACATGACAATCTTTCCCATACCGTTTCATTACAGTATCAACATACTTCTCTATGATGCTGCTATATGTTACTTTGTCAGGCCAAATAACACTGTGCAAAAGATACCCTCCATCTACTACATATATTTTTGGGGGCAAATTTTTAAAAACTTCGTTGCTAACTGTCCACTTTTCAAATATTTTCATAAGACTTGATTTAGTTCCCTTTCTTATCATTTTATTGTTTTCAAATAAAGACAAAGGGTATGGGCTAAGTTCATAGTTGAAGTATTGTTTGAGATTATTTGTTCCTTGAGACATACATATAACCCTATTAAACAGCTGATCAGGATTAATTGGCACTTCTTCAGATCTCACATTTATACCACTTACTACGGAGCCTATAGTTTTAACTTTATTTTTTCTTTTCAATTTAACATCTGCAAAATTATTTCCTTCGATGTCTTTCAAGCATTTCATTCCTACATCATACGCTTCATCGCAGTTTACACCCGAACTTGTCACTACTAGACCAGAGGATAAAGAAATTAAATCGTTGCTCTGTCGGAAAGGATTATGGATACGCAGCCACCCGAGAAATTTATTAATATCTTGCAAGTCCCTTTCTCTTCTACTGCATCTAAGTTCAGTGTGCTGTTCGTTAAACTGAGTCAAGCAGCCAGAGAATTTCTCGAAAGCCTCACAAATTTGTAGGGATGCAGGAGCGCAAGCAATGAACTTGGTTAGCGTCCTCTCGCTTAATCCTCATCCATGAGTAAGGCCACCTATGGATTTTGATGATCGCATTAATGTCTGCTCTATGGTCATGTCCGTCCAGATACCGGTAAAAAATCCATCTGTACGCCGAACTGTAAAAAAACCTTTATTGACGAACCTTTCGAAGTCTTCATTTGACATCTTCGATTGTAGACTCAACATTTGTTATAAGTATATGTGTGCGGATTTGGCGTAGAGCAAATGTCCAGCAGCATGGAAATACGGTATCATTTGCTTGACTGTATTAATGTGCAAATTCCAATCGCCGATTCTCTCTGCCAGAATAAAGTCTAGAGCCAAATTCACCAATTTAAACTCTTGTAGCCACAGTTTTGAAGTTCTACTAGTTTTAACCAAATCTTCATACACTTCTTCTAGTCTTGTCATTATTTCATTTGTTTTACACTCTCTCATGGCGTCTTCAACAGTTGTTTGTTTGTTAATTGTTTGGATATGAATATCATTAAAGTCGTTTGTAATCATTTCTTTAAGAGATGAACATTCCTCGAATAGCAGTAACATCAAAGCTGCCTGGGTCATCATGTGAGCTCTATAAGACCTTGCGTAAGCATGTCCTGACAGTCACTCTGCATGCAACAACCCGAAACCCCCTCCTCAAGGCCAGTACACTCTGATGTCACATCCCGACTTTCACGGTTGATATTTGGCGTTTCCTAGCCATAAAGTACACATAAAAATATATCATTTTAAAGGTAATAACAGGGGCTACAACTTTTGTAGGAAATATTTTTTCATAAAATGTCGGCCTGAAAAGTTCTGTGACAAAATATAAAATTATGTGCCAAAAAATATACAAATTTTTACCTTATCATACGAATTACAAACAAACGGTAAAAGTTACGACGAAAGTTAACTGAACTTTTTTTGTAGAAAATGTTACAGCAAAGAGAATAAAAAAAAATTCAATCCGATATGTTGTTTAATAATTGAGATAGACGCGATTTACGAAACCCTTACACTTTTCATGTTTGGGGGGGCACAGGGGGGGAAGCAAGGGGGGTAGGGGCGGGGACTTTTTTCTAAACACTTGTCTAAATGGTAGTAGTCGATGGGGAAAAAATTAGCTTTATACTATTTAGTTGGTCTAAATGGTGTTCTACGACACAGGCTGACTGGACTAATTGTAACTAATAATATTTAGGTGATTTGTATATCGCCGTTTATGTGAAAAATAATCTCAAGAGCGATGTGTTAAATATAATCAGCGCCTTGGTCATTCGGCGCCCGGAGTGGACTGCTCTCAGCCGGCCCTGCCAGGCCCACACCTGGTTATATAATACGCAAGATAGGCACCTAGTGAAACAATTTATAGATAAGGCACGTAGTTATTTGGGTAGGTACTTTCTCATAATCTCAAGATATGAGAAATATTATACCTGTATGTGGTAAATGATAATTTTTTGGTATTTCATTTATTTGTTATCTAGAATATTTATTATACTTACCTACTCTCTCGACCTATTGCCTTGAACTGCAGTGGGAGGATTGGGTTCATACGCCCGTAACTCCTGGATACATCAACCCCAAAGATTCATAATCACTCATTTTTAAATAAATATATTTGAATTTCACTTATGTTTTCGCTAATTGACGAATGCAAATCTTGGAGCGGAAATTAACCCATTTCCCGACATCCGAACGAACTGAAACTCGGCAAATAGACTCGTTGTCGATGACAATGCGTTATATCAACTTTTGGTGATACTCATGTACACACGCGGAAAAATGAGCATTTCTCTGAAATCGGATGACATTGCAGCAGTCAATATACGAAATAAATGTCGGTGTTACCCGATTGCATTTGGCGAGGTTAGTAGAGTTGTCGGCTCCAGTTCCTGGAGAGGAAAGTTCGATAATGAACATTAAAATAGATGTATTATAGGAAAGAAACTTTGTTTTTTATGGGTTGATTTTTCCTTCGCAGAAATTCCTCTCCTAAAAAATACCCTTCACACAGCATCCTCAAAAATGTTATAGGCTTACTACATTTTTTTTCTCAAGGTCTCCTATGTTGAGTTCATGTAAAAAATTACCTATGGTATTTTTAAAGAAATTAATCATGACAATTTACGATTGGCAATGAATTGGGGGATTTTGTGAGTAGGTGCATTATCATATTTACCAAAATTTTAACAAAAAAAAAAACTTTCAATAAAGTACTCAAAAATGAAAGCAAAAATTAAAAAAAAGTTAACAACATCATCAACTCCAAATTTTATGTAGACTTTTCAGCTTTTCGTTTGTGCTGTGAGTTTTCCGACACCGTGTATACATCATAATACGTAAAATAAAATGTAAATTTAAAAAAATATCAATATTTTTGAACCAGGAACTTCTACACATGGAGCCAAGGATTTTAACTGCTCGGTCAAGTAGGTCATAAAGGCATAAATAATTTGCTTTAATTCAAGTCCATCCTTTTTACTATAAGAATATATAGTAAAGTACTATATTACTATATGTCAAAAATGCTATAAGATTTATGTAGCATTTTTGATAATAGTGTGCTGTGTTTAAAAGTATCATCATCATCACTTTTGGCTCTATAACTCCTGGTGGGTCTTGGCCTCCTCAAGAGTCTTCCTCCACTCATTTCGGTCCCGCGCCAGCTCTCTCCAGTTTCGAAGCTCCAAGGCAGACAAATCTTTGAGGACGTTGTCGCTCCATCTTAACCTTGGCCTTCCCAGGCTCCTTCTCCCTATCGGTCTTGAGCTCAGCAGGGACTTTGGTACTTGATGCTCGGTCATTCTCTCCACATGACCTAGCCACCGAAGTCTTCCCAGTTTTATGAACTTTGTGATGTTTAGCTCCTTAAACAGAGTATAGAGCTCATAGTTATAACGTCTGCGCCAAAATCCATTTTCTGGAACCGGTCCTAAGATGCGCCTCAAAATTTTCCTTTCAAAAACGTCCAGTGCTCGCTCATTCTTCTTAGTTAGAACCCACGTCTCGGCTGCGTACGTAAGCACTGGTCTAATTAGTGTTTTGTACACTAATACCTTGGTGGTTCTGGAAAGCAGTATGGATTTCATTTGTTTTTGTAGGCGGAAATAGCAGCGATTTGCATTCACGATGCGCTTCTGGATCTCCTCTGTAGTGTTGTTATTGTTTGTTATCAGGGATCCCAGGTATGTGAATCTTGGTACCGTTTCAAAATTTTGACTTCCACATACGAGAGATGGGATTTGTTGGGTACTTAAAAGTATACTAAAATAAAACAAGGATACGAAAATAGTCATTTTATTTTTTTATTAAAATACAGAGCATTATAACATGAATGACAATAGTCTTGCAATAATATATTATAAACCAGGAATGTGTTCAACAAAAATTAGACTTAACGAATTTGTTAAAATATTTAAAACATCGCCATTTAACCCTCAGGGCCCGTTCCCACTTCCGTTTTCAAATCGGAGGCGGGTCCCGTTTTAAAAACGGATGGCCAATGGCCCTGTTCACACTTCCGTTTTGAAAACGGATCCGTTTTGAAAACGGACCATACTCTACGAAAAAAAATAATTGTCGATTCAACAAAAACATGTTATTTGCTCATTCTTCAGTAATGGTGCGCAATGGACGACGATGAAGCTCTTGTTGTCATGTTGTACTTATTAAAAAGAAGGAAAAAAGTGAAAAGAAAATTTTGGGTACACCCAATCATAGCCGAATGATTTTCTGTAGGAATTTTCCATGTGTTAATTGGTGAGTTGAGAAGTGATGAACTAAAGTTCTTTAATTATTTTAGAATAATAATGATTGGATTATTTATATAGCGCCGTTTTCACCATGAAAAATCACCTCAAGGGCGCTTAATGGCTTAAGAGAATGTCTATCACTTCCTTTAACCATCTACTGGAATGAGTTTCAGAGAGCTTAACATATCAAAATACAAAATTGAGAAAGTGCATTTGTCCTGAAGAAAGGCTATCGATATTTTAAAGTAAGAAAACAATAAACACTCAAATATTTTTTATTATGTGTTTATTTAACTAATACGCTCTTCCGTGCATCTCATTAGCTTTAAAATTTAAAAAAAGTAAACTTAAAAAAATTAAAATTAAAATTTTGATGTACAAAAGTTGTGTACACCAAGTGTTTTGTTTTTATTTAGTAAAAGATAAAATATTACCATACTCTTTCTTCGACCAGTGGTATTAAATTTACGGGATTTATTTCCTTATCCATTATTGTAGTTTTGATTTATTTACTTAACAAAATAACCAAATACAAGCACGCAGCGTGCCTGCTTCCTTGCGACAGGGAGCGGGCGGGGAGGGGTCGGGGTTTGGCGGGGACTCTGCCGGAACGACTGGACGACAAGTGTGAACAGCTCCATACAACACTATGAGCGAGCGTGTTCCGACACGATTTGAAAACGGACGCGCTGCGTAGGCGAGCCATCCGACAAAAAATGTCGGATCCGTTTTCAAATCGTGTCGGACAAGTGTGAACAGCTCCATACATCCACTACAGCCACTAGGGCATCCGTTTTTAAAACGGGACCCGCCTCCGATTTGAAAATGGAAGTGGGAACGGGCCCTCAGCCTGCGAGAAGCATCTGAAGTCTAAAATTATTACAACATGCTTTGGATAAGTCATTTCTAGGTTCGAGTCTTTGCTGTATTGCGTACAAGCACGTTACAGAACCGAAAATCATTGTAAAAATTCTCCATTCATATCTTTAGCAACATCTGTAAAAATATATTCAATAAATTTATTTGTTGATCTTGGAAAAGGATTTAAAGTTACCGAGACAGGCTATCCATATATAATATATATTGTTTAAATATGTCTGTTCAAAGAGAAACAAAGACAACTCGGCCCGTGTTGACATTCAGTAATGTTTTATCTGCTCTTTAATATTTCATTTTGTTTATATAAACATGGCTTCAAAACAGCTATTTATGAATATTTAAGATATGGATGCGTTATTTTAGCAAGGTTTACACAAAGAATTTTATTGTCTAAATGTTGTAATGTTATTGGTCAGCCAGACGAGATGAAAAAGTTTGGCACGTGGCGGTGAAGAAACCCACACATATGAACGAAGCTCAAAGGTTAATTAATAAAGATGTTTAGAGGATTTAAAAAACATGTTGAATAACAGTAATATTAAAAAGTTCTCTTTTCTAAAACAAAGAAACAAGGCAACATTTATGCAGTTATGTATAATTATTTTATACAACATTTATGCGGTTATATATAATCACATTATAAAATAACTAAAGTGAATAAATTAAAGGTTTTAGTATTTGCTTTTATATTATAAAACATCATTTAGTTTCAGTCCTTCGAAGAAGTATAAAATTATTAAAAAATGACAAAATAGGCCTACTTAAGTAATGGATAACAACTTTTGGGTTTGAGTGTGGTACATATTCGCTAAACAAGTTTTTCCTTAGCAACCATGTTTTTAACTAAATCGCAACACCTTCTTACTAAGGGTATGCTGATCGACCAATCGTCACATTTGAAAATTGATATACGTATTGGCCCTGCTGTTGAAAAGATTGAGCATCACTGCTATATAGTAATATTATCAGTCCTTAATAGCAGTGGAATCACGTGAACTTATTACAATGTTTATTGTTGGAAATCATTCATCTAACTGGCATTAATCCTTCAGTAACCATATGGGGTAACCGGGAACCCCGCCATATAATAAATTCTCCTAACAGCTAAAATATGAATACATAGTTAAAGATTCCTTATCATTTTGGAATAATGTAATATTAGCCATCTAGGCTTGTTGAAGGTTAAAATGGAATGTAAACTTAAGTAAGTTAGTGGTTGCTCGCATGAAAATTTCTTACTAATAAAACTATTTAAATTTCTTTTAACTAATAAAACTATATACATAACGTACTGACATTATGCTATTTTAAGGTACCAGTCCTATGCGACAACTGAAATGACTATGGAAGAGCTGCTGTATACGCTGCGTGAATGGGTCTTCTCTTTAGGTAGGTAGGCCTTGAAATGGATGATTCTAAACTGAACGAGTTAGAAAAACAAACTTCCTATTACCTTTGCTTTGTATTTTAGAAAATATTAATAATAATTATTATTACGATTAAATTACTTACTTAAGCGTTAGTCACAGTTTTTCAGCAGGGCTTGTAGGCTGTTTCGCTTTATCACAAGACTGCCTTATTAGATTTGTTTCAATGAGTAATTTAAAACATAATTAAACTGGTCAATATTCAAAGAGAAAATTTTTCTAAACAATGATTCATTATCCAAGCCCTGTGCAAGAATATTTTGAAATCCCTCCCTGTCCCTCGCCAAGTACAACGGATGACGAGGTTCATTCACTTTAACCCGTAGGGCCGACGAGAAAATTCAATAAATAAAATAACGTAGACAATCCCACACTTGACAAAGTGACAATTTTTATTTTTGTACAGGTAATATTATCCTAAGGCAAAACGAACGTACAAGGTTGACATTGTAATTGCAATGCTTCGTACCGTGCGTGGGCATTATTACACAATTTCTACTGATTTATATCAAGTTTCTCGTAAACTCGTAAAGTTTTTAAGTTCCAAAAAAAATTAATGTTATTTTTGAAGATAATATTTGGTTTCATTATAACTCAACACAGTGACTGTTCAACACACCTTTAAAAAGTGATATAAAGTCATTAAAAACGAAGAAAAAAAAAAAATTAAACCTAACCTAACCTAACCTACTTAACCCAGTCAATAAAGTTTTTGTTTCATCACTTTCCATGACTTTATATAACTTTTTAAAGATGTGATGAATTGTCGCTTTGATGATTTATCCGGTCACCTAATATTTATACATTTGCTACGTCGAAACGTTCATTATATGAAATTCACTCAATAGAAAAAAATCGCAAAGCTCTGAAAATTATTAAAAACACATTTTATTCAGTAAATTATTGTGTTATAGGCATGAAAAATTCACAGTGTATCTTTAAATGCAACTAAAGCATTTGCAGAGAGATTTATGCTTTATTTGAAACGAGTTGTGTTTTATTAAATATTTTCGCTTAATTGTTATCGTTTTTTAATATTAGCGAGCTTCCTCTAACATTCGTATTTACATATCTCCATTTCAAACCATATTTGAACGCTTACTACGGAGCCTTAAGCACATTTAATAACTCTTCTTCTTCCTCTTTCTCAAGAAGTTACAATACGAACAGCGATGTATCCTCCATGACGTTCAGTAGCGACTGAAAATTATAGGAAGTTGTCTTAAGTTGACTTGTGCGTCTCAGATCATGTGGCTCTGACCAGGCTGGTACAGCCGCACGGCTATAGTAATTTCAGTTGTCACTTAGGAATGGTACCTTTACTGAATGTTTACTGAAACAACAAATTTTTATCTGATTTGTGGTATGAAATCAATTTCGAATGGGCTACTAAAAACTATTTTCATATAAAACTATTCAACAAATTAATAATGTACATAAAATGCTCAAATTTTGAGCTGTTGTTCAAGTATTTAAATTCATTTAACCCCTTCATACCATGCGTACATATTAGAATTTTTTATTATATAATTGTAATTAAAAAATAATATCATGTAACATTTTTTGTTTACGCTATATAATTTGTCATTTTGTGTAAAACACATCCTCTGAGGTCTAATCTTCTTTCTCAACCAGTGAGACTGATGTACTCGAATAATGTGAAAAAATAATAATAATGCACCAAAATTGAGATTCTGGTATACATTTTAACATTATGTAATTGTTCTGACATAAATGAATAATATAGATATTTGAAATATGTAACAATCATTTTAATAGAAAACTTTACATAGAAGTTTTAAAAAAATTCTACGTATTTATTTACAACAGTTTAACCTCTAGAATTAATTTAATACAATACTAAAAATAGTTTTTAGAAGTTAAAAAAAAACATAAAATATCAATTTTAAAATAAATAATAAACTTTGCATACCAAAATTAACAGAATCTCAATTAAAAAGTCAAAGATAGCTACCCACACAAACCTATACATAGTATTTTGTATTAACATTATAAAGATTTAAATATTAATATTGTGGACGTTTTCTCTTTTGACCTTCACACTAAATAAGAAATAATCACAACGCTGTTACAGAAAGAATGTCAGAAGACTATGTGGTTGACCCAGAAGCGGACCGAGCAAGAAGTGGACCTGAGACGGTCCTGAGGACTGGAGGACTGGCGAGGTAATGTAGCCAGAGGAGAGCATTTGTGTAGAACACTAAATCCCACCCTGGGAAGTAGAGCTACGATGATGATGATGATGATGATAAAGATGCCGTAGTAATAATAATAATTATTCCTGTTTGCCATGTGTTTCAGTAATCGTTTCTTCAATGCTAACGGTATCGTCAATTCTGGATTTGTCCACAGGATATAACCTTAAAAAAAGATCAATAAATTAGCATTATAAGAATATTGCATCCTTCGAAGCTCAACCAAAAAAGTTTAGGCCTCCCAATACTCCTTCATGCTGCAGGCTATATTTAGAAAAGTCTCTTTGGTCGTTGTCTATTTTTTCACAAAATCACACTATTCTAATTTCCTGAGCCCAGAGGGGCGATTCTGATTCTGCTTAGGGAAAAGGAATTAGTTTTAAACTTAAAATTAATGACTTTTTCGTTAACTAGGGGCAATTCTGTTTCTACTTAAAGATAATGAATTGATCTTAACCTTAAAATTAACAACTTTTGTTAAATGCGCTTCCAGTTCTCTCTCGGATGACAGCGAAAAAGTCGTTAATTTTAAAGTTAACCCTTCAAGCTAATTTGTTCGCTTTTGGGAACAACTCATAAGGTCTTGTAGAAATGGTTGTAACTCCATTACTGTCATGGTGAAAAATATGATCTAAACGGTGTTGGAACGAGAACACACCACACTTTTTATTCAATTGTAGAAGTTAACTACAGAATAATTAAAATGTGCATCTTTATGAAACCAAAGATTCCGAAAACAATTTAAAAAAGAATTATGAAAATCGTTAATTATTTATACATGGTGTCCGGAAACTCGTAGTACAAGCCGGAAACTGGAGAATGTATACCACACGGGGAACCCAAATAAACATAAAGTTTTTTGATTTGAGCATTTTTATAAAAAAAAAAAAAACCAAAAAAATATATTTTTCGGCTATTTCAGGGTTCAAATTTTTTCGTCATTATTTGTTTTAATTTTAAATTTTCAAATAGTTTTAATTAGTTGGGTACTTTGATCTTCAGTAATAATTTATAAGAATTTGATCAAAAAAAAAATCAACTTCTGACTCGATTTACTCGAAAACGAAAGCTCAAATCAAAAAAAATTATACTACAAAATCGACTCCAAATGTGATGTAGATTCACCAGTTTCCCGCTTGTACTACGAGTTTCCGGACACCATGTATATGAAATGACAAAAAAGTGAGGTGACAGTAATGTTTGTAATACATTTTTCTAATTAAATGCTTGTGTTTTTATTTTTTTTTTTGTTATCAGAAATTATAGTAACAAAAAACGGAAGTTGAGCCATTTTAAATTTCTATTTACGTTCGCAAAAAAAATTGTAATACAGTCAAAATCGGTTATAACGAGCACGAGGGGACAGACTAAATTTGCTCCTTAGAGCCGTTAATCGTTATATCCAAAATAGGGATTTTTTAAAGTTGTATGTACCTACCTACCTACCTGCTTCTACTATCAATATATTCGCAAAAGTACAGTATATTTTCGAAATATGAATAGGTATTAACCTATTAAAAAATAAATTACAAAAATACTCTTATTTTATGCAAATTTATTATCATGATTGTTTTAAAGATTACGCTTTCATGCTTCTCAATTTCCTCTACATAACAAACAACGCATTATAACCATCATCACCTGGTTCAAGGCTTCCAAGAAAGATATCACTAAATTGTGTATCTTTTTATTACTAAATTGTGCATACTGTACCTACAGTTTGTAAAATCGCACTTCTCATAAATTTTAAATTAGCTTGCGGGATTGTTTTGGTTTTCAGCTGTAAAAATTTAATTGTCAAAAACCATTGATGCACAACCCGCGGCCCCAATCTTGCGGCCCGCCTGTCAATTTCATACGGCCCACTGGGCTATAGAGAAAAATCTAAATGTTTGGGTTAACCCTTGAAAACCCTGGCAGAGAAAATTTTTTTATAGTTTCAAAAAAGCGGCCTCTCTGCTGAAAAAGTTGTGCATCCCTATCATAAATTTACCCTGTACAGTGAAGTAGGTACTATAGAGGGGGCGGCGATGGCGGCAGCCTATAGGCTACAATGCAAAGGTCAATGGAGAGGTGAGCTGCCCAAAAACAGTCATACAGAGATTGAAACAAGACTGAGGGCAATTAGCCCGACAGCTGGAATGAAGCAGGACGGCAAACAAGCCGAATACCTCTTCAGACGGCAGTTTGGGGTGACCTATCCCACAAGGGAGGAATGGGACACGGTTCCAGGTCATACCTCCAAACAGGAACTAATCTGGTTCACAGATGGGTCCAAGATGGACGAGGGAACAGGAGCCGGAGTCTGTCTGCAGGGATCCAAGAGGGAACTCAGTATACCTCTAGGAACACACTGTACTGTGTTTCAAGCTGAGATGAAAGCCAACTTGGCCTGCGCACAGGATAATATACGTATTGGGTACAGGAATAAAAACATAAGCATATGTTCCGATAGCCAGGCAGCCCTAATGGCACTGGGAAGTAAACGATGCGACTCCAGACTGGTGATGGAATGCAGGACTGTTCTTACAGAACTCGCTACTATCAATAAAATCACCCTAATCTGGGTACCAGGACACAAAGGTATTGAGGGCAACGAGCGGGCTGACGAACTAACAAGGAAAGGGGCGAAAGCACCACTTGTAAGATCCGAGCCGGCCGTAGGAGTAGCAGCTTGCCACACAAAACTACATATTGATAGGTGGGTCAAATCCCAACACCGCAAATAATGGGAGAGGACACCTGGAATGAGACAATCCAAAGTAATCATAAAAGGACCAGACCCTAGACGAACCAAAAAACTACTCGATATGGACAGAAACTCACTGAGGGAACTGGTAGGATTACTAACGGGACACTGCCATCTCAGGAGACACATGCAGATATTGGGAGTGGAAAACCCCAATAGATGCAGGAAATGTGAAGAGGATGAAGAGACTCCAATTCACCTATGGTGCCAATGTCCTGCCCTGGCGGGAACTAGGCTCAGATACCTGGGGAGACATACAGTAGAACCAGAAGACATAGCCACATACCCAATGACAACTCTGGTGAACTTTATTAAAGGGACCGGGTTGTTGTTAAAGGATTGAGGTAAAATGGGAGATAGCACAATGGGCCTATGGCCTAAGTGCTCACGGGAACTACGTGTAAACCGTCTCCGCTTTAAAAAAAAAAAAAAAAAGTAGGTACTCGTAAGTAGGTACCTTATTAAAAATATTTATTGGTTTTTAAAACAAAATTGACGATGAGTTGTAATACAAAAGAACACGTAAAAAGGGAACAAAATTGCAAAGCTCATATTTCGCATGACTTTTGCAAATTTTATGACAATTTTACATTGTGCCCGATGGATAGCAATGGTTCACATAGCCGAAAATCTTACACAGGTAGTGCCTTAAAAATATGAATCCGTCCCCAACGGGATAGGAAGTTTGTTACTACTTAGGTACTTTGAGAATAATTTTTTTTTTTTTTCAGACCCAATGACCCATTTATGTACTCAGAAATTGCATTGACAAAATTATTTCCTCGGTATATCAGTGAATCGACCTCGTTATAACAGTCAACAATTATATGAAGATAAGCCTGAGCTAAAATATCATTTTGTAATTACTCATTATAGCCGTTAACTCGATTTTGATCGTTATAACCAAGTTCGACTGTATAATAATAATAATAAATAATAATACTTGGATGACTTGTATAGCGCCGTTTTTGTGCAAAAACACCTCAAGGGCGCTGTACAAACTTATAATACATTTGTACAGTGGTCTATGTTATTACTTAACTATTTATGGAGAAAATATACAGTTCAATACTTACCTGATAGGTCACTTGAGATTAACACTTAATTAACATTATCTAATTGTTTATTGGCGAAATTTAGATACAGGATTTAGGACTTAATTGAAAAATTGAATATAACTGGACTTTCTCTTAGGATTGGTATATTTAATTTAAGGATACGACAGCTTAAAAAGGTAAGTTTTTAATTTAGACCTGAATTCTGTTGGACTTGTTATGGATCTTAGTTCCGGAGGGAGTTTATTCCAAGCCTTCGGCCCAGATACTCCGAAAGCGCGATCACCAAACTTAGTATTTGGCTTGCGCATAGGTTCTATCAGTCTGCCTACAGCTGCTGATGTTGCTGATCTAAGCGTTGACTGCCTCAGACCAGTGTTTTCCGGGAAGCATAGTTCAGAGATGTAGGGTGGGGCCATTTCATTGATGGATTTAAACACCATCCAGCACAGTTTGTACTGGATTCTTTCAGGGCACTTGAGCCAGTGAAGGTTACGAAGGTGTTCTGAAATGTGCGAATATTTTGAAACCCCGGTTATGAGCCGTGCTGCTGCATTAAACACTGATTGAAGTTTGTCAATTTGATATTTTGGAAGGCTGGCATAAATGCCGTTGCAGTAATCGAGACGTGAGACTACGTAAGAGTTGATAAGTAGTTTTGTTGCTTCTGAAGGAAGGTTTCTTCGGACAGACTTGAGTTGTCTTAGGTGAAAAAAACCGGTGCTCACAGTCCTATTTATTTGACTTTTAAACGAAAAGTCTGAATCTAAATTGACACCGAGAAGTTTGACTGTTGTTTTTGGGATGATATCGCTGCCGGAAATAGTAATAGGTGAATTGTCTATGAAATGTTGACGTTTGTTTGTGGCTACCCAGAGAAACTCAGTCTTAGATGGATTGAGCTTCAGCTTGTTTGAAGACATCCAACGAGTTATTGCTTCTAGACATTCAGTTATACGGATTTTGAGACTATTGATATCATTTGGAACGCAGTAAAAATAAACTTGCTGATCGTCAGCGTAGCAGTGAGACAAGAGATCAAATGACTCGATTATTTTGGCGACATCATTTGTAAAAAGGATGAAGAGAAGTGGACCCAAAACGGATCCCTGGGGTACCCCTGAAGATAGTGTTGCGAAGTTGGACAATTTATTTCCAACCCTCACGGCTTGTAAGCGATTGGATAAATAGGATACCAGCCAATTTTTTATGTCGGAATTCAAACCAAATGTTTCCTCTAATCTCCTAATGAGGAATTCATGATCAATCGTGTCAAACGCTGCACTCATGTCTAGGAGTGAGATAAGTGATAACTTACCTGACTCTACGGCCAGAGTTATGTCTGATAGCATACGAAGTAGTCCGGTTTCAGTTGAGTGGAACTTTCTGTACGCAGATTGACGTTTTGCGAATAATTTATTTGAATTCAAGTGACTGGTTATTTGTGCGGCAGCAATTTTCTCCAGGATTTTTGAAATAAATGGTAAGTTTGAAATGGGCCGATAATTACCTAAGTTATCGGCGTCTAGTTTTGAATTTTTCAGGA
The DNA here is from genome assembly GCA_026573805.1 of Hesperophylax magnus. Classification (NCBI taxonomy): domain Eukaryota; kingdom Metazoa; phylum Arthropoda; class Insecta; order Trichoptera; family Limnephilidae; genus Hesperophylax; species Hesperophylax magnus. The sequence goes on from JAIUSX010000049.1 coordinate 12,498,866, forward strand.
TTGGTGTAACTACAGCTGACTTGAGTGGTTCAGGAAAGTCACCCGTGCTAAGTGATTTATTAAAAACGTGAACTAGGAATGGAGCTAAAACAGTAGAACATTGTTTTAATAACCATGTCGGTATGGGATCAAGACTGCACTGTTTATTAGGCGAGCTTGAAATAATTTTTATTACTTCTTCCAGCGTTGTGGGTTTGAAGGAAGACAAAATTCCTTTAGAATTTAAAGTGAATATTGGCAGAGAGGCGTGAGATGCGGAAGCACGAATGGATTCAATTTTTTCCCGAAAAAAAATTGAGAAAGCTTCCGGGGTAATATCTATTTTCGTTGGAACAGTGACTTCGGAAATTACTGTCTTTATTGAGTTCCAAAGACGTCGCGGGTCGGTTCGCTCAGAGTTAATCTTTTCTTTCCAATAGTCTGATCTTTTGGAATTAATTTTACACGTATACTGTTTTTGAGAAAGGATCCACTCGTCTCTTGTAGTTACAGAAGAGTTTTTCCTATAGGTCCTCTCTAATTTCCGCATAAGTCTCTTCTGGTTTCGACATTCATCGTCAAACCAGCCGTCAGACTTTCGAACTTTCCGTGTTTTTGATGATGTCGGGGCATATTTATCTAACAGACATGAAAGTGTTTTATTATATGTCTTGACAAGTTCGGTAGGGGTCTTTGTTTCCCAAACATTGGGTGTACATAAGAGAGAGGTCTGTAACTCTTCCAGAAAATCGCTAAAGCAAAATTTACGCCATTCCCTTGATACAATTGTTTTATATGGTACTTTAGGCGGGTTAAAATCAATATCAGTGCAAACGAGCCGATGGTCTGACAGTCCTATATCACGAATATCTGCTGAAAGCGGTGGATCACTGTTCTTTGAAATTAGTACATCTAATGTACCACCAGCATCATGAGTTGGGACGTCGACCCATTGGTGGCATCCAAAGCTGGCTAATAGATCTAAGAATTTAACAGTGTTTGGTGATGTCACGCGCTCGAGACGAATATTAATGTCGCCTGTAATAATGAGTGTGTCGGAGAGTCCTACTGAAACTTCCAAAAACTGTGAAAACTCATTATAAAATTCGACAGAGATTGGTTTCGATCCGGGCCTATAAAGGGTGCACAACATGAACGACGTTCCTGAAGAAGAAACCCTGCATCCAATATACTCAAACGTGTTAAATGTACCGAGAGCTACTTTGTTTAGCCGTAATCCTGGTCGGGCTATTATCGCGACACCCCCGTGATTCACGTGTGAGATATTGTTTGATGGTAGGTCCCTACTAGGTCGGGCTTCTTCAAGAACCACATACCCTAAAGCTCGGAGTCTCTTAATTGAGTACGAATCACTGTTCTCGTGCCAAGTTTCTGTGACAGTAAGGATATGGAGTTTTTGGTCTCTGAAAATATCGTCCACCACCTCTAGTTTGTTGTTAAGGGATCGAGCATTCCAGGAACCAATCGCAAGCTGTCTGCTCCTATAGTTGGCATGTCGTTCTAATCTAATTTCATTTAAGTTGTTGTGGAATTTATCAGAATCGCGGAGGGCTTTAGACGGTAGGTAATTCCGTTTGTCGATCGGTTCGACTACTTGAACATCCTGTACTGACGGAGACTTATTGTTATTTTCATTACCATTGTTATTATTAATAATTTTTGGAACGTATTGTTCCTCCCTGCAAAAATATTTTGTTTTTTGTCCACCGCGACACCCCCTGTATCTAAATTTCACATTCGGATCACGGACTGGATTGTATATGGTTTCTTTATGTATATCAAAAATATATAAATTATTTATAATAATAAAATTAGAAAGTGTATTTTATCACCTTTCTAAAACAGTTTTTAGTTTTTGGATACATTCATAAATAATCCATTTATTTGGATTTTATTGCAAAGTGAAAATACTCCGACCTTCTGTCAAAATATAGCAGAGGCCTGAGGAGTCAAGGATAACTCCTTATCTTTAAGTTGAACCGGGTTGTTTCATTCTAATTCTGTGAACTAATATTTGAAACGATCTGGCTTTAGTAATATGTACATACAATATTACATAAGAATAAATAAAAAAATTAATAAATAAAAAAAAATCAGTACAAACCATCTCTGATACAAGTATATAAGGAAGACTATATCATCTCTGAAGCAGGCAACCCTATGCGCCGCCGGCATGACGATGATGAAGGCAAACACATCGTCGATGAAGGTGTTGAAGGCCTTGTACATGAAGGCCCTCCAGGGCAGGGCCGCCACCGACTTCAACTTGTAATTAATGAACAGCTGTGGCAGCATGAAGAGAAAGCCAAAGGCGTACACGCCATTCACCATGCTGTTGAGCGTCCAGGAATACCAACTGAAGAAAAATAAAAGTTAACTTTCGAAATGTTAAGATGCAAAACAAAATTCGTGTTACGAAAGGGGTCACTAGATAATCCACTACGCTAACATTATATATAAGGCTTTGCTTATAGGTTTTGTAGGAAAAACTTCACTATTTAAGCTTATACATCGGGAATACTAATTTAAAAGATGGTTGGCAATGGGATGGTTAACCCATTTCATCCTAACGGTGCCAATTTACCTTCGTTACCTTACATGGCCTTGCGTCCGAGCGGCATCAATTTATCGCCCCTCGACAGCATGTTGAAAAAATTCTTATTATTTTATTTGTATAGTCCTCATAAATAGTAAAAATAATCCATAAAAAAACATTTTTTTAAAATTTATAAGCAGAGAGATTCAATATCAACAAAACGTGCAAAATTTATATCAAATGCAATAAAAAGTTACGGAATTTTTACTACATCAATAAATTCAGAACAGGTTTGCGCAAAAATTAATTCAGTTGCTGTGGTTAGTTTCAGTCAAAATAACTTCGGATGGGATGGGTTATCCACCTAAACAATGGTATATTTTTTTTTTAAAATGCCTTAAGCCATGGGAGGTATCCGGGGGTTCGATTTTATCTTCGTCCGAGCTCATTCAAAAAATCATACCTCCGAATATTAATATGTAAACATATAAACTGCTTACTGTCATTTAAATAAAATAAATCCATCAGGTTCATCGTTTGTCCCATGTTTGTAGGTTTTAAAAATTTAAAAATGAAAAAAAAACATTAAATTCATAAACACTCATGAAATGAAATTTGAAAGTTTGTTTGCAATAATCGTCCAAAATTGTATTTATCACAGGATATGTAAGAATTAAATTCGTATACCATTTTTTTCACATTGACATTTCATTTTTTAATCGAAAATATCTAACTACCCTAGCTGAATTAATATTAAAAACTGCACAGACAAAAATACATGTTGGCACTCAATTTTTAATTCCAGGATTAAAATAAGTTTAATTTAACAAGGAATTCAATAACGAACACATTGATATGTAAAATTTCACAGAAATTGTGTAATATAACAACCTACAGCATTTTTCATATCACCGGAAAATTGAACTCGAAACACATTTCAACAAAATAATAAATGACTTTTGTTCTAAAAAATATTTCTTGAATATTCCATGAAATGACTGCTAGTGACATCTTTAGGAACTAGATAGAAGCTTAATCAAGCCAGCGATTTTATGTGTTAGCTGATAGTTGGATTGATTGTGCATAATTAACTAAATCTGTAATAATTGGAATAAAATAACTTCATTTTTAATACCACTTCATTGTATGTATGTATTTGTAATATATAAAACATATAGGTTTTATACATTAAAAATATATAAAATAAAGTGATATTAAAAACAAAGTTATTTTATTCTAATTATGTTAAATTATATTTAAAGATCCAACCTTTTGTGAGGCTGGTACATCAGAGAGTAGCCGGCCCCAACTATGCACAGTGGATAAAGCAGGTAGGTGAGGTATCTCATTGCCTCTGCGTCCACCGCTCGTGTTCTCATCTCCGCCTTGTTAACTTGGTCGGACGCAAACACCAGACGGGGCAACCTGCCGGACCTCCAGTCAAATGTGACGTGGAGCATCTTCTTCACTTTCCACACCTGAAATCAGAGTACCAAATGGAATAAAATATTAATTGACAAGGTTCGTGGCAGAGCGGAGGTTCATAGTGAGTAAGGTACTCCCACAGTCCACAGGTTTGCAGACCGGAATGTTCTCTATTGACCCCTATAAAAAGAAGAAAAAACACTTAGATCCTGAGTGGAATTTTGACCCAATTCTGTTTATAAACCACCAATCATACGTGGAAGATTACTTGACATGGTTTAGAGCAGTCATTCCCAAGGTGGTCTAGATGAAACCCCAGGGGTCGATTTCGACCTGCAGAGGGTCCAAGTCAATGGAAAAAAAAAATGGGGGTGCGTCAGTCTAACGCTGTATTTAATAAGATACTTACCTCAATCAGTGTTGCGATCGAAGTAGGAATAAGAATGATCATAGATGTGTCTTCATCAAAGAGGTACAGCAGAACTATGGACTGTGAGAAGGCTCTCCACAGGACCGTGCGGACGGACAAGCCCACCATCAGTTTTTTGGCGCGCCAGAATGATATGTCATTCTTGAATGCCAGGAAGTCAAATAGTAACTGAAAAAATATATAGATATTGTAAGTCGAATGTATTGTCACGAAGTAGTTCTCTCATACGCATTTCAAAAGCCCCGCGAATCTAATTAAATGGAGATGATTGGCAACACTAGCGGCTTGAGCACATCGCACGGCGCAACCCACGCCAAACTCCAACCGCTTTTCTCTTGGACGCTAGCTTTGGTCTTGACCACATGTGTGGGTGTTTTGCTATTAATCCGGTCTCGAACGAGAAGTGCCGGCTACATCATTGAAGTCTGATACGCGCGCGATAGCGCGTATGGACAAGCATCACCTTGGTTGTTACTCCACCATGACTGTGAGTAACGCCTCCAGGGTCTCTCAACTCCTGCATCACCCGGAACGGTTCATGTAAGAGTGTTACTTAACCATTGCCTCATTATGTGCCTTCTTGTAATGTCTGTTAAACAAGCTTGCCAGCCAGAGCAAATACGAGAGAGATTGTTCAATTCTAACAGCCAGGAAATAATTTAGGATGTTAACTGTGTCCCCATTTGTGTTATACTACTTCTTTCTTTACTGTCATTTTATTTGTTATGTTTTAACTTAATTTAATTCTTTAATTTTTCTCATCAAAATTTAATACTGCACTATGTATATGTAAAAAAATAAAATAAAAACTTTGTATGTAAATGGCACTTGTGCCGTAAATTCTAAATAAATAAATATACAATGTACCTGTTGCCTGTGAATACAACCATTTATCATCCCCATAGGAGTTTCATTTGACGAGAGAAGTGTAGTCTGGATTGTTGATAAGTCCCCCGTGTAAAGGCATTTGCCGACCCTTCCTGAATAATTGGACTCTCATAACTCTACTCTGAGCTACCTTCCTAACAATGCCGCCTACATGGAGCTATAACGTGGGGAGCTCCATCCCTAACACTGGCGCCCTACATAATCCCCCCATTCCTAATAGTATCAATAATAATTTTAAAACGTGCAGTCTGACAAAGTAATGGAGCATTGGAATTGTTTAAATTGCTTTAACCTTTTGTTTGTCAGCATATCCTTAAGGATATTATTAAAAAATCATTTCTTTAAATATAAACAGCTATTCTGGGAAAACTATTTAAGGTATATTTAAGGCTATTTTTAAAATATATGAACACATTATCTGGTAAGACGGAACAATTTACAAAAACATCATTTTGCAAAAACACAAGTAAGTTATTACTAAAATAGAATCAGCCAGCGAATGGTGAAAATTTAGCATCGGCGATCAAGAAGTTAAATAACAGGATCAAGATGTTTTAACGATAAAAGTGTGTAACCTTTTTTATTATGTTTCTCAAAGAAGCTGTCAGAAAGTTGGAGAATGTGTGCGTATTTCCGCTTTGCAATAAAAAATCAAATAAATGTAATAATTCTGAAAGTATCTGAGAATTAAAACCTGTTTTTGAAAGGTTATGGAACATGCCTTCAAATTTTATTATAATTTTTGAAATATTAACATTTTTAAAAATGGCACACCATATGTTTTTTCATCTAAACGCTAAACTAAAATTACTGTTAATGAGAAAACAAACACATATTTTACTAGATAAATGTAATATAAACAATACAGCCACCTGAGCCACCTCACTTTTTGTTGCTTCATTTAAAAAGTATTTAACGAAAACTTCACAAAATTTCACAATTTTTTCTCAAATTATACATTTTAATTCTTGTGTGGTTAACTTCTGGATGTAAATATATGGTAAATATTCGGAATCGCTGGACAAGGATTATATGAAATATTTTTAAATAAAACATTCTGATTTACCTTAATTACTATAAAAGGAAACTGACTGCATTTGGGATATTTTTAATTTTAGCATTTTAATTTTTAATTACGTAAATCGAAAATTCACTTTCGTTGTATGGGATGACAGCTGGAATGATTTCTGTTGATGACATTTTCTCTGGTTGGTATTCCTGATACGAGTAGCTAGAATTTGAATCATTTCAGAATGCAAATTCTAGTTAGGTACTGTTTTGGCCAAACTCGAAAAATAAAATATTTTTATGTTACTTAAAAAACTTAAATTATTTATATTTAGGTATTATTATAATTATTGTTTTATTTAACCTAAACTATAGTAACCTAACCTATAATAATCAAACCTAAACTAACCTAACCTAAATCCTAATCTAACCTAAATCCTAACCTAACCCATAATAATCCAACCTAACCTAACCTAACCTATATCCTAACCTAAACCAACACACCTAACTTAACCGATAATAATCCAACCTAAACTAACCTATAATAATCCAACCTTACCTAACCTAACCTAAATCCTAATAATAAACCAACCTAACCTATAATACTCTAACCTAACCTATATCCTAATAATAATCCTACCTAACCTATAATAATCCAATCTAACCTAACCTGAATCCTAATAATAAACCAACCTAACCTATAATAATCCAACCTAACCTAACCTATATCCTAATAATAATCCTACGTAACCTATAATAATCCAACCTAACCTAACCTATATTGGTTGTGCGCAAATCTTTCGTACGCAATTGTGCGGGGGGTTGCGGTATTGCGGATGCGATATAGACTAAGACAAACAAAAACGAATTGAATTGCCTTAGTGTTTTGCAAGAGGAAAATGAGTAGGAAAGGCCAAAGACTTACCCTGGTCTCGTTCTCCTTAAGCCGCTGGTCCTTTTCTCTTATCAGTTTGCATACAATTAAGGGGTAATTCCCCTTTTTTAACATTAACACTTAACACAAAACAAAAACACAGTGACATCCACTGCTGCGGGTAAAACGTTTTCACTGGACGATGTGTGCTCCAAAACAGTCACAGCCGAGTTCAAACATATGCGGGTTTCAAGATGACACGAAATGTTCGCGGGTAAGATGCAACGATAACACTGATTAACAATACTCCTTGTCTTTGGCCCGGATCACGGAAAGGGGACAAGGGGCAAAGGGGGGTGAAGGGTACACATTTAAGGCTATTCAATTTTAAAACCTCATGCGCAACTATCCCCCCCGCCTTGAAAGGGTGCGAAATCACCCCTTTTAAAACCGCATTGTCATGGCATTTATCATATAAACAAATTAACATAACCTACAGTTATCCTAAATTTCCTAAACTACATTGACTAAACCTAATGCTACTAAACTACTATTATTGAGTTGGCAAAGGGTATAGCCGTATTACTGGGCGAATATAAGATCCCAGCACTGTTCTGACACGAGCAACACGAATTACTCCATCTTTTGCGGGGAAAACTTCATCAATTACAGCTAACGGCCAATGTAATGGTGGGGCGTTTTCAGTTCCCACTATTACTACTAAGCCAACCTTTACTGGATTAGTAGAAGTATTCCATTTTGGACGTACTTGCAAAGTATGCAAGTAATCTAATCTCCATCGCTTCCAGAATGATTGAATTAATTTATCGAGTAAATCATGACGCGATAGAAGGTTCAAATTATCCTTCTCGATTTCCATGGCGGGCAGGTGTTTTAAGGGAGTTGTCGTCAAGAAGTGAGCTGGCGTTAACGCAAGGGGCTCGGAGGGGTCTGAAGAGAGCGTTCTACACAATGGCCTCGTATTCAGAATGGTTTCTACTTGTGCAAGTACTGTAGTTGCCTCTTCAAACGATAGAATCTGATCTCCTATTACCCGGAAAAGATGAGTCTTCATACTTTTAATATTGGATTCCCAATTTCCTCCAAAGTGGGGTGCTATTGGCGCATTCAAATGCCAGCTTATTCTATTATTGGCCAAAATACTTGCGAATTCTTCACCAAAATGTGAAGATGACGAAAATGCGTGCAATTCATTCAATTTTCTCTTGGCTCCTACAAAGTTAGTTCCGTTGTCTGAGTATAAATTTGACACAGGACCACGCCTAGAAAGAAATCGTTTGAATGCGTTCAGAAAACATTCGGTGCTCAAACTTGACGCCAATTCAAGGTGTATAGCTCTTGTTGTCAAACACACAAATAAGCAAATATACGCCTTTTGAGAACGAATTCCACGTCCACGTGATACGGTTACCCTTAAAGGCCCGGCAAAGTCTATACCCACATGCGTAAATGGTTTAATAGACTGAATGACACGACAATCTCTATGATCCGCCATTAAAGGTGCAATTGTTTTAGGGCGTAGCCGAAAACACGAATTGCATTTATGTACTCGATTTCGAATTAAACTACGGGCTGACAGTATCCAATATTTTTGCCTCAAAATAGACATTAATAATGCGGGACCCGAGTGACAATGAATTTTATGATAATGATCAACCAACAAATTTAAAACGTGATCCTTTCGCGGGAGAACTATGGGGTGCTTTTGATCATAATTTAAATCCGAATTAACTAAACGACCTCCCAACCTTATGATTCCGTCATTCAAGAACGGTCTCAAACGTTGAAATACGGGTTTACACGTTTTTCCTTGTTGTAGATTTATCAATTCCCCGGGAAAGTACGCTCGTTGTATTTCGCGCAATATTTTAAGCTCAACGAACTCTAAATCTGACCCACTTATATATTTTCGATATGGCAACACCTTAAGAAAACGAAATACGTAAACCAAACATCGTAATAATTTATTCCACGAGGAAAAGCGCTTTGACAGGGTTAGAATATCATATTCTTCTAAACCAGAAGTCATTATTAACGAAATAGACTTCTGTTCGGGTGGTTCTATCACCATCGTAACATCAAATGTGGTAATGGGCCACCGATCAGGCCTAAATTTCATCCACGGTGGGCCATGAAACCATAGCGGGTGATCTAAAATTTGATTGGGGGTAAGCCCTCGTGACAGACAATCAGCGGGATTATCTGTGCCTGCGATATGATTAAAACAGGTAGCCGATAATTCAGATTGAATTTTAGCAACTCTATTAGCCACGAATGTCCCCCAACGGTGCGGAGAAGACTGAATCCAACAAAGTGCTACAGTGGAATCAGTAAATGCGTATATATTTTCAATTTTCAAGCGTTTTTCTAAGGTTTCTACTAGGTTATGCATTAATTTTGCAAGTATTAATGCAGCGCAAAGCTCTAATCGTGCGAGAGAAACAATTTTCACAGGAGAAACCTTTGATTTTGCACAAGCAACATGTACTGAAATTGCTTCATGATTTTGGACATGGAAATACACTATACCTCCATATGCCTTTTCGCTGGCATCTGCGAAACCAACAATGGTTACGATGCTACTGGACGTGATGCCAGTATGGCGCGGAATTTGTATTCTATTTAGTGAGGAAAGTTCCTCACAGAATTGCGTCCATATCCTTACAATATCGTCGGGAGGCTCATCATCCCAATCGCATTTGTGTAGCCACAATTGTTTAATTAAAAGCTTGGCATATAAAACGACAGGCGCGATGAAGCCCATAATATCCCATATTTTTGCGACACAAGACAATATATTTCGTTTTGTACAACCTGTTTTAGGTGTAGAAGTGACGAACGAGAATAAATCGGAATTTGGTGACCAATATACGCCCAATATTTTATGCATGCTTACTTCATCAAATTCCTTTATCGCTGATAAGCGATGCGAATCTGGAATAGATTCCAGAACATCTTGCGAATTGCTGGTCCACTTGACAAGGTCGAATTGGCCAGTCTTCAATAATGCGATTAACTGAGAGGACGTTTCCTTTGCACCCTCTTCAGTTTCCATACTATATACAAAATCATCCATATATAAAAATTCTTCAATAATTTTCTTAGCCTCAGGAAAAGCTTCTCCTTCATCGAAGGCCAATTGCCTGATAGTGCGCAAAGCTTGAAATGGGCTGGATGTAAGACCAAAACAAACGCGGTTAAACTCATAAGTTTTAATATCTTCGCTGGGCGAGAAGCGATACAAGATTCGTTGATATCTTCCATCACTATCTTTCACTCCTATACACAAAAACATTTTGCGTATATCAGCTGAAAGAGCTATTGGGAATACACGAAAATTCATAATTATATTAAATAAATTTCCCTGTAAATTTTCCCCACTATATAAAATATTATTCAATGATACGGAAGTGCTTGTTTTTGCGCTAGCGTCCAGGACTATTCTCAAACTGGTCGTGATTTTATCCTCTCGTACAACTCCATGGTGCGGAATTATGTATGAAGGCAGCTCATTTCCTTCATTTGAAGTGCTGAGAGTCAAATAATCCTTCTCTAAATATTCATTGATAATATTATTATAAGCTTCTCTTAATTTTGGAGAGGCTTCCAATTTACGTTCAAGGCATAAAAAACGTTTCTTTGCCATTGCAAATGAATCCCCAAGGGTTGAAACATCCCCTTTAAATGGCAAAGTTACTATATATATTCCATTTTCAGGATCTCTTGTGGTTGTTCTTTGATATATTTCCTCACATTCACGATCTTCAGGACTTTTAATAGACGGTACGTTTACCTCTTCTAATTCCCAAAATCTTTTGAGACAAATATCATCTGGTTCTTCTAGCATGGCACAACAAGATACGCTAACATTATCCTCAACCCGAGTTGGTGCTGATCCCAAAATAACGTATCCTAGAACTGTTTCTAAAGCATGCAGATTATGCCTCTGAAAAGGGTCTTGAACCCTTTTTGACAACAGGAGATGCGGGAAGAGCTGGGCTCCTAGCAACATATCAATTTCTCCTGGTTCTCCATATGACTCATCCGCCAACGGTAAGTCATTCAAATATGACAATGAAGGTACATCAACTTTGGCGGTAGGTAAGCGCTCTGTAACTTTATTCACAATCAATGAAGTAATGTTATAATTTATTGCTCGATTGAAACGAGAGTAAATTTCGGTCTGTATGGAGCCTGTAATGGGCTTAGACGATCCTCCAATACCCTTAACGGTGGAACAAGACGGGCGTTGATATTCAAAAAATCCTAATTTTCTACAACAATCCCGAGTAATAAAATTGCTCTGAGATGCGCTGTCCAATAAACACCTAACGAGATGTTCATTTCCCTGTGCGTCTATTATTCCCACTCGTGCGGTAGCCAGCAATACAGTACAATGAGTCTTTAGATTATGAGATCGAACAGTTGAAAAAGTACACAAAGCTACATCAGAATCGGAGCAGCCCGGTTTTGGATCATTCAATTGATCAGCTTTCTGGTTTTCAAATCTTTGGGCATTTTGAGAGTCTGACTGCCCCTTGTGTGATGCACCCTGTTCTTCAAAATGTAACATTGTATGATGAAACTTGTCATTACACTTATGACAATTTTGATTTGAATTGCAAGTCCTAGCCTTATGTCTATCACTAAGGCATCTAAAACAAAATCCCTTGCTTTTGATAAAATTGAACCGTTCCCTCACATTCAATTTTTTAAATTCTGAACATTTAAACAAATTTCCGTGCGATTGATTTTTGCAAAGTAAACATTTAATAGGCTGACGATTTTCATCACTACCAGCGCTCATATAGGCTTGCGTCGATCTTTGTGACCGTTTTGACGTTTCACCTTTATTTTCCATCGATTTCCTTGAAGAACCGGTTCTTTGCAAGATCTTAACTTGTTCCCGCACAAATTTCACCAAGTCTTCAAACGAGGGAAATTCATTTTCCCGATTGTATGTTTCGAATCCTTTCACCGAGTCCATATCCAGTTTTTTCAATGCAATGTGTAAGAAAATAAAGTCACACAAATTATTTAAATTTACATTTTTAACGGCTGCCACAGCCGACGCAAAATGATCAATGAAGGATTCCAGATTATTGATATTGGCAACAGCAAAGGATTTAAAATCCAAAATTTGATCGATGTATGCAGAAGATATTACTCTTTTGTCGTTATATTTATCGATCAACGAGTTAAAAATAATTTCGTAATTTTCCGGCGATAAAATGATCCCGGCGAACGTTGATTTAACACGGTTACTGATTTTTCCCAATAAATAATATAACTTTTCTGAATTAGAAAGTGTATCATTATTGTGTACGGTGTTAATAAAACTTGAATAAAATATGGGCCAATTTTTTATTTCCCCATCGAAATACGCTAATTCAATCGGTGGGAGTTTAACACTACATTTTTTCGATTCTGTAACCACCCGTGAAGTGTTTTCCCGATTTAATGATATTTTTCTTTTGATATGTCCGTACATATCGTCGAACTTGAACCATCTTTCAAAATCAGGTTCAAAGTTTGAATCGATTTCCAAATTTAATATATTTATTTGTTGAGATATGTCCTCATACTTACTTCTAGTCAAGTCTAGAGTTTCAACTAACGAAAGAAACTCCTCTAGAATACTCAAGTCGGAAATTTTATTTGATAGTTCAAATAACTTAGTAAGACGTGCATCTAACGCATCTCGTTGAGCCGTCAATAATTTCAACTTTTTTTCTTTAGTAGCCATTATGTATTTAGCAATAAATAATTAACCCAAATAATTAATTATAATTTAAATAACGCTATAATTTAATTAACGCTAGCGTAATTGATCAAAGTAAACAATTCTTCTGATATGTGTTTCCAAATTAAACTCAATAACAACTGAATTATTATTCTGTTCACTATCTATTATTAGCGGTCGTTAATACATACCTACGTACTTAACGCTAGCGAAGTATGTACTCGTATTATTAGAATTCAGTATTGAATACAAGTACCTACATACGATTCCTTGCGTTAAACCAGGTACCTACATACACGATTAAATTATTGTCAACCTATAATTTGCAACGAGGAATGAAATGTAATTCGTTTTTAATATATCTATTTGACGGACTAAATTTTAACCCATTTATAATGCAAATGCCATGATTTTGGTACAAATAATGATTATAGATTGCAATTGCGAACGAAAGTAATACAATATAATTCGGTTCGAAATTGGACCAATTTGATGGTTGTGCGCAAATCTTTCGTACGCAATTGTGCGGGGGGTTGCGGTATTGCGGATGCGATATAGACTAAGACAAACAAAAACGAATTGAATTGCCTTAGTGTTTTGCAAGAGGAAAATGAGTAGGAAAGGCCAAAGACTTACCCTGGTCTCGTTCTCCTTAAGCCGCTGGTCCTTTTCTCTTATCAGTTTGCATACAATTAAGGGGCAATTCCCCTTTTTTAACATTAACACTTAACACAAAACAAAAACACAGTGACATCCACTGCTGCGGGTAAAACGTTTTCACTGGACGATGTGTGCTCCAAAACAGTCACAGCCGAGTTCAAACATATGCGGGTTTCAAGATGACACGAAATGTTCGCGGGTAAGATGCAACGATAACACTGATTAACAATACTCCTTGTCTTTGGCCCGGATCACGGAAAGGGGACAAGGGGCAAAGGGGGGTGAAGGGTACACATTTAAGGCTATTCTATTTTAAAACCTCACGCGCAACTATATATCCTAATAATAATCCTACCTAACCTATAATAATCCAACCTAACCTAACCTAACCTATATCGTAATAATAATCCAACCTAACCTAACCTATATCCTAATAATAATCCAACCTAACCTATAATAATCCAACCTAACCTATATCCTAATAATAATCCAACCTAACCTATAATAATCGAACCTAACCTACAATAATCCAACCTAACCTTACCTAACCTGAATCCTAATAATAAACCAACCTAACCTATAATACTCCAACCTAACCTAACCTATATCCTAATAATAATCCTACCTAACCTATAATAATCCAATCTAACCTAACCTGAATCCTAATAATAAACCAACCTAACCTATAATAATCCAACCTAACCTAACCTATATCCTAATAATAATCCTACCTAACCTATAATAATCCAACCTAACCTAACCTAACCTATATCCTAATAATAATCCAAACTAACCTAACCTAACCTATATCCTAATAATAATCCAACCTAACCTAACCTATATCCTAATAATAATCCAACCTAACCTATAATAATCCAACCTAACCTAACCTAACCTATATCCTAATAATAATCCAACCTAACCTATAATAATCCAATCTAACCTAACCTGAATCCTAATAATAAACCAACCTAACCTATAATAATCCAACCTAACCTAACCTATATCCTAATAATAATCCTACCTAACCTATAATAATCCAACCTAACCTAACCTAACCTATATCCTAATAATAATCCAAACTAACCTAACCTAACCTATATCCTAATAATAATCCAACCTAACCTAACCTAACCTATATCCTAATAATAATCCAACCTAACCTATAATAATCCAACCTAACCTAACCTAACCTATATCCTAATAATAATCCAACCTAACCTATAATAATCCAACCTAACCTAACCTAACCTATATCCTAATAATAATCCAACCTAACCTATAATAATCGAACCTAACCTACAATAATCCAACCTAACCTAACCTAACCTATAATAATCCAACCTAACCTATAATAACCTCACCTTTTTTAATTTTTCTATTTTATAAAACATACCTAAATATCTTTATTTTATTTTTCGAGTTTGGCTAAAATAGTACCTACCTAGTATTTGCACATGGTAAAAAATATAGCCACTCGTATCAGGAATACCAACAAAAGAAAATTTTATCAACAGAAACCATTCCAGCTGTCATCCCATACAACGAAAGTGAATTTTCGATTTACGTAATTAAAAATTAAAATGCTAAAATTAAAAATATCCCAAATGCAGTCAGTTTCCTTTTATAGTAATTAAGGTAAATCAGAAGGTTTTATTTAAAAATATTTCATATAATCCTTGTCCAGCGATTCCGAATAATTACCAAATATATTTCCAACACTGTTTGGCTCATACTACTATCATGGTGAGAAAGCATAAAAATCCTTACGGGAGCTACAATTTCTGTGAAACCACATAAGCTGTTCCCAAAAGCTGTTGACTCTACGGGAAATAGCTGTTTGTTTGCAATAACGAAAAAATTAGCCGAAGTTGTGTAAAAATTTTTAATTATGGCCTTATTCCTGTCAAATTTGAGAGACAAGTATAACCTCACATTTGTATGAACTATGTATAATTTGTTCCAATATCGGTATTGCCATAGGAATGAAAAATTTAAATTAATTTATTTCATTATTATTTTTTTTTGGTAAACTAATGTTTAAGACAAGATTTTTTATGCATAGCACAAAGGGTAACAATTATTTTATAAGCAATAATTATTAGCCTGAAACAATCATCCACATTGAAAAATCTCCTGAGAAAAAATGTAACAAGCAGTAATTATTGAATGAAACACTAGTATATCGTTGCTTCCACCGCAAAATTACCTAACTGCAAAAATGTACTTTTTCAGGAAAGCGAAAAAACCTTCCAATTTTATAATTATACTGATTTTTTTATTTTAATAAAAGACGTATCTAATGAATATTTTTTTCATTATATTTTATTTGGACAGAATATATTTTTTTTAAACAGTGTAGTGGCAGTGTTAGATAAGTATTTTTGCATTGAAAAATTTTGTCACTTATGGAATTTTGCACGTAAAATTTACTACCTAGTAGTACTTCCAGAACAGAATATTTACATAATTTTCGTTTTATAACACTAAAGTGACGAAAATAAAATAAATCAACAACAAGATGAACAAAAAATTAAGAAATTAGACGTCTTCGGTCTATCAAATAATAATGATTTTTGATAAAATAATATAAAAATTAACACTGTTCTATGACACTTAAAATAATATTTAATGAAAAAGTTTATCATAAAACTCCCAACAGAATTTCGGATGGACACTTTTCAAATCCTGGAGGTGGTTGAATTTTTCAATTTCGTTTAATTTTTATCTGTCTCTTATACAGCTGTGGTGGTTGAGCGTAGTCGTTTAAGGTTGAAACTGGTGGCTTTAATAATGGCTTCCACGAATCATTATAATTAAGTTTAAAGTTAAGTCTACCAGCCAAATATTGCAAGCATCTTAAATCTGCTACTGTTGGGTCAACTCGTCTATGTCCTGGAAGAATTGAACTATAGACATTAACATTGTCATAATTCAAAAAATATTCGTAACTTAAATACTGAAGTGGGTTGAGAAATTCTAGCTTCTCTGCTACTCCCAGATAATCGGTTGGGAAGTAGATTTAGTTATTTTTAAGTTTTCGTTCAATTAAACTATGGCAGCTATGTTCTTCCATTTGGGTATGACCCTTTTCTAAATAGTTATGCTCTATTTCTATATTAATGTGAGTTAAACTTAATCTAAGTAGTGCGTTTGAAAGAGTTGTGTTTTTGTTTTGATAACCACAACCATCTGTGTACAAAACTATATTTTTGTTTGGGTGTTTGCTGCTATGTATGATTCTAAAACTTTCATAAGTATTGTAGAAAATATATTGGCAATCAAACCCCCTTCACACTCATCCCATAGGTAGCAATCCTTTGTTACCATGTTATAAATCGTATAATTGTGGACACAAAGTTTTGTTTTATAATAAAATTCACTTGCTTTCAAAACAGGGGGCAAGTTTTACAGCTTGCATATCAAAAGTGAACGTATGCCCTGCAATAATGTGACAGAAGCTTCGGTAGATTTAAAAAAAAAATTATCATTACATTTCGCCCTTCTTCCATAATTGTATCCCACTACGTAGACGCAATAATATTGCGTCTACGTAGTGGGACTTTCGAATTGGATTTGTGTGTGTGCATACCACTTTTGAAGGCTGTAATCCAATTTGTGACAGTAGCTGAATCTAAATCAAAAATACTGTCAAATGTTTTCTTACAAACTTGCTTTTTTTCTTCACCATTTTTCAAGTAGTAAACGTGAGAATATTGCCTTCTTGACTCTCACAGGCAGAAGGCCGCTTTGTAGGATTACTATCTGTTAAAGAGCTGATGTATATTTTTTTCATATCCCGGTTCATATTTTACCAAAAATAAGTAAACATTTGTTGCCTCTGAATATCATTAAATTCATGACAATGTTTGTTTTTAGAAGTCAGGCAGAAGTCAGGAAGAACAAATAGGTGCCTGGGATTCACTCAACAAGTATTTTCCATCATTTTGTTTTTTAAACCCATATAATCCTTTCCCTGCATTCTCATTCTTTTGTTAGTTTCTCTTGTAGATATTGTTACTATGTTAGTATCATTTTCCAAACTAACATTTTCAATATTGTCAACACTCGTACTCGGAGGAAATTGTTTTCCTTGGGACATCGCCATCAGAATTTGAATCATCTGAGCTACTGCATTCTAATGCAGCCTTGTAATCAGAATCCAGGTTAACATCTTTCTCTATTATTTTCAGAATTATATGAAATATTGCATTCTGGTACAGCTTCGTTATCCGGATCTAGGTTTTCAGAGACTTTTTCCTCAGTGATAATCATTTCATTAGTAGTTAATTCATTCCCAAGATCATCGTAAGGAAATGTAATAATATCATCCATCAGCAGAAGTTGCTCAATATCAACGGCAGACAAGTTATTCTCATTCATTATGTATGATGCAAAATTTGATAACTGCTAAAAAAATGGCGGTAACAAAAATATTCTAACTTGCAAAAATCTATAACAGACAAGTTCAATAAATTGTTATATTTAAACATAACTGACTAGTTATAAGTGTATTTCATGTATAAAATGGATTTATAAATATCTTATATATTTGTCGCAGTTCACTTTGCATGGTAAATTCTATTTAAAATTACAATTTTGGAGTTTGAATGCAGCGCAACACAATGCGTGAAATCTCTCAAGTTAAAATGGCAGTTAGATAATTTTGCAGGCACAAATGAGAAGCTGTCAGATAGGTAATTTAGTATTTGAATTATGTTTTAAAAACCATATTTTTGTTTATTGTATAATTTTTTATGGACATAAAGGTCATAATTGCAGACAAATTTGCATCATTAGTCCAAAAAGTGAAAATTGTCAGTTAGGTAATTTTGCGGTGGAAGCAACGATATATTGAATTATTTCGCGGATAAGAGATAAGCCGCCATAGCTCAGTGGTCAGAGCTGTCGACCGGAAATTGAAAGGACACGGGTTCATGTCCCGTTGGCGTCATGTATCTTTTATCAGGAGATTTTTCAATGTGGATGAGTGTTTCAGGCTAATAATTATTGCTTATAAAATAATTGTTCATTTATTTCTATTCCACTATGCGAATTTTCAAAGTTTTATAATGAAAAATAGAATACTGAATGGATAATTAATACAGTGTAGCAATCTTGGCAAATAGATTGTTCAACTTATAGAAATTTTACAAAGTTTTTTGAGTACAAAATATATACATATTATAATATAATATGATAAGTTATGAAAACTTGATGAGACTTATATGGAAGGTAGAAATGACAACGGTTGCACACAATAAATAAAGATTGGTGAAAAGACTACCTTCCATGTAAGTCTCAAAGTGTTATGAACACTTGATGATACAAACATAGACAGAAATGACAATGGTTGCACACAAGAGATAAGTTATGAACACTTATGAGACTTACATGGAAGGTAGAAACGACGATGGTTGCACACAAGAAATAGAGATTGGTGATGAGACTACCTTCCATGTTCAAAGTGTTATGAACACTTGATGAGACTTACATGAAAGGTAGAAATGACAATGGTTGCACACAAGAGATAATTTATGAACACTTGATGAGACTTACATGAAAGGTAGAAATGACAATGGTTGCACACAAGAGATAATTTATAAACACTTGATGAGACTTACATGAAAGGTAGAAATGACAATGGTTGCACACAAGAGATAATTTATGAACACTCGATGAGACTTACATGAAAGGTAGAAATGACAATGGTTGCACACAAGAGATAATTTATGAACACTTGATGAGACTTACATGAAAGGTAGAAATGACAATGGTTGCACACAAGAGATAATTTATGAACACTTGATGAGACTTACATGGAAGGTAGAAATGACAATGGTTGCACACAAGAGATAATTTATGAACACTTGATGAGACTTACATGAAAGGTAGAAATGACAATGGTTGCACACAAGAGATAATTTATGAACACTTGATGAGACTTACATGGAAGGTAGAAATGACAATGGTTGCACACAAGAAATAAAGATTGGTGTCTGCGAAAATTCCCTTCACATCGTCAATGTTTTTCTCATTAAAACCCATTACGTTGAGCGAATTGAACGCCATAGAAATCTGAACCAGTAGTTTCATTTTGCCAACGGATGCAGGGGCGTATTCTAGAGACACATTCACAGCAGAAGTGCTTTTCTTTATTTCTACCATATTCTCCATTCTACTCTTTAAAAAGTTATATTGCACTATGGGTAAGTATTCATTGGTATGCGACAATCTGCAAAAAAATATAATTATGTATTTGTGAGTTGACAAGCAGGAAAATTATTAGCTTATGAAGTTATGCATAAAGTACAAACTCTACAACGTAAATAGTATTAAAACATGGAGCTTCCAATTCAAATAGCATCCACTGCCCCTGTGTAAAACATTAACATGTCATGTATTCTGCTATAAATAAGCTTTAAAAATCTAAGTACAAAGTGAATGTATATAACAAATTTAATATGAAATTATCGAAGGAAGCAAACACTTTGTGGCTTGACATTATTACACAAATGAAAGAATATCTTTGTTTTAAACCACTTTATTAAATTTATATACGTCGACCGGTTTCGGTTGAACTCAACCTTCATCAGGACAGTACAAATATAAACTAACATATAATACAGAGGAAGATTATTAAGTAAACAATAAAGAAAGAGAAAGTATATAAATGTGAGGGAGAGAGCATCAGGGCAGCGGAGTAGGTAGTGGGGTCGGGAATGCAATGTATGCATTCTTTTTTAACCTTATTGAGCTCTTCTCTAATGCAGTTAGTACATTTTAAAATGTGATGATTATGTAGAAACATAATACTAAAGCGAAATTTACAGAGACAAGTATTATGTACAAATAAATAAAAATAAAAAAATTTAAAAGAAATACAAACATTCCCGGGTCAAGAGTAACCTGACAATATTTGAAAATCTTCTACTACCACCACAGTAAGCTGAAAACGTTGCTTGTATTGTGATGGGGGACTTATTCAGCCGAGGAATTGAACTCACTACGCCAGGGTGGGGCTTAAACGCGATGCCAACTCAGCAACTGACCGGTCATGAAATGCAAAACTATAAAAATATTGCAGATTGGATATTAACCCCTAAGGGCCAGAACCCTGCATTTGCAGTATTGAATAATTGTGCCCACGCATGGTATAAAGCACTGCATTTGCAATGTTGACCTTATGTGTTAATTTTGCCTTTGGATATTACCTATAATGGTTGGATAAAAATATGACTTTTTCAAGTATTGTATTGTCTACGTGTTGGCTTTAACAAAAATATTTAATTATTTATTGAAGTTTTTCGTCGGCAAGTTAACCACTCATTTAAAAAAATTAAAACTGAATTAAATATATTAAACAGAAGATTATCTATTAAATAGACAGTAAACAAATTTTATTTATTATAAAACATTTAGAAAAGCATGGTTTGGCAGACCAGACACATGTAGATCTTGTGAGAAAGTCTGCCGACCCCGGCCCTACACCTAAACCAGGTTCAGCAGACCAGACGCATGCAGATCTTGTGTAGACCAGGTTCGGCAGACCAGACGCATGCAGATCTTGTGAGAAAGTCTGCCGACCCAGGATCTACACCGAGAAGTAATAAATTTAACTGTGTTTATACATCTTTTATAATGAAAGCAATAGGTAAAGAGTTTTCATACTTAAGCCGACTCATGAGTTCTCCGGGAATTGCTTTAGCAGGAAATTCAATGGGATCGGCCAGGATGGAAAAAGCAACGAGGTTTTGAAGGTGTCCAACTGGCTTCACATCCTTCACATTCAAAGGAATCTCTTCAGTCTGCAAATAGAAAATAAATAAAAAATCATAAACAAACCCTCTGGAAAAAAAAATCGACTTTATGGATTTCTCTTCTCAATTTGTTTTA
This sequence comes from Hesperophylax magnus, assembly GCA_026573805.1. NCBI lineage: Eukaryota > Metazoa > Arthropoda > Insecta > Trichoptera > Limnephilidae > Hesperophylax > Hesperophylax magnus. Next base: position 12,520,347 of record JAIUSX010000049.1, read on the forward strand.
CAAATAAAAATTTGACAAATAATTTGCAGGTAGGATAACTGTAGGATAATACAGTTGTTAACTTGACTACTATAGTGTTAGAGTGAAATAGACGAAATAAACGCTTTATATACAGTAGTACAAATTTCACTCATTCTCTTTCTGCACTCAGATCTTCACCAGCTGAGACGTTAGTTCACTGTATTCAATTAATCAAATAATGTTACTATTTTCGTGTGTTCAATAAACTAGTTATTATCTGAAGATTTGAATCCTGTACTCTAAAAGTATCTAAATAATAATAGTCTTTAAGTGTCCATCACATCTGCCCTCATGATGGACACTGCAAGGCTGTCTGAAATGTTGTTTCAAGATCCCCGTAGAGATTTGATTCCCGTGGAGGAAGTGATACTCACAGTATCACCAAGTTAAAGACCACCATTGAGAATTGAAATCGCTTTAGCTATTTAAGAGATGTTTCAGACGGTTCCATAATATTTCATCAAAATGAAAATTAAACACACCTTTAAAATGAGATATAGAGTCATTAAAAGTGATGAAACAAAAACTAGGTTTAATAGTTACCTTTGTAACCTATTTAAACTAGTTTTGTTTCATCACTTTTCATGACTTTATATCACTTTTTGTAGGTGTGTTGAATTGTCATTTTGATGACATACCCGGTCACCGTTTCAGATAGGGTGTTTGAAAAGCTCTGTTAGGGAAACGAGCGGTTTGACATGAGCGTACACACGGCACGAAACGCTTGTTTTTAGAGCTGTGGCTGCGTCCTCGAGTTTACTTTAAAAATGGAGGTTTAGGAGGCAACATGTCTGTGGCTTCTCTTCCAAGGAATAACACAAAGATAAAGGCAATATGAGGGCATCCTATATTGAGAGACAGACCTACGCATGGGCATTTTGTTGCCCTTTATGCTAAACTGAGACAACATGAACCGAAATTTTTATGAAACTATTTTCGCATGTCCATAAAATCTTTTGACAATTTGATTCTCTTTACTTTCGCTTACTTTTCATCTGAGATTAAATGATTTCAAATCAGTATCAAAGCGGTCCATGGAGCTCTGTTGACATCCAAACTGCTCGGGAAACGCGCGGGGACTGAATATACCCATAGCTCTCCATACACCTCGAGTCGCTTGGAAAATGCAAGTAAAACGAGTGAACCGAGATTCTCGGTCGTTTGGTGTTAATACCAGTATGGAACGCTATACACCTCGACAACCAAGGGTGTTAAACCGAGCAGGAAACGCGCAACTCAAACGCCCTATCTGATACAGCTCTAACAACCCAGAATAGACAGGTACCTCTCAAAAATTCTTAATAAGTGAATAAAATAAAAAGTCAGAGATCTCACCTTTGATTTCAATAAATTAAATGTAGCAGCTTGTGGAAGTGCAAACACAACTAGCGGAATTCTCTCTACGGAAGCTTCAGAGTTTAATCTGTCCCAGGACCACTCGCTCTTCCTGGAATCCGCTAGCGCCAAAAACAGGAACAGGGTTCCATTGTTGCGGGTTTTCCGAGGTATTTGCAATTCAACAATCCTGTTGACAAATAATATTATAATCATAAATATATCGTAGCCATTATACTAGAAGGACTCCATTGAAAATTCAAACTATATAACCATTTTTGGGCAAATATACAGGGTGTATCGGCAAGTACCCGACAAACTTTAACCAGCTATTCCTCAGCACATTTGGAGTAAAAAATGTTATGGGCGCTTTGAAAATATCTAACTAAAAAATTACATCTCTTTCTGTGTGATGAATCACCCTAGCTGAATTAATATTAAAAACTGTACAGACAAAAATACACGTTGGCACTCAATTTTCAATTCCAGGATTAAAATAAGTTTAATTTAACAAGGAATTCAATAATGAACACATTGATATGTAAAATTTCACAGAAATTGTGTAATATAACTACCTACAGCATTTTTCATATCACCGGAAAATTGAACTCGAAACACATTTCAACAAAATAATAAATGACTTTTGTTCTAAAAAATATTTCTTGAATATTCAATGAAATGACTGCTAGTGACATCTTTAGGAACTAGATAGAAGCTTAATCAAGCTAGCGATTTTACGTGTTAGCTGATAGTTGGATTGATTGTGCATAATTAACACACTAAATCTGTAATAATTGGAATAAAATAACTTCATTTTTAATACCACTTCATTGTATATATTTGTAATATACAGGGTGTATCGGCAAGTACTCGACAAACTTTAACCAGCTATTCCACAGCACATTTGGAGTAAAAAATGTTATGGGCGCTTTGCTGTCCGGTAACATTTTTTTTCCATTAAAAACAAAAAATAAATAAAAAATCCACACTCCGTCACTGTTATTTGCATTGTATCTCGTGTTCAGCAGCTGTTATTAGCAAGTGTGTCAAAAAGTGTCCTCGCTCTTTCGTACAGACTAAATAATAATAAATTATCGAAGGAAGCAAACACTTTGTGACTTGAAATTATTACAAAAAATGAAAGAATATCTTTGTTTTAAACCACTTTATTACATTTATATACGTCGACCGGTTTCGGTTGAATTAACCTTCATCAGGACAGTATAAAAATAAAATAGGAATACGCCTATAAAAATAAAATAGGAATACGTCTCAATAATTTAGAATCATTGGAAATCTCAAAAGCAAATAAAAATAAAAATATTTACCCAATTTTAAACAAACAGATAGAACTAACTAAAAGCCCTATTTTAAAGATGTTTCCTTTCTCCCTGGGTAATCCCCACCCCTCCCCGACCCCGCTACCTACTCCGCTGCCCTGATGCTCTCTCCCTCACATTTATATACTTTCTCTTTCTTTATTGTTTACTTAATAATCTTCCTCTGTATTATATTTTAGTTTATATTTGTACTGTCCTGATGAAGGTTAAGATCAACCGAAACCGGTCGACATATATAAATGTAATAAAGTGGTTTAAAACAAAGATATTCTTTCATTTGTGTAAATAATAATAGTTTAAAATGAGACGAATGGTGCCGTGCCATTTCGTTGTGATTGTAAAAGCGCGCCAACGTAGGTACGTACGTACATTATTCAACGAAACTCGAACAAAATATTGCCAGATGGGTTTTCAAACTTTGACAAAGGATAAAACATTGGTGACATGTGGTGAAAATATGAATAATAAATTTTTTATTTTAAAAAAATGTTACCGGACAGCAAAGTGCCCATAACATTTTTTACTCCAAATGTGCTAAGGAATAGCTGGTTAAAGTTTGTCGGGTACGTGCCGATACACCCTGTATTTAGAAGTATTTCAAGTTTCTTGCAAAAAATGACTATTTGGTGTGCGTATTACGTATCAATTATACCCATTTAAAACTAGTTACTCTTTGGGTCCGTAGGAAAACTTAAGGTTTGTATTAGATTGTATGGCTACAACTAGTCACAAAAAACAGATAACATTACATTGGTCTTGTAAAAGGCCAATTCAGGCCCAATGCGTTATTTCAGGAATAAACAATATTACTAAAACTTCTTTATGTTTAAAAGCTCAAAAGAAAAGAAGTGTAAGTAGGTATTCTACATTTTAGTCATCATAACTTCAATAACAGACATTTGATGCTACAACTGAATTTGCTGTATTAGATTACCTACTATATATTACTATTTGGTAGTCAAGGATAAAACCGTCAAGAGCATAAAGATAAAATAGTTTGTTCTGTATCGTTCCACCAAATACATACCTTTGAGAAGAAGTATAGTAGTCAAAATCTCGCAGGGTGAGAACCTTACTTATATCATTATTACTAGGATTCTGACGCGTTGATGTATAAAGATGCAAATCTTGTTTCGGGTGGCTGATCAGGTGGGAAGTAAAGCATCTTTCTCCGTCTTGACAGCTTGGAGGAATAAAAATCTCAGCAAAGTTTTTGACCACATGAATCATGTACGCCAAAAATATCACAGTAAGGATTATGTTGACAGAAATGTACTTCATTGTTAAATGAAGCGGACTATCGATTAAATGAATATACTTTATTGAGACTGCATCTATACTGACGTGTAATTTAAAAACATAGGAAATACGCCGGCAATCAATCGTTCAGTTACTTTTCAGCGTTCCTCATTGGATGGTGTAAGCACACATCAGTGGTCATTGGGAACAAAACCGCAGAAATCAATTTGAATCAACTGTTATCAATTTATTGCATCTGAAACATCACGCCAATCACATGCCAACACACACTTTTAAATTTTTGTGATTATAATAGCCTGAATAGCCCTTTCCATATACTTGGGATTGCCAATGCATATGTTCTAAAATACCCTTAATAAATGTTCAAATTCCCCACAAAATCACCTCAAGTTGCTTTACCCCCAAAATGAACCAAATTTATTGATTGGCATTTTTGGTTATTTGGTCATTTTCAGGTTTTCCCTTTCGTTCAGGGCTCAAAAAATATTTTTTTGCGAAGAAAACGAAACTATAGTACATTCTTACAATTAATGTACATATTCTTTTTTTATATTGCTGGAAGAATTCAAGAATTGCCCAGAATCCTCGCGTTTTCCCCACAAAAAGGTTCTCCCTGCAAAATACCCACTTCTTGAAAAAAATTGAAATTTCCCGAAATTTAGGGAATTTCTTACAAGCTGGCAACCTTACAAATACTAGCTTTCAGTACAGATAAACATTATTTGAAGAGAAAAGTGTGAATTTTGACTTTTGACAGAAGAGGTACTCCATAGATAATAAAATATCGTCAAGTTATTGTTTTTTAGCTGAATTTGTAGGACGCAATTGTTTAAATTATAAATAAATCAAATATACTACAAGTTAATATTTTATTCATTGTGAAACCAGTTTCATGCAAAAGGAACGAAAGAACAAAACAACGGTATTTCGCGCAGTTTGCGGTTGGTATGTTCCTTTCCCGTAATTCGTGGATCGGCTCGCAGAAATTTTGTTCTGTTTATACGCACCGTGATATGTGATCAACATTTCAGAATTTTCCTAGATTTTTGTGCTTTCTCCCTTTTTCCTAAAAAAGAGAAATTTCCCTAGACCTCATATCACTGGCAGGGACTACCGTAGCAACGGTTCAAGAATTAAAAAAAATAAAACATTTGAATAGTCGAAATTTTCGAACGGTGCGCGGTGTTTCGAAATGAAAGCATGGACATGGGATTGTGATTGGTTTATTTATGATGGGATTGTTTTTTTTTTTTTTTAATTCTTTATTTTGGCTTTCGCCCATTAGGGGTGATCTTGGCCATACACAATTACATGGTAATAACATAACGTAACATATATAAACCAAACATAACATAACACACTTAACATAAACGGTACAGAGCTGGTAACAGTAGGTTATCACAAAATTATAAAAATAGGAACCTGTGCAGAATATAAGTGGGCGCTTTTCGTTATTTAACCAAAGATTTTTCTAAAATAAGTAGTGTTTTTTTTTTTAAACAGAACTATGAAATTGGCAATCTTATAAACAAACACAGCATATGAGAGTAAACAAATGTGATTATAAAACATAAAGATAAACATAACACAAACATACCATGAACATAACATAAACATATCATTACATAACATACACATAACATATCATAAACATAAACCTAACATAACATAAACATAACATAAGTATAACAAAAACAATACAGAGCTGGTAATAATAGGTAATTACAAAATTATAAAAATAGGAACCTGTGCACAATAGTAGTGGGCGTTTTTTGTTATTTAAAAGAACAGATTTTTCCAAAATTAGAAGCATTATTTTTTTAAAAACAGTACTATGAAATAAATATAAACAAATACAATAAAAGAAACAAGAAAAATATACAAATGCATAAAGAATAGTCTTTTAACTCAGTCAAAATATACAGAGTTGGGATTAGTGAAAATAGATGAAAATGGGAACCTGAACAAATGAAGTGAACAAAATTTGGTTTCTATTTTTTATTATGGTCAGATATCAAGGCCATTTTTATAAATAAATTTTGTCAACAAATGGTAAATTTCAGGAGTGTTTAGACTAAGAAGGCAGGGTATACTGGTAGGCAATTTAATATCAAGTTTTACCAATTCATGCATGAAGTTTGGAAATTGGTCATTGATAGGAATTCAAAAAAATTATGGTCCAGAGTATCCTCTGACCCACAATCACAGTACCGCGAACTGACTATTTGGAACCTGGCAAGATGGCTAAGACAACAAGTGTGACCCAGCCGCATTCGGGTTATGGAAGAAATATATTTTTTAGGCATGGTAGAGTATTTGTGAAACCAGGGCTTAACAGGAATAGAAGGTTAAATTAATGAGTACTGGTGACCTTTTATCGGAGAGGTTTTTTTTCCATTCAGAAGACAATTGGAGTTGGTACTTGGTTTTTTAGAATAGGGAAATGGTCTATTGTTCCTTTTGGATTGTTGAAGGGCAATGATAAAATATGGATCCAAAAAAATAAAGAAGTACAGATAATGTGGCTGTTTTCAGAGACATATTGGGCCGGTAATTAAGCATTTTTTAGTAATGGCTTATCTTGTCAGGGTTCATATCGGAGAGCAACTTAACATGACGAACATAAATATTTCTGTAGACTGTGACAGACGACGTTATAAGCGCGCTTCATTTTCGTGTCTTGGCCTATTTCAGCACATCGCTCGCCATACATTCCTATTTTTAGTTTATGGCGAGCGATATGCTGAAATAGGCCAAGCCATGGTATATTTCAGCGAAAAAAACTGGAGGGCGTGTGTCTTTGTCCATAATAAAACCACATTAAACTTGTCGAATTCCGCTGCACGCTTAATACGCAAAAATATTTAATTGACACTTGGTGTCAATTTAATTTCCACAAAAAATAACAAATTTTGTGGTAGGAGATGGTAAAAGATGCAATAAAGTTTAATTTTTTCTTAATCAAAGTTACGTTTGAAGGTTAGGAAATACGCATAAATTATTCAAATAACCTAAACTAAACTCTAAAACCTGTTTCATTCATGCTTACTTAAACTCCCACTTAAATAGTTGCCTCAATTAGATATTTAAGTTAAAATCTAATGTTTTTGCATGCAGCGGAATTTGACAAGTTTATCCATACCAAAACACAACAAAATTTTAAAAAAAAAGTATACTTTTTCCACATTTACAAATTTTGTTAACGGGAGCTACCATCAACACAACCGTAGAAATTTGAAATTTTTTTATGTATTTTCACGGATATATTGTTAGAATCAGGTTTATTGCATAAGCTACCATCCAGAGTATCCACTCCATGACACCGTCCAAATGTATTATCTACACAAATGATGGCAGAATATGGCTTTGAACCTCTTGGCATCGGAATAACATTTTAATTTATTTTATATTATAGAAACAAGTAGTTCATTGGGTACAGTGAGGATAATTGGAGATATTATATTTAGATTATCACTGGAAAAGTATCATTATAATGCATCACTAGATCCCTAAACAATTATTATTGTCGATATACGTAAACAGTAAAAAAAAACTGTTCACCTCGTTCAATAAAACTCATTTTCATATTATCTAAGGAAATTAACCCAAGTATTGTTAAATAGTAAAAACTGTGAAAATGCTATTACGCTTTTCAGGGTTTTCGCTTTTTTATCAGCCATTCAAATTCCAGATAATGTCATTAGAATATCCTTCAAGTATTTCTTAAATGTCATCTACGTTTTTCGATAAATTACATAAAACACGTTTTATAAAACTAGTTATTATAATATTACAAATCGTCGTTGATGATTCGAAGGTTACTTCATAAAACGAACAAAAGCAAAATAAAAATGCTCAAAATGATAGGATTTATATAGCTAAAGTAAAATAACCTTTATTGTCTTACAAATAAGGGTTATTTTTGCATACTTTGAATATTTGTACTCACTTATCTTCATAGTCCCTCGAAGTAAACGCAACCACTGATAATTACTCAGCTAACGAACTCACTAACATTATGCTAACATTCCTTCCAAGTTGTCAAATCGAAGTGTTGTTTTGATTTTGACAGTGAGTTTAATGATTTAATAAGCCTATCTTTATATTTTTAAGAAAACGTTCTGCTTTATAATACTTTTCCATTTTGCTTACGGTCAATTTTTACGCATCCGAATATAGATACGCAGATCAAATATTTCGTATTTCGTGTTATCAGTTTGAGTATGTGTATTCATTTTGTTTTTCTTATTTTTTTTTTCAGAATATGCAATCACACGTTACTATTTTATAATCTTTACTGCGGCAATACTACGCCGAGAATGTTGCTCCGTATACAAGTTCATTGAAATGGAGATCGGTGGGATAAAAGTTTACAATGGAAACAAGTGCAACATCTAGGCACCACTCAGTGAATCAGATTGCGGGCGATGATAACAAGTACAGGGAACCCACCGGGCACACACATGTGGCTACTCCTCTATATCCCGCGGAGAGTGGGGCCTTGAAGAAAGAGAACCATGTTTCCCGTCCGTGTGCCGTCATAGGGCCTGAAGTGATCCCCACTTTACACCGCTTCGACGGGTACGTGTCTCACGTATGGCCCGAATCCAACTATGGCATTCCTACCAGCTATCGCCACCCTCAAGTGCAAATCTGTGCCGATCATGTGTACCCGGCTCGCAATATATCACCTCGACACACGTTCCAGGAAAATATGAGCAGAATTATAGTTCCATCTCCCACGGAAGCTAAACTGAGAAATGATCTTTTTGTCCCTTCTCAAGTCAGCACTAGGCACCTACCGGACACCTCAAAACCGGCTGTGCCCCTTGATGCCAGCAAATACACTGCTGGAACTGTCTTGGTGAATCCACATTCCATTGACATTCTACGCACCCAGTACAACAGGAATAGCGATGAGCCACAAAGGCATGAAGTACAACCCAGGAACATTATATTACAGCAAAGGCACCCACTACCACACCGGCATGACTTCCCACCTAGACTTGAAGTTCAACAGAGGCATAACTTGCAGCCGAGGGTAGAGCTGCAGCAGAGGGTAGAACTGCAGCCGAGGCACGAAGTACACCGAAGGCTGGAAGTTCAACAGAGGCTAAAGGTGCAGCAGAGATTGGAGGTGCAGCCGCGACAGGAGGTCCATCATAGTCTCGATGTGCAGCAGAGAGTTGAAGCTCAGCAGAGACTGGAAGTCCAACAGAGATACAGCGCGCACCAGAGACAAGAAGTTCAGCAAAAGGTGGAATTGCAACAGAGATATGTTGTGCAACCGAGACACGAAGCTCAGCCGAGACAGGAGCTACAACTAAGACATGATGAGCCTAGGCTAGAAGTGCCACAGAGGTCCGAAGTGCAGCAAAGGCAAGAAGTGCAACAGAGGAGAGAAGTGCCACAGAGACAGGAAGTGCAACAGAGACAGGAATTGCAACAGAGGCAGGAAGTGCAACAGAGACAGGAAGTTCATCAAAGACAGGAAGTGCAGCAGAGGCAAGAAGTGCAACAAAGACATGAAGTTCAACAGAGACATGAAGTGCAACAGAGACAGGAAGTGCATCTGAGACAAGACGTGCAACAGAGACAGGAAGTGCAACAGAGACAGGAAGTGCAACAGAGACAAGAAGTGCAACAGAGACAGGAAGTGCAACAGAGACAGGAAGTGCAACAGAGACAGGAAGTGCAACAAAGACATGAGGTACCAAAAAGAGATGAGATACAGCAGAGGTCTGAGTTGCAGGCGAGACACGAGGAGCTTCAGAGACACGAGGTACAGCAGAGGCTTGAAGTGCAGCCAAGGCATGAAGTGCATGCGAGACATGAAGCGCACGCGAGACATGAAGTTCAATATGCTTTGCATGGATATCCGGCCAGCAAAATGAACTCAGCGGCCATTAACCCATACGCTAATGTTAACAGCTGCCCCTCTGAGCTACAGAGGTATCCTCCCGACTATCAAAACCCTGGGATTCAAATCTACCAAAAACTGCCAGAGCCATCGTATCTAGTGGCTAATGACTACGTAGCAAATACTTACTCTCGTGTGAACAACATTCGCTACGAACCATATCCGATGAAAGAGAAATACATTTACCCGAGACACGAGTACCCTTATCAGTATACCAACCAATATCCCTCGAGTTACAGCGCTGTACAGAAGGGTAATGACTTGAGGAAGAGGAATGTTATTCAGCCTGAAATGAAATACTACCAAGTTCCTCAAAAGTATATTGAAACTCACACTTTGGTGCCCAATAAAATTACAACCGGAAGAACTCAAAGCAATGTTCCGTACCACTTGACCGATATTCCGGGTCACACTGTTGATCCATACACTGGCCAAGGAAAGATTTACGGATTTAATGTATGTGAAAAAAATAGTCAATTCGCCTTAAATTCTAGGCCCATCCCAGAAACTACTAAATTTAGGATAGACTACAACAACTATAGAACATTGCCATATCCCGACACGCAGCACTCGGCTCTCGATAATATGCAAAATACAATTTACAATAAATCAAATATTCCAGCTTATCCCATGAAGCCTCCGGATGTTAATAACTCATATTCTACATTAAATAATGTCAACTATCAAAAATCTATTGATGAACAACATGAAAGAATGAGTGATTACGAAGCCGCCAACAATGGCCAGAAATATTACTACAATCAAAGGTATGCCTCCTATAACCCTCTAGCTAAAATCCCCACAGAGTTTTCTCCGAACATAATTTCACCAACTGAGTCTAGCACTAGCTTCGACAGCACCAACACCATTTCCCACCAACTTTACCAAGAAGACGGAGGCTATGTTAGTCAATGTTCCACTACGAGTGGCAAAAGTGCAGATTTCCAACTGTTGAAGAATGGCCGACCCAACATATACCACGAAACGCCCGATCGCCACTCCAATACTATGGCAGGATATATTAGTTCCAACAACTCAGCAACAGGGTGCGACAGAGCACCGGCTAAATCAACAGATAATATTAAAGCTAGCAATTTGAGACAATTTTTGGAAATGTGGGACGAAGAGTACGAAGATCCCAAAGCTTTGAAAACCCCATTGGAAGCAAATCATAAACCAGAAAATCTTACAAACTGTGTGCAATTTGCACCCGAAAATCCAACGTTGCCCTTACCGGAACAGCTTTATGTTCTGGATAAGGTAAATATCGCTGATGGGGATTTGCACAAGTACGAACATATTCAGAAAATCACCAAGCTTCCTGATAATATCAAAGATTATGATGTTTCTGGGCATTTGAAGAAAAGTCTTTCAAAATTCAATCCTCCGGTTTCAATTGATGTCCAGACACAGAATTCAACTGCAAAGAAGGAAAAATTAAATCCACAGATAAAACTATCAAATAATACAATGATGGAACAAACAAATGAAGTGGTCGATGTTGAAGCAAAAATTAGCCAGTCTATAATCCATAAAGATGTTGGATGTAACTTTGAAATAAAACCCTGCAGTCCAGGAAAGGTTGTTGAAATGAAAGTTGAAATATCTCATGGTTATAACAATCATTCTGATGATAATAATACCAATCGAAAGCAAATTTTGGCAAACCTCAAACATACCAATATTACTCAACCTTTAGGATATAAACAAGAAATCAATGAGAATCGGATTAAAAGAGAAACTATCAATATGAGTGAACCATCTCCAGAGTCAAGACAAGCAAATGTCTCCTTAACACAGAATTACCCTTCCGGGAAAAGTAATTGCCCAGATGGTGGTGCAGCCCAGTCGGCACCCTTTAATGATATCCCTAATCTCCCTGCTAGGCAACAACTTACTGAATTGGTGTCTGCTAATGAACACAGGGAAACAGTTTTGCATAAAGTAAACCACAACATCAATCAGCTTCCTGAACTAAACAATGGTTTGAATGCGCGACAGGTCATTGATGCAGAAACAAGTAATAAAATAGTGATAACTGAAAGTGAACTTAAACAACAAGAAGAATCAGATTACAAATCTCATTTTCAAAGTAATAAAGAAAAAATTGAAACTGGAACCTGTCTCAAAAGTCATCAGGAAATTCAAGCAGAATTGAAGATCAAAAATAGAAAAGATTCTGCTATCGTAGAAGTCATACAATTTGGAAAAAGCGAAAGTTCTGCATCTAACACTACGAAAGAAAATTTACCAAAAGTTACTTCTCCCAAATTTCCATTCAAATGTCATAAGCGTGTGTTAAATCTATCTAGAGATGCCGATGAACCTAAAATTAACTCTCGATTATCAGAGGGAAAAAAGAAATTCAGTTTGAGTGATACTGTTTTGGCTAAAAACTGTAAAAAACAGATAAACAAATCTGAATTTCAGACATTCAATAATTGTCCAGAAACTATGGCGCTCGACCTTTCTCCCTCCGATGGAAATAGAAAACACAGATTTGAAGATTTTGTGTTTGGAAGTGTTAGGTCCCCTCTAAAAATAGAAACCTCTGAAAGTTTTTCAGAATTCCATGGCGCCATTAATAGTGCAACATCCATTGATAAAATGGTTTCCTTGGAAACAAATTACATGAAAATAAAATCAAGTTGTAATAATATACCAATAGATTTTTCAGTAGAACAAAAATCACAATCTCTTATAGACATTCCTTGTGAAGACATGCCGAATGTTATTGATACTGTAACCATGTATAAGGCAGAGGACGTAAGCTTTGTTAATGATCACATTTTTGTATGCACCCCAGATCCACCAAAAACTGAAGAAAATCTATGTGTAAGCTATTGTACACCAGTCAGTAGTAAAGAAGAACATTTAGAAACTAAGGTGGATAGCGCACTAATACCAATGAGTCTGCCAGGAAGTTGCCAAGTTCTTTTGGAAACAGAAATTGATAACTCATTACTGTCATTGGGTTTACTAAATGTGGACTGTTTGCCAGAAATTTGTCAAGATCATTCGGAAAACAAAAAATATCCTTTAATAACGACGAACTTATCTAAAGTATGCAATTCAACGGAGAGCGTTGCAGAACCTGTCTTGAAGGTTATGGACACAGCATTGGTAAAATCGAGCTTACCAAACGTGTGCGATTCACCGGGGAGTATTGAGGACCCTATATTGAACACTGTAGATACTTTACTAGTAAAGAGTTTGTCAAAAGTGTGCAATTCCCCGGGAAGTATTGCAGACCCTGTGTTGAACGCTGTGGATACAGCATTAGTAAAGAGTTTGTCAAACGTATGTGATTTACCGGGAAGTATTGCAGCTTCTGTGTTGAACGCTGTAGATACAGCATTAGTAACAAGTTTGTCAAATGTGTGTGAATTATCGGGGAGTGTTGCGGACCATATATTGAACACTGTGGATACAGCATTAGTAACAAGTTTGTCAAATGTGTGTGATTCTTCGGGGAGTGTTGCGGACCCTATATTGAATATTGTGGATTCTTTATTAGTAAAGAGTTTATCAAAAGTGTGTGATTCAGCAGGCAGTAATGCAAATGCTGTTTTGAACCCTGTGGATGCATCATTGGTAACAATGAGTTTGTCAGAAGTGCGTGATTCACCAGGAAGTATTGCAGAACCTTTGTTGAAGGATGTGGATACATCATTAGTAGCAAATTTGTCAACTATCACTATCAATGATATATCAATGAGTTCACAGAATGTGTATAATTTATCTGCACAGGACAAAGCAGATCATTTGGAGGCCGAGGTTGATGGCTTGTTAATAACAACAGGCTCATCAAAATCATGTAACTCACCTACGTATATTGAAGATCCTATTGCTAAGGGTGAATCATTGATTTTATCAAGCACAACACTTACAGATTCATTTCCTGACAAATGCGAAGATGATTTAAAAAATAAGGTGGAAATGTCATCAAAAGTATACGACCCACCAGTACATATTGAAGCAACTAATCAAGAAGCAGTGGAGACACCATTGTTATCAACGAGCTTACCATGCATAGGCGATTTCTCAGAAAAATGTGAAGATATTTCAAAAAATGGAATATATACTCTGACATCAGATTTATCAGATGAAGACTATTTGCTAGATATTAATAAAGATCATAAGGAGAAAATGGTGGATGTCCCATTTAAGCTCTTAGCAGATGCAGTTGATGTATCAATAGATGCAGAAAATAGTTTAGAAGGTGATGTAAATCCAACTGTTACACCAAAATTGAGTGATTTACCCGAAAAAAATACAAAGGATACTATAAGAATTGATATGGATACATCGATACAAGAAAGCTCAGTAAGTGAAGATAGTACTCAAGATCAAAAGAACTTAAAACATGGAGCAGGCGTCTCTTTAACAGATCTAGTGGATTCAGATGCCTTATTAGACCCAATGAAAAAAGTTTCCACCCACCATGAAAGAAACCTCCTGGGAGATATTGCAGTATTATCAAGAAGCTCAACCAAAGTTTCTATTTTGACAGAAAAATGTCATTTAGAAAATAATGTGAACTCCGTATTAGTATCAATTGTCCTACCAAGTAGGGGTATACTGCTAAGAGATAGTGAAGACAAACCTTTGAAAAGGGAAATGAATACATCAATTTCAAACACTGCATTAAAACATGATGGTAATTTCAACTCATCAATGCCTGTTGATAGTGAAGTTCTAGTGAATAATTCAACATCAAAGAACATGCTAAAAGTACGCACTTTGAGAAAAGATTGTGAAGGGAATGTCTTGAAAAGTAAACTGGATTCGTTAATATCACAGACCATACCAATTGTTGAGAATTTTGAAGGAGATTGTGAAAGGAATGATTTGGAAAGTGAACTGGATACATCAACATCACAGACCACACCTATTGTTGAGAATATGAAAGGAGAATGTGAAGGGAATGATTTGGTAAGTGAACTGGATTGTTCAATATCACAGACCATACCAATTGTTGAGAATTTTGAAGGAGATTATGAAAGGAATGATTTGGAAACTGAACTGGATACATCGACATCACAGACCTTACCTATTGTTAAGAATTTGGAAGAAGGTTGTGAAGGGAATGATTTGGAAAGTGAACTGGATTTGTCAATATCACAGACCATACCAATTGTCGAGAATTTTGAAAGGGATTGTAAAGGGAATGATTTCGAAAGTGAACTGGATTCATCAATAACACAGACTACACCAATTGTGGAGAATTTGGAAGGAGATTGTGAAGGGAATGATTTGGAAAGTGAATTGGATGCATCAACATCAAAGACCCTACCTATTGTCAAGTCTTTGGAAGGAGATTGTGAAGGGAATGATTTGGAAAGTGAACTGGATGCATCAACATCAAAGACCCTACCTATTGTCAAGTCTTTGGAAGGAGATTGTGAAGGGAATGATTTGGAAAGTGAACTGGATGCATCAACATCAAAGACCCTACCTATTGTCAAGTCTTTGGAAGGAGATTGTGAAGGGAATGATTTGGAAAGTGAACTGGATGCATCAACATCAAAGACCCTACCTATTGTCAAGTCTTTGGAAGGAGATCGTGAAGGGAATAATTTAGAAAGTAAACTGGATTCATCAATATCACGGACCATACCAATTGTTAAGAATTTGGGACGAGATAGCAAAGAGAATGATCTGAAAATTGAAGTTGGTACACCAAGTAGCCTTGGAGAGATAGCTGGGATTTTGCCGGTAAGTAGTGAAAGTCATTGTTCAGAAAATGAAGTTGATACACCATTATCAGAAAACCAACTTAATGTAGATGACATTGAAGAAAAAAGTAATGATAGTTTGAAAAATGAAGTAGATATTCCAATTACATTAGTTGGTCTTGAAGTCAATGAGATTTTGACAGCTAACAATGAAAATCATCTGGAAAATTTAAAAATTGATTCACCAATCATAGCAAAGAGCCTGCCTAAAAGAGTAGGTGTTTTGCCAGAAAATAATGAAGCTCACTTAGAAATTTTGGTGGATACATCAATATCAAAAAGCATAGTGAGTGAAGAGAGTTTGGGGGGAAAAGATGAAGAAAATAATTTTGAAATTGATGCAGATACCTCAATGAAATCAATCACTCATAAAGATTTTGATGCAAATCATGAAATTCCTCTAATAAATAAAATAACAATATCGCTATCAAATAATGTATCCATTGAAGATTCTACGGGAAGAAACACCATAGAGAATCATTTGAAAAATGATGTGGATACCACGATTACATCGGTAAGTAAGCGAGAAAAAGAAAATTTGCCAGTAAACAGTGAAGATGAAATGGATAACAAGTGCAAGACTGTTCCACAAAATAACGACAATCGTCTAGAAAATGACAAGGAAACATCATTTCCAAAGAGCAAATCAGGAAACTTGGCAGTAAATCGAAACAATAATTTAGAGAATAAAGCGGAGCTAATAATGTTAAATGACCAACCAAATGAAGGTAATTTGGAAGGAAGTTGTGAAAAAAATTTGGAAATCGAGGAAGATTGTGCATTATCATCAAAAAGTTCTCTAAAAGAAACTATTGTCATAAGCGAGGCCCTGACTGAAAGAGAGAATGCTGGAACCACAGATATGAATGACAATTTACCAACAACCATATCATCATGTACTGATGAATTTTTGCCTGTTAGTTCCATAAATGAATGCACTTTGAAGATACCATTAAATAAAACATTTGAACTAAATGTAGGTAACAATGAAAAAGTTTGTGAAAATTCTGATGATGAAATAACTCGTTTTGATAAAGAGGTATCCATATCCAGCAAAAAGAAAAGTGATTCATGTGACCATAAAGTTAAATCTGATGTTTTCGGTGTGAAAAGGAGAAAACTCCTTAGATCCATTACTAGTGAGTCCATCTCAAAAATGGAAAATATTTCAAATACTCTTGAACCTGTTGTCATTGAGCTGAAATTGATTGGAATAAAAGAACCGGAAAAAAATGCCCTCGATAACTTGCTTGATGATTCTATCCACAAACCTAGACCTAGTGCTGAACACAATCATACATCGATTGAATCCCAATTGATTGAGCCTGATATTTTATCATCTCAGATTAGTAAGAATGAAACGGCTCAACCTTTAGAATGCCAAACTAATTCAGAAAATATAGGCGAGGAAGAGGAGGGTTTCAATGAGAAAACAGACGATTTTGAAATAATAGAAAATGAGAATTTGGAAAATGAGAATTTGGAAAATTATAATTCTGAACATGAACTACAAACTCCATCATATTCTACAGATATAATTCCTGCTAATGTAGCAGAAGATTGTAAAAGGGAGAATTGCTCTGAAAACTTATGTACACTGCGTGAAACTAATTGCAATGAAAAACTGATCCCTGAAAACCACCTAGCTGTAGAGTTTGAGAATAAGGCTGATGCTACAATGGTGGAAATATCATTTTTAAATGCTGACAATGAAATTTGCACTTACGATATAAAAGATATTCTAATAAGCCCAGAACTGCATTCCGGGGAACTTTCTGTACAGCCAGAAGGAGAATTAGTTGAGTTTGATTCATCTCAGGATAATGTTGTGGTATATGAGATTCAATCCACTGGAAGTTTTTCTCCAACCATTGAGGCAATAGCGGAGGCTCACAGCCCGGCTCCGTGCAGCCATGTTGACATGGATTATAATACAAATGTTCTCACTGAGACATTGGAGGATACTAAAATTGAGGAGGTGGAGTTGGGAGGTTGCTGGATAGAAGATATTGCATGTGTGGAAACAGTCATATCAGAAGAAACCATCTTTCATTGTGAAGATGAAGTTGTAGTAGGAATGCCTGCTGATCTTTCTTGGGAACAAATTGCTTCCGATGGTGAAGACAATGTTAGTGTGCCTTTTTCTGTGATTAATATACAAGTTGTCAATGAAGATATTCTTAAAGATTCAAACAGTAATTTGATTTTGAAAGATTCATCGCTCGATATCGAATGTAGTACTGATATAACGCACAATGACTCTGTAATTTCAACTATTCAACTATTTAATGTAAATTCCTGTGATGAAAATCAGAATGGGAAACTAAAAAGTTGTGATTCCAAAAATAAGATTTTTGGAGAATTATTAAATTGTGACCCGAAAAATAAGAAAAGAAAATTATCAAAATTCAAAGATGGTTTAACATCAATTAAGAAAAAAAGTATATCCGTTTTCGATTTTGAAGATGAAGAAAAAATTGAAAATTCTTCTAAGAAAATGAAATATGGGAAAAATATTCTTAATGAAAAATTGGTAAAAAAATGCACCGTCAATATTCAAAAAACATCTTGGAATACAGAGACCAATCTTTTTACCAAAGGAAAGTTGATAACAAAGGGTGCTCAAAAATATATTCCTTCCGACGATAAGCACAATTCTAATTTGAAATGTAAGTTACAGCTTCCTGAAAATATACTACTGTCATTGAAACAAGCCCCGAAAATTTGTGAAAATACCGAAGGCGGCAAAACTAGCACCCCCAATAAACAAAAACAAACCAAATTACCAAAAACTAAAAGTAAACCTAACTTTGAAGATGTGCTCAAGCAAATTGACGAAACCCATATTTTTCAGTCAAAGATGAAAGCGAAAAATTGTAAACCTATCATACCAAAAATGATAATTAAAAAAAATGAAATGGGCTCTCACTACACGAGCACCCCGCGGAGGAAAACTCCAGATTTGACTGGAAATAAGTGGCAACCCTGGGTTTGTTTGCAAAGAAATGCTTGTATTGAGAAAATGGTCAAGTCTAAAAGAATGAGAGCATCGCACTTAGACTACACGCAGCATCGTAAGGAACGTGCGATATACAGGAACACAGATAGACGTAAAAATTGCCAATCAGGAAAGCAAAGTGTTAAGGAAAGCCACTCTAAATATCCCCATCTTAAATTACTTCCTAGTCAAGCATTAAACCAATATATTTTATAACAATATACATAGATACCACAATATTAAGATAGATTTAATATAATTAGAAAAACTTAAGGCGTGTGAATTATTGTTGCAATTATCATCTGAGAGGGTCAGGTCCTACTTCACTTACCAAACATAAATGTAGTTCTTTCCCTCTAGCAAAGTCTGCCTAGCAATATTATATCATAGCTTTGCAAGCCATCACTGAAATGGATTGGTACAAATACATAGTAAATACATGGCTTAGGCAGTCCCACCTATTCCAATACATATTGCATTCCTTTGTTACTCTCCAGGAGGAATTAGTACTTTATTTGATTAAACTGAGAATATACAGGATATATATTGTACAAATTATATTTTATTCATATATGTACATACATAAAGACACATCACATTTACAGAGATGCAGATTTGTACTAAAAAATATTTTTAATAGTATAAAGAATATTGTATCTAGTCACTAAAGTTTGCCTTGGTGCATCGTATGTGCCTACATAATTAATATTTACTGTTATGTGTTCATGGTCGACTTTTATTTAAATATTTTGTTTTGTGTCCTCATATTTATATAAATGTATCTTTAGATTTACGTTGGACAATATATGTATATTTTTATTTTGAATGTTGCCAGTTTTCTGATGGATATATATTCCCTGTTACCACTTTTACACTTTATCCATACATCAATAACAGAGAAGTGAGATATTTATCCTTTTTGGTGTTTGGGAAAGATGCCAAACTAACCACTTAATTTTATGTCTGTGTTTACTAATAGTTATAGAAATTTTACGTTAGTCACTGTTAAGTGAACATCATTGCCAGTATACAATACTGTTATTTTTTTCATCACATACATCTCATAAAAAATTTAAATAGTTATGACATGAATTTTGTTACCATTTAATTTTTGTTATTGTTTGATATTTTTAAAAATATGTGAATTATGCTTGTTACAAACCCAAAGCCAGTTTGCTAATTGGCATTACTAGCTTATGAAAATATATGTTGTTGTAAGGTTTTTCATAGTTTTTTAAAGAAGATAATTCAAAATGTTGCATTGCGCAACAATATTGAAGTGTGTTATTTTTTGTAAATATTGAATTGATTTGTTATTTATTTGAGGACATTACAATGTTATATTATATGATTTGTTAGAAATACATCCCATTTAAAATTATCTTAGAATGAATTAGAAAAATTTTGTTATATTTTAGATTGCAATTTGTTTAATTGAAGTGAACAGACGTTCCTCGACGTGATTAAAAATGTTCAAGTACCCGGTGTCTGACTTTATGTTATTTAATTTATATGCATTAATTTACATTGTATTATTTTGTACAAGTAAAACAGTTTTATCAAAATCAAAATGAGTAATAATTTCCCAGGGCAAGTGCGAACCGTAAATAATATTTAGGTGTAAACTTAATAATTCTTCATAAATTTCCCATTGCTTTCATATCATGATTTTATGAACATAGATGAAAAAAAGTGATCTTCAAATGTGATTTAGATTTAAACAAAAAATAACGGATGTGATGTGAAGATCGAAAATAATTCATCGCACTTTCCTCCTGTTTCTTCTATAGAATGCACCGTGGAATTAGCCCTTATGCCTGAATTGTACTGAAAACATATTTTAAAATTGTGCCTGAGTAATAAATTAATCCTAAACTAATGGTTCCCACATTTTGTGATGTGCTTATAATATTTAAAGTTAAGTAACATTAAATAATGTAGCTTTCTTTAATTTTATTAGTTCAATATTGCCACCACTAATATTTGTTGGTATATTTAAGGGTCTGAACTATTGATGGACGCAATTGAAATATTCGTTTTATTTATCAAATGGTGTTTCGAAATAATTGTGACAAAAAAACCATTGCAGCAATATTTTGCTGTTAATTAAATTAGACAAAAATAACTTGTCAATTAGTTAGAAACATCACTCCAATTGATGATTCCTGTGCTAAGTAATTTATTTAATTTCAATGAATTTTTAATATTTCCAAATGTAATGATACATTAATTTGATTAATAATTCATTTGAAAATTGATTATTTTGAAACGGACCCTCGATTGTGCCCATCGCTAGACTGTAACCTGATATTTTGGTGTGACTAGAGTACAAATTTTGTCCTTTGCACAGTTTTGACGTGAGTGCCTTAACCTTTATTGTGCAAAGAGTTCCATCCCACTTCTTACATTCTAATTTTCCTTGGGATAAATTATTAGTCTATGCAGACTTTTATGTTCTAGGGTCGCAAACCCTTGTGATGTTTTTTTACGTAATCTTTCACTGTTTGTCTTTTATGAAAATGTTGAACACTGGTTTATGCTGTTTTCTGTCCAATTAGATCTAAGCAAGGGTTAGGGTGGAGGCATTAGGTAAGGTTCCCAGGGGCCTACTAAGTTTTGTTTTAAATCAATATTTACAGAGGAGTGTGTGCGCTTCGCGTAATTAGGTATTTAAAACGTACATTATTTACAATAGTTACTATCCTAAATCTACCATATTTCCTAAGTTTTTATACATATATTTATGTATTTTAGTTACCTATTGATACTTTATGATTATGTAATATTAAAAGTGCAAGGTGTTATAGGTTAATGTTTATTCGTTAACATTTTTAATAGAATGAAATTACATTATTTACCATATTGAACCTAAGACAGTAATGCAGAATAAAAAATGTTGGTTTGTAAATCATTTATTATATTTTAACGTTGACCAAATAAAGTGTTCTGATTGATATTACAACTGTATTGATTTATTCCGCTAAGGCGTGGCACTGTTCATTTTCACACATTCCTGTCGAATAGCGTTCACCAGGTCCTGGTTGATCAGGAACACGAACCGGAGTCCCGATATCTGCAATGTACACATGTTATTTAAAGATACAGAAGTAATTCATTAAATTGGTTATCTCGGTCAATATTATTGTTAGTGGGTTTTTATGCTGGAGGGTAACCTTATCAGTGATAACCTCTCCAGGCGAAATGGGCTACAAGATACTACTATCGTCACTAAGTGTGAACTCTCGTAATATCTACACATTTAATTGACCAACAGCTGCAAAAGTCAACTTGATACAAATAATTATTCCATTTTTGGATAGTCTCAATTTTTGTTTGAATTGTGCCCACGCACATCACGAAGCAATGCAATTGCAGTGTCGACCTTATATGTACATTCATTTTGCCTTTGGATATTATTTCTACTGGGTTTGTTAAACACAAAAATCAAAAGGTCACTTTATCAAGTTTGGTATTGTCTACATGTTGGCCTTAACAAAAATTTATTTTTATTTATTGAATATTCTTGCGGGCTCCTACGGGCTAGTAATTGTTCTTTTTCAAGCTGACCTAAAACATTCCGAACTTACCGGCCACCGTCCAAAAGGGAAACTAAAGAACTGGCAGTTCAAATATCTGCCGTAGCAACACACTGATCTGTACTTTTTGATAACCGAATAAAACAAAACACAATAAAATAATAGGTTACATTTTTTTTTTTTTGCTTAATTTTTCTTCAATATTCTGTTTCGTCATGGAACCATACTTTCCGTCTGATGTGGTTATCGGTGAATAGGTTAAATACGCAATATGAAAAATCACCTCTATAACGCTATTGTGGTTGAGTTTCATTTTGTTGCCATGCAGTATGGGTCTGCCATCCACATAGATGGGTCGCTTTCCCTCCGAGGCGAGGAAGAAGTCACCGCTGTTTCGCAGTCGAATGGCGGCCTGCCTTCGGGAGATCTTCCCGGCGGGCCCCTCCAGACTGAGGTCAATGTCCACAACGTGGTCCTTCGTACTGCGGCCGATGGTTATCTGGGAAACATACAATATATTAGCTTTGTCCAGCCTCCGAGTTTTCGCATTTGCCGTTCCCAACTAGCTAGTAAGTTAATAAATACATAATGTACTTGAAAATTGATGGGAAGGCCCCAATAAATTATTATAGCCTTTTTGAGAATGTTGAGAATGGTTCAAATGTATTGTATGGACTATATGGACGAAGCTATCTAAGCTCGTAAATAGGTAAGTTACCGACGGTTATCATTTCAAATCTTAATCTAAAGATAGGCAAGTTAAGTAAAGAATGACATCTAAAGGGAAGGATCACACGTTTGGCTTAAATAAACATTTTTCCCCCGAAGAATAACTTAGCTAAATGCTTCCATGTTCATAACCGTCACCTTGGGTTGGCTGATGTTAATCTTGGTAAATAGGTTACCACAAGGTGTATCTTTGGGGGCAAGTTTATCAAGGCCGCATTTAAAACAAGTGAGGTTATGTGTATAGATGTGGTTTTAGTCCAAATTAGAGCTAAACTGTCGTTAAGGCACAGGTGTTTTAACTCCTGTCACATTTAATGCCTTTACAAATTGATGACAGCGCCATTTAGATTGTTTTTGACAGTTACCACCTCAAATCTGATCATAGAATTGTAACAATCTCAAATGTGACGGAGGTTCAAAAAAATAGGCCTAAATTTGATTGGAACTTCAGAAGTTAGTATGATTTAACAAAAACAAGGAAAAAAGCCCAGGTCTGTGTGAACCAACTTGTAAAATGTTCTCATTTCGAAACAACAGTAACTGATATTTGTTTTTTAATCATTATTTCATTTGCTTCCACACCACAAACCGCATTTATCATTTAACCAATAAATCCTGCAAGTTCAACTTTGAAGGTGAAAATTCGATATCATTTGTTATCACACTGTAAAGAGCTAATCAAAATTAGTTGGAAATATGACAACAATTTAAACATAAATTGATTAAGTTATCTAGTGATAACAAAAATAAATAGGTTATGTAAACTAGTGATAATAAAGACATTGGTGATTACATCTTTGGATCTCATCAGATATCGCACGAGGCGACCGCGGAGAACAGCCAGTGTCTGCTTGTCGAAGTCCGGGCCGCCGCTGCCCACCACGGAATCCACCAGCACTTGCCATCTTCCCAATGAGTTTTCCAACAGACGTATTTCCTTTTTTGACCACCTGAAAATATAAATAAATTGATCATCAACATCTACAGCCCATTTTGGACGTTGGTCTGGTTGCGTAAGTCGCAATAGCAAAGAGTCTTTAATTACCGAAAACGGGAGAAGTAAAACCAGGAGCAACAGAGAAAGCGGAAAAACAACAAAAGGCGAAGAAATACTGTTTAACTTATACATATCCAAATTGATAGACTTGCATGAAATCTGAGTTTCATTTTGGCAAGTTGGAGGCAAACCAAGTGACCATATTTTTGGCAACAGGAGGATTTGAGAATGATTTAATTAAACTAAGACATCAGTCATACATTGGCCGCCGAAGAGCGCACATTGAAATAACCAGGCCCTGCGTAGAGTAAAGTAATCAAAGGTTTGCAGCGCAGTCTATTGTGGGACTTTTCTTTGCAGGATCTGAATGTTCCTTTTTAAACCAACCCCCTGGCGTAGAGGCGCTAAAAATGAGTGAGGTGGGTAAATTATAAAACATTTGTAAAAGTGTCAAACTAAATAGTGTAACAAAATATTCAATTTTGGAAACAAGCCCAAACTTTTGTGACCCGATTTGGAATTTGTAGTGAAGTTTTGTAAAAAAAACTAGTAATTCATAAGCAGATTTTATTTTCGAAGACTGAATAGTGATATTACTGAATAGTGAATCTGTATACTTTCAGATTTATTTATTGACAAATCACAGAAGTCTCCCTTTCTCCGCCTTCGGCGAAACTTGGTTTGTTCCCCTTTCCCTGATTGGCTGGTCTATCAATTTGTATTTCTTTGGTTTGACTCCAAAAATAGGTCCACAAGACTGAAGAAACGTACAATACCTAACTGTCCCCTGTCTTAAGACAAGGGGCACTCAACACGTCCAGAGATCCCGGCCGCCTGCACTGTTAATATACCCCTGCTCCCATTTGGTTCGTCAATCCTTTTTGTCAATGCCATTCAACATTAACAAAAAACTGATTTTAACATCATACTGCTGGTTAATGTTTATTAGCTTTATCGCAAAATTAATATTATGGTCTCACGCCAAATTAGGAATAAGGTCATATAACACTATCAAACTCTAAAAGGCGTAGATTATGCGAATTTTCAACATAATCAATTATGGATGGTTTAATTATTGACCGAATAAAGAAAAAAATATCAAAAGGTTTGTTCTTTAACTGTGCGTTAGGCAAGTCAGGAAATCAAAAGATAGTATGTAAACAGTTAATCTTTACTGATATCATGTTCGTGTAAATAAAGGGCGGACGATGTACATAATAATTATTTGTATGGCATTATTTTCACGAAATATCGAATGAAGGTCACTTTGCTGAAAGTTGTTGAAAATAACTTAAAGTAGCTCTATATTTTGTATAGAGTGTTGCCAGGTGTCAAATATGTAACAGATGTTCTAAAAGGTGATGTTTTCTGTCTTATTTGTTTATGTACTTTTTTCTTCTAAATACATGAGTAAACAAGAGTGCCACTGTCTGGAGCCAGTGAGTACAAGAGTATCCCCAAATTGGGAGTTTTTTTAAGGTTGGGAAAGTATCGGACTATGAATAAAGCTAAAGCTTTTCAATTCTCGATTACGGTGTCCCAGATATTTGAGATTATCATACACTCCGGAATGAAGTACAAATAGTGATGTATAAATTACCGGGAATTTATTTATGGGGAATATTCCCCTGGACGGGGAATTTTGATTTTAACAACATAATACCTCAAAAATAATAATATTTATTAAATAAAAAATAAAATATACACACATATGGTACATATAGAGCAGGATAGATCCATAAAAACTATTCCCATATATATAGGAATAGGATCCAAGAGAAAAATAAATACAGTGTGTGGCAAGCCTACGCACGACGGAAGTGAAACTTTTAGTATTCTTCTCTCTCTCTTTTCATTTCATATTATTATTATTCAGAATGCTGTACATTATAGTTTTAAAAAGCATAAATTTATTTATAGGCGTGTTGTTAACAAATGAACGTTTACCAAGATTCCTAATATTGACATATTTATAAGTAGGTAGCATGTGATAAAAAAAAAAAAAAAAGTTATAAAAATATGGGATTCGAACCCGGGTCCTGCATAACTAGTTTCGAACGCTCTGCCTCTAGACCACGAGGAGAGGTATCTCGCGCGACGAGAACCGCGTATAATGTATACTCCTCAATTGACTTTTAACGTGTAAATTTTCGTTTTCAAACACGGCAAATGAATAATATCACATAACGTCTCGTTAACGCTTTATATAGGGTCGAATAGAAGATATATCGGCAGTGTGAAGTCATATCTGTCGTTTTTAAAAATATTTCCGTATATTTGTCCGTATATTAATTAATAATAATTTGACCGGTCGGTGGCCGAGTTGACATCGCGCTTGGGTCCCACTCAGGCGTAGTGTGTTCAACTCCTCGGCTGGCTAAGTCCTCCATCACAACACAAGCAACATTTTCAGCTTACTGTGGTGGTAGTAGGAGATTTTCAAATATTGTCAGGTTATTCGTAACCCGGGAATGTTTGTCTTTCTTTAAAAAAAAAAAAAAATAATAAAAAAAAAAATAAATAAATAAATAAATAGTGGGTGTGTTTTTTACTAAAAAAACTTGTCACGCACGTCTGCGAGAATAATTAGTCGCGTTATCGGCCTTGATTAGTAATTTTAATGATTCAAAATAAAAATAATTAATCAAAATACCGAGCGACTCTACCGGCTCGATTTGTAAGCTATATTTCGACAAAAATATCATATAGGTACCGACCGTTAATTCTAGCCAATTACTCGAGTGAACACCTGCCGGTCTAGAGTCTCACTAAATGGATTTAGACATTTCGGGAGACTATCGGTTAAAATTAACAAATTTATGTAATTTTTAAAAAAATTATTTAAAAAAATGTAGATATTTTCTTATATGTATGCCTGACAAAGTCGCAGCACGAGAGCATTTTATCACTTTTCCTCGTATTAAAAAAATCACAAAAAGAAAAAAAAAATTAGTTAAAGCGGGGATCGAACCTCGGTTCTTTGCGACGACAATCGGGCGCTCTGCCTCTAGACCGCGAAGCTGAGTTTGGAGAGTGACCCAAACTAGGTATATAATATTAGCTAGGCTCCTATAGCGAAATGATCCCCGTTTTTCGTGACGGTCATGAGTCGGTTTTACTCCGGTCCTCGAAAATGCATAACGTGCGTAAAGAAGCTTCACTTCAACAAAAAAACACCGATCAAAATTATTTTTAAGTGAGTACTATCTCTATATAATTGTATACTGTACAGTATTAGTAGCCTATATACACTTTATGCTAGTAAACGGTACATATAAAAAATCAATCGTAAAACTGTAAAAATGACACAACTTCACAGATCGTTACTGTTCATCTGATGATACCGATTGGACACTGACACTATCAACTTCGCTTCCACTTTCACCTTCATATTCTTCTTCTTCTTCATCCGACCCGGACGAAGTTGTTGCCGACTCAGGATTATCTACGTTTTCTTCTTCCTCAGCACAGTCATTTGGATGTTTGCGTTTGCGAGTACCAGATAGGTTTGAAACGTTATGATGCGAAGCAATCTGCTCATCCGTGGAAGAAAGGGTTTTCTTGGGAGCAACTTGAGAGCCTCTTTCAGAGGAAAGAAGTTACCAATTGTGAGCCACAAATGTTATTTTCCCTGCTCTTTGAGTTGTTAAACGATTCCTCCGTGTTGTATGAATGCGACTAAACGTGCTAAAAGATCTCTCAGTGGCTGCTGAAGTAATGGGAGCAGTCAATATTCTTATGGCAACCTGTGACAAATCAGAACATCCGCACATCCCCTTCCACCAGGTCACTGGCGTGATTTTATCGACACACTTCCATGATTCTTCTTTAGCTCTATAATTGGCTAAATCAACAAGAACATTTGCACTATCAACAGTCTCCATATGACTTGCTACTTGGTCAATGAATTCAAGTGCTTCAAGTTGCTGTGCGTGGCTTAGCAGATGTCCTTGGGAACCTGGATCTAGTAGGGCAGCAGCCAGATGTATTGTAGCAATAGCAAATTCTTTGCGCTGCGCCGCCTTTTCCAGTATTTGCTTCTCTTCGGCATGTGACAGTAGAGACGCTGGAAGAGTTTTACTTAGACTGCTCTCAATATCCTCAAAACCATACAATGCTTTGTGTGTTAGTGGATCGTCTCCCTCTAGCTGTGTAATCCAGGAAACAATCGGTCGCAGAACATCGGCTAATGATGTCACTCTTGTCCAATAAACATCATCGTCCAACAGACTGTTCTTCATATCACGAGGTAAAGATGAGGCAGCTTCGTTTACTGCAAATGTTTGCAGGCTTACTTTACATGCTAACACTCAATAAAGCATCCAAGAGAAGTGTAGAAACCATTTTATTAAAAATAAAATAAATTCCCCGTTTTCGGGAATTTATTTCAGGTCGGGGAATATTCCCGGGTCTACATCACTAAGTACAAATAAGCCATATTTAAATAGAATCATTTTTAAACTGCAATCGCCGGGTCCAGAATCATAGACGCTTGACGTCACATAAAGCTACCTTGATGAAATAATAATGAATTGAAAATTTACTTAAATATGCAAATTTATTCCACAACTGAAATCAGAATGAAAGATGTAGGATTCGCTACGGGTTATACTCGACGCAGAAGAAGAAGACTATTATTATATATTTTATAACTCTCGGGTAGGTACCTGTCTGCGATGGCCAGTTCTGTTTCAGTTGCTTCATCTTTGGGCTCCTGAAGTTCTGAATCATTGACCATATCTTCGGCATCTGAGAAACTGAGAGCATTGTCACCTAAGAAGATAAACAAAGGTTTAAAGATCTGATAATTAAGAACACAGGCATACATGAGAAGCAAAAATAAGATTTTCGCAAAAACAATGTTATGTAAATAGGTTAGGAAACGATTTTCAGGTTTGTTCACACGATGAGTTATATATTTCAGAGTAAGTATGAATGTAAACTTACCCCTAGGAAGGGCTTGGACGGACTGATCAGGAAGCAAACTGTATTGCTTTAATAATTGCCAGTGGATCATCAGAGCTTTAGGAGTCCTCGTAGGATAAAATGCAGAGGGATGTTGCTCCAGCAACTCTTGGAATTTTTCAATTGTCGGTTGGGAGTTCTGAAACAAGAGGTAATTACATAAAAACAATGCTTAGTGAACAATTGGCAAGTGTGTTTTACAGGAAGATTCTGTTTGTATTTTATTGTCTGTAAGACTTTTGAAGACAGGAATTTTTTTTTCAATGTCCATAATATGTGATATAAACACACATGATTATTTGTGATGTTCGTATTTATACACGGTGTCCGGAAACTCGTAGTACAAGCGGCAAACTGGAGAATCTACACCACATGGGGAACCCAAATAAACATAAAGTTTTTTGATTTGAGCATTTTCACAAAAAAAAAAAAAAAAACCAAAAAAAAATATTTTTCGGCTATTTTAGGGTTAAAGTTTTTTCTGGTGTTTAGGGTTGAACAACAGATGTTTTAACCCTGCAGAGCAGAAATATTTTATGATTACACCGGATTAAATTTCAAAATAATGCTTCAAATCCGAGTTTCTTCATTTGTTTAACCTCTCAGAAAAGGACTTTTATTTACTTTGTGTTCCTTTGCGAACTGTCAAAACGCGAAAATTTTTGTGTTATTCACGAGTTTTGTTAAAAGCTTCATAACTCACGTTTTGGGAAACGTAGCCTCATTCTAAAAAATGTTTTGGAAAGATTATGAAATTCACTATCGTATTGTTTTGTTATATGTAAATATTTGCGTTTCTAAATATACATTTTCTGAAAACGTCAAAAATATGTAAAAATCGCTGACCATTATTTCAAAGCTGTGAAAAATGTACTTTTTTTCTGAGTATCATAAAGAAATAACACTTTATATATTGAAGAAATATAATTAAAAACTATTAGTCACCTCAAAATATTAACCGTCCAAACTAAAATATTTTTAATAAATTATTTAAAAACGCAATAAATTATGAACGAACAAGATGACAGATTCAATCGACTCAGATAATGCACCTCTAGATTCCATAGATATTCTTGAATGCAGACGCGTAGCGTTATTCATTATCGATACTCTGTTTTTTAAATCATGGCAATCCGTATACTAGTGATGGAAATAAATCGATTTTTGTAAAATCTCGCGCGTTTACGTGAAAAGACGTACTAATGTCTTGACCGCTATTATCATATTTACGTCTTTTGACGTTCTAATGTTCCGAGTGGTTAACTTTCAAATAGTTTTAATTAGTTGGGTACTTTGATCTTCAGTAATAATTTATAAGAATTTGATTAAAAAAAAAAAAAAAAAAAAAAAATCAACTTCTAACTCGATTTACTCGATAACGAAAGCTCAAATCAAAAAAAAATATACTACAAAATCGACTCCAAATGTGATGTAGATTCACCAGTTTCCCGCTTGTACTACGAGTTTCCGGACACCCTGTATAACAATATATACTTCCAAATTAAATAGCAATGAAAATTTTTTGCATACAGTAATTTCTTACCGAAACTTTCAACTTTGAATAGGTTAGATAATATTGAATTAAATCATTGATTTCTCGAGCAAAAGACGTGGCAGAGCTTAGACATGTAACAGGAAAATTTTATAAAAAACAACGAGTCAATAATAATGAACTCCAGTGAAAAATATTAACGGATCAACAAACGCGGATTCTGAATACCATTTTTGAAACGCATTTATCTGGATTACTTTGTAAATAGATGTTTCGTAAGAAATTTACTTTACTTATTTCATCTAGAATGCATTAATTTTGTTATTGAAGACAATATTAGTGATCCTTAAACGAAAATTTGAAACAGAAAAATCTAGGACCTAGATGTGGCATGTATCTTTTCTGATTTTGCTGTTTCAAACTTTCGTTTAATAATCGCTATATTATTAAGATTGTCTTCAATAATTAAATATTAAAATTTGAGGTTTTACTCGTCAAGGCGATGCCATACGTAGTAATGCAAAATCATGTGTTTTTGGTTTGAAAATTTGGTCGCCTAGAAATGTTTCAGATTCTTTAATTAAATACTGCGAGTAGAATACATCTTGGTCTTTGAAATAATCAAGTATTTTTAGATAAGTCTTTTTATAAGTCCAGAAAAAAATAATGTAAAGGCCTATGAAAACTGCTTTAAAGTTCAAAATCTCCTACTTAGGAACCCATTTTCGGTTATGATTTTATTGTATAATGTGGCAAATTAAGTTATTTATAAAATGATCGACAAAAAATTAAATATTTATGCCTGAACATCCACAAAATAAAATAAAAGGCACTTTTTGGCCATTTTTTTTCTTGCATAAATCAAAACAGGCGGATGGTGTTAAGCGGGAATTTAAACCTTATCGCCATCTACGTAAGGGTTGTTATTGATAGCGGCTCAATTTAAAATATTACACGACGTAGTGCATCGCCTTAAGGTATTCCAAAAATAAAAAATTCATTCTGTTGCTTTACATCTTATAATTAACTTGTAGTATTGTTATAAATTGAATTTTCAAATTGGACTTAACACGTGTATGCACTAGGATATCATTATATAAGTTTTATTATATATGTAGAATTTATAAATCGCCAATAACACCATCGCATTAAAACACACCGTTGGGTTACTACGACTGAATCTGCTGATTTATCTCAACCAGGGTATACAATATCCACATCAAGAATTCCCCAAATTGCGGAGAATTTCTAAGATTTTTCAAGAATTGGGTTTTTGTGGGGAAAATACGGGGATCGGGGCATTTCTCGATTATACAACCATATTGAAAAATAATATTTACAATAATTATGAGAATGTACTATTTTTCTTATTATTTATTGTGCAACTAATTTTCAAAAAAAAGTCTATTTATAAAACCTAAACAAAAGAGAAAATCCGAAAATGAATTAATAAAAAATGTTAATATCGACAGAATTTTGTTTCATTTTGGAGCTAAAGGAACTTGTGGGGATTTTGTGGAAAATTTGAAAATCTCTTCATCTCTCATGGTTCTTTTAAAACATATACATTGGCAACCCTGGTCCTTATCCACATTAGAACTGATGAAAATGTTGTAATGCAGGTTTTTAAATACGGGTAAATTGTTTATCGGGTCCGGTCATCGATGTATTTTTGTGCTTTGCTTCAATACTATAACATTTGCGACGAGAAGCTGACATTTTACCTAGTCTTCTTCAATGTTAAAAGCAGATAACCTTAAGCATATTATAACATCTCGACTCCTACACAAAATAGAGCACCGGTTCAAAAAAAAAGTTACCCTTTTGAGACTGGCGACTGCTGAAGTCACAGGTCACGTCCATAGATTTGGTGTGTTTTTAAAAATTATTTTAACTATTGAAACTAACTATAACAATAAAAAAATATAAAGGTATTTAAGTTAGAAGGTCATTATCATCAACAAAATATGATTTGACCCGGCCTATCGATATAGAAAATGACCCCCAAACCAATGTAGATTTGGTTCACGTGGACATTTATGAAAAGCGCGCACATTGTATCACAGCATGTAGATGGCACTGTGCATTGCGGTTTGCCTTTTGTTGGTCTACAGTAGAGCTAATTAGTCTCTCAGCCAAGCTAAGCAAGTTAATTTTTTTCAGTTACAAGAATAACCCATTTCTAAATATTTTAGAGGTTATCTATCGCGGATTTTATTTTTGAAAATGTAATCTGCCATCTGAATACAAAAAAAAATATATACCTTACAGATAGCTTGAGAACGGCGTATTAACAAATGTGAAAAATTCAACAACATACATTTATTTCAAGCAAAATTTCTGACATCATGAATGGCCCACCCACCAGTGAACTCACCAATACCAATCATAAAGTCATGACAGTGTCTGATGATATACCGTCAACTAATACATATATATCGAGATCTATCCCAATACATACATTAATTACTCATATCGGCTTCTTTGTTTTGTGTTCGCACATGGTAAGGAGACGAATATCAGGCGACTGGCACTTGATAATTATTGATGTGTTAGTTTGAATCCTGGCGTTGACACGCATTGTTACGCGCGACAAACTCTGCAAGTGTGCGTGATTTATTTGGACTGTGAATTTTGCTAATCAGGCTTGTATTACGTCGTCTGTGCTTCGCAGGTAATATCTGGTTCACCTTTTCGATTATTTGCGGAATAAATAATTCAGTAATTTATTTTATGTATAGGTAATATGAGTCGTGTAATTTCTATACCCGCTATATCAACTTTCATTGATTTGGAGAAAACCGCAAAAAACTGTCACATATCTAGCATACATAAGTAATTGCATTACAATTTTTTATATAATGGATTGGAGTAATAAAATTTCGAAAAGCATTTATTTTTCTATATATGTCTAGCAATAATTAAGTAATTTCGATAAATAAAATGGATAAAGCGGATTTTGATACTCACTTCGTGATATAGAGGCTTTTGAAAGTCAACTGAGCCGACATGGCGGGTTTAGAAACACACGCGTAGATCATTTTGACACACGAGCGTAGCGTCAGAGCGGCGGCCATATTGTATTTTGGCAAAATAACTGCTTGTGATTGGTTGAATCCGATATAGCGCGTTTTGATAGTAACTTTCTGTATGATATAGCGGATTCGGTTTCTCACTCGCAGTTTTAACATGGTTTTTGGTCGTGATAAGGAGGGTTTTGAAACTAAATTTTAGGCTCCTCTTGTTGCTCGCAAAAATGTGAACAAGATGTCATACTCAGATCATTTTGTCAAAAAATCGGATATAGCGGGTATAGAAATTATAGGATCCATATGTAGGTATACATATTACTTTTTACTACATTTTCACAAAAAATATACTTTACAAAATTGATAGAGATTTATACATACCTATTTTATTCTATACTGAGCAAATTTTCAAATGTTACTTAACAGATATTACACGACGATTAACGACAAGCGAAACTGGTGGGATACGATACAAGCATTACAATAAAATTTGTGGTGTAATAGAAATGTATTGTTTTTTGTCATATTTATATAATTACTAGCTTTTACCCGCGGCTTTGCTTGCGCGGTATTAGGAAGAAATCACTCTACAAAAAATTTTCTCACAGAAACAAAATGTTTTTCGAGGATGAAAAGTAGCAAATGTCACTTCCCAATCCTCCAACTATCCCTATGCCAAAAATCGCGTCGATCGGTCGCTTCGTTGCGACGTGAAAGAAGGACAAACAAATAAACACACTTACGCATTTATAATAATAGTTAGGATTACTATAGCTATAGAAGGAGCTGGTGGAGGATATGTTACATGAAACGGTACATTCATGTAGGCTGAAAATATTTTTCATATAATAATTTAGGTATAGGGATAAATATTTCCTATATGCATTCTTAACCTTTCCGGGAGTAAGTTACGTAATGCTGGCCGTGCTCTGGAGAGTGAGTTTTTTTTAATATTTTTTTTTTTTTTCATAATGTATGCTTTATGCAAAATAAATAACAGCCGATATCTCTGTCGATAATGATGTAAAATATTTAAAATTACTGTAAAGTTACAGGAATATGCTCATTGATGGCAATACGACGCATATTTACAGAATATGCATCGAATATCAATATGCGACGCCTGTCGTCCATAGCAGTCCATACTCCTTTGGCGAAAGTGTGTACCGTCGTTCATTAGCGTCCATACTCCCGGAAAGGTTAAAATGTCTTATTTTCACATAGGTTTCCCCACAAACTGGAAGAAATGGATAGAAGCAATCCGGATTCAATTATGTCACAATAATAAGCTGGAAACCGCGTGTGCTCAAATATTTCCATCCCAAACATATATACTTAACTACAAGCGGCCTCCGACATTTAGACTGCAAAGCTTAGCCTGTTTTTTATGTAATTATTTTTGTTGAGTTTTTGTGTGAAAACTTAATCATGTTTATCATGGGTTGATCAGGTTTTCATTGATAATGTTGTTGTTTACAGGCTGATGTCGGACGGTCGCTGTCCGCCACGACCACAGGTTCCACGTAATCGACAAGCCGGCTCCTCTACCAGAATTGCAACAACCGATGTGCGTAAATGATTCTTTTGCTACATTTTACTGTGTATCGTCATTCAAGCTCCTAGATCATATTGAAAACGAGCATTAGGGGAATCTGATATTCTAAATGAATCAACTATTTATATACCACCAAAAGAAAACAACTGGAAAATAAAACAGTTGGAGGAAAACGTGTTTCATTTCTTCAATGAAATGTAAAATAAAATTATTGATGCGTCAAAACATTACAAAAGATTTAAAAATGTCATGTAAAATTATTTCCTTGGAAAAATGTACTCTTTTTGAAGAAATGATATCGCAAATATCACCAAATACCGAAACAGCGGAAATATTTCAGAGCTTGCACCTAAAAAATATTAAAAATAAAACAAAACCATGGCTGAGGCACGAATTATGGGAAAGGAACGAAGCAATCTCTTGCGGTGTTTCGCGCCATTTGCAGTTGCTTCGTTCCTTTCCCAGAAGTCGTGGTTTGCTCGGCTGTTCGGCTCGCGTAGTAATACGCAACATTATATGATTTATCACTCTTTTTATGTTAATCTTATGTAATATTTTACCTGATGCTATCCCGAAGAAGGTTGAGTATAACTGAAACTAGTTGTCACAATGTATTAATTCTAATAAAGTGGTTAAAAACAAAATAACTTTTCATTTGTTGATAATGTCAAGTCACAAATTGATTGCTTTCTTTAATAATTATATACCATTTTATATAAATATTTGGTAAATAAACAAATAAAATCTATGCCCAACAATATTAAGGAATTTAATTCGATTTATTAAGGACGGGTTGTGCCGGAGAATTTGAACAATTCTTCAAAATTCAAAGTTAATTTTCAAGTTCTGTGAAAAATTTCCTGTTCATAATTCAAAAACTAAAAATAATAGATTTTTGATTTTTTTTGATTTATTAAGGACGGGTTGTGCCGGAGAATTCGAACAATTCTTCAAAATTCAAAGTTTTCAAGTTCTGTTATTATTTCAGTTCTATCAAGCAACTAGCCTATAATGATATAATAACAGAACATGAATAGGACTTTCACAGAACCCGAAAATGAACGTTGAAATTCTCCAAAACAACCCGTCCTTATTCTTTTCCTGATTGAGCAAATACAAGTGGCCGTAAGTATTGGTTTGCTGAGGGTTTTGTATTCATATTACAACAACGCCTCTGTCACAAATTCTCTGTGGTTTCGCTAACGATTTTGAACGCTTGTACAACAAGTTTACACCAAGTGGGATTGTTAAGTTCATCTCCATATTATGTGACGCATGCTGTTCAGGCTTTCTTTTGGCCGATAAATGAGCAAACTACATTATGGGATTTGAGGAATAACTTTGTGATCTGTTTTATATTGTAGGGTAGTTTTATAATAGAGAGGGCAAATCTAGTATGATACATCATACATAAATGGTTATTATCACAGACATATGAATATTAATAGACGAGAAGTTAAGGACGAGGGGTTAAAACAAGAGTTGCGGGACGCAGAGAGGAAAGCTGACTGTGATTCGTCAATAAATCAATCTGACAGTAAATAGGCATCTCGCATTATAATATCACCATTTAGTTCTTAAAAGTAAAATCTGCTTTTGAATGAATAGACATTTTTACATGGGAGCGCAAATTACTCGCCACGTTATGAACAAATTTGCGAAGTCCAAATTCGGCAAAATAAATTTCTTCTATTTTCAGAGTCGAATATTTCGTTTACGTATTTAGTTAAGACACTTTTATAAATGTTCATAATTTACTTCCCAGCAACCAACCAGCTTTGTGTTTCGCGTCCAGACGTATCTCGATGTGATAGTATATGTTTCTACAACTGATCCATATTATACGATGTGAATATGCTTAAAATAAAGTAAAATAATGCTTATATATGGAATGTAATAACGACAATTGGGTTTATTCTCTTTTTCACATCTATTTTTACAAGTTTTCATAGCACAAGTCACCATTTTGCCGTGTTATTTCGTAAAATGAACCGATGATGCCTCGACCATAGTTCGCACAAGAATGATGACGTCACGTTTTCTAAATTCACGGGAGGCCAGACGCGAGCCCAGCCGGCTCCAATGGAACCGGTATGGGGAATAATACGCTTTTAATCACTTAGGGCAGGTCTACTAATATTCATATGGTTATTCCTATGGTTATTATAGATAAAATACATAAATAAATTAGACTGGGGTTCCTTATTCATCATATAAAATATGGCTATGAAAAGTAAATTTACTAGTGGGTACAAAAATATGTTTTTCTCCAAATTAAATATGAATATACATCGTTATAAATGTTAGGCGGAGTGTCTTCAATTACATGTTTAGAAAAACAATTTTATAATAGATAGAATCATTTGCGGCCATGTACATAAAACTTTGCTATCCAATTTGAAAATGGTAATTAGAGATATAAAGTGAATGATTTCATCCTACGGCATGTACACAGTGAAAAGATTGCGAAAAACTTAAATTCAAACATACACTGGCCAGGGTGGACAGTAGCTCCTCTTCTCCATTTGAGAACAGCGCTTTACTTCGGATGGAAGCGATCAGATCGGGGTGAAGGTTCCTCATGGCGGCCACGGCCACTCGGCTGATCTCCGCGTTGTAGAGGAGGGCGTACCAACGGGACTGGATCTCACTGACGGTAAATCTGCAGGAGAATTTTATCCCACGGTGTACTGTGCGCAAGTCATTTGTCTGGAAAACGTGCATTGTAGTAGTCAGATTTACAGATTATTTGTGCATATAAGAATTAGCAACAGCTTTTAAGAGCGACTTATTAAAGTTTTTATATAACACGGTATACTTGAGCCCTTACCCAGAATAATGTTGTATCCAAAAATATTCTGTTGAGTTTTGAGAAAGATGGTAAATAGATTTATATTTAAAATACAACAAATATCCAATTCTTAAGGATTTTAAATGAAAGGTGGCGAAGAAAGGCCATTAATTTAGAATTCCACCAATAACTCAACATTGAGGTAGGTGACACATTAAGCTATACGCATCATGGCTCGGTCTATTTCAGAATATCGCTCGCCAAACACTACCAATGCGAATGTATGGCGAGTGATGAGCTGAAATAGGCCAAGCCACGAAAATATAGCGTGGTCTGTCACAGGCTTGATAGTTTTGTTGGATACAGCATTATTCCAGGCTAGGGCTTACTCATAAAATAAACAAATAAAAGTTATCTTTAAAATTGTCATTAACTCTGTTGATTTTATTGTGTCGACATTACAATGACCGTAAGCGAAATAGAAAGGTGCGTAAAACATTGTTACGGCAGGGAAAGATCAGCTTTAAAGTTTGGCACGTACTATACACCTAGTGACATTAGTTGTAGATGGCTACAACTGGTACCATCCTTATGACACAATTTAGACATTTTGTACACAAAACATTAAAGAATTGGATCTCTTTTACAATCTTGACTGAATACGTTAAAGTATACTAATTGAAATGAAGTAATATAAGTTAGTTATTACCTGCTGTACTCC
Organism: Hesperophylax magnus; assembly: GCA_026573805.1. Lineage (NCBI taxonomy): Eukaryota > Metazoa > Arthropoda > Insecta > Trichoptera > Limnephilidae > Hesperophylax > Hesperophylax magnus. The sequence continues at coordinate 12,558,774 of JAIUSX010000049.1, forward strand.
AATGATGAGAGCTAGATCATCTGTTGGTTTCCACCTGCCTAAGTCTTTAGTACTTAATTGATTCATCTGTGCCTTCTTCTTGGACCTCTTGCTTGACCCCCCAGCAGTTGGGGGCTTCGCAGCCGGCCTGCGCTTGGAGTCTACAGGCACTACGGGGGCCGGGGGCACGATGGCCGCCTGCAGATTACCTGCCGCCAGCATCTCGGAATAGGGACTGGTGTAGGATTGGGTACGGACACGGCGATCCATCTTGGCCACTGATGCACCTGGTATTCCCAAGCTATACTCCACCAGCTCATCGTCGAATCGGCGACGCTTTATGGAACGTGAAGAACTATCGAAATAAAAGATTTGTTAATCACACATGACAATTGCCAGAAACATGACAATTTATAGGTTTCCAAGAGATAATTTACGCTACCTTCTACGTTTTGTTCCATCTTGAGATGTGTCAATATTGGAAGTGATATTTCCATAGTCTTGGTTATCACTCAATGCCGTTGAAGGCAATGAAGAAGACGATGAGAAATCCATTATTTGGCTAGCTTGTATTTATCGGAATACTAAATAATATTATAAACTAAAAGCATTTTTTTACACAAACGTCAATATCATGTAAATATCGTCAATATTTTTATGACCATAGACAATGCGTGTTATAAACAAAGAAAAATGCGCATCAAATTATTTAAGTTAGTGATGGGCAGGATGAAAACATTTACATGTTCGAAATATTAATCGAAACATCAAAAGAATCAAATGATTAATCGTTCGGAGTTCAGTGAGAGCTGAGAGGGGGAGGTTCGAACCCCACCATCTGTTTTTTGCGAAGGAAAAAAAGAATAGTACTTGTAGATTACATTCCAGGAAAATACAACAATATTATTTGCACCATCTCTTTTAACAATTTGATGAAAATAATAAGTTATGGCAAGTAGTGGTCCCAAAAACACCTTTTATTAAAATTTACAACCCTCCTGTTTGCTCACCCCACGATCGAACCCCCCAGTGGCCGTTTTACACCTTTTTCATCCAGTTTGTCTAATCGGGATTAAAAAAACGCGTTCTATTTTGATAGTTTAATAGTAAATCTGGTAAATGATATATAATTTTCCATGCATTCAATTAATAACATTGATATTATTATTATATGGCAACACTTTTTATTTTTTGGTTGGCACTGCTGAAATGTCAAAAATATAAAATAGTTGTTAATTTGATTCTTTTTAATTCATAGTTGATCAATAAAACATGGTTTTTATGTATCGCGTACGAAATTTCAAGACCCTATAACTCAGTTAATAGTGCCGAACCCCACCTATTCTTACAGATTCGGATTCCCCAGCCCTAAATTAGTCTAAATCAAGTTCAATTTCGGTTATTCGAGTGACTCCCCTAAACCGAATTTTACCCTGAATCGGTTTACTCCACAAGAACGCGGAATAATTGTTTCCATTTTTTTGCGCAACAACTCGTCGGTTGTGTTGGCGCAGCGTGAATTTCGTGGGAGTCGCTATATGCACAGCGACTAGTCGACAGGGGGCGTGGCCAACATATCCGAGCATACCCGAAGTGAAGTGTTTCGGCGCTTTATTTGAAATTGGTTCTCCGCTCAGATTTTTTTTGTGACGTCACGGCCGAGCATTTCCGAATATTGCCGAGCAGCCGAGAAGTCGATTCCAAAGCCTTAATAAAGACTGTTTGGTATGGCAACCACATTCTAATTCCTGCAAATATAATTAACTTTTGGACAATAAAAGACTTGTGGTAGGCCCTATGTTCAACTTTTGTACAGATTCGTATTAGGCCTATATTTATTATATTTTAATTACTTTTTTTTTGTCGAAATTATTGGTTCCTAACTAGGCAAATTGCCCGTTCCAAGGAACCAAAAATATGTGAAAGTAAGTGTGACTCATAAAACAAAAATAAAAAACAATCGATCTATATAATAACAATAATGATAAGTAGAGAGCGAGTACATTATATTGAGTATGTGTTTTCTTATCGAAAGTAGCCAATTGGGTAGGTAAGAATACAAATGTAGTAATATAAAATAACGGAAAAAAGCATACTATAATACAAACATTAATGTATATACTTGATAGATTAAAGAAGAATAATTTATGTCTCGTGTACAATATCATGGTGGTGTTATGACTCATAAAACAAAAATTAAAAAACAGTCGATCTGCCATCACATTCAGCCATCCTGAATCTCAACGAAGAGGTGGACGATTTTTCATCGAAAATTATCATGAGCGATGAAGCTCATTTCCATCTTAGCGTTTACGTAAATAAATAAAATAATCGTTTCTGGGGCACCGAAAATCTGCGAAAATCACCCACGAAGAGCCATTACACCCGCTCAAAGTTACTGCGTGGTGTGCTGTTTACGCTGGAGAAGTCATCGGGCCATTTTTTTACTTTAACTACAATATGTAGGTATTTATTACTGATTGTGAATGTTTTCATTTTGTTTTAAGGAAATATTACACCTGAACTTTTTATGCCTACTGATTTGTGAAGTATGAAAATAATGATCGTGTAAAGGGAAAATTTTTCATGCGGTTCCTGATATGGGGATCGGTATGAAAAATTATTATGTAAAGCAGTCATTAGGGTCGAACCCAGCCTATGTAAATGCAATGCGTTCAGCCAACATTTGTATGGGGAGAAGCACCCGGCAGACGACATTGAAGGTAACCTCCAGTCAGTAAAATATCTCATCGTCTACTCGAATGAAAACGGTGCCAAAATGTAGGTATGAGTTCCCTCTTTGAGAATATATCATTAAGATGATATAATATAGAGGAGAACACTGTGCAGACGCGACTATTCGAGCGAAAAAGTGCTTTATTTCTCACCGACACTGTTAACTTACCCGTTGAATTCACCGTTGGTAGGCAGAATGATATATTCGAGAACATTAATCTAAGCAAAATCATTTTTCGTTACAGGTCCGAGCGTATTTTTCATATGAGAAGTCACAAAACCACGCCACCCCTACAAAAAGTAGCACACGTATCAGCCATTTTGTTGATTATTATCGTGCGGTCTTTTGTACAGGTGTAAATCTTTTTGTTTGAATTGTTTTAGTGTTTCTGACCAATGTGTTTGTTATTTTTTGTAAATAATAAAAAACATATATTTCAATCAATATTTACCTTTCAAAAAAATATTTTCGTGTAATTTATACAGATCACAAATACATTTTCATGTACACATTCTTTTATATTTTATTTAACCCCTTGACCAATTTTGTGAGATATTCTTCGCAGACAACAAACAACCGTGGAGTGTTTTTGGGTGATACACTTTTCTCGAAATTGCATGAAATCATAGCAATTACCGTACTAAATAAATACGTTTACAAATATAAGATTTTCTGTGTGTTTTAGCGAATAAATAAATAGTATAACTTTTATACACACTTTTTAGAATCACGGGCACAAGATAATTTTCTTTTCGATGACCCTTACATTATATTGTAAGAACCTCGCTGCCGTGCGTAACATAAGTTAACCATGCAACCCAAAAAGGGGCAATTAGGTAAATCGCATTTGAAGATTGCAATAAACACGTATTTTAAATTTTACACAACTGTTAAAAAAACATTTACCCTACATTAATGGCTGTTAAACGCGTTTATTAGTAAGGGGATATGTAGGTAGCTAACGATATTAACCACGAACTGACCACAAAGATAAATGTTCATACCTACATGCAATGTTCAAATATTGTGCATTGTACACCTTGAAAGTTTTTGTCGACACAGAATCTGACCTATAAAAGACATCAAAATGTTTTTTTTACTTGTTGATCAAAAACCGTATCTCAAAGGCCTTCTAACTGATAGTATGTAGTGTTTATTATCTTGTAGATACATTCCTGCGAATAATTATGCTTAATCATTATTTTTAATTTGTATGGAATCCGAGATAGGAGATGATATTCCACGTGGAGGTTTTTCAGGATCTATCCAGGGATGTGCTGTTTTTTTTTATGTTGTAAAAATGATATTTATTTAGTTATAATGTAAAAAGCAATGGCGTGGAGACAATCGGGTACTTCTTTTAGTAAAATAATAATTCCCCACCAAGTAAATTATAATTAGAAATGAAATGAAAAAAGAAGTTATAAAATGTTTTTCCCATCCATATAAAAAGGTAAATGTTAGTTTGTTGAAAATATCGAATCTCCGAAAGTACTTCACCGATTGCTTTGAAATTTTGACACAACGTTGCATTCGAATACTTGGACTTTGATATTATTATTTATTGACAGAGTTCCTAAACAATTAATTTACTGGAGTTGAACTTGGATATTATTTATTGATAGAGTTCCTAAACAAAGAGTTTAGTGGTCTTGGACTTGGATATTATTTATTGATAGAGTTCCTAAACAATGAGTTTACTGGACTTGGATATTATTTATTGACATAGTTTCTAAACAATGATTTTTCTGGACTTGACGTGTACCCGAGCAACGCCGGGTACACGTCAGGTATTATAAAAACCATCCTTAAAACTCCCATAATAATGCCAACAAAATAAAACTTCGCTTCTTTTACGGTCCCAAAAATATATTTTTGTGTTGCGAAGTTGGTCGACGGCCGTCTATGATTATTCCCAAATATGATGATGATGATTAGTTAGTACGAGTATTAGTATTGATGATTAGTACACGTTAATTACCCGCCTCACTAGACGATGTTAAACGTGAATTCCTCTAACCTTCCTCTCTTGCTTATCCCTTCCCTTCCCATTTCCTTCTAGTTTACATCATTTCTCAAAAAGGGGTAACCGTAGTTCTACTGACTAGGGTCAGTAGAAGCTCTTATGGGATTTTTACAATGAAAAATAAAACAAATTAAAAAGCAGCCCTAGGTATTAATATAAAAAACAAGTGTTTCTAGAAGAGATAGTTTTAATCTAATCACGCATATCGTCCCACGCTATGTTCATATTATTATTATTTGAATTAATATGTCAACAATAATTGACTGTAAAATTAGCAAAGTGTATTAGTGTGTGTACATTATTCACGCTTACTTCCCAGTACTTATTTAATGATGTTTAAGCCTTAGACACATTACGCTATATTATGCGCGCATAAATTGGGCGTGGCATGTACGTATTATATATGTTGGGCTGACACACTACGCTGTAATCTTTCTCAGGAGAGGGGGTCAGAATTCAACATCAACATCAAGCCACTTTACAATCAAGACATCCACAACCACAATACTCGAAATAACAATAAAATCCGCATTCCTCAAACACACACTACAAAATATGGGTTAAAATCACTGAACTATATTGCCTATACACTATATAATTCGCTTCCAGATATGTACAAACACATCCACCATAATAAAAAATTGCAAAGTAATGCTTTAAAAGAATATTTTTTAACTACATTTAAAAATGAAAATATGTAACTGTGTTGTCATTTCTTGTTGTATCTTATCCATGTTTTTTTTTCTTTTTTTTTTTTTTTCTTTCTGTACTTGTTTTCTATTGTTGTTTGTTCTATTTAACGTGTCATTATTTTAATTTTTATGCTGTATTGATTGTGAAACTTATATTTGATATCAAAATACCGTTGTAAAATTGTACCTACTACCTCCTACATATGAATTGTAAGTTCCTCCTGTCCTAAAATGAGTTCTGTAACTCATCAGGATTGCTCTAGCAAGAAATAAACACAATAAAAAAAAAATAAAAAAAAATTGGGGGACTGCCGCGGAATATAATTTCTTTGTATGGGATCCGTCACCTTGACAGATGACAGACGCGTTATTACGGCGCTCCGTAAATTGTTCTGACCTCTTCTTCTGACGTAGGTAGGAGAGGGGGTCGCATAATTTTCAAATATAGCCTGGCTAGCAGATCACACCGCATATCGTCGCCACGCCCACACTTATAGCACATCACATATTCGCAATCAGCCTCGAAATATCTAAATTTGTAAATTATTGTAATGCGTTTGTATATTTAATAAAAAAAAAAATTTTTTAGGTGTTACAGGTCTGTATCGGATTGTATGGCGGCAATATGGAGTTACCTTTATAAAACGCTTTGAGCTTATAGCGTAATCTGTCACCTTCTTTAGTCCATTGTGATTTTAGCAGATTGAGAGCTAAGGAGATAGATTTATCAAATCAGATAGTTTTTTGGCTTCACCGCGATAGACCTGTTTTCAGGCCGAGTATTCAGAGTGCTAAAATATAAACAAAATCGTGCTTAGAATAAAATTTTTTGCACTCGTAGCTAAATAATGCATAGTGATGTTGTATCATCGACAAATGTTCTCAGCAGTTCCGAAAATTCAGCCGAAATTCCTGAAGAGTATAAGGTTTATAAAAAGAGATGGTTGATGCTTGGACTTTATGCGATGAGTGCTGGCTTGAGTGGAGTGCAGTGGATTCAATACTCGGTGATCGCTGATGTCATCATGGACTATTATAATGTTGGCAGCACGTGGGTGGACATGACTTCCATGATATTCATGATCATGTATGTTCTACTTGTCCTCCCCGCTAGTTGGTTTCTGGACAAATATGTAATAAACTACTTTTTATATGTTTGTATTAAATATTCATTGACAAATTTTGTCTGTAAACAAAGAATATGGGTCTTCCAATCTCGTCCAGAGCAGTTATTATGTCTGTGATGTACATTTTCAAATGACTGGCTGCTGGAATGTGACTTATTTTAGAGATTTTAAGTTAATTTATTTATATTGCAATACTTGATACTTGCCACTCAATGTCAAAAATACCCACCTTTGTGAAAATAGTTTAATTATAAAAACAAAATTCCGGAATATGTCCACATCCATAATTAAAAAAAAAAAACACATTATTTTGCTTTTCTTCGCCTAAAATAAAATAGCTCGCCTTGTTTTGTTTTCCATAAATGAATGGTTTTCAAGGAAGGTAAAGGGACTGGAAAATATATTTTTTGGCTTTAAAGCGCTCATGAAAACGCTTAATATTGTGATAAATAAATCACGATGAAGTGTATCAGTGGTAAATAAATATGATGCTTTAATTTTAAAGAAAAATGTATTGGGAAAACCGGAAAAGAATTTAGAGAGAAATTTACTGGAAACTAAAAAGTCCGGTGTGTGTTCGCAAGTAATGGAATCTCTCGCAGAGATTATAATCTCTTGTAGAGATTGGAATCTCTTGCAGAGATTAGAATCTGAACACCAGGAATTTTATTTCACTTATTCAACGAATTCTTAATTTAATAACAAAAAAAATACTTATGTTAAATCCACACAGGAAGTCTTGAAATAAATTATTTGAAGTTATTCTAAAATTCCAGGGTTTGCGCGCCTCGGGACTGATAGGCGTCATTGGCACCTGCGCCGGGTGTTGGGTGAAGCTGCTCTCGGTGAACAGGGACCTGTTCTGGGTGGGATTCCTGGGCCACTCCATCTCAGGAGTATCCGCAGTCTTCATTCTTGGGCAGCCCGCTCGCCTGGCCGCTGTGTGGTTCGGGCCCAGTCAGGTCTCCACGGCATGCAGCATCGGTGTCGCTGGAAACCAGGTTCCTAAAGCTTACCAAATACAAATATTCTTCTTAAAGACTAAAGAGTCGTGAGGATAGTGACCCACACTCTAATTCCCCTGTGGACAAGGCTCCTCCACTCCCGGCGACTCTGCGCTGCATGGAGAGTCAAGGATACCAAGGTTCCACACGCAACTGATATTTGATTAATCTAATGCATCGTTGATCTTCGTATGCTTTTCTTGCCTTCCACATTGCAAGTGACTACGAATTTATCCATGTTTTAGTTCTTACTTTGGCTAGTAACGTGTCCAGAGTCCAGAATATACCTACAGTAGAGTGTACAATACGCATAGTACAATATCTAAGGAGAACTGCAGGAGTTTTTGTAAGAACATGAACACGATCACTAAATGGGGTTTCTAATTCATTATTTTTAAATTTATTACAGAAAAGCGCACTTGAAGTGAAATAATACAAAAATACGCCGTACAAATGTGATATTAGTTTATACAAAGTTGAACGTTGAACGCTCCCTGCATTCTATATTTGGGACTGGAGAGAAGTGGACTGTCATTGTAGGGCAGTTGCAATGAGAGACTTCCTTCAAATCATGTTCAGTTTCGAGGTGATAAGGAGCACTTGGTAACTTCTAACTTTACATCTCGCATAAAGATGATAATGCCGTTGAAAACGGTCTCCTGTCGTGTAATGTAACTTGCTTTTGAAGTTCGGACCTAATATTTAAAAAAATACCGAATGTTTCATATATTATAGGCGATCTTTTGTTATTCTACTACTTCTGAATCGTTTCTTCTTCGTCTCACACAACCACTCGAATATATTTTTAGTTGGGAGTGGCGATTGGATTCTTGCTTCCACCCATAATGGTGCAGAACAATGATGACAAGGATCTTGTTGGTAAAGATCTACAAGTCATGTTTTACACCATGGTTGGGATAACAACAGCCCTATCGATTGCCACGATTATTTGTAAGTTTAAAACAAAATGTTTTTCAATAATATTTTTCATGTAACTTTCCATTTAAAAAAAGTCTCACGCGGGAGTCCTTGACGGTTTCCTTCAGGGCTAATGTTGTCATTATATAAAAAGATCGGCTTCCCGATATATGGACGGAAAGCTTTTCCCGACAATTGTTTAAATTCACGGGTATTAAAAAAATATTTAGAAAAAATGCTTAGGTTTTGAAAACACTAACGAGGGGTTGTTTCAGAGAATTTGAACAATTCTCCAAATTTCAAAGTTATTTTTCAAGTTACATGAAAGTTCTTTTCAATATCTGTTATTATTTAAGTTCTCTGAAGTAACTGGCATATAATGATATAACAACAGAACTTGAATTTGACATTCACAGAACACGAAAATGAACGTTGAAATTTGATGATTTGTTCAAATTATATGAAACAACCCATCCTTAGTTTAAATTATGCCTTAAAAATCCATTTCCAGTAAAAAAATAACTAAAACTCATTAAAAGTCATGACGATTTGACTATCCAGATTTTAAACTTAGGAATGATCTGTAATGGCCTTTATTAGACAGCATTTTGGTACTTTTTATTCATTTATAATTTTTGTACCTATCCATTATTTGATACCGAATAGATGTCCGATTTATGAAACTATTTACCATGTGCAATTTATGCACCAAAACGTATTTTGTGCTAATTTATATGGTTAAAAGATTAAAAAACTAGCACAATAATAAAATACTTTATTAGTTTTTAGAGACACCCCTCTTACCCCGCCATCGGCCGCCCAGGATAACATAATGGAAGCATCCCCCGAAGACAATTATATTAAATTTATCAAGAGGCTGGTGATGAACAGAGACTACATGCTGCTCTTGCTTTCATACGGAATGAATGTGGCCATCTTCTCGGCCATATCCACTCTCCTGAACCAAGTCGTCCTGGTTTACTATCCGGTGAATAATAATTGATGTTGTATAAATACGTAGTAGAAAATTAAATTAAAAATAAACTGTCTGCACTCAATAAATTTTCCAAGCGGGGTTGATTGTTTTTGGCACGGAAGTTACCACTTTTTCAAGAATAATAATAATTTGTAAAACGCCGTTTTGATGAAAAAACACCCAAAGGGCGAGAACATCAATATCATCGTCCAAAATACTACCCACAAAAGGTGATCCTTGGCTAATTCATATCGAGCTATTTATTTATGTTTCTTTTCAAAAGTCTAGAAAAGTGCATTATCTGGCCGTTAAAATTTTTATGTGGGTACTTAACAGTTTATCCACAAGGCTTTATTAAAAAACTTAAATTTTGAATTATTAACATCATAATATATATATATATATATAATCTGTTAATTTATAACAGCCAACTTGTTATACATGGTGTCCGCGAGGTAAAATGCACAAACTTCGGGACGTTATTCCAAATGATGGCAGAAGTAAAAAAAGAAAATTTACTCTTTTAGAAATTCCGTTGTTTTTTCCCATACAAAAATGTTTTTACATAAAATAATATTATTTTCTCCATACAAAAATTCAACTATTGTACCCGAAAAGTATATTAAAATGTTGAAATTTCTAAAAAAGTTATTTATCTTTTTTATCTGTAGGTACTATCATGTAGAACCACCTCCCGAAGTTTGTGCACTTTATTCTCGGACACCTGTATTTTTCTTAGTTTTGTCATGATTTCTATGATACTTGAACTACTTCGTAATAAAGAACTTCAAAGTTTGCCCTATAAAGTCCCACTTTTTCGTATGGAATATGGATGTTCTTTACGTAGGGCAAGTTGACATAGCCATAAAATTATGAAAAATTTAATAATAATATTGTGAGTTTAATTTTCAGGGAGCTAATGAAGACGTGGGCAGAATCGGATTGGTGCTGGTTATAGCTGGAATGATTGGATCTGTCGTCTTTGGTATCGTCTTGGACAGGACCCACCGCTTCAAGGAGACCACTATTGGACTCTGCGCAGCTTCCGTAGTTGGGATGCTCATCTATACTTTCACTATGGACACGGGACACATATACGTCTTGTACATTAGCAGCTTTATATTGGGGTTTGTATTTTTTTAGTATACATAGTGGAAGTTTCGGTCAGACATTAATTAGTGAATCCTAAGCTTAAAGTAATATCTTTGCATTTTGCTCAAGACAGCAATTTTGTTCTTTCACTTTCACTGTTCTATCCTCTGCTCTTGAATATCTAGTGCAGGAAAGGGAGGGTGCGTGCGACGTGGTACAAATTTTTGACGGCCTTTCGATTACAGTAATTCCATATGGCTGTTTTGGTAAGCGCAATTTGAAGGCGGACATGGGTACAGCCGCCGCGGGAACCTTTTATTGCATAATCAACACCTCTGCCATAGGTCACCCCAAGTGGTTCGCTACGTTTGGCAATTTAGCAGGGGTGCCCGGGTTCATCGAGTGAGGTGTGTTCGGGGTGCGTCTGCCACAAGCTGCGTGGCGTGTCAGATCGGGAGAGGCTGGTTTGGGGAGATTCTTTGATCTCTCCAACTGGTCTCATTGGGAGTCAAATAGCAGCTTTTTCGCCTCTAACTTTTTGAACTTGTACATGAATACATCAAACTATAGCAATAATCATGACCATCACTATGATATGTGATAAATTGCTGTTTACCATCGTCATCATTCTATTCGATTAGGTAATGGGTATAGTGTCATAAATCACCTTAGAAACCCCATATTCTATGTATGTATTACGTACTTTACTTAATTGATTAAATATAATTGTAAAGCTGTTCATCTCGACACAGGAATTCCCTAGTAAGATGAGCAGCGGAGGAAGAAATAGTACTATCTACAATGTAGATACTGACCTTGACAACAGAGGAAACGAAAATGGTAGCGCCCGATTCGTCCCGAACTTAGCGGAGCAACACACGCATTGCACTTCACATCGCCATGCATTCGCCATGCTACCGATCTGCAAAGCGCGAGGTTGTGTGCAAACTAATATTAGATGCAATAATACCGTACTTAAAACACAATGAGAAGGAAACCGTTAAGTATTCTATTCTATCTACGTAGAAAATACATTTTGTTCAATTGGTAAATTGTGGTAGGGTTATTCTCAACAATGTCGCGGGCCGGATTGACTAGCCTGGCGGGCCGGACTTGGCCCGCGGGCCGTACTTTGCCCATCACTGATCTACATAATAGATAATACACACCTTCACATAGAAATGCCTTCCATGTAGATTTGCATTGAAACCAATGTCGTGACTGACATGGTATATTTTGACCATTATATCGTGGTGGCAATATTGCGTATTACTCTATCTCTCTCACACTGCCTGACATATTGTATCGCCATTCCATTTGATGTTGAAATTGTAGTGAGATACCGATTTTTTAAATTTTGAATTTGAGGGAGAAACTTCCTGATTTTTGGATCACGAAACACGCTCACAACACACTTTATGTTCTTATTTATTATTTGGGTATAAAGTAGGTACAGAGGCGTCACTGAGGCACACACCAGCGTCGTTGCTTATTCGGTCTTGGGAAATATTACGCACATAGCCTCCATAGTGCTATGGTGTATGCATTTAACTTTTAATCAGAAGGTTGCCTTTTCCATTTCAAAATTATTGTTAAAATATGAAAGTGTATACGTCCAACCTAACCTAATATTACAAAACAAACATTTTCAGATTCTTCATGACAGGATATATCCCGGTAGGGTTTGAGTATGGAGCAGAGGTCACATACCCAGAACCAGAAGGGACTGTAGCAGGATTATTAAATGCTTCAACACAGGTAAAATTTCTATAAAATTATCCAGATTTTTTAAGTGTAAGTAGGACTAATTTCAGTTAAATTACTGCATTGTGTAAGAAAGTCTAAACGCGTGCTTATTCCTTGATTATTTTTTTGAGGGAACCATGTGTATTTATTTTTACATACACAAGATGATTTAAATTAAAAAAAATAATATACCCACTGAATAATATTCCTATTTCCCTTATTTGCTAGGAATATATTATTATTTATTCGTCATTTTAGAAACCACTTTAATCATAACATGAAAAAATTACGTTGGAATTGAACTTATCTGTTTCAATCAGTTTCACGAATGTGTTCCAATGGTTCAATAAATATATTCTCATAAAAGTCTAACTTATAAAGATGGAGGGCCGTATACTGCTCGGGTTAAAATATTTACTCATAATAATATTCATGCAATTTAGAATGGCAGCACTTTGTTCCAATCCTAAAAATCACGGTCATTTTTGCATTTCGCGTTTAGTTGCAAACTTAAAGTTTCTTCAGATGACATTTGCGATACCATTGAACCAATTAGATTTGAATTTCTTTAAAAGTTGGCCAATTTGATTATGCGTTCCGTATTTGCTTTGGTAAATCGATGTTACGATTCAAAATATTCTTCTGATAATGCTGCCATTCGGTATTAAGGCTTTTTTACATTTTCATTGCGTGACCGATCGAGATTTTTCAAATAACCAGATTCTTAACAAAGTTCGCGATCTCCGTATTAATACTATAGTAATACGTCCCTAATTCTGGGGGTTCAGACCGGTCGGTCTGTTTAAATACGGTATACGCAGTACGATTATGTGTAACGTTTTCTACTAACCTGTTTTTATCTCTCCGTATTATCGATTATGAGTGTTATATCTTCCTGACTTTGCAGATTTAAGTGTTGGGAACTCTTTGTTAAAAAGTAAAAGGTCCTACTTATAATTGTGTTTATTTATGTTACAAATAATAGGTCTGGATTTAGCTACACTGTTCATTACCGGGGGGTTGGTAATTCTCTGGTTCGTGAAGCTTGTTCCCTGTCAATCTCATCTCACAAGTAATTGTTACACTCTACCGACCTGACATCTGTCGGACTCTGGAGTAAGCTTTATGACTAGCGCCATCTATCAATTAAATACTCAACTTTATTACCATACATCACAATGAGTATGACGGCAATAGTATCAGCGAGTGGTATATCGCAGGCCCATGTTAAAAATCGGTTTTCTGTAATATTATTATACATATTACATATTTAAGTACTGAATACTACATAGCAATTACTTGTCTTATTTTTGACGTTTCGAGCTAAACATAGTGACCTACTATGCACATTTTTTTTATGTTTCCGTTTGACAGTTTTTGGTTTTGCATACACACAAATTTTCTTCATTTCGTTAAAGATTTATTACTTGTGGTGTATTGTTAATTAATTAATTAATTTTTATAGATATTTGCTGTTGCCTTCACTTTCATGTATGGATATCTCATAGACGTTTGGGATGTAATGTGGGCCAATGTAGTATTGGCCGTTATTCTCACCATTGGAACCATAATTCCTTTCTTCATCTCTTCAAATCTAAAGAGGCAAGCTGCGAATAAAGCAAAAAGTATAGAAGAATATTAATTACACAAATGTATTAACAAATTAAATTATTTATTTACAATTTTAATAAAAAGATATTGCTATTTTATTAAATAAACATTACAAATATCATGCTTTTTTTAATATCTTGAAAGGTTAGCGTGGTACATTTTTTAACAGTCTGAGGAGCAAAAACTAACTAATTAAAAAAAAATACACTTCACTGTTAGTTTTATTTTAAACTATAATTAATCGCAGGGCTATTCAGTGTAGCATAATAATTTAATAATTAGAATAAATAGTTTTGTAACTGTGGCAGTCGAAAAACTGGTCTGAGGAGTCAATTTTTACATAATTCATAAAAGTGCCAACATCTTGAAAACTAAGGACATTTTAATAAGGACGTATTATGATATTCTGGACTATCAGCCCTCCAAGGGATAACGTTGATTTTTGGGACAGCCTGTACATTTTTTGAAATTATAAATTTTCCGTTCTTACTTTTTGATGGTCACAAATTATTTAAACAACTCTTCGTTTCAACACATTTACCTACTTTTTTTTACATTAAACCCACATAGGAGGCTACGACAAAAATAATTTTCCTCGGGACCTATGTCATCTTTGGGGATGCTGTGACGAGGGTCTTTTAAGGAAAGGGAGGAGTAAGGTTCTGGGAAGGAAAAAGGTATGAGGGGTGGGATCTAGGAATCAGTGAGTTCAGTAGTGACGGACGAATGACTTTTCCCTCTCGCTGGGTGATGGCGATGGGTCAAGAGAGACCAGTTGGAGAGGTCAAAGGGTCTACCCAAACCAGTCCCTCCCGATCCGGTGCGCCATGCAGCTGGTGGGCAGGGCCAGCCCTATGCGGGCGCAATTGGAGCAGTCAAGCGTTGCCAAGGCCTTTTTTCATAAAAACGGCGCTACACAAAAATACAATTAATCATCCAAATATTATTGATAACAATGGTTGCGTCTAATGGTTTTGACTGGGGGCGCCAAAACTTTACTCGCGCCAGGCGCCGTAGGTTCAAGGCCGGCCCTGCTGGTGGGCATGCGCATCCTGAACACAACTCACGCAATGAACCTGGGCACCCCTGCCAAATCACCAAACGTGTCGAACCACTTGGTGTGTCCTATGGCAGAGGTGTTGCTTATCCAACAAATGGTTCCTGGGGCGACGGTACCTAAACCCGCCTTCCAAATTGAAAACTACTACAAGTAACTACTACATATTTACGTCGGAGGAAACGAGGAATTTCTCGTGTTTTCACGTCGTCTTTGATATTGTTAGTATGATGTAAAAATTATATTTTTATGTATATATATTTTTTTAATAACCTTAACTAAGAATCTAATAATTAATAACCATTTTGTGCATGTTTTTCCATCTCTCCTGACTCTTGACACAGATACAGGGTTTTCCAATAAGAGGTGTTATTTTGATATTCAATCGTAAAAGATCAATGGTTTCGTTGCTTGTGTGGGACGTAGCGCAGTCTTGTCGAAACTAAACGTTGTCCAGATCAATACCACCCAATCCCGGCCATAAAAAAATCATTAATCATCTCTCGATAGCGCAATCCATTCACCGTAACTGTTGCTCCAACCTCATTTTCGAAAATGTAAGGTCCAATGACTCCGCCGGACCATAAACCGCCCCAAACAGTCACACGTTGAGGATAGAGAGGCTTTTCAACAATAACTCTTGGGTTTTCCGAGCCCCAGATGCGACAATTTTGCTTGTTGACGAAGCCACCGAGGTGGAAATGTGCCTCATCACTCAAGATGATTTGCTAAAGTGAATTTTAATCATTTCAATGCGTTGTTGAAGCGTGTATCGTTCCATTTTTATTAATGGCTTAGTTTCTACTTGTCAAATGTCTAAAAATAACAGCTTCAAAAGTAACATCTACCGAAATAGCGGGCTATTCAAAATAACACCTCTTATTGGAAAACCCTGTAGTTATTTCTTTTAATAATTAATTTGAAACGAAGTGTTATTTATAACTCGGGCGTATTTTGATGAAATCGAAGTAAAGAAATTTTACCAACTAGATTAATTAAAAGTTTGGGAAAGGTTTTTATTTTGCCTGATTTTAATGTAGATAATATTACTTACAGTAGGTACCTACTATTTTATTTGCGATAATAAGACGACATTATAATAAATCGAGTGAAGAACGCAACTGATAGATTGTACAAGTATTGTGGCAGAAAAATATAAATCAGACTTTAGATAACCATATGATTCCGAATACACAAATGCAGTATTATTGCATGTTAATTACTGATTAAATCATTTAATTTGGTTGATGTTTGCAAGTATTTGTGCGCATGGTCACATTTATTACATGGGGGAGACCAGGGCAATTCTACCAATGAGCAGGTATCACTGTCCTCCAAAGCGAATAACTCGCAACTGCTGTAATATTATTTGGTATAAACTAAGATAACCTTTGATACTCAGATTTTTTGAAGAAAAAACACAAATGTTCGAAGAATTTAATTTTTGTAAATAATATCTACCTACCTATATGAAAGAAGCTAACAATATATGTGTTAGTATACATGTTGTTTTTGTACATTAAAATGCAGGCCAAATTTATAACTATGGTGATATGGGATAACATGGTGCTAGACTAGTCCTAACTATGTAAATGATTTTTATTTCAGAAAAGAATTATGAAAAAGTATATTTTATACACGAACTTAAACCTGTGAGTGTTCTGAAAATAATGACAGGAATATGAGTTGATAACCAAATAATAATCTCCTTGGTGGAACACTTAATTTGCAGATGAAAAATTAGGTCAATAATCTAAGCAAATGGGCCACTTGTCTAACCTTCTACAGACTTCATTGATAACAATGTTTTAACGGTAATTTGTCGAAAAAAAATTAAATTGTTACATACTAAATAATGTTACATACTAAAAGTTCACTCTACTTTTCTTACATAATAAAAGTAGAGGAACTCAATCAGATATGGAATGCCAAACAAAATGCTCTCAAGGCGGTTCTACTACTGTAGCGACGATGTCAGAAAATTACTTTTTAAGACATACTGCACTGCCCTGTACACATCTGAGCTGTGCATACAATACCCAGCAGCGCAATGGGATAAGTTGAGTGTGAGCTACAACAGTGCACACAAGCAACTTATGCAACTTCCAAGATTCTGCAGTACCTCCACGATGTTCACTGAAGGGAGGGTGAGGGTCATTCCCCGCGTTAATTCGCCACTAACTAACCCAGCGATGAGCGATGGATGCAGACCTCCCTGAAGGACTATTTTATAATGTTTTTATTTTATTCTAGTGGACACCAAAATGCTTCGCTATTGCTAATGATATTCTCGGGCGTCTCCGATTTCTTCTACCATTCACTACCGTATACCAAAATGTTACTGTTTAAAAACTACGTTACATTGAATTTAATTCGACTCCGTATCTTATTCCGGTGCAGAGATATTGCGTTATTAGTATTCCTCGGGCGTCCCTGACTTTTTCTATCATTAAAACTATTCTCTAAACACTCCTGGCACTAATAGGAACAAACTTTGAAATTTTAAGCGATATGCGTAGGCTACTTTTCGAGTTTTGCGAACACAAACATAGGAAGGGTGATTTTTTTTAAATTATGAAAATTGTCATTACTTATTAATTTTTTTAAAATTATTCTTCTCTTTAAATGTAATGATGGTTTTTATCTCATATGGCAGACTAGGATTGCACTATCCTCTCAGTCCTGCTGGATTAAAAAACCTTAAATAAAATTGTGGACAGGCCCCTCTACTCCTGTTTCGTTCATTTAGGTGTATTTAACGTCGGTATATTACTACTGACAATTAAGGCGTATTTGACCCCGCTTTACCCTAGCTAGTACATAAGAAAAAATAGTGTTAGTGATCGGAGAGTGATTAAAACGCTCGTGGCCGGGACCTGCCATTCGTTATTATATTATTCAAAAATAAACATCGCTACTCTTTAAGGCAGGGAAATATTAATACTTTTGTTATTTTGTGTTCGTTGTGTTAGTTACATACTACAAATTAAAGTGCAAATTTAAATAAAAACTTCAATACAGGAGACACTGAGAGCCCCTTTCCAATTCAATAATCGTGAATAAAACTGGTAAGGCATGTGCTTAGTATAAAGTCACTTTGTATTGGTATATTTGCCAAAGTTTGTACAAGTCTTATGGTTTTTATGATTTCCATTCTGTTACTCTCGTTTTATTTTTAGTATTGTAATTTCCACCAACACCAGATTATTAGAGATTATTAGATTATTAGACTAACTACGTTAATATGTACCTACTTCTCATTGCCCACAATACTAATGGTGGGTAATCAATTATATTCTTCAGTGGACATCTTCAATTTACCTTAAATACATAAGATTATGGCTGGGGCGGTTCACTTATGACAAAAATAATGTTAAAAAATGTACAGCAGATATGATTTCTTCAATAATAGGGATTTGAGTTCACTGAAAAAAATTTTTTATAAATATCCACATTCAAACATAAATATTGGTATTTCTTTTAAAGTTCGTTTTCAAGGTTTGAATATTTTTTAGCCAAAACGATCGCAATCCTAGCGGTAAGCAGCGGGAGGGTGCGTTCGTCTAAATATTTTTTACTCAAATTCCTTATTGCAAATTCACTTTGTGGCGTCATTTTAATTTAAATAGATTTGTATGTAAGAATACACCACCACTTAATAAAAATAATCGACTTGTTTAAAAAAAATGCTTTCTTCGTCAGTACAAACAACGTACAGTGAAAATTAGCAGATTAAAGAATAGAAAAACAAGTATAGATAAATAGATACCTAAATAAAAATACCCAGTACATATAAATATGTACTTATTTGTGTGTACTTCTTTTTCTATTCCTAATTTTCAAGTATCAAGAAGGTGTTTCCATAGTCAAATCGGGTTAGGATTTTTCCTTCTTGATGACGTATTTTACATTGGGAATCGAACATTGGAAAACCCCGTACATTAAAATGTATGATTGGATTTTAGAAACACCTCCTTGATAACGTAGTTTACATAGGAAATGTCGGATTGGACTTTAGAAACACCTCCTTGATAACGTAGTTTACATAGGAAATGTCGGATTGGACTTTAGAAACACCTCCTTGATAACGTAGTTTACATAGGAAATGTCGGATTGGACTTTAGAAACACCTCCTTGATAACGTAGTTTACATAGGAAATGTCCGATTGGACATTGGAAACGTCCTATCGACTTTGGAAACACCTTCTTGTAACGTATTTTACTTAGGAAATGTCCGATTGGACATTGGAAATGTCCTGGGTACGTTCAAGAAGGTGTTTCCAAAGTAAAATCGGACATTTCAATGTCTGATTGGACATTTACTAAGTAAAATACGTTACAATTGTATATACATTATCAAAAAGGTATTTCCATAACAATTGGAAATATTCCGCGAATCTCCTATAAACTTGTGAGTACAATAGGAGTGCCTCTGCCTGCTTTTGGTGATCATTGCCAAAAGTTTTTGGGGTCATCTCTGCCCCTTCTTCAATATCAGACAAATAGTTTTCTTATTAATAACCATTTCTTTTTTGAGTCGGATATCTTCGCAGATAATAATAAATAATCAGATTTATTATTAGTAGCATTGTATTTTCTACGAAGGGATTCCTTACATTTAATTTTATCTATTATACTTTTATCGAACCAGACTGGATAGCTAGCTATCGATAATTTTTTACTCTACATAGTCAAGCACCTAACTTTATTGTCCCACAATAATGTTATTGTCGGACGCCCAATTAGGAAAATTGATTTAAAAAAATTAACCATTTGACATTTTCACTGCACATGGTAAACCAATTATACTATCTATTTTTCGATTTACGTGAATACTTGATTTTTTCTACTTAATTTGATATAATTATAAGAATATTCTTATAACTACAACAATTAAAATATTGCTTTATGTGAAACTTGTAGGGTTAAGTACGAAGAAGTAACATGAGCTGGAGTGAATATTTGGTTCAATCCATTCTAATTGCTGGATTGTTGGGTGTAATTTCATATGTATTCCTTGTGCTAAGTTTCCCAGGAAAGAAAAAAGATGGATTCTACTCAATTCCAGGTAACAATTATTTTTTGATAACAGTGCATTCTTACTTACAAACAGAAATATAATTATTTTACCACACAGAAAAACAACAAAACACTATAACATTTAACGTTAAATATTAAACATAACGCGTTATAATTTAAAAAAAAATAATGAAATTGAAATTAAACTGTTTGTGAAGTAGGTTCTGAATTAAAATTATATGGCTGTTCAAACGTTAATAAATTACCGTTACACAGCTTAAAATGAATCTTCTTCGAAGTTATTAAATTTTTTATACTTTTAGAAAATTACTGCGCTTTTAGAAAACACGATTAAAAATCTTAACAAAATACTGCATGCCTAGAAACATTTCCTGAATGGTAAAAAAAATAATCTCGCAAAAGACCCATTAAATAAAAATAAAACTAATGCGAAGCGAAACTAGGTCATAATTAATGAACTTCAAATGTTGCAGGCTGGAATTCCTATTTGAAGAAATGCTACGCAAGTTACAAAATCAAAGTATGGAAGAAATCTCGGACGGAGGATGAGATAGAACTGTCTGACTCTACCGAAGAACCCGTGAACCTTGGCATTTTTGATTCGAAATCGTTGAAATTGGACAATTACACTAATTCGGATTGCATGTCCATCTTTGGAACCAACAAAGAAGGCTTTTCATTATTCATCACATTTTCTAGGAAGTCTAATGATACTGAAATTATACTGATTCTGACATTGCCATGCGGGACTCGTCTACACCTTCCAAGTTAGTATCTTGATTGCATTTTACTTGAAAAAACATTTTTATCTTTAGTGCCAGTGAACCGCCTTTACGGGAAGTGGGAAGAAGGCTGAGTTACATGAGTAGACACATGGTGGAATCAGGAGACATTGCCGAGTACTCAATGACAACAGCATAAACTTTATTAAAGGGTTACGTCGAGCGGGAGCCACGGTATCAGCTAAATATTTTCGTACGGCTCTAAAAGTCGACTAATGAGAATACTGTTCTCACCCGATACGACTCGCCCGATACGGCTCCACCGGTACGACTAGGCTACCCCGCTACGGCTACCTAATACATGTCCCCCGATACGGCTTCTAGCTTCCAGCGTGAGCGTTTGAATTTTATTTAGGTATTTTATTTTAATCTACAAACCCAATAATACCCTTATTAGGTTTGTAGATGAAAACATAAAAATGAACTAGTAGATGGTCATTTTATCTTAGGAAATAGTTTAAGAATAAAATAAATCTTGTTTAAAATGGTGGTTAACCTCTTAAGGACCACGCCCGAGTATACAGAATATATATACAGAATTCGGAATTCATACTAAAGAAAATTTTTAATTATTTTTTCACACTATGCACCACAACATCAATATTCAGTCCCATTTTGGGCCCGAAATGGCTTTTATATGAGGATATATATTTTGAGTAAATAAAATTCATTGATAAAAAAAAATATAAAAAAGGTGTTTTTTTTTCCATTTTTAATTTTTAAATGATTACTGAAGGGGTTAAAACAGCGATGAAGGCTCACTTATTGTCATCTCATCTCACTCTAAATTAAGTAAATCAACTTGGTAACTATCCTTCTATCCCCACAGTTTGATTAATAATGAACTAATGAATATCTTTACGAATTAACTTTAGATGAAGGTAGTATAAGGTTCTTCAATGGGTCTTCCTCAACATGGAAAGCCGGCGGGTTATCATTGACATTGCTGAAGCCTTTTTGGCGGTGGAGAATCCTCTTCAATGGAATGCTTCAGAAACAAAGCAAATCAGGAGCTACAGATTCAGACATGCAGCATGTGAGATTTAATTTCATGTAAGTAGTTTTTTTTAATTGACACACTATCTAACTATAATTTTTAAGTTACGGTATAATAATGTAATATTGTTGCAAAGAAGTGTAACGTGAAGTTTCATGATTTAATGTGTTTAAGTAAGTAGGTATATAACATAAGTTTTGAAGCCATGCTTATACTGAAGTGAAAAATGAAACATGAAAGTTTGCAAATAAATTGCAAAGTGTTTTAACGTACTATTCTGTAATACCGCCTCTCGACTCCCTACTGAATTATTTGATTCCGTTGTGTCATGTCTTCCTCTGGCGTCCCCTACGTCGTCTTCCATTTACTTGTTCCATTCACTTCCACTCCACTCTCTTCTCTCTCTCTCTCCATTCCGAAGATAACTATGGTATGAACTATTTAGAAAGTGATTGATTGTTTAAAAGTAAGTTTGAAAATCTCAGATGGATTGGAGAGTCGGTTCCCCAGAGAACACCAGATGATTCCAGCGTCAACTTGATGGCGGAAGCCGTCGCATCAGAACTGTGGAGGGGTTCAAATTGTATGGATGCGATGTAAGTTCCATTCTAATACATATTTTGTGTATAATCCGTATCTACTTAAAAATAAATATTCTCATTATTTTACTCTTGTGAAGCAGAACAATCTACTACTATTAAATGACCATTTCATCATGGAAAGAAACAGCCATATAAATATATTGTGATGCGATTTTCCAGAACGCAGTCTAAAAAACGAGGTTATGACCAGTATGGCAGTATGTGTGGAACCATCATAATAGGAGAGAAGGAAGACACGGTGACCACCTCGATGTATGGTCTAAGACAGAGGGTGTGGCAGCCTGTACTGGGAAATCTGCGGAGATCACTGACCATCGTGGGGGCAGCTTCTGAGGGAACCATTTACCAAATCGGAGCAGAGACGTTTACCAATGGCCCGACACAGTTAGTCCTGAATTATTACCAGCAAATCAAAATTACGCTAATAATTGATCATTAACGATTCATCATCATGAAGAAACACTCCAATCTTAGAATAATAACATGTTGTTACCATATCCAGTTCTCTAGCTTTTACATGCATCGCACTCTTATTTCCACACAAAGATCATATTTTATGCTTGTTAACATCTTTAATAATTATTTGAAATTTTTTGGTTTATAATTTATTTAAAAAAAATTTAAATTACACAATTATTTAATCAAAAACATTAAAGTACATAAAAAACGTAAACATAATAATGGATCCCAGTCCAAGCAAAACAGCCAAAATGGGATCTGTCATTATATTTACAGTATTTGTCGACGGAATAAAGATTACAACTTAGCACAAAAAATATAAACATATTCTTCACCAGCGATTGACAAAATACGGTGCAATTTTTTCACATAATCAAGAGATATTAATTTTTTTCTTCTTGTTCCTCCGGAAGAACTCTGGTGTTGAAAGGGTTAATTGTCTTTATTAATGCGATATTCTTTATTTTTTAGACTTAAATTTGGGCATATCAGATTACCAAGTGGAGATGTGCAACCTTTTGAATCATTTGATTTAAATATGTCAAGCATAGGGGAACACGATTCAGATTTACCTAAATCGTTCACGATAAAATTATCAAGTAATTATTCACCTTTTGCAGTAATTATTTTTACTCGTTAATTTCTAATTTACTGAATCTTAAAGAGACAAACATTTTTTAACCTTATTCCAGCTAAATCCAAGGATTTTGTACTTGCCATCAGCTTAAATAAAGACCTGAAACAAACCTACGATGAACAAAGAGAATGGAAAACAGTTCTGGTACCATTTCAAGCTGGTATCAACGGAAATCAAGGATCTGGATTTCTACAGCTCGGCTATCCGTACAAAGGTAAACATAATATATTTTTTGTTATTAATTGTGTGTGAAATAGTAATGTGCATTATCATGTTTTCTCCTACATTCGCACTCCGGTAATTGTGGTGACGCTAGTCAAATAGTCTACATTGTAAAATGTCACGTGGTGGGGCTGTAAATTGTTTGAGACTGTCCAATTTTTATTAATAAAACCTTTCACCGCCCAGTAATCCCATATAACAAAGATCTTCTAAATAAGCTAGCTTCATTTGGTTTTTCCAAAAGACTACTCTGTTTTTTTGTTTCATATTTTCAAAATCGTAGACAGTTTGTTTATTATAAGGGTTCCAGTTCTTTTGAATTCATAGTTTTTTCTGGAGTTCCTCAGGGGTCTATCCTTGGACCACTTCTGTTTCTGATTTTTATTAACGATATTGGTTCAGTCATCACACATTCGCTGTATTTACTATATGCAGATGACTTGAAACTATATCGCTCAATAAAAAACCATCTTGACTGTATTCTCCTTCAACGTGACATTGACTGCGTTTCAAACTGGGCCAAAATAAATGGCTTGAACTTCAGTACACCCAAGTGCAATATCGTCTCGTATACAAGATCAAAGAAACCGCATGTATTTGAATATACAATCAATGAAATTATTCTCCAACACCTAAACCAAATCAAAGATCTAGGAGTTATTTACGACAGCAAACTAACTTTTCACCAACACATCGATGATTTAATAAGCAGAGCATATAGGCTTCTCGGCTTCGTAATTAGGAACTCATATCCGTTTCGTAACACAAAAACACTGACGTTATTATATAATACACTAGTCCTAAGTGTACTGGAATCAAACTCGATCATCTGGGCTCCACATGAATTAACATACACTTTACGCATTGAAAGAGTCCATAAATTTTTTTAAAGGTTTTTATTCTCGCGGCTCTATGGACGTTACCCTTGGCTTTACCCATCGATTTATATATTAGGCATGACCAATTACCACTCCCTAGAGACACGTAGAGGTATTGCTTTGCTTAAATATTTTTTTCAACTTATAAACGGTCACTTATCTAATAATGAGATACTGGCCCAACTAAATTTTTTTGTACCAGAGTCTCACTCTCGAGGACGTCATCACAATCTTCTATATAGTAGAGCAAGCCGCACTAATTTATTTATGTACTCACCTGTGGGGAGAGCTACGTGCTTTTTGAATGCAGTAGATAAAAAAATAGATTTATTTTTTGTGTCCTATAGCGCATTTGCGAGATTTTTGGCATTGCATATACACTGCATAAATGGTACAATTATAACGTCTTAGGCTATATTACCTGTAATTGTTATAAATAAATGTACAAATTATATATATATATAAATGTAAAACTTAACATATTATTTTAATAGGAAAAAAATGCAAATTGGATTTCAATTTCAATTCAAGACTGGAATGGTTGAGATTGGAAGAATTGGATGATGAGGTCCCCCTGTGTGCGTCCTTTAAGGAGAGAGCAGCCACCTGCCCTGAGGCTGTGGGGGGCAAGGGGGCCTCCTTGGCACTGATGGCTTCAAATAACACTGATCAGGTAAAGACAAGAAACATAATTTTATCACTCAAAGGACATGAGATTTCACCATTTTCTATTTTTGCGTCTTCTCCTATCAAAGTTTGGTTCTCGTGAGGGCATTATACGTATTATTTACAACCAACCTCTAAAATATATTTTTATATGGATAGCTGTGTTACACCTTTGTATATTGATAGCAACAGTTTATTTTGGGTAAGCATTTATTAAAATTCTTAAATTTTGTCTACAAATGTGGAGATCCGCACAGAGTGCAAGGCTGATGTAAGCGTATTGAGTAAGATCAAGAAAGGGACGCTTAGATGGTTTGGGCATTTAGAGCGAATGAGCGAAGAAAGAAATGTAAGGAGAAGTCGGGGACGCCTGAGGAAGACACGGCACGACCAAGTGAATCAGATACTTGAGACGTGCCATGTCAAGAGTCAGAATAATAGAAGAGCATGTATGAGATGATGTATGAATGTGAATGAGGCAAGGAGTGTGTGCCAATACCGAGTTGTTTGGCGGACTGTCATCTATGCCCACCCCTGCGGGAAACGACGTGATGGTTAGTTAGTTGGTTAGAACAGAAGGCAAATTATTCCAGTGTCCGTAAAAATATTTTGCCAAGCTTTTTAATTTTGTAACCCACCACAATAATACTATTCGAAACGTGGGGAGAATTGATACGATCGTATGACTAAGCATCTGTTTTATGTTGCAAAAATAATACATTTATATTTCCAGTTGTACGATGTGCCTAACGGATTCTGTTTAACAACACTAGCTCTTGAATGCCAGTTAAACCATTACCCGAAATTACAAAAAGCTGTTGATGTTATTATCGATGTCAACTCCAATTTTAGTGAGTTAAGTCTCAAAGGTGCTTGCGAAAGGTATTTAATTTACTAGTTACACTTAATGTAAATTTACCGAATACCTACTTATAATTAGCATTTATATCAATTATTTATTAAAATATTTTTTTAGGACTACACAATTATTTGAATCTACTGCAGTTTGCAACAAAGTGAAAGATCATGTTTTATCTTCATTTAAGGACTTGTGTCAATCTGAAAATTTAGCAACTAAAGATCTTTTCTTTGCTGTTCGTTCTTCAGGTAAAGAAAGATTTAACAAATTCTACTAATTATGACTGCTTTTAACAATTTAAATACTTACTCATCATCCCAAAACTTCACTAAATTTCTCAACTGGTTCCGGTTTATAGATTTTCGCCTCTAATCCCCAATCTGTCCCAGGCATCTCTAATTTTTATCCAATCTTATATTTTATCCATATTACTTTGCTTCTAGTAATTTTACTGAAGCACCTTCGTAATCATATTTTTCGGTGTCCTGTCAACTGGCATTCTTTCGATATGCAGAGCCCACAGCAGTATTTGAAACCTACGATAACTATAGTAGTTTATTTATTTTGATTACTTTAATCAGGTATTGGGGAAGATTCTGAAGAACTTTCAGCAGCTGGTCAAAATGCTACAATTTTGGGATGCAAGACTTTCGAAGATGTTCTTAAAGGAATACAAAAATGTTGGTCATCACTTTTCACATTTCAAAGTGTGGAATATCGAAGGTAATTTTGCTTAAACTGCAGAATATTGAGTCTCTTCAAATTATCGGTAATCCGGTTGACCATTTTCAACGTTTTCGATTGCAGGCCGTTTCCTGATAAACTTTTAGTAAATTTCTTGCATTTTTTTGATATTATATTCTGACGAAACGCGAACAATATTAGGATTTTTATGAACACATGTTCTGACGTCGTAATAATATATTCATAATTTACTAAAAGTTTATCAGGAAACCTATGAACTCATTCGTTAATGGCCTGCTATCCTGTTTTCAATCGGATTATGAATAATTTGAAGAGATTCTTAATAAATTAGCAATACTTGTTTTTCTCCGTGTTCTTTTCCACCTTGGAATAGTTTCCGGAAAACCCTTCCTTAGTGAGGACGAAAGTTACAAACAAAAACAAAATGATAAACAGTATCTAGTCATTCATTATACATATATAATGTATGACTAGATACTAGAATTAGGTAGAACATGAATAATTAATAGTGAACCGGGAATCAATTATCCAATCCAGGCCGCTTGCAATCGCCGATAAAAGTAGATACATTGGTCGAAATCACAGACATATGAATATATAGACTAGAAATTAAAGGTGAGGGGTAAAATCAACTGTTGAAGAACGAAGGGGGTAAAGCTGACTGTGATTCTTCAATAAATCAATCTGACAGTATATAGGCATCTCGCCTTATAATATCACCATTTAGTTCTTAAAAGTAAGATCTGCTTTTGAATGAATAGACATTTTTACATGGGAGCGCAAATTACTCGCCACGTTATGAACAAATTTGCGAAGTCCAAATTCGGCAAAAAAAAAAATCTTCTATTTTCAGAGTCGAATATTTTGTTTACGTATTTAGTTGAGACACTTTAATAAGTGTTCATAATTTAGTTCCCAGTAACCAACGATGCGTACAGATATATCTCGATGTGATAGTATATGTTTCTACAAACTGATCCATATTATACGATGTAATTACGCTTAAAATAATGCTTACATATGGAATGTAATACGACAATTGGGTTTATTCTCCTTTTCACATCTATTTTTACAAGTTTTCATAGCTAAGCCACCATTTTGCCGTGTTATTTCGTAAAATGCCTCGACCATAGCTCGACGCTAGTTCGAACAAGAATGATGACGTCACATTCTCAAGATTCACGGGAAGCCATACGCGAGCCCAGCCGGCTCCAATGGAACCGGCATGGGGAGTGGGGAATAATACGCTTTTAATCACTTAGGGCAGGTCTACTAATATTCATATGTCTATGGTCGAAATCTTATTCTTGGGTCTCGTCGACGGTAATACATATATACGCCAAACGTCAAAAGTCATTCTACTGTTCGAGTGGAATGACTTCGTCGAGAATCGAGGCCCTGGAGAATGAATAAGTGTATCAGGGGTGAGAGAGTAGACTGTTTTATCGGGAACATTAATATGTTAATAGAAAAAGTATTTCGATTAACTTTATTTAAAAATAACTTTAAAAACGGCAAGCCGTCATTGCAATATTTTTTTTCTGTCTTTCAGGCAACACGGCCAATTAGTGCAGTGTGGTATGGGGGTTGTGGTTCAAGTGATGGTGGATGCCAATGCAGCTGGAGTTATGTTCACTCGACACCCCAACACTGGCAATCCAGCTCACATCTTCATTACTTCCAATCATGGATTGGGAGAGGTAATATAACTCATGGTTATTTAATAACATTCTAAGAACGCTTTCGTTTTATGATACTCTGCTTTCAAGAACGTGTGTATCTGTGCCTAATTAATTATTGACTAGTTTTATAAAATCTTGAATGCTCCGTAGGTAATATTGTAGTGTCTACTTAATCCTAACATATTTTCAGAGTGTAGTTTCTGGTCAAATAGAACCTGATACTATAATAATTAACAGAGATATTCACAACAACCTCTCCATTAAAAGTATCGAAGTTGGAAAGAAAGGATCGAGAATTGTTTTGAACAAATCCAAGAAATCAGGAACACAGACAGTACAAGATGGAGAGAATACTGTTCCTTCGTTGAGCCTCTCAGAAGAAGAGTGTTTGTTACTTGGCAAAATAGCAATTCTACAAGAAAAGCTTTGGGGACTCCCAAGGGATATTGAATGGGCTATTGCTCAGGTACCTAATACTCTCTTTTATCTCCATACGAAAAATTAATTAAGTTTTAGGAACTCCTAAGGGATATTAAATGGGCCATTGCTTATATATATAATCTACTCTCTTTTACATATGTAGAATACAGAATATTGCCTCTTTTACCTCTGTACGAAATAATAATTAAGTTTTGGGAACTCCCAAGGGAAATTGAATGGGCTAGTACTCAGGTACATAATACTCTCTTTTACATATGTAGAATTAAGAATAACACCTCTTTTGCCTCTGTACGAAATACTAATTAAAGGTTTGGGGACTCCCAAAGGATATTGCATGGGCCATTGCTCAGGTACCTAACAGTTACTTTAGCTCTATTCAAAATATTAATTGAATATCATTATCGTTGACAACCACTGTTGAGCCATTAAAAATCATCTTGCTTGATGCAGGTCAAAATTAGAAAAAAAGCTTTCTATTTATTATTTTGGCGGAAAATTGTCTTTTTTGAGAACTTTGTAATTTTAATTAGTTTAATCAAAATTCTAAACTTGCAGGATAGAATTTACTTAGTGCAAGCCCGGCCCATCACAAGCTTAAACAACTGGACTGAGTTTGAGTTGGCTCACGAGGGAGATACACCGGTTATGTCAGAAGAGGATCTATTAACTTTTGCCAATACTGGAGAGGTAAACATTTTCTATTTTGTGATGAATTATTTAATTTGAATTTATATTGTTAGTGATTCGCCACTTTAAAGTAACATTTTCTAATATTTCTTTTTAAGGTTATGCCAGGAAGCTTCACACCTCTCTCCTTATCAGCTATCGCAATACCTCTTAATGACTCTATATCAGCGACTAATGGACTACAACAATCTAAGTACACCATGAAATCGATAACTTCCACTAACTACCATATGGGCTTGAACGTGTTCAATGTAAATATTTTATTTTCAACTTAAAATTATATCCACCAAATCTGAAATCTAAACAAGCTTCATATTACAATAAACTAAGAATAGACATTATTATTAATTGCTGTATTTGGTTTTATGACACCATTATTGTTTAAATTATTCCATTGGAAAATTTTCAAAAAATGTTAGTACAGGATACAGAAATGCAAGTGATTAAAAAAAGATTAAACAAAAAGCACGCATACAAGGCCGACAGGAGTGCAGCTCGGCCATCTTGATACTAAATTATGTCTTATCCAATATTGAAATAAATGTTCTATTTCTTGTGTCTCTATTTGTCTCTTGTGTCTTTTGCCTCTCTTTTTATTGTTCATTTGAGTGAGCTTTTATAAAATTTTGTATTTTTATTTGTTTAGTTTTTGAATCCTTATTTAGATGTATGCGAATTAATGTATCCTTTGTCTGATTAGATTTTTGTAATTGTATCTATCTCTATGCGTATTAATTGAGTTTTTATAACTGCATAGTTCTCATGTAAGTGAAAACTTCTGTAAAACCCAGTATAAATAAATAAATGTGCTCGTAGTAAAACAACACAAAAATCAGTAACAACGAGTATCAACAACAAACACTTCAAAATAACTTCTAAGGCCTGAACTGTAGTGGGCATTAAGATATATGAATATAATCCCATTTGACAGAACTTTTTTTGTTTACCACTTTAAAACTAATATACGAGTATATGTAGTGAGAATGGTCAAGTTTAGCTTTGGACCTTTTTGACAAATTATGTTGCCAATATAGGTGTTGTGATGTCGATTTTTAAGTTTCGGTAGAAATTCCAATTATGACAGCTATATATTAGAAAATAAAGAAGCTAAAATTTATTTCAGACATTATTAAAGAAGTGTGAACCAACTATAACGACCGGTACTAAATCGGTAGATTTAGCGGTATTTGGACACCTGGTTGTTGATGAAAACATCCACTCGATTGCACTTTATAGGAATAAAGTCAAAAATTGGATAGGCCAATTTCAGATATTAAGGGATATGTGTCTTGTAAGTACATTTATATTTTTCTCAACCGCCTTAAATGTACTTGTAGGCAACTAGGCAGCTGCCAAGTGCGGAAAATTACGGGGTCGTTAATTTTTCGGGTACTGAAGGTTGAAGTATCAAAATTAAATCATTCAGTCCATTTTTGCTTGATAAAACCTTTTTTGCAGTTTTTGTGGAGAAATAAGTCTAATTGTGAAAAGGCAATCAGGCATGCAGAGAAAATGGAGGTGGATCTAAGTAATCAAAAGACTGCTCTAGAAATTTTTAACTATATTGAAGGTAAAATAAGCGAGGTCGCTAAGAGCTGCAACTTCCATAGTGCTTCCAGCGTCAGCAGTACCATGTCTCAGATATTGTTTATGTCAATTATTTTGGAGGGGCGTAGCGGTGAGTAGAAACTATTCCAATCTAGAAAAGTTTTTTCAGAAACGGAAACACTCACCAAAAATTACTATAATTGGAACAGTTTATTATTAAAAGCTTATATTACTACTTATTACATTAAATATGGACCATAGCCACCGATTTCGCTCGTATCGCAGTGATAAAGTCGTGAGTTTTATATAACTAGACCAAACCAATATAAATCTATCTTTTATCAATCTAATTATATTTGACTGATTACAGATTTTACTACAGAACTTTTTACCGACATTGGGACTATTTTGTCTTCATGTTCTGATGTGATTTCGGCGGAAATACCTGAAGAGTTAAAACATATTTCTATGGCTATTCAGACTTCGGGGAAAGCAGAAGAGTTCTCTAAACAACCCCCGGAAACAGCAATACAGTGGTTGAAAGACAATTGCAGCAGTGTGTACCATTTGTTGAAACAATTTTTAGAAAAACACGGTCACAGGTGCATAAAAGAGGTAGGTATTTAAGTTCGTGTACAATATTTTAATGTGGGTACCGCCGCCACGGTAGCAAGTCAGTCACTCCTGGATATTCTGACCCCCATATTCCTAAACACCTTCCATACATTTTTCCTTACCAGAACTCTTCTTCCTTTTATGTAAAATATCCTTCACACAGCATATCAAAAGTTGACAAAGGCCCTGAGTGACCCTTAGAAATTATTTTTTCGAAGGGTCTCCTGTGTGGAGAGTACATTAATATATTTTATTTTGTTATTTTTAGTTTGATTTGTTCACCGACACATGGGGCATTAACCCGACTCCACTGATGAAAACCTTACAGGCAACAGTCAAAGCTCCGATCACAGTAACCAATAATGACCCTGTTTCTGTAGAGCAACTTATCAATCAACTCGTGTCTCCTCAAAATAATTCTACAAAGTATGTAAATGCTAATACTAACGGTTTCTATGCTCAAAAGTTTTTATGGAAAGTTATGAATTATTATTAAATATTTTTTTTTATTTTCAGAAAAATATTGAAGTACGTTGTGCCAATCTGTCAGAAATCTGTTGCCAGGCGGGAGGGTACCAAATCAGCTCTGATATCAGTTGTGCACAAGATGAGATTGGCATACCGTGAATTAGGAAGGCAGATGATGAAGGAATGGAGATTGCCCGATGAAAAACTCCTGTTCTTTATGACCCGCGCAGAACTGAAAACATACTTGCATACTAGAAATCCAGTATTTATTACAAAGTACGTGTGTCTTTTTTTTCTTATATAATCTTATAAATATTTTTTTCTGGAGGAAAGCTTTTATCCAAGGTACTGATAACACATCAGTCTTACTGTGACCGTTAGATTGTATTGATCTCTTCGGTTCCCCAATGCGGTATAGTCTATAGGTATGGTCATGTATTTAGCGACTACATTCCAATATATTTGATTGATTGAATTTTTTCAGAGCCATTCTCCGGCGGAGATTCTTTCCTCGATGGGACAAGTTGCAGTTTTCCGAATTAATTTGGGGATTTGCCCGGCCGCTGACTGCATCGGACACCGAAATAGCCAGAGATGGACAAGAGGGTTTCAAAATCACTGGAACTCCTGTGTGCTCTGGAGACATTGTCGCAAGAGCCTGTGTCATCACCTACATTTCAGAGGTAATATAAAATACACATATTTACAAATACCTACATATCTAACATTACCTAATCCGGTTACTTTTGGGTATTGTAAAAATATGTTTTCTGTATACAAATTTAACTCTTTAAATACAGAATATTTTCACTACGCTGAGAATGAAAATATTTCCGTTGTTTTTGTTAAATTTATTCCGTATAAGTATTTTGCAAAATCTCATTATTTTTCTAATATCAATTCTGACTCAACTGAAGTGTGTTCCCAAAGTTTGGACTAGCGTGCCCGTAAGTCACACCCATGTCATGTCATGTCTCTTTTTTTTACATTTACTACAAACTGGAGTCCCCGAGGAAAATAATTTCCCTAAAAGCCTGTGTCATCTTTGGGGATGCTGTGTAGGGAGTACTTGAGCGAACTTGGATCTTGAAGAGTCCTATGTTGTAGGAAGAAGGAAACACAGAAGCCGGTAAATCGTTCCATAGCCGAACTCATGTGACAAATGTCAATCGTGTACATATATTGGGCGCGCGATTGGTGCCAAGCGCCAGTGCCGAAGGGATTACTGATTCTAGTTTCTCAGAGCATCTTCCATTGAAATACCGGTAGAACAGGGATAGTATTCCATCTTGACGATTTTGCTATAAAAATTGCAATTCATTTGTTAAGATAGGGGAATCAAACGGTCTCTTCGTTTATGCACGGAATCAAGTTTTTTTTTAAATACCTCTATTTGAATTTCACTTATGTTTCCGGGAATAAATGGTAGCGGAAATTATCACACTTCCCACCATCTGATCTGCTGAAACTCTTTAGACAGACTCGATGTCGATGACAACGAATTTATTCTATTTTGGTAGCAATCACGTATACCCATTTCTCGGACAGCTGAACAGCATTTAATATACGAAATAAATGTCGGTCCCGTTTGATCGGCATTTGATGAGGTTCGTAGAGTTGTCGACTCTAGTTCCTGGGTTGGAGGTTCAATACTCAATCAAACAATTTTTTTTAAGTTTTAAAAGGCAATTAAAAAGAGACAACGTAATTTTTTAGAGGTTGATTTTTTTACTGTCGTACTTCATGTATGTAGTGAAATGGGTTTGATTTGGCTATTTATCAATAAAGATGAAAATAATTTTTGTTCCAGATTGACCAACTGCAAGCTGGAGACATCTTGATAACTCACTCTACAGATATTGGCTGGTCTCCGTATTTCCCACTAATGGGAGGAGTTGTCACAGAGTTGGGAGGACTTATATCGCATGGTAGAAATTTAAAAACAATTTAATATATTATGTACTCTTCAAATATCATAAGTTGTTGTCCAATGTATTGATTTAACTGTGGTTACCTTCCAGGGGCCGTGGTGGCCCGGGAGTATGGACTGCCCTGCATCGTGGGGGCGCAGGGGGCCACCGCCGTCTTCAAGACCGGGGACATGGTGATGCTGGCTGCTTCCAAAGGGGTGCTGGAGAAAGTTGTGGTCCAGCAGCAAATCTGACACGTTGATACAGTTTATACGTACATTTAAATATTTAATACACTTGAAAAATATTACATTTCTTAGGTTTGTTTTTATTCAATTTCACTATTTTTATTTTTGTTAACATTTAAGTCAGGAGTAGAGAAAAGAGTAGGAGGAGAGGACAGGAGTCCTCCTGGCTATATTGTGGTACATTCGTATCGTGTGTATGTTTGTGTATGTTATTATCATATGTTTAAATATTATTAACTTATAAATTAGGTAGGTACTTTAATTTTTAAATGTGTTCTTTTCAATAAAAAATAGAAAAAGATGTAAAAGCCGTTTTAGGCGTATAAATAAAAAAAAGTTATTAATTCATTTGTTTTTAATTCAAATTATGTACAAAAATATATTTCCTCTAAAACACGATGTCAATTTGAATTAGGTGAATATAATAAGATTTCCCTTTGTTTCAAGTGCAGTAAATTTATATTTAAAAATTTAACATAAAACTGTAAAAAAATGAACAAAGAATAAGAGAACAAATTATTTTAGTCGCAGGTCATAGTGTAATTGTGTAATATCATACTTTTATTACATTTTTGCATTTGTATTTGACAACAATAAAATATACTTAATTTGATAATGTATCTTACATGGCCTGAGCCAGGAGTAGTAAAAAACCCCAAGGGCGCTGTATTAAGTCTTAGGTATTATCAGCGCCTTGGCTCCTTGGATCCTTGACGCCTTGAAAGTCGGAAGGAGCGGAAGGCTCTAATTTCGACTGCACAGGGCCGGATCTGTGTATCTAATTTTAACTCTGAAAAGAAATAGTATAAGATAAATTAATACCTACCGCCATATTACGTGTTAAAAACTTGTATTTCTTCTAGAATTTTTTGTGTAAGGTTTGTACCTATATACCTACAAGTAAAATGAATTGTACAGAATCACAGGAGCATCTATGTTCCATAATATTATAATATAAAAAACCTGATTTTGTGCCAAGTGGTAATTTATCCAAATAAAAAAATCTTATGTCATGGGATGAAGAACGATGCCTTAAATATTAATAATTAAAATGCCTTTTGATAAATTATTTTAGTTTTAAATGGTTTACAATCATCATTGAACTCTAGTGAATTCATCATTTTCGCATTTTTATGTAACTGACTTTATAAGTGTTTACTGGAAAGCATTAAAAAGTTATCTAAATCATGTTCGTTGATCAATCACAGATTTTAAAGATTAGGTACTTGACTTTTATGATTATAAACACATATTCACCTAGGTGTTATTCAGAATGCAGAAACAGATTTAGTAAAAAAAGTTTGTTTTTTCTTTATTGGATTCCCAATTGGGGTATTTTGTGAGGCTGAAGGTAGTGTGGTGGGGAAGGAGGTGAGGAAGGGGAAGGTGGGGCAGTACCTGGCTTTTCAGATCTGGTCACCAAACAATGCTAAAGCAATTTAAATCAAAATTTTAATTCTGAATGTTGGCCTTACACCAGGGCGATATTGAGAGTATCTTTTACTCTGGAACGTGTCGCAAATATGGTATATTATTTTAAATAAGAAAATCATTAAAAAACACAAATTAATCAAATTAAATTAACATGCGCACACCGGGATTTGAACCCGCGATCTCCAGCTTGCTAGTCGAGAGCCTTACCCCTCGACCATGGAGGCCGTCAAAACACTTTTAGAAATTACAAATTGAATGAATCAGAGGATCAAGCATATTATTATGTATATAATTTAAATTGCCAAGATGAATGTAAAACCAAAGATTCATGATTTCAAGTTTGTAATTTATTTTGCATATTTTGATACTATCTACTGATTAGTAGCTAAATTACCAATTACCAATTGGTTTTCAGATAATATATATCCTGCATCAAATCAAAACGAAGCATTGTTCTAATACCCCAGGTAACACAACTAGTAATCATTATTAACACGGCTTATTTATATATTCTGATAATATTTAATCTTATCAGATCTGGTTTCGACAATATGACAATGATTGTGTTTTTATTATTATTAACGGTCATCATTATTTCATAAAACTGTGTGTATTTGACAAAGAAAACTATATTATAATTTATTACACGCATGCTATCAATGGTAGTATTATTTCTTATTACACTAGATACCAACCTAATTAATCAACAATGAAGAGCTTCACTGACAGATGATATTAGTTTGTAATGTGTTGAGTATAAATTAAGTGGATTTAATTTAGTTTAAAACAGTTGTGACTTAAGGTAAAGTTTTTGTAACAATGCAAGATGAAGTTGTGTCATCACCAGAACCATCTGACAGTGCTACTAGTCCAGTTGAATCCGACAAATTACCAAAGGAGTATACGATATATACCAGACGATGGTTGGTCCTAGGCCTCTACGTGTTGAGCACCGCTTTCAATGGATTGATGTGGCTCCAATACTCTGTCATAGCTGATATCATAATGGACTACTATAGTATTGGTAGTACCTGGGTGGACATGACTTCCTTGGTCTTTATGATCTCCTATGTCATACTCGTCTTCCCTGCCAGTTGGATCCTTGACAAATACGTAATGATAATAATTCTTTAAATTTTATACGTAACTATGTTCTAATTTTATTCAAATATCTTTTTTGTCATATTCACAACCTTGATTGATATTTTCACCAGGAAGAATAAGGACGGGTTGTTTCAGAAAATTAGATCAATTCATCAAATTTCAAAGTTAATTTTCAAGTTCTGTGAAAGTCCTATTGAAGTTCTGTTATTACATCAAAATGGGACAGTTGCTTCACAGAAGTGAAATAATAATAGTACTTCAATAGAACTTTCACAGTCCTTGAAAATTAACTGTAAAATTTGACGAATTGTTCAAATTCTCTGAAACAACTCGTAACAAGCCGTCATATTAGTAAAAAAAAGTTAGACATATTGAAAACTTATGAAGACCCAAGGGCTGTTTTCTCAATTTTGAATGACCAGATGATATTAATAGTATGTTGGACAAAGCGACATAGATGGCACTGGGATTAGTCTTCTTGTTGCGCCATCTCATGTTGATTGCTGGCAACAAAGAGCTATTAAATATTCTTTATCGGTACAAAGGAATACGTACAGTTTGTAGCTCCCTCAGCCGTGATAATTGCCATTTTCTGCTTCATTCAATGTATTGTGTCACTCCATGGAGTTTGTGAAATTATACAGTATAATATATTGTATATCCAATAGATTACTTGAAGACATGAAACTTGAAAGTAAAGTAGCTTATTGGAAGAATCATAAAAGTATATTTTTAATTTAAATTCTCAAATAACATATATTATGCGTGGAGGCATATAAAATTAGACATCTTGTAAATCTTATTGATTCATTCAATTCAATGGAAGATGTATTAAATGATAAATCGTTGATCTCTTTACTTCTAGTTCATATTATTCCGGAAATAGAAAGCAACCACATTCCGCTATCTGACATTTTTTTCTGATAGATTTTAAGATAGATTCTGAAATGTTAGGGCGGAGTATTAGCGCATTGCTAGTCAGTCCAAGTTTGCCTGCTTTGTTTCAATATAAAGAACTATCCCGTCAAAACCCTGGTTTCAACAATTAATTCCTTCGTTTACCCAAAAAAGAAATTTCCTCACTTATTCGAATGAGAATTGGACACTGTTCCGTTCCTTCTCATCTTTTTGAATTCTTTTGCTTGACTCCCCAGATTGTACTTTCTGTGGTTTGAAGTGGGAACTTTAGATCACTTATTTTTTTGTCGTCCCTCTATAAACAAATATTCATTCTTCTATGAAGCCTTATATAAAACTGCCTCCCCTCCGTCTAACATCTCATCTCTTCTAAGCCTGAACTCGACTTGAATCCTCCATATAATTATGAAATTTACTCATTTGAATAATATTAATACGTAAATTATTCATATTCCCTGTCACCATAATTTGAAATAATTGTCGAGAATATCCTTGAAGGGTGAACTCCAGAAATCTTTGAAAAAAAAACAGCAATGTGCCTAAATATTGGAGGTGCTATTCAGCACAATCTTGTAAATTAAAAACTTTTTTCCTCAGGGATTACGAACCTCAGCGCTGATAGGTGCGATTGGCACCTGCGTTGGCTGCTGGGTGAAGGTGCTCTCGGTGGACAGGGACCTTTTCTGGGTTGGCTTCATTGGGCAGGCCTTCATAGGAATGGCTGCCGTGTTCATCCTCGGCACTCCCGCTCGACATGCAGCTGTGTGGTTCGGACCCAGTCAGGTATCCACTGCGTGTAGCATCGGCGTTGCTGGAAACCAGGTGAGACTTTCTAACAAAATACTGTTTAGGCTTCTAACAAAGAATTAAGATAATAGTCATGAAATCTTTGCGAGACAAGATATAGGGTGCTTAAATGGTTCAAACCCTTAAATACGCAACTTGGAAATAAACTATTTGACGAAACTAGTAAGATTAAAACCTCAGGAGAATCACGCAGCTGTTGCTTAAGGCATTAGGAGAGGATGAAGAAATACCGATTCATCTATAACGATAATATTGCCGTGTGATATATGATGGGAAGAAATTGAAAGAAGAATCTTATCCACTGTCTGATATCCACATTGTGGAATCAGGGGACACCTATAGAAAACCTATAAAACCCCCTGTGAACTGAATAAAGGGACTGGGCTATTGTCAGAAATAGTGTGACACATGGGAGATGGTCTGAGCGCTTCTGAGAGCTAATGCGGGAAGATGCAATAAAAATCATAAGCGACATATTTATTATTATTCTATTATTTCAGTTTGGAGTGGCGCTTGGATTCCTTCTCCCACCAATAATGGTAAAAAACAATGATGACAAGGAACTTATAGGCAATGATCTTAAGGTCATGTTTTATACAATGGCTGGTTCTACAACAATCCTAGTAGTTCTAATAGTGCTCTGTAAGTACCTACATATATATCTTCTTCTTGATAAGCTTTCTGGCGTTTTTTCAAATTTCTCCAGTTTTACCGATTCTTGGCGACTCTTACCTGTGTGAAGCCGGCAGTTCTTCCATGGAAAGTAAAAACACAGTTGCTTCCTTGTGAGTCTCAAGGAAAATATTGTATTTTTACTTGCCACGGCCGAATATAACTTCTTGTATCCGAGGGTTGGTGTTAGAAGTGTCTATTTAGGTACCTATAGGTACCTAGGTACCTATTTGCACTTTACACTTTAGATAAAGTAATTACTGAAACGTGAGTAAAAATGCCAAAATCTGACGCATTATAGCTTTGATCGAAAGATGTATATTTTTAACGCAGAAAAAATAGCTAACGTCGATGCTCACACCATTCAAGTTTTTTCTTCATAGTTCTATCAGTTTTCAGAGATGCCCCTCCTACTCCCCCATCAGCAGCCCAGGATAAAATAGAGACTCCCGCTGAAAACAGCTACTTCAAGTTCATCAAAAGACTGCTGGTTAACAAGGACTATATGTTGTTGCTGTTTTCTTATGGAATTAGTGTGGCAGTCTTTGGTGCCATCTCGACTCTTTTGAACCAAGTTGTTTTGGTGTACTACCCGGTAATAAAATATAATTTGGATATCATGATGTGTCTGAGGGGATAGGCAAGGAGGGGAGATCCAGGGAGGAAGGAAGGAATATATACATAATGCGTGGTATGACACATAAGAGTCAAAATAGTAAAGCATCATATTACACCGTGCAAAGCAAAAGATTGTTGATAAACCGCCCTTCACAATCGAAAAGCGACATTGAATGGATTTTGCAATCTTTAGTGTGGTAAATCCCAATTGACCTCCTTATCTTTGTCTATTTCTCTCCTACTATCTTAAAGCCATACTCCCAAAAAATGACGCGGCGCGTTTATGTGGGCGCAGCGCTTTATAGAGTCGCCCAGACGGTTCCAGAAGCTGTGGGCATACGAGGGTAGACCGGTGCGCTTTCATCGCGGGTCAGGAATCTTCCAGGTCGTGCGGCTCCTATACGCTGCAAGTCTCGAAGATTCTAGGCCATGCTCCGTGCGTTATTATAGTAGCTTGTCGCTATATTCATAGTTCTGGCTCTGGACAGATGAAATTCTTGGAAGAGATAGAACCCCTAGATCTAGATTATCACGATTTTCTGAAACTATCACATCTCCCCTTTTCCATCTACTAAACGATTTTAATATAGTATTAAAATAATAATAATGCTAACCGATGATTTTTCCAGGGTGCTAATGAAGATGTTGGCAGAATTGGTTTGGTGCTAGTATTGGCTGGAATGCTTGGATCTGTTGTTTTTGGATACATCCTGGACAGGACTCACCGCTTCAAGGAGACTACTATAGGACTCTGTGCATCTTCCGTAGTTGGGATGCTCATCTACACATTCACATTGGACACAGGAGAAATGGCTATCGTTTACATAAGCAGTTTCATATTGGGGTTTGTATCTTTTAAACATTGTGTAGTTTGTTGATGTATTTCAATTGCATTTTATCAAACGAGTACCTATAGCAGATGCGTCTTGCGTATGCGACTCGCGTAGCGTGCGACCAGTAGCGTGCGACTGGCGTCAAACCCCTAGTCGACGCATGGCGTTGTGTACAAATCCTAGCCAAAGAGTAAGGCGGAAACCCAGGAGCGACGCATATGGTATGCGTAGAAAACTTCAATTGCTTGTGAATATCTCCGTGTGCGACAGGCCCATCTTTTCTAAAGTCTGAAGGTCGCCAAAAGTATTGAAAAAATATAAGATATTTTGTTTATAATCTTTTGAAAATATATTCTAGATTCTTCATGACAGGCTACATACCTGTAGGGTTTGAGTATGCAGCAGAAATAACATACCCTGAACCAGAAGGCACTGTTTCAGGATTATTGAACGCCTCGACACAGGTAATATTCAACATGTTGGTAAAGGCATTTTAGCAATGTTGAAGCGAACAAAATAGGCACTAATACAGATGGATTGCTTAAACACATTATGTTTCAAACTTATTACTTCATATATCTCCAGAAATTTGAATTTAAATGAATTTGAAGTAAATTTTGTACAAAACAACATAAAATACACTGAAATTTTTTTCGTTTTTTGCTTTAACAATAAATAATCTTATGAAAGATTAAAGTCTGTTTCTTGATGAATTTTTTCTAATTCATTTTTCATTTTCTAGATTGTGAATTGGCCATGAAGTGGTGAATCATTTAAATTTACTGAATTTAAAGTTACGGTATACAAATAGAATTGCGTCATTGCGTCTCACAATTTTTACCTCATATGGGTGTTTAAAATGTTACCTGGCTATATATAGACTTGTATTTTCTCGGTAGGGAAAAAATTGTTACCTAAAAACCCTACTAAAATTGCATGTTTGTGCTTATCATACTCTACGATGCTTTGAACACTACTATCGGAAGTGTAGACGTAATATGTATCATATGTGGTTGGCAGAAATTTTAATTGCGCTTCCTATTATCAGAAAATATTCAGTTCAGTTGTTGTCTGTGCGTCCTGCATAATTCTTGTTGAATGAACTCAAATTTGCTATAAATTTAAGAGTCAATTTCAAAATTGGAACTGACTGTGTGAAGAATTCAGACAAGCGATGAAGTACCTATCTATATTATAATATTTTAACAGAAAATAGTCATTTTCAAAATTGGAACTAATTTGTTTGTCTGCCCTATTACCTACTAAGTATTAACTTTTAAAGATCGCATGTTTAAATGTATATGTGCACACCACATGATATATTTCTTCAGAAACAGCAATTATTTTGCGGTCCTATTTTGACTAAAAATAATCGACACTTTAAATACTACCGCCATTTTTCGTAAGCAATGCTACCCATTTCTACCGATTTATAACAAGTTTCTCACTAACTCTTTATTTCTTTTAGTTCTAAAAAAATATATATGTTATTTTTGACGATAATATGTATACTTTTGTCATGCTGAAACGTTAATTATATGAAATTCTCTCGATAGAAAAAATAGCAAAATTAGCTCCGAAAATTATTAAAAACACGTTTTGTTCTGTTATTTAATATGTTATAGTCATGAAAAAATTCACAGTGTATCTTTAAATGCAACTAAAGCATTTGTAGAGAGATTTTTGCTCTATTTCAAACGAGTGTGTTTTATTAAACATTTTCACCATTTTCGCAATTATTATCGTTTTTTAATATGAGCGCGCTCCCGCTAACATTCGTATTTACATATCTCCCTTTCGAAGATCTTCGAACGCTTAAAACGGGGCCTTAATAAATAAGCAATATTTTTTATCAGTATGTTTTCTCTGTGTATTCCTGTTGCTGAAAGTGTTCTTATTTTGAAAGCAAGCAATGGCACAGTAGTCTTTCTGTTTGTTTGTTTTTTTTTTCTTTTGGCACACGTCACCCGACTGCGTGACTTCCTCAGATGTTAATTTTTGTTAATTCTTTTAAAGGTGTTTGCTGTAATCTTCACCTTCATGTATGGATATTTCATAGACGTGTGGGGAAATGTGTGGGCCAATGTAGCACTGGCCGTCATCCTCGGTATCGGGACTATACTACCCATGTTCATCACGTCGAACCTTCTGCGGCAAGCGGTCTATAAAACTGAAAATATAAAAGCGTAGAGATTTTCCATATATTTATCAAATGCTACCAACGTTAAACACGTGTTCTAACTAAAGAGTACCAAAAAGGAAAACAAGAAAAAGACTCTAGTTAAATAATTCAACATTTATTACATATTTTACTTAGATACTCATGCGAATTAAAGTGCTATTCATTTTTTATACAACTTTATGAATAAAATGATAATAAAAAATTGCTTACTAGATTTTGGTTGTTATTCTAACAATCAATGATTTTACATAATTTTGCACCTACTCATAATTATGTATAATATAAATCTTAATCGTAAATCCTGTATTCCTGTAAATCCTCTAGAATAACTTGAAACCTGTAAATTTGACTGTACTAAAACGGCAAACTTACCTAGTTGGACAGTCAAAAGCATAAAATGTAATGAATATTATAAAAAAAATAATAAAAATAAACTATCATTTGTAAATTTCAGATATTCCGGATTTCACAAACAATTATTTTTATCAATATTAAGTGAGGGGTGATGTTTGAAAACTTTCTCATACAAATAAGCCCACAGAAAAAAGGCCCACTAGAAAAAAAAATGT
This sequence comes from Hesperophylax magnus, assembly GCA_026573805.1. Lineage (NCBI taxonomy): Eukaryota > Metazoa > Arthropoda > Insecta > Trichoptera > Limnephilidae > Hesperophylax > Hesperophylax magnus. Next base: position 12,602,322 of record JAIUSX010000049.1, read on the forward strand.
TTTATAAGTTTACAATAATATATTTTTTATTTTATTAATTATTTTATATGTATTCTACTCAAAATAAATAATAGAAAAATCTTAAATTTATCTGAAGCATATTTTTTGGTTTTCATAATGTAAACCAATTCGTAATAAAGATTAATCAAAAATAGTGATTTAGCACTAAGCTTCGCATTAAATGTCACCCCTCAGGGTGTAACAAGTCGATCAGGGAACATATGTCTCAAATTAGCCATAGAAATCCGAGCTGTGCGTGCTGTAACCGCACCTTGTTGGAACCACAGATCTCCTAGATTAGTTTCGTCACTCAATTGTTGCAATTTGTTGCTGCACGAAAAGCAGCCCAAATCTTCATAAATAGATAGGACACCAGCGAAACTTTAAGCAAATAGAAAATTCTGCTGGTTATTTTATTGTAATTCCCCGTGAATAATAGTTTTATTTTGTTAACTGCTGATAGATACTGAAAATTGGAAAATAACATTATTTTACTACAACTTTCAGTAGAAAATTTTGGGGTTGAAATAAACCTTGCAATGAACCGTGTAAAAAAATATTATAAGCAATAATTACTCGTCTGAAGTATCGATACAATTTGAAAATAACTCTCGAGTAAAAATAAATGCCGCAGACGGGAATTGGAGATCTGGAGAACTCAGTCACCTCCGGAACTAGAGATCAGGGTCGGAGGGAACCTTCCCTTTCACCGCTACAGATACGTCAGGGGTGGCACAGTGAACAGCGCAGGAAACTAAGCACTTACGTTATAAGACAATAAAGGCACCACGTATGCGGACAAGGGGCTATTCCACCCCCTTATGGGGAGGGTGTAACAATGCAGACTGAGTAGGTACATCATGTACCTACAAGCGTTGCAATTGAAACTAATAAAAAAGTAGCAGTACAAATCTAGCCAGTGAGATAAATCTTAAAGATTAAGTGAAATATTGAAAAGGTTCCAGTATCATTCCCAGAGAGAACAAAAAAATTAAAGAAAGGAATTCATATTGTTATAACATATTTTATGTTACCAGGGCGATACGTACATACATAAAAAGCATTCATACAACATGCAGCCATTAAGTCAATTTAAGCAGAGCATAATTTATAAAAAATACCTAAAGCAAAAAAATATAATAATAAAGAATAAAAAAAATCTTTTTAATTAGTAGAGTGGTCAGTATCCCCGCCTGTCTGTCGGGAGATAAAGAGAAGGGTCACCGTGACACGTTGAAAATGTCAACGGTCAATGCAGATTGGCGCGTTCGTTCGTATGTACCCAACCTTTCAAGCAGAGGTGGGCAGTGGACTTAGGTTCTATATTGGAAAATCAATGCCGTCAACATATAAAAAAAATACAGTGTGTGGCAAGCCTACGCACGACGGAAGTGAAACTTTTAGTATTCTTCTCTCTCTCTTTTCATTTCATTCTCTCTTTTTTCTCACTTCTACTCGTCACTACTCATTTTTGACACTAAAACTCTGTTCCAAATCGAATAAACCACAATCAATTACGTATTTCACTCGTATTACACTTACCGCGCAGTACACGAAGCAAGCAGCTGATGCCTGGCGTGGCGTCGTTGGCTAGAGAGAGAGGAAAAGAGAGAAGAGAGAGAGAAACGTTCGTCAGTGGCTCCCTCACCTCAGTAAGCGACTACGGTAAGAGAGCGACAGTGAACGGTGAGCGGTGGTGGGGGTCCCGTACCCCCATCACCAAATGATCACGGTTTTTCATGACGGTCATGAGTAGGTTTTACTCCGGTCCTCGAAAATGCGTGACGCGCGTAAAGAAGTTTCACTTCAAAAACAGTTTTCTGATGATTCTCGTAAATCGCGAAAAAATCACATTATTGCGAGTCCAATTTTTCAAATGTATTTTTTAATCAGATAACTAAAATGTGCAGTGAGTTTTGTTGAGTTCTTTTGGACCGTTATTGTGTTTATTTTAATAAACACATTTTATTTATTTTTCGTGGAAATCGATAATTTAGAACAATGGGCAGCACTCTCTCCGGTAGATCGACAAGAATGTAGAGTATAACAGTTTTATTAGAAACAGTGAATTATTAGTTGGTACTTGAGTAGTACTTATAACTTAAGATAAAACACGCCGGATGTAATATAGAAGTTATAACAAAATACCCGGAATACCTTATGTAGAATAATATTAAGTTTACCGGTAGTAGGTGCTTATATTCGAGAAAAAATGCACTGCATACGATCACATAATGAGTTTCTTAACTCTTCAGCAAAGGCAAACATTCCCGGGCTACGAATAACCTGACAATATTTGTATAATAATATCTCCTACTACCACCACAGTAAGCGGAAAATGTTGCTCGTGTTGTGACGGAGGACTTTTCCAGCCGAGGAATTGAACACACTACGCCTGGGTGGGACCCAAACTGCCATGCCAACTCAGCCACTGAACGGTGTATTGTATATATGTAAATAGATACGTAAGATATAAATATATACGTGTACGACAAGAATAGAATCATGTGGGAGATTGTAACACATTAGTACAAGAGTGGTTGGAATAGGCCAGTGATATCTCTTCCAACAAAATTATCAACAATGGATAAATACATAAAAAATACGAAACACAATATAAAAAAATAAAAACGTTTGTAAATAATATTAATTAGTGTTTTGTAGATATCATATCAATGGAGATATTATTTCATGATCATCTTAAAATAAATCTTACGTGCACATTTTTTTATAAATACAAACTAAACATAATACTTACCTCCACTTACGTTTCAACGTAGTACACATTTGAAGATGAAAGTTATGCATTGCGTTTGAATTTAAGAGGAGCAAGCCAAAAATACAAGCCAAAAATGTGTATATTCTAAAATGTGTATATTCTTAGTGTTTATATTGTAGGTAATAGGCACTAAAATCGCTTGACAAATGGAATCTAGAAACGTTCGATTTTAAGCACAAAACTGGTTTTTATTTATTTTGTAAATAATTTTGTAAGAAAGCAAAAAAGTAAATCAAGTGAAACTGTCACAGATATTCTTAGCTATAATACTGTATTTTTTAAAAATTGTTTCCTTTATGCGTTCATACATTTCTATTGAAAAAATATATTTTTTAGTATTTTACATTCATATTTTTTATTGAGTAATTTATTTTTTTATTTGTATTCTACTCAAGCGAAAGGATAGGAAAACCTTCAATTTATCCAAAGCATATTTTTTTTGTATTCGTAATGTACACCAATTCGTTATAAAGATTAATCAAAATGGTGATTTGGCATTAAGCTTTGCCTTAAGGAAACTTAAAATTTGCTACTACCCAATGATTTCAGCTGGGTGTTTTAAAAATATGAATTTTTTTTTAGAAATTTATCCCTGTTATTATGTCCGTAAGAAAGTCATTGAATACTCTTATACTTTAATAACATACAGGGCCGGCCCTACGCGGGCGCAATTGGAGCAGTCCGCTCCGAGCGCCGAATTGCCAAGGCGTCATTGCGCTGATACTACCTAACCCCCAACATTCCTAACACATGGCCATAGACATTATTTTTAATTTTATCTTATGGTGTTATTTCTAACACAAGTTTTTGTTTCATCACTTTTCATGACCTCACATCGCCGTTTAAAGGTTTGTTGAATTTTCATTTTGACGATTTATCCGGTCACTAACCCCTAACCTAACCAGAATACGGGACACGTCTCCATTAGACAATAAAATATAGGTAGATTCGTAGGCTTTAAATCACAGTTAACAGTTTTAAGTTTCCTAATTAATAATCGAGAGAATGATTTTTTGAAAGAGCGCGGTCTTTTGCCAACCTTTCGATTCTGGATGGTGTTCTTTCACCAGGGCCATACATGTTGAGAAGATATACCACACTTTCATTGTAGAAAAACGTTAAGTATTTATTTCCGAGTATGTATTGTTAGTGAGATTAAACAAATTAATTACATAACATAGTGGATACAAATTAACGTAATAATAGTAAAATAAATAACAATATTTTATTCCCAGCGGCATGAACGGGGTTTGCAATACAATTTATCCATTTCGGCAGTATGTATAGCAACTAAAGAACATTACAAATGAGATAGGAATAAAATTAATAAACGTAATACACATGAAAACAACAAATACAAAAAAGAGAGAAACAATGTATTAATACCTGCCTAGAGTATAAATCAAAAATCAACATAAAAGAAAAAAGTTAATTAACAATAAAAAAGTAAGATACAGATCTTATTATATAACAATTTTAGCGAAACAAAACGTAAGAAATTTCTGAAATTTATGTTTTAGTATGGAATATTTATTCCCAAGTCTATGCAGCTTTTGGACTGGGGAATTAATAAAATAGTTGGTTTAAGATTAATTAACAAAGAACAACTCAGTAAGTCTCGTGTTAGGATTTGATACTCGGAACGTTATTAGCTTAGTTAAGTCAGGTGTTTCCATTAGGCCAATAACCAATTTTAATAAAAGTACCACATCACTCATGGTTCTTCTGCAAGATAAGACGGTTGAATCAAATAATTCCATTAAATTAACAAAATTAATTTAATCATTGTATTGTTTGTTGGGAAGCAATATGATTTTTTAAGTGTATATTTATTAGTATCCTTTGTATTGTTATGGACCTTGCGACCCTGAATGTTCCATAGTCCCTCGTACCTCTGGCATTGAGGTTGTATGACATAATATATACCTCCATGAAAAAAAATTGACGCAGGTTATATTATGTTTGTGGATGATTAGTTTCGATTCAGCGATAAGAATACATTAATTTGTGGTTAGAACTTGTTTGTATGAATGATCCTAATTACAATTTTTAATTACGCCTCTTATTTTTACTCGTTAAACTTGATAAATTGTTAAGAAGGGTTTCACCCAGGGTACAAATAATAATAATTGTATAAACTTTGTTCGGTAGAACGCGCCAATCTAGGTTAGAATTAATCATCTAGAATGTTATACTCAATAATCTCAGGTATGAAAGTTCGCAACCAAGGTCGCGTGTCAGTATCATGATAGTTTCTTTTGTTTTAGGATGGTATCTCAATGTACATAAATAAAAGGCGGTGCATGGATTGATATTACATGTATTGGAAACCTTTTGGACATTTTGCTGATGAGCCCTAGCTCAACAGATTAACAGAATTACATAATTTTGACTTACCCCAAAGACCGACCAGTTTTTAGCTATCTGTATCTAAACTATGGGAGCCGAACATCGCGTTTTCTAATGCCGAACACTGCTTTTCTTGATGGGAGAAGCGACGGAACGTCCCGCACACCCATTCGGCGGCGGACGTAACTCCGTAGAAGCGTGATCCGTCTTCTGGAAAGGTGGATATACTCCTCCTGGCCACATCCATAAACTCCAGCTATCTATAAGCGCGTAGCCGTTCCTGGGGATGCTGCAACCCATACATAGGGCTCTTTCTCGGCCCGTCGAACACGTGCGATGTCGGGATTCAAACTCCAGAAATCAAAAAGAACGAAGTTCCCGATTGACAGCCATGCATGGCACAAAATATAAATCGCGTATGATCCAATCCTACACAGGATTGACCGTTACTTTACGGATTCCCGTTCAATCGTATAACGGCGGTCGCGTGGTCCGTCCGTAACAACTTCCGTCCAGCGAGATCACTATTACCCACTTCGGGAATGGTTATTTTTCGGTCACAAAAACGTTTACCGCCGTGCCCGTAAGCAAAATCGCACTCATCGGCGACAAAAAATAAGGAATTACATTCCGTACAATTAATTATTCAAAAACGAAAAGCACTGCGACCATCGTCTGTACAGTCCACGAACCCACACGTTGACTGTCCAGCCAAGAAGTGTTTTGTTTTTCTGTTTCCGCCCGGCACAGATTTTAAATTTTAAATTATGATTCTAAATTTTACCAAAACCAATACCAGCGACAATCGCCCAGTTCCTAACTAGGTTAGAGAATCGGCGAGGATAAATGTGATGATGCAGAACAAATTAATGAATAAAATATTAAAACAAAAGGAGTCTAGCCCTGCATCATAACATTACCCCCCTCGCCACCAAATGTTTGCCCTCAAACATATAAAATTGTCGAAATAACCTAACCCTATTCTTTCCAGGTCGGTCCAAGTGTCTAATACAACAGAATAACAAAGTTAACAATAAATATCAGCAGTAGATAATAATCATCAATAGGAAGTATTCAAAGAACAAAAATTAAACCAAAGTGAGAATAGCGAATGGGCGTGCCGCAACTCCGGTCGCACTTCATCGAACGTAAGGCAGGAACAGGTTTGCGGAGCAGCCATTCTTACTTAAATAACTATAAAATTGTAGGAACTAAACTTAAAAACTTAATCTAAACATAACAACCAATGTTCGCTGGGTGAAGACTAATTGACTTAGTGTCATGGACATCCGTTGATGTTACATTTATAAAAATAACATAATACCTGAGTGCCTATCACATTCATTTGACAACCAAATGCAAAAATGCATCACTAACCCAAAATAGGGTTATAAGCCCGTCAGGCAACACTTTTTAGGGAGCATAGCAACCCTCACTTATCACTGACTCTACTTCTCCATAGGAGATAAGAAAACACTTTGTCGATGTTTCTACCTAATCTACCTAACTAGGTCGTATGGGGGTGCACACAAGAGAACAGAGCAGTTAATGAAAATACACAATCTTATTTCAACAAAGAGTGTTAAGCAGTCAACAACCATCGCATAAGAATGGAGCCAAAGTAATAGAGTATACAGCCATCAATATAGAAGGTGCAATCGTTTTAAGTGATATGCAACTATTATTAGTGCAGTGATCTAGGTATACGTCCAACAGTAACGAAGGCGTAATCTATATTGTTATGAAACAACTTATGGTTTTCTCTGTAAACCGTTGTTGAACAAAGTTGATAATAGTAATTCTCGCAGGACAATACACAGCAAGTATGTAATACAAACTTATAATATTCATAATATGAATTCTATAACAATAGGAAAGAAACATCCCAGGTTACTTACATGATAGCAAGATTTAATACAAAAAAAAACAAAAATTCATAAATTGAAACATTAATTGTAACAAGTAACACCAGTGTATTTACAGACATAACTGATGAGAAGTAAATGGATCAACAATAAATAAAATTAACGTTTATCGAGAAAAAATTGACTCAGAACATAAGGAAAGGTCTCAGTACATCTCCCCATGTTCTGGTCTTAAGGTTAAATATAATAAAATATGATTCAAGGATCAACATATCAACGAAGTGGCTTAAAATGTGGAAGGATCGGTGGTGGGATATCGTTCCACATTATAAGTCAGAACCGTACTTATAAAGGAAAACAAGGAAGTTATGTCTCGTTTCATCAGCAATAAAGCGAACAGCTCCATTTTATCACTAGGAGATTAAATGTTCAGTGCACCGCTTGGTGCAGTCTTTAATATATTTTCAGGACCCATCAAGACATTCACTGTTAAACAATGACAAAAATATCCGTTTACATATTAATGATGAAACGAGAAAAACCAGTGTTCAAGCACGTAATTTGTAGACAATGCTTCTTTGTTTTAACCATCATGAAACGAAAGAGACAGTGGGAATGTAACTCCTTACATTTCAAGATGTTATATCCTAACACATACTACATGTTAAGGTATATTAGCCAATTACATTATACAAAATTCATAATATTTTTAAATGAGTGTTCATTTGTTCACTTGGAGTCTGTTGTGTACTTAAGTTTAAGTTAATAAATAAATTATCACTATTAAATAAATACTAAATTAATTATTACTAATTCTAATAAGGTTTATTTCTAGTCCATTCAATTCGAGCATTCATACCGGAGTTGATGGTTAACGGTTTTAAGCAAGTAGCTTATAATTAATAATAACAGATATATAAAAACGCCCTCGCGAGGTATTTAAACATTTCTTCTGAAATGAAATTATGACAGGACCAAAGTCTGTCAGATGGCATGGGAATTCTTCAACTCGGTTGATCAGGCCGGTGAAGTTTTCCGTGCTTAGAAATTCTAATAAGGAACCGAAGTTCTTAATTATTAATAATATCAATCCTCACGAAAGATGGCCAGACCTTCGGAAGCACTGATGTTCGAAAAGAATTTATACCGGAACATTGTCCGTCTTGACGATATCCTTTACATGGAAATCGCCAGATACTTTTCCTGTAAGGTTTGTCAGGGTATACACTAAATCCGATTTATTCTTTATTATAACATTTTGCACGAAGCGTGGGGACAATTTTTGAGAGAAGTAATTTAACGCGTTGGACTGAACAAAGTTTCGTCTCCACACGACGTCTCCTACTTGAAATGTGACGTTTCTTCTGCGTAAGTTATAACGATTCGCTCCCGTCTTGTAGGCTTTGAACAAAGCGTCTGAAACCTGCTTGTATATGTTTGCTAGACCCTGTAGCCTTTGAGCATAAGCGGAGTGCGAAGCCCCCTTTTCCGAGTTAATGTCCCCATTATCTATAGGTATACGGTGCAAATCTCCGTCGAGAATTTGCTCCCTGCCGTGCATAAGGAAGTACGGTGTATAATTTGTCGCGCAATTAACAGTGTTGTTCATTGCGGACTGAACCTGTGGCAGAAATTTAGCCCAGTTACGGTGGTCTGATTCCACCAGGATTGACAACGCGGTTCCAAGAGTTTGGTTGTATCTTTCGACGACATTATTCTGAGGAGTATAATACGAGTTATAAAATGGGGGTGGAACATTATAACTCTTAAGGAGGTCCTTAAATTCTTTTGAGATGAATTGGGGCCCGTTGTCACAAATAATAGTTTTCCGTACACCGTGTACTAGGAAAATATTTTCCTCTAAATTCTTTACTATGCTTCCCGCGGTGCCTTTGCGCAGCGGAAATAACCACTTGAATTTAGAGAAAACATCAACGCAAGTTAAAATTACCGTATGTCCTGAATAGCTACGAGGCAAAGGTCCTACCAAATCTAAAGATAGCATCTGCATAGGCCTTGTTATTGAAAGACGAATACTTTCTAAAGTTTCTAGATTTTTCTGGTAGTTCAACTATTTTTTGATTAGAAGAAGAAGACGTTGAAGCTTCAGTTAGTGATTCTAATTTTGTTGCTGCCTTAGAGAGATCTTCGAAAGAGATAAAATCTCTTGCTGCTAGTAAGTTTGCATATGATGGTAGCAGTGCCTTCATTGCTAATTGCAGCAGTTCTGCCTCTGGCAGTTTGGCATCAAGTTTATTATTGAGGGCCTTCATTCTCAAAGTAAACTCAAAAACGGACATACCCTTAGGCTGTTTCAAATTAAAAAGTTCTGTTTTTAATTCAATCTGTTTACCCTCTCCCTCGAACTGGTTGATTAATAGCTTGGATAGGTCATCCCACTTTAAATCTGGGGTGTAAATAGACCTATACCACAGGCAAAGACACAAGGCAAGACCATCTAGAATTTCATTAAAAGATTTCACTATTTCTTTGTGCGTAATGCCCCGTGATCTGCAACGTTCATCTAACAAACTCAAAAAGTCCCGCACACAGGTTTTACCATCGAACTTGTAATCCCAGTTACCAAGCCCACGCGACGAAGATTCCTTATAAATTATATTGGTTTCTTTAATTAGGGTAACCTTCCCCTTAACTTCACTATTTATTTCCCCGTCCGAATTATTACCCGTCGTTTCAACTTCGGAGTCACAATCTGAATCATTAATCTCTGAATCTGCGTTAGAAATTTGTTTTTGTTTTTTATTAAAAGCGCGCGCTTGTGCGCGTAACGCTTGGAATGTATTATCTGGTTTGATTGACCGCGCCGTTAGTTCCTTAATTAGCTCCTCCTTGGAAGCGTTGTTCACATTCAGAATTAGAGTAGACATGATGACGTCAGAAGTTATACTTGATAAAAAATAGAAAAAGAAGATGACCGTTAGTTTCAAAAATCCGAAAGAACTTGTCTATAACATATTATGACAATATTAAGCAAAAACAATAACATATTATGACAATATTAACATATTAAGCAAAAACTCAAAAGAAGTATATTAAGTAGAAACACATCATTATAGTTCGTACCTTTTTCCAATTAAAAATTAATAAAAAAAAATTTCGCAACCCTGAAAAATATTTGTGGCAACCTTGATAAATAAGGTAAAAAAAAAATATATATTTTGTGGCAACCTTGAAAAAAATTGTGGCAACCTTGATAAAATATATGTGGCAACCTTGATAAAATATTTATTTCTTTTGCCAGCCCTCGTTTTTCTGTACTATTATTATATTTATATTATTATATTTTTCCGTAGAATATTAATTATTCTCGTATTAAATCCACACGAGAAGAAAAAAAAATCACTTTTCAAAATGAAAACAATTACCTAATTAGAATATACATTTATTATTTGAAATTATTAGCGAAGACGCAACCCATGCTATGAACTAATGGCAATGAACCGACTCCCGTTACTTCGATATGCGTTGTTAATTGTGGATAATAATAATCAGTTGTCAACTGCATGAATAAATAAACATGTTTCAATGTATTATTTAACGGTACCATAAAGGAGGAATGATCCCTAACATTCACACAATTCCTTAAAACAACGCACATAAGAAATTCATACAATCATGCGATAACAATTTCACTGCTGTCACTTTTACAGTTATCGGGATTGACAAACAAGGTTAACATTATAGGTTATGTGCACTGTTGACAGTTGTAAGGTGTACAATTTGTAAGAAAGGCACGTATTAAAGTTTATGACATTGTGATTGTAATTAAATTACTAGTTACGTATCAGAGCTCCAAGAGAACAAAATAACCCTAAACCATCAAAAAAAAAAAACATAATCCTGACACACGACTTACGCCGTTTTTTTATTAAAAACGCGGGCAGCCAATTGTTAAGTAGGGTTTGACCCAGGGTAAAAATAATAATAATTGTATAAACTTTGTTCGGTAGAACGCGCCAATCTAGGTTAGAATTAATCATCTAGAATGTTTATACTCAATAATCTCAGGTGTGAAAGTTCGCAACCAAGGTCGCGTGTCAGTATCATGATAGTTTCTTTTGTTTTTGGATGGTATCTCAATGTACATAAATAAAAGGCGGTGCATGGATTGATATTACATGTATTGGAAACCTTTTGGACCCTAGCTCAACAGATTAACAGAATTATATAATTTTGACTTACCCCAAAGACCGACCAGTTTTTAGCTATCTGTATCTAAACTATGGGAGCCGAACATCGCGTTTTCTAATGCCGAACACTGCTTTTCTTGATGGGAGAAGCGACGGAACGTTGTAATGATCTGCACTTTTCAAACTTTTCCTACTCTTTATTACACACCCCTTCAACTGTGTGCATCATAATTTGTCTACGTGGTTTACGGCCTTGAACGTAATCATTTCACGCGACGGTCCAGTATAAAAAGGTTTCACCGAACGTTGTGTTGGCTTTTTTGTTTCTCGGTATAAAAACCTAGTTATCTTTGTATGTGTGTGGTACCCCTCGGTTCTTTTGAGATAGAGTGAGTTGAATCCATTACCGCTGTGTTTTAAAGCCATTTCATAAATCTTATTTTTCTGAGTCGCCTGCTCCTCAACTAGCTACGTGATTCTACCTGTCATAGGGTAATGTGAGTATAATAAAGTGTTAGATTTTATATATGTGATAAACATACGATAAATTTATGGTGTTAGTTGTCGGCGCCATCCGTGTATATATTTTGGGAGGGAAGGGAGAGGAACGGGAATGAATTTGTTCAAACTAAAGTTGGCTCCTCCTCTTTACCAAACAAAACCGATGGATGGTAATTTGAACAAGGCGATCGATACCTGCGTGTCTGGATATCACAACCGGCCGGGTCTCCCCTTGTTCCAAATCGGCAACCGTCACGCCAGAATAAAGAAAACCAGGTCTCCTCACCAATTTCAGAATTGCCCCAACCTCATGCACCTCCAGGAAAATCTACTTTACTGAGTGTAGAAGGGGAAAACCATGACATCCCTTGTCACGAATCTAGTCGCGAAAGTGTGACACGTAAGGTCCTAAGTTACATGCCATCTCTAGAAAACGCTGTAAATTCCTCGTCGTCGGGAATTTACATCCCTTTCTAGGTCAATAACATAGATAACACACGACGATCTTGTCGACATTTAGCCCGCTTCTATCGATAGGTTGTGTGCCTACCCATTCAGCCAATTATCATGAGAGATATATGTAAGGTTTACTCGAAATGCCAAATTTAGGATGAGGACTGTCTGTATTTTAATATTTGGTTCCAGTAATTATTTCATGAGGATAATAGCATCCTCGTGTATTAGGTATGGGTAACTTCTATTGAATACCTATCCTCTCAGGTAGGTATAAACGGACAATTGGTTTGATTTTTGGCATTTAATTTAAAGAGGCTGCCTACCTCTCGAAAGGAACCTGTTGAGAAAAGTTGTTCGGTTGGTAGTTTTATTTCGGAGATTACCATCTCTCCCTTTTGACTCTAGATTTGTCCCAGTGTATCCTAATTTGTAAATTAGAAAGTCAAACAATTGATAAAAGTATTAAATTAGAAAGTCAAATAACAGATAAAAAGTATTCATTTTTGTTCTGTCTGGTTGCATCCGATCGCTTTCTATTCGGGCGGTCATACGCTAGCAAAACTCCCCCTTTGACTGACTGTACACCGCGCCCTGTTCCCGGCTGGTGGTGATCGCCGTTTTAAATGGTACGCCAGTGTTTTGATAGGTACTCTGTAGGTAGGTGTTTTTTTTATACTGCGAGTTTATATTGGATGGCCTAAGTTGTAATAAGTATTTAATGTTTTCGTCGACTATTCAATACCTATCACAGGGACAACGCCACGGTTTGATTCGTAAAGTTTTTTAAAAGAATTACAGAACGGCCGTAGATAAATTCTCAATATGCCCCTCGGTCCGAAGCGCCCTTGAGGTGATTTTGCACAAAAACGGCGCCATACAAGTCATCCAATTACCACTATTATTATTCCCCTAAAACAAATATTATCGGCCTACATATCAAAAGGTCGTTGGCCCGTCCCCACGCTCACAGCTGATAGATAATATTGTCGGGCACATTCCTTTTTGAAACATTAATTTGAGCGGCAGGAGTCATAAACTTGGTTTCTGTAGGGTCCTCTGGAATTTAATAAATAATATAAAACTCACCCAGTTAGCCATCTCCCACTCTCAGCGTGAAGTCTACCTGGTTACACACTAAATAGCTAAATCAGTTTAGTTTTACGGTCTCTTCCCTACCGGCATTCCTCCCTCCTTTTAGCGAAATCCTTGCAATTTGTTCAATTTTGGTCACCTTCCTACGCCTATAAAAGGGTAATTAAATAACTCTGTAAATAAAATTGTACCTCCCTAATTTAACCTAATCTCTGTCAGGATTCGAACCCGAGTTTTATGATTTGTTTGGATTCTCTAGTTTACGGTCTCCGTGGTTAGAACGCCATCTCGCCAATCGTTAATCCCTCCCTAATCCGATCAAACACTTTCTGCCTTTAAATACGTTCACTCTGTTTTAAACGCAATCATTATCATTATTATTTCCATGTTTTTAAGACAAGTAATTTAGTTGGAACCGTATACACGTTTAATTTAACACATTTTATATTATAATCGCGATCGCACAACTCTTAGCGCCCTTGAGGTGATTTTTCACAAAACGGCGCCACACAAGTCATCCAATTACTATTATTATTAATTGTATTCTCACTGAGTCCAATTACTTTTTCACTTCACCGGTTCTATAATATTTCACTTTAATTCAATATTCAACAAAGCTTTCCAACACCATCTGAATTCACTAATTAACTGTAATTTCACACAACACTTCTGATTTGTATCGATTTCTCGGAGCTGTCAACGTACCCAAGTTCAAAAACCGACTGTCCCGCGATCTCTTCTTTCCACCTTCCCGTGGGAACGTGTTTACTCATAAAACCTGCCTGTCAATAAATCTTCTCCCAGTCTAAACAAAAATTTTTTTTGGAGCACGTTCGTCTCGTTCATTTTATGTGAGTATTCAAATCATCACAACGTCCCACACACCCATTCGGCGGCGGACGTAACTCCGTAGAATCGTGATCCGTCTTCTGGAAAGGTGGATATACTCCTCCTGGCCACATCCATAAACTCCAGCTATCTATAAGCGCGTAGCCGTTCCTGGGGATGCTGAAACTCATACATAGGGCTCTTTCTCGGCCCGTCGAACACGTGCGATGTCGGGATTCAAACTCCAGAAATCAAAAAGAACGAAGTTCCCGATTGACAGCTATGCATGGCACAAAATATAAATCGCGTATGATCCAATCCTACACAGGATTGACCGTTACTTTACGGATTCCCGTTCAATCGTATAACGGCGGTCGCGTGGTCCGTCCGTAACAACTTCCGTCCAGCGAGATCACTATTACCCACTTCGGGAATGGTTATTTTTCGGTCACAAAAACGTTTACCGCCGTGCCCGTAAGCAAAATCGCACTCATCGGCGACAAAAAATAAGGAATTACATTCCGTACAATTAATTATTCAAAAACGAAAAGCACTGCGACCATCGTCTGTACAGTCCACGAACCCACACGTTGACTGTCCAGCCAAGAAGTGTTTTGTTTTTCTGTTTCCGCCCGGTACAGATTTTAAATTTTAAATTATGATTCTAAATTTTACCAAAACCAATACCAGCGACAATCGCCCAGTTCCTAACTAGGTTAGAGAATCGGCGAGGATAAATGTAATGATGCAGAACAAATTAATGAATAAAATATTAAAACAAAAGGAGTCTAGCCCTGCATCATAACCAACTCTCAATCACAATATTCTAACCCAAATACTAAATAATGTCTGTGTTTCGTATAGAATACATAAGTATTCCCGTGTGGGCGTGATTTGTGATCCAAATATTTGCCCAAGCGAGGCTTAAATGTCCAATACAAAACTGTGTTTACAAAATTCAAATGGGATGGAGATCTACGATTACAGAGATGAGACAAAGCGCTTGGCTATTTTTTTAATGTGAGTACGGAACAAGAGACCCAACTGCTAGAAACAAGCTGGAGTCAGTGAGACTATGGCATCCACAATTGTATGTTGTGATTAGGGTTGCCACCTTTCAAAAACACTAGACCCGGATATTTTAGAAATATAGTTTTTTAATTAAAATAAAACTCTATTAATATGGATTATTTAATTAGGGCAAAATGTCATGGTAAATTACCATTGGTAATGGTTTTTTTTTAAATATAAATGACCTAGCTAGTGCTAAGCTGACTTGGACCAGCTTGACACTTAAAACTATATATTTCATTCTGAAGGGATTGTTTAAGCACCTTTTCTTGCTCAGGTTTCTTCAAAAATTCTTGGCAATTTATATTGTAATTAATCTTCACAATTAACCTTCACTGCCTTAATGCCTTCACCATGTCCACTAACAAGCAGTTTCGCTCGTCTGTCCACAAATTTCCCATTAAAGAAAATACGCGTTCAACAAAAGCATTTCTTATAGGGATTGAAAAAAAAATTCCAATTATTTTTGGCCGTTCGGTGAAGGTTGAGGTGACTTTGAATAACTGAACCCATCGTAAATTAACAGGCAATGTTGAATCACTAGATTGTATGAACTGAGGAAATACTTGGTTTAATTTTCGGGTCCCCTCATAAAGTTTATCTTCGTCGACATTTTTCAAACCAAGTGATTCGACAGCTTCCACAGTATCTTCGTAACTTACTGCACTTTTTAGATCGAATTTGCAAAAAAATTTGAATACAGAATCCTCAAAATCATAATACTTCTGTATGTATTCAAGAGTACTCCTGTAAACCTCATTGGTTTTTTTTCTAGCAATAGTATGGCTTCTGTCAGCATATTCATGTAATGATGAATGAAATATAAATAACATTCCTGTAGTGTGATCCTTGTAGATAAACTTCTAGCGTCATTAGATTCGCCTTCGCCACACTCTTTTACGAATTCCCATATTATTTTATGGCATGCTGCTTCACCACGACTTTTAAAATACGCTGATACAGCAGGCCACGATCATCAGACCGGTATCAATCGGTCAACAGCTCTCCCCAAACTTAACCATCTAGTTGGCCCATGTCGTAAAACTTTTCTGTATTCAATTTCGAACTCCTCAAAAAATGTTTGTAATTCTCTCGCGCGATTTGCACTGTTCACTTGCATATGCACTTTCATAATCAAGTTTTCCACGTCGTATGTTAAAGCTTTCATGGCGTTTCTTCCAGCGTTATGAAGAACGTGACAATTACAATTTGCTTTAACGACTTTGGTGTCAGAATATTTCTCACAAATTTTTTGGTACACGGAATTGTGAGCACCATAATTCACCGATGCATTGTCTGCAGAGAATGCAGACAACAAAGTTGTGTCTAAGTCGTGTTGAAGCATAAAATTTTCAATTTTCTGAAAAATCTTTTGAGATTTTACTTTGGAATCCTCATAAAAATCCATTAATTTATCTTGAACACCCTTTTCTTGGTCAAAGTATCTGATGACTATTGGATACATTTTCTGGGATCCTTTATTTGAGGCGTCGATAGCAATCGAAAAGTCTTGTATTGTAAAAACTATTGAGTTCGGTGCTAGGACATTCAAAACAATGGCTTCAGCTTTGGTTCTGCCACAGTGAACTTTATGTAATAGTGGTAAATCGAAATAAAGAGATGCATTCAATTTAATTCCGCATTCGGTGCTCAAATAACTGTGGTTGTGTCTAATTGCATGATAAATCAACGCAATTTCGATTGTCGCTAGGTTTAACTCTTCAGAATAATTTTTCTTTGCTAGAAATGGTGTCATCAAACAAATTGATTCAATTTTTATCAGCTTTTTCTTGTGCGTTTCACTGTTGAGATGAGTTGATAAAGCCTTTTCACCATTCCATTTCACGTTACAAAATACACTTTTCACGTTTTTTTCACGCATTGACTTTTCTCACCCATTTTTCATATTTCTCATTTTCTAGCCACGATTGTTTAAAATTAGAATAGTACTTTTTTTTCTTCGATTTTGATTCTCGGTCTTTCATTATGCTAATTATACATCAACACACTACAACATTAGGTAATTTTAATAGAAAAAACGTTCGAAAATAATCTATGATTGAAATTAAAAAAAGAAAGCATAAAACACTGCTGTTTGTGCTGACTGTCGTGACAGAGTACAGACAGTCACGCGCTCCGCGCCGTGATGGTCGTCTGTCGCTTCGCTGCCACCGCTCGGTCTGACCCGGAGATATTGATGCCCGGACATGCACAATGCAAACCCGTAGACTCCGGGTCAAACCCGGAGAGGAGCCCTAGTTGTGAGGCTGAAGGTAGTGGAGAGAGGAAGGATGTGGGAATAGGTAGGTTGGGGAGTCGCTATTCAGATCTGGTCACCAAAGACGGCTAGAGCTATTTCAAGAAACGTTTCAAATATGAACGGTGGTCTTACACCAGAGCGATACTGAGAGTATCTTCCGTTCTGGAACGTTCCGCAAGCATGCTATATAATATTATTTTAAATGAATAATTTGTGAAACAACATAATTTTTTAAATAAAATTTTCTTGCACACACCGGGATTTGAACCTGCGACCTTAGAATTGCTAGTTGAGAGCCTTACCACTCGACCTCGGAGGCCGTCAAGGGAGGCTGGCTAAATGGAACATTTCCATTCAAATTTGTACGGAAGTCACTTCTAGTTTTCTTCTTTATTCTATGGTCTTTAATGAGAGATCTAAAAAACCTGTTCCCCGATCTTTCTCAATCCTTTCTCTTTCCATACCTCAACTCTCACGTCTCTAAATATTCTCAATATGCAATAGTCCCATTGGCTCCGTGCAGTGGGACTAGTGTATCGCAGGCACTAATACAGCTGCCTGACAGTAAAATAAACAACATTCCAGATGAGATAGTTATTAATCTAATCAGTTTATAATCGAGCCACGCTTTTAAATAATATTGTTATAAATTGTTAGCAAATTTCAATTGTCGTCACTGTTTATGCACACTCACATTCGAGTGGTTATTCAAGTATGTTGTATTGTATTTAACAGCAGGTTAAGAACCAACACACATATAAATAGAATCAGAGAGTCGTTTTAGCTGGCCGGACTTCATTCTGTGTGTACACTGTGAAATCTATCTGTTAAATTGTGATCTGAATATAATAAAAGTTAAACCTAAATATACAATGGAGGCAAATGTGTCGACGGAAATTCTACAAAGTTCAAATAGTTCAGAAAAAAATCTCGAAGGAGTTGAATATAAAGTTTTTAAAAGACGATGGATTGTTTTGGGACTTTATTCGGTGAGCTCTGCTTTGAGTGGAATGCAATGGATCCAATACTCAGTCATCGCTGACGTCGTTACGGACTACTATGGCATCACCACCACATGGGTGGATATGACTGCCATGATTTTCATGATCACCTACCTTGTGCTTGTCTTCCCTACTTGTTGGTTTCAGGACAAATATGTAATTATTAATATTAATTATTCATTTATTTACAGAAATTTGATGTAAGGGATATTTGTTATTGTTTATACATGTGTATCGGACGTGTACGACAAACTTTAACCAGTGATTCCTGGGTTTATTTGGACCAAAAAACTGTAGATAGTGCAGATGGCATTTAAGTCTACGCTGTCTTTTTTATTGATCAAAAAAGATAAAACTAATTCTATAGATATTGGACACTTAGGATTGGGCAAACTCGGCTGAGTGACCTTTCAAGGCATGTGAAACAATATAATTTTTTTAATTAGAAAAAAAAAACTTCACCGGAGACCAAAATGCAATCTAAATTTTTAACTCGACTTCAAATAAGCGTAGGAATCACTGGTTAAAGTTTGTTGGCGAAATTCGTTTTCGTATTCACGGTATGTAAGTGATGGCGTATGTGTTTTAAATTTGTCGCAGTTGGGTATCTACCTATCTAAATAAAGTCTCTAGAAGTCGTTAAAATGTTCACAGTTCAATTACTCCACAGTATCCATTATTTAGTAAATTTGTTTGAGTTCCAAACCTGTACCATAAAAAACACTAATCTCTACACAATATCGTCATAATTTATAATGATTTTGGCGACCGCTGTGTCACTGTGGTCAATGGTAAATGCCGTGACCCTGGGCTAATGTCGCTGCGATTTGCGAATTAGATTCAATAGTAGAATCTATTCAGTTTTCAGTGGTGTCATGTTCATATGAAGCGTCGAGAGTGCAAAAACGTTGATCGTCGACGACTCGTCTCCATTACATTAAACGTATCTCATTTGAGTGTACCTAGTGTACCTATTATTATGTTCACAGTCAAATGTTTCTTTAGTCATACTAACCGTGGTGTCATCCAATTTTCGTAACAAAGGGTTTCTAACAAAACATACACCTAAACATATGGCTAATTTGCGGGACGCCCACAAAAATACCGGATTGTGCATTGTGTTGTATTTTGGCGGCACTGCTCTAAATTATGATATTTCAAACAATTATTTTACAAGTCAACCCAGGGTATCTAGCACAGTCGATCGATAAAGGTTTTATCGATAATGTCGGTAACTTGTCGTCGTTCCCGAGAATGACAGCAGATCACAAATGAAAAAAAAAACAGTTCGCAACGATTAAGTATTAATAACTGTCGTCTATTCGTTGGCGATCTGCAGTCATGCTCGAGAACGTTGAAAAGTTACCGATATTATCGATTAAATCTTTATCGATCGACTGTGCTAGGTACCCTGGTCCCGCCAAATAAGTACGCACCATGAAATTCAGATAAATTAAAATTTTTCACTGGAGGCTTTAGTATTGCCTGACTGGATTTAATGATTCGTTGGTTTTAGAAGGTCAACGAGGCCTAAAATGTATACTGTATTGAGCATACATTTGTATACACTTTGTCTGTTTGTCATCAATGGCAGTGCAATCGATAACGTTGCTGACTACATTAACTTTGATATATTTTAGACTCCTGAATAGAATAATTTTAAGCTTGTTGAAATTGTGAT
The DNA here is from genome assembly GCA_026573805.1 of Hesperophylax magnus. Classification (NCBI taxonomy): domain Eukaryota; kingdom Metazoa; phylum Arthropoda; class Insecta; order Trichoptera; family Limnephilidae; genus Hesperophylax; species Hesperophylax magnus. The sequence continues at coordinate 12,622,356 of JAIUSX010000049.1, forward strand.
TATCTGCACATTTGAAAATTGCTTTGCTTTTTATAAGTCTGCGATAATTTTGAAAACATTTATCAAAACTACAGCAGGGTTTTCCAATAAGCTGTGTTATTTTGAATAGCCCGCTATTTCGGTAGATGTTACTTTTGAATCTGTCATTTTTTGACATTTGACAAGTAGAAACTACGCTATTAATAAAAATGGAACCATACACGCTTCAAAAACGCATCGAAATTATTAAAATTCACTTGACTGAATCAAATGCAAATCATCTTGAGTGATGAGGCCCATTTCCACCTCGGTGGCTTCGTCAACAAGCAAAATTGTCGCATCTGGGGCTCGGAAAACCCGAGAGTTATTGTTGAAAAGACTCTCTATCCTCAACGTGTGACTGTTTGGTGCGGTTTATGGTCCGGCGGAGTCATTGGACCTTACTTTTTTGGAAATGAGTCTGGAGCAACAGTTACGGTGAATGGATTGCGCTATCGAGAGATGATTAATGATTTTTTACGGCCGGAATTGGATGGTATTGATCTGGACAACGTTTACTTTCAACAAGACGGCGCTACGTGCCACACAAGCAACGAAACCATTGATCTTTTACGATTGAATATCAAAATAACACCTCTTATTGGAAAACCCTGTACATGAAAGAGTCTAATATCATTGAGAAACTAAATAAGTACCTAACAGATATGATAATAACCGCAGACGAATGAAATGGCCAATGTTTAGGAAAATCATGCAGAGTTGCACGAAAATTTCATTTTTACGTTCTCTTTTATTGAGCTGCTGTTTTTCTTTGGATTCCTATTTATACAATACTAATGGTTCCCCCGCAATGCTTCGCTATTGCTAATTTCTTATTCGGGCGCCTCCGACTTCTTCCACCATTCACTTATGTATATCACAATGTTACTGTTAAAAGACTATATTAATTCGACTCCGTATCTCATTTTGGTGCAGAGATATTGCGTTAAGTATTCCTGGGGCTTCTCTGACTTCTTCTACCATTTAAACACTCCTGGCACTAATAACAACAAAGTTTAAAATATTCAGCGATATCGGTCGACCACTTTTCGTTCAAAAATTTTTATGTATTAAGACTATAAATCAGTTAGAATTTAACTCACCCAATTGGAATTCATTTTATAATATAAAACGATATCCTGCCACAGACCACTGTAGGCAAGTTAAAATTTGTGGTTATATGTATTTTTGGATGAGAAATCTGAAAAATACACCCATCGGGTTCAAAACTATCTTATATTTCAAGCCGGAAACAACCATATACATTCACAAAAATGAATTGAAATCGGTTGAGCGGTTTCGGAGATTAGCGTGCACGAACACAGTGAAATGTGATTTTTATATATTAAGAATAAGATAAGTATACAATACGAATTTAAACCACAAAAGGTGGTTTAAATTTAAATTTAAATTTTTATTTTATCCCCAAACGAAATTCAACGTGCTCACCGCAATTCACACTTATTTTCTCCTTAGGAATATTTGTATTCTGTTCTCAATATATTTTTTATTGTTAATTTATTAAAAATCTGTTCAAATTATTAGTTTTCCTGTTAAAAACGGGACTGCAGGCTTCTAACAAAGTATCAGTTAAAAGCAAATGTTTTATGAGGACAGCGGAAGAACAGTAATGTAGAAATAGTAAATAGTTTTGAACTTCCAGGGTTTGCGCTACACAGCCCTGATAGGCGCCATAGGCAACACGTTGGGGTGTTGGGTGAAGCTGCTCTCGGTGGGCAGGGACCTGTTCTGGGTGGGGTTCCTGGGCCATTCCATCGCGGGGGCAGCCACCACCTTCATCCTGGGGCAGCCCGCCCTCCTGGCCGCCGTGTGGTTTGGAGCCGACCAGGTTTCCACAGCGTGCGGCATCGGCGTCGCTGCAAATCAGGTACCTTAGTGCCTACCATTTAAGACTACGTTATAAACTTTGAAAAAGAAGAAGAAGATTACCGAAGGTGGTTTGAAAAGGTAAATAAAGTAAATATGAATTACAGAGGGAGAAACAATTATAATTTAAATAATTACATTTTAATGAAACACGACTTATTTTAAATAACAATTGATAAATGTTTTATATCTTCATTTATGTAAAGTAGAGATGATGATATCCTCACTACGATCTCCCGCGCTGAGGATTTAATTTTCATATTAATAATATTATCTTAGAATTATAAATATATCATGTAGTCCTTTTTTTAGTGCGATTTAGTGGTTTCTGTTTCGTATTTGGTGTCAGCGTGTTTTTTTTCTATATCTGATCTCCCTATGTTTTTGTGTTGAAATATTAAAAGTAATCTCTCGACATCTGAGTTAAGTACCATTGTGATTTTTTTCATACCTGTAGCATGTTAAATAACAGATGTGTTTTTATAATAATTTAGCTTTTTTTCTACTAATTACTTTTTTAACTCTGCACCTTAAAAATAAAACATTTTTAAAGAGCTTGAAAACTTAAAGAAACTTACAATAAAAGTATATTGTATGCATGTGTTTTATTAGAAAATGATTGGATCTGCATTGATTATCATTTATCATTAAAAAAAAATTTAAAAAATAATTGGTATCGTATTATCGGATTGGAGTGAATCTGAAAACAAACGAATGCATAAATGTAATCTTTTATCGTTTTCAAGATTCATCACTTTATTCATTACTTGACGTCATTTTCATAACGAAAATTATAAATCTAGGTAAAGCGTGAAATCCACTTTTTTATTTGAAGATAATAATTTATTAGTATATTAAAGTATAAGTGGATAAACAGGTCTTTAAAACACGCGCGATTTTTCGAGCACGACGGCGTAGCCGAGTGCTCGAAATAAAGCAAGTGTTTTAAAGACCAGTTATCCACGAATACTTTACGCTATTTTTTTTTATTGGTACACTTTGAAAACATAAATTTTGATATTATTATTAAAAATTTGGAAATAAGAACTATTAATGAATTCGTGATGTGACATCACAATATCTTGTTGTCATGGAAATGAAAAACATTTGTAATGTTTTATTTGACGTTTAAAATATTCCTGTCAGATTTATAGTTAAAAGTTGACATTTTAGACTTCACATTTTGTTGATTTGTTGATGTTGCCATGGTAACTTTAAAAAACGCGCGTTCCATAAAGTGCGATTTAAACACGCTAGAGCGTACTTTAAATGAGTAAAAAAGGGCACCAATAAAAAAAAAAATATAAACGGTTTCCGAAAACTCATAGTACAATTAGAAAACTCATAAAAAAAAATCTTAACATTTTTTAAATCTATCGAACTAAAATTTAAAAAAAACTTTTGTAACCGGATCTACGCTTAACTTGATCTTCGTATTTTAAATACATTAAAAAGCCGATATTATCCCCCCAGTGATAGATATATTTCAATTTTAATATATATAGGCTGTTTCGGCTTTCAAGGCCACAGTTTGAAAAAGGCCTTGTGACAATTATAAAAACCAAAATACTTGATGTACTTAATAATGATATTATTAAATTTGATTAATATTATTTTTTTCTTAAATGAAATTTAGTTCTACGAATTAAACACAAAATTTAATGAATTTCATTTTTCAAATTTTACCTTAAAAAATCCAACTACGGACTAGATTTACTTGAAAATTAAAAAAGAGTTATACCACGAAATTGACTTCGTATTTGATGTAAGTTTCCGGAAACCGTGTATAAATAGCATAAGTAATAAGGAGCACTTTATTTTTTCTTTTTTGTCTTCCTTCTCTGTCAACAATTTTTATATGTAGCTGTACCTGCTGTCCATATAATTCTGGACACTCATACATGTTATTTTTTCAGTTTGGAGTGGCTCTTGGATTCTTGATCCCACCCATTATGGTAAAAAACAATGATGACAAAGATCTGGTTGGCGAAGATCTAATGGTCATGTTTTACACCATGGTTGGGATGTCAACAGCGATAACAATTTTAATGATCATCTGTGAGTAGTATCTACATATCTATTTCATACCATCATTATGTCACGATGAAAGATTTCTTCATCCTACAACTATAACTTTAGGGTGTGATTGATAATACTTTTGTTTCTAAATGAACTTTAATATTATACGTTGAAAGAATAATCCAGGTTTTGCTCTTCAATTAGCTAGGTTACGCGCTTCAAGCTACTTTAAGCGCTTCAAGCTACGTTACGAGTTACGAGAGTCAAGCCAAGCGACGCTCGAGCTAAACAAGTACGAACAAGTATCCCCTATACCCCATATATCATTGGAGCAAATGGAGGGAGATGCGCAGGGGCCGGGACCACCCCCCACCAAAAATATATGTTTTTCCAAGAAGATGCGTAGCATTTTATGCACGTGATGCTTGTAATGGTTTTTAATCACTTCAACTGATTCTGGCTCAAGTACAGTGACTTATGACAGTTGTTTCAATTGTTTCTAGCTTTCACCCTTCGAGGTTATTATTCTAGGCCATCATTTCAAATTATGGAGAGAGGGAAGGTGAATTTATACATCAATTTTGTTAAAATAGGCAAATTTCAAAATTATATGGAAGATTGGGATCGAATTTAGAAGAGATGTAAATTACAGAAACAGAGAATTTAATGTGTACCTATCGCTAGATTTTGGACTGCACTTCACAATGGAAAATTTTCACGAATTTTGCCTTGCAAGGATAAAATATGATAGTTTTTAACCAATCATGTATTTGAAAGACAGAGTTTGTTATTCGAAATTATGTTATAAATCGATCTAAAAAAAATAATGTTAGTGGAAAAATGACAGTTCTGATTCTAGTGCGGTATTAAAAAATATGGAAATATTCATACCCCTAATTATGTATGTATCCGAATTATGAAATTGGCTTCTTCACATGTACGTAAGAACATCTGTAAAATTTCTGTTTTTTGTTTCATTTTTACATTAATTTAACCACCCCCCCCCCGCCCTCCCCCAAGACAAAATCCCGGGTGCCCCACAAAATGATTAGTTTTATTAATTGTGTCAGTTTTCAACGACGCTCCTCCTATCCCGCCATCGCCTGCCCAGTGTATCATGAAAGTGCCTACTCCGGAAGACAGCTACATCAAGTCAATCATGAGATTGTTGAAGAACAGGGACTACATGATACTCCAGCTTTCATACGGAATGAATTTGGGCATCTTCGCAGCCATATCCACTCTCCTGAACCAAGTTGTTCTGGTTCACTATCCGGTAATTCATTTTTATTAATCAATAACATTATCATCGGATCGGATCTATATCTACAACCCGGTGACCCTTGAAGGGTTCTGGTCTTCTCTATACATTTGTGCTGGTCTCTATTCAGGTTATTTCAGGTCCTCTCAGATCCTTTCAGGTTCTCTCAGATCCTTTCAAGTCCTCTCAGGTCCTTTCAGGTCCTTTCTGGTAATTTCTGGCTTTTATAGTAATTTCTGACCGATTCTGATAATATCTGGTATTTTCTGGTAATTTCTGGTCCATTCAGGTTATTTCAGGTCATTCCAGGTCTTACGGGTCCTTTCAGGTAATTTTTGGTACCCTTTCGTTTAGCCTCAGATAGTTGGCAAATATTATACTATCAATACATTTGGCATTGTAGCCATCTAAATATAGAAGGTCAATTTTTAAGAATAAAAAGATACTCGTGTCAAATTCAAATTGCCGACGATTTGAAGTCAGATGGAAAACTATCGTTGGGTGTTTGGATGGAACGAACAAAAGCATGATGTTAAAATAAAATTGTAAATGTTTTTCAGGGTGCAAATGAAGATGTGGGCAGAATCGGATTGGTGCTGGTTATTGCTGGGATATTTGGATCCGTCGCGATGGGCATCGTACTGGACAAGACTCACCGCTTCAAGGAAACTACCGTAGGGATCTGCGCTGCTTCTGTAGTTGGGATGCTCATCTATACCTTCACTATGGACTCTGGACACATATACGTTTTGTATATTAGCAGCTTTGTATTGGGGTGGGCATTTGTTTTTTTTAAACATTTTTGGATTCGGTTAGTTTTTAGATTTTCACGGCCAAAAGCATTTTTGTTGTTTGTTTTTGGGGTGTTATGCCGTGTTGCGCTAACTCCTTCTTTAGCCGACGTTTCGGACATCGTTGCAGTGTCCATCATCAGGGCAGATCCGGTACACATCTTCGGATCTACCGGATCTGCCCTGATGATGGACATTGCAACGATGTCCGAAACGTCGGCTAAAGAAGGAGTTAGCGCAACACGGCATAACACCCCAAAAACAAACAACAAAAATTTTTGGATTCATTTAACTTCATCGAATGACTGCAATATAAAATAGAATCGAGAGCAGTTTCAATTTTACGCTCTCTTGAAAAATCATTAATATTAGAGAATAGAGAAACCAAGTATATCACGGATCAGCTAATGTCGTAACCCTTTTTAAATATGTTTTCATTACTTAAACAACAATTAAATTGAACTGCGCTGATGACATAGGCAAATAATGTATTGAAGAATCCATGCCCGGAGGGCAGCTCATTCTTTACTTTCACTCAGTTTGTCTCACAACATTTGGTCCACATTACCATAGAAAAATTACCATTGAAAATCCTAATATTTTCAGATTTTTCATGGCAGCCTATTACCCAGTCGGGTTTGAGTACGGAGCAGAGGTCACTTACCCTGAACCTGAAGGGACTGTTGCAGGATTACTGAACGCCTCAACACAGGTAATATTTCAAACAAATCAATGTTTTTCTAAAGGCCGGTCTCCTGCGACCGTTTTTACAAACAATACTTACTATAAACATTTACGAAATTTCGCGGTCCAACTCAAAATCTGTGTTTGCATCTACAATCTTATCTCTAAAACCGTAAGCATCTCTTCCTCATCAGAACTCATCTTGACGTCTGTACCGGACAGCAGGCGGATGGACATAATCATTAAAATAATTAAGGAAATGAATATTTACTGTTATCATGCAAATAACGATGCCGAATCCCTTTTGAAGCTTATCACCGGACACGTATCATGTATCAAATGGGATTTAACCGTAGTAATTAAAATTTGGTTATTTTTCTTGGTTCCTTAATGCTCTCATGCATCCTGTTTAGAGATAAGAATATTTGATGTACATTAACACGTGTTCAATTCGAACTCAATAAATATGCAAACAACTGCCACAATCAGTCAGTTGTCCGACGACATTCGCAAGTTGTGTTTCTTTGTAAATCCTTACCTAAGGTACCCCCCTCGAGAGGAAACCGGCATTTACAGTCGATGTTACTGGCGTAGGTGTCCAGTACATTTATGGTCCTTCGAGCCGGATCTTCCTCAGAAATTAAGAAACATGACACCGTCACTGCGCTCCTGGAAAGGCGCAGAAGCACCTGCTTCCAGGAGAGGATTAGTGCCGGCACCCGAAGACAGCGGCAACTCACGCTCTTCTTGGGAAACAGTTAGAGCACTACAGGAGGAGAATTGGCGCTTACAACGCCAATTAGAAGAGGATTGGCGCTTACAAGGTCAACAGGAAAAGACTCGGTACTTACAGAGTCGAGAAAAAGAGTGTACACCATCACTGCGCTCCTGGAAAGGCGACGAAGAACCTACATCTGGGGGAGGATTAGTGACGTCACATCAAGACAGCGATAACTCACAATTTATAGAGGAAATCGCTAGACCGTTGGGGGCAGAGCTTCGGAGACAAGAGCTGTCGTTCAATCGTGGACAAGAAGAGGCTGCACGAAGTTTCCACCGCCTACTAGAAGAATCTACTCGGCGCTTCCGGCTTAATCAAGATGAGCAAGAAGAGTGCAAACGGCGCTTCCGGCGTCTACAAGAAGAGTCTACACGGCGCTTCCATAGTGAACAAGACGAGGCTGCACAGAAAATGGGTGCAGTAATGGCAGCTTACCTTTGTAGCGTCTCGTTGCTCCCCCACTTAGTACCATCTGAGGAAAAACAGCAGACATCATTCTCGCCTCAGCAGATTACGCCAGAGGCATCCATGGATGTGATGAAAGTTCCACAGTTATCGTCGGCCTCTGAGCAAATGCTTCATAAAAATGAAGAAAATGAAAAAGCACAGAGTGCAACTGGTGGTGGGAATACTACCCTCACATTACTGCCTGAGGATATACTGGAGACACCGTTCTCGCCTCAGGATCCGCCAGAGAATTCCACGGCTGTGATGGACATTCCACAGTTACCGTCAACCTCTGAGCAGATGCTTCATAAAAATGAAGAATATTTTGAAAACACATTGTCGCTAAGTAATATAAGCGAAAAGAAACGACTCACAACGGAAGGGGTCGACAACCAGCTACATAATATGGCGCTGATGGAAAGTGAAACTACTGATGCCACATTATCATCCAGAGGCGTATGGAGCCCCGGAAACACCATTCACGAGGACGATTCAAGATTTGTAAAAATAGTGAAATCTGTGAAAATTGTGACATCCTTGAAAATTGTGAAATTTATAAATCTGCCGAGTGATACTTATCGGCAAATTAATCCATGTGAAATCGGAACACTAGCGGCACAAGAAGTGTATCCACTAAAAATATTAATCGAACGAGATAATGGTGACAGCTTTGTTACACGAGAAAACAATGAAGATAATGTTTATGTTGCGCCCATCACGGCGCTCCAATGGAAAGAATCAACTCGGTTCCTAGATACGGGACAAAGAATTGCCGTTGCTGCAAACATGAAAGAAATATTTCTCCAGGTGGAAATGAAAACAGAATACCAGAAAAGGTTATTTCTGCCGGGGGAGAATCACCTGGAAGAACCGTGTACATATAATATGACGAAATCGAAGTTCATTGGCACGCCAAATGGAAAAAGTGAATTTTACGACGCTACTGCAAATACTTGTAGTCCTTGTGTTTTCCTGTACTTCCACTCCAAATCTACCCCTGAAGTAATCCAAATGGCACGAGAGTGGAAATCGTTTAAGAAAAAGGTTGTTGCTGTACAAGCTGCTAACTTTATCCTCGGAGCCGAGGAATAAAACTACACAAGGCGTAATTGAAATAAAGATTGGAATAAATAATAAGGAACCAGATAAGGTTCAGACAAACCCAATAAGAAGAGTCATATGAGAGACAGTAATAACAATAACACTGATTCACGAACTTGAACTACAAACGAAAGATTTGTTTATTATAAACAAATAGCTCACATGTAAACACTTGACATGTGGGTCACATAACTCGTTAATGCGTTAGAGGGCCTGAAGGCCGCCCATTACATTCGTTCATTCATTCTGCTGAAATATGAAAGCTGATTACTTTAACGATCACTTCATGCCGTCAAAAGATACGGATTTTTAATTGAAATTGAAGACAACATAGCAGTACCTCTCAACGACAGAAACTTCAACGAATATCTACACTTGGAAGATACCAACACACCTGCTGTGAAAACCATTGTTCTTCACACCTTAAGAAGATACCTTGCTGTCCGAGGAAACTATTTGGTGAAAAATACTTTTTCACGTTGGGGGTGTACCGGACAGCAGGCGGATGGACATAATCATTAAAATAATTAAGGAAATGAATATTTACTGTTATCATGCAAATAACGATGCCGAATCCCTTTTGAAGCTTATCACCGGACACGTATCATGTATCAAATGGGATTTAACCGTAGTAATTAAAATTTGGTTATTTTTCTTGGTTCCTTAATGCTCTCATGCATCCTGTTTAGAGATAAGAATATTTGATGTACATTAACACGTGTTCAATTCGAACTCAATAAATATGCAAACAACTGCCACAATCAGTCAGTTGTCCGACGACATTCGCAAGTTGTGTTTCTTTGTAAATCCTTACCTAAGGTACCCCCCTCGAGAGGAAACCGGCATTTACAGTCGATGTTACTGGCGTAGGTGTCCAGTACAACGTCTATGTAATTATTTCGAACGTAGACGTCAAAAGCGCAGTGCGTAGACCACTAAATAAAATGTGTCTGGCCAAGCCCGCCGCACCCCAATGTTTCAACAAAGGGAGGAGCATATTATGTGAGTGGTGTATTTATCGGGAGGAGACAGAATTTGGAAGAAAACAAAAACGTTTGCGGTAATGTTTGAGATAATGTTTGTGGAAACGGTTGCAGGAGATACAGCTTATCATACGCGAATTTCCGCATTGACAGGTTTCGTTATTTTAAGTTCTTGTCTGTAATTAGTTAGATTTTGGAAATATCTGTGCTGATTGGGAATTAAACAGTGTTGTCGGGATCGGTATTACGGTTTCTAAATTCTAAATTTCTCCAGAAATTCGGATGTTTGACAACCCTGGAATACCACTTGTACGATGATTAGTGATTATACCGATCGAGGTCCTACCCCTGAGAGATCCATTGTAATCACTCTTTCTCTTATAAAGAAGTCGTTTATGAGAAAAGGGGAGAGATTTAAAGATAATATGCAATGAAGCTATCAGCAGTAATGGTAATTTAATCTCAGCATGCTGAGTCATTCCAGATGCGGTGATGTTCTAATTATAATTATTTTTATACCCTTTTCAGATATTTGGCGTTCTCTTCACTTTATTGTATGGATATTTCATAGACGCGTGGGGCGATGAGTGGGCCAATATATCATTGAGTATCATTCTTACTGTTGGAACCATAATTCCGATGTTCGTATCTTCAAATCTTCGAAGGCTTGCTGCAAACACTGTTAATAATATACAGGCTTAGATAATAATACGTCAATTGAATAGATCGAATTTTATTTATATTAAATAATCGTTTATTATTAAGGTTTCATACTAAATGCAGGAAGAGGCAGTAAATAAACACAACAAATAGTTTGTACGATAGTACAAACATCCCGTTGCGACAAGAATGTCATGATGCCACACAAAGAGCCAGGCAACAAGTGGACCTATGCTGGGGACCATAGAGTGGATCAGAAGCCACATAGTGGCCAAGTGGGACTACGCTGGGGACTATAGAGTGGAATAGAAGCTAGATAAAGGCCAAGTGGGACTATACTGGGGACGATAGAGTGGATTAGGTGCAAGATAAAGGCCAAGTAGGACTATAGAGTGGTTTAGGAGCAAGATTAAGGCCAAGTGAGACTATGCTGGGGACCCTAGAGTGGATTGGGAACAAGTTAAAGGCAAAGTGGGACTATGCTGGGGACTATAGAGGGTATAAGGAGCTAGATATGGGTCAAATGTGATTATGCTGGGGACTATGGAGTGGATTAAGCGCAAGATAAAGACAAAGTGGGACTATGCCGGGGACCTAGTGTGGCTAGCAGATGATTGTTCAGATTGTCGAATATCATGATGAGATGAGCTGATGATGGGAACCCACAAAACTGGAGACATTTGAGGGAGACCTGAATCCATGCTTGACACCGAAAGGCATAGAGAAGAATAAGATTATACTCTCTTGAAATTTACCTTAGATTTGGCCACAGACAAAGACAATTCGTGGTTCAATTCTCCATCATTCCATATTCGTAGTGTATAGCACCTTTACAATGGCCTTTTTTCATAAGTGGAAAGAGTTAAATTTATTATATCGAAATAGGTTCTTCCAAGACACAAGCACATAGGTCTTATCGAAAATGTTGATTTTTTTTCAACATGAATTGTTGTATTTGCAGTTGGACTCGGTAACATTGTCGGTAAAACTGATATCGACGTGCTTATGCTAAGGATCTGAATGTTCAAAGAGTCACAGATATCAGCACACACACTACGTCATGTTTTAGGGGTTGATTCCAATCATTACGTGGTTTGATAGAGTTATCAGTTGGGTAGATTATCTAGGTTGGTGAGAGCTGATTGACGTCATCGTTTTCGGCCAGAACAAAATCAAAACAAAACGTTGTGCATGTGGCTGTGGCAGTGAAGTAATTAATTATGTATTGATAATAACCAAAATATTCTATCTTAATCGGATCTGGATCCAATAAAAACATATTGATTGCTCTATTAATATTATGGACTGTCATCATTATTTGTAAAAAATGTAAGAATCAGATTAAAAGCAGTATAAAGCAACATATTCTGATCTACTAAATTATATGATAGTATTATTATCTTAATGACTGTACAGTGTGGGATTGTTGTAAACGGAGGTGGTGCCTTCTGTTATTGTCAAAAAGATCTGTTGAAGTTTTCAAACCGTGGCAGCCAGTTTTTATCTGCTAGTTATTATTATTGCCTTAAAATACTTTACATACATGAAAAGACAACCAAAATTACTAAAAATATAGTTAGAATCAAACGTAGAAAAAATCCTATTGAAATTGATTAAAAATTATTACTGTAAGGTAGGTAATGGCGGTTACAGTTATAATATACATAATTGTCATCTGGAAGGCCTGTTGGGCAAATGTAATTCCATAAACTATCAATACTAGATGATAGAAGAAATCCAAACAAAAATTCTTATTCAAAGTCATCTACAACACTGTTGACAACGACCTTCATAACATTAATATCCTCTGACCAGTACGAAACATAATATCAAACCAACTCTTCCACATCCCACTCTCAAAAGCTAACTACACATAACATTTATTTTTCAGAAGAACAAGCACAAAATACAATAATATTATTGGAGACGCTGATATTTTCCACTTGTTGTCGGGTCAATTTACTAAATGTACATTGGAATAAATAAAATCAAATTGTTAATTACGAACCCTCTAGCCCTGCTGTGTGTTCTGTAAGTTATCACGAAATACAAGTTATCCAAAATAGAGCTGCAAGGAATATAATATATATCATCTACCATGGGATACACATGTCTAAGATATATACTCACAGACACAAATACTTCCTTTTACGATTCTGCCAAAATATAACACCGCAACTGCAATTCTAGAAATAATTCAACACTCCTCACACACCAACAATAAACCAGTCTTTAATTCGGACATACACCAGCACAAAACACGATCACAAAATCAAATACACTTATCATCATCTACTTATACAACTAAATTTGCAAATAACTCTTTACAACACCGCATATAAGCAATACAACGCCTTATATAGTAACCTAAAAATTCCAGTAACAAACAAAAAAATATTGGCAAAAGCTCTTAAAAGCTATTTCCTCAGCAGTTTTATTCTTTCTTCGGAACTCTCTAAATTCTGTGTTTATTTTTTTAATGTATTTATGAAATATTTTCCATATAACTGTGTCTTTTTTAAAATCTATGTATACTGTTCATTGAACTCCCCTTTAATTTAATTTTCTTATCTAAAAATAAGTTCTTTTTATTTTATTAATGTTGTATTTGATTTACTGGGAATAATACATTATAAAATTTCCGACTTTATGTCCGGGTTAAATCTTCCCCATAGGAAAAACTAAACCCTTCCACACACTTTTCCACAAATGATCATCTAGTCAATCAAAATTATGCAAGTGCATTATATAAGCAAAATAAATACAAAACAATACAAGAAAAACACATCAACTCACCAGAGATCAAATGGGAAAATAATTCACCGACTCCAGATATTTTCATATCAGAGGGTTCGGCTCGGTAGAACTCCTAACAGGGCCTATAAATCCTACTGATCCCTCAACATATATATTTAAAAAATCTTTCAAATATTATTATTATTATTAGTTATTATTTTGTAATGTATTATCACAAATGTATATTCTAATTTTAATTATGTGGTTCTTCTTTCTTTATTTTGTTTCTTTGAACATTATTTTATCTGTTAATTATTTTTATATAGGTACTTAGATTAATTTTACATTATCTATCGGTATAATTTTAATATTTATTTCTTTTTTCATCAATTCCACTTTATGTTTTACTGTATATAATATGAATTTTATGCAGAAACTTCACTGGTTCATGCAACCGTGTATTTATTTTCGAAGGAAGCAAATACTTTGGGGTGTGACATATTGAATGAAAAAACATACACTTAGTAAGACACCACTTTATTTTTGAATCAATAACGATAGCCAACCGGGTTTCGCTTGTCCCAAGCTTCATCAGGGCTAAATATCAACTAAAGCTAATTAGATACAGGCACATATAAATATAGGTAAATGAAAACAATGAGTGAAAGAGATACAAAACAGATAGAAAGAGATGCAAATAGAAAAGGTGGAGACAAATTATTAAGGATGATGAGGAGGGAGGGGGGGGGGGAAGGAAATAACAGTTTCAGCGGCGGAATAAATTTAATATGGGACTATCAGATAAATTAATTTGGTTATTTATTATATTTAAATTATTATTAACTGCTTTTTTTATTTCAAGGGCTTCTAAGTTGTTTAATCTAATTCCAGATCCATTTTTATGCAATATTTTAGTTCCAGAGATTTTATCGAATGAATGATTAGATTCTATTAAATGATTCGCAAATTCTGAAAAGGCATTATTGTTTAAACATCGTATATGTTCTTTTACTCTTAAGTTGACATTCCGGGCCGTTTTTCCGATATAAAAAGCAGAACAATCATTACAATTAAGTTTATATATGCCCGAGTGGCTTAGTTTATCGTCTTTATCTTTAGTATTAATTAAATATTTTCCTAAATTATTATTAGTGTAAAAAGCGGGTTTTATTTCAGATGGGAATTTTTTAACGCTTAAAGAAGAAAAGTTATTTGTATACAGAACTCTACGCCATTGGAATGTTTGATTTATGTTTATATTATTAGGGTTATAAGATTTGTTAAATAGAAATTTATTTGATGCTATTTGTTTCAATTTTTTATTAAGAATATTGTCTATTATTTTTGTATCATACCCGTTGTTTAAAGCGATTTGTTTAATGATGGATAATTCGTTGCAAAAATTATTATTATTCAATGGTACGGTAACCAATCTATGAATCATGGAGTGAAATGCTGAATGTTTGTGGGATATAGGATGGTTGGATGAATTGTGAATTGTAATATCAGTATACGTGGGCTTACGATAGATATTAAATTCAAATTTATTGTTAATTATACTTAAAGTTAGGTCTAGAAAATTCAAAGTTAAGTTTGTACCTATTTCTACAGTGAATTGAATTTGTTTGTGAAAGGAGTTTAATATTTTAAGAAAAGAGTTTAATTGTCTTTCAGTGCCTGTCCAAATGCAAAAAACATCGTCAACATATCTTCTCCATAATATAATATTCTTTAAGAGAGGTGAATTTGAAGCAAAAATATTGTTTTCTAGGTTATTCATAAAGATGTCAGCGATAAGGGGGCTTGTAGGAGCGCCAATTGCTAGTCCCTCTCTCTGCTGGTAAATAACATTATTGTATTGGAAGTAATTTTGATTCAAACAAATATTAAAAAGACGAGATAAATCATTAGCTAAATCTTTAGACAAGTGAGAATTATTCAGTAAATTAGAAATTAGGGTTTTGCTTTCAGTGACAGGTACATTGGGGAATAAGTTGACTACATCGAAAGATATTAATTTGCAATTACTGGGAAGAACCAGGTCCTTTAGTTCATCGATTAATGCTAATGAGTTTTTGATAGTATATTTTGGGAAAAACACATTGGCATCGTTAAATACTTTTGTTATAAATGAAGATAATTTAAAATTGGGGGAATTACAACAGGACACTACAGGGCGAATGGGGCAATTACTTTTATGGATTTTTAGAAATCCATAAAGTTTTGGTGCTTTGGGGTTTTTTGTTAAGAACTTTGTTTGGTTATAAGAATCATCCTGAAAAATAGAGTTTTTAGAATTTTTTATAGCACATTTTATACTATCTAAATATTTAGATGTAGGGTCAGATGGTAAGACACTAAACACATCATTTTTGATGAAATCTTCAATTTTTGTGTTATAATCACTTTTGTTTAATATGATGACAGTGTTGCCTTTGTCGGCTTTTGTTAAAATTAAGTTGTCATTTTTTAACTTATTCCGGATACTCTTCATGATGTGGGCTTCTGGATCTGTTTTAAGGTTAAGATTAAATTTTGGGATTAATTTTTTTAAATTTTCAGCACTTTTGTATAGAAACGGTTTTGGTTTATTATGCAGAGCAGTTTCGATGTCCACAGCAACGTTTTCAACAGCATTATCGAAGTCATTTTTATTATATTTTAAGTTATATTTAAGACCTTTAGATAAAAGGGAAATTTCTTGATTGTTAAAATGTCCAGAAGAAAGATTTTTGACACGGTCAAAAAACTGATGTGTAGGTTTTACATGGGCACTATTATCTAAAGTTTGTTGAATACTGCACAGATTTTTCAGTTTTTTGTTTAAGATCTCACGTTTTTTAAAAGCTTTAATAGAGACGAAGTTTCGGATTTTATCATCGAACAGGTCCCATTCGACAGGATGAAGTTCATGAACAAGTTCAATATGTAGGAGTTTAAGTTTTAATTTTATATTGTTCCGTTTTTTGTAGGCATTCTTGAGGTCTTCTTTCAGCCAGGCTATTTTAGCTTGGCACATTGATGATTTGGATAAACTGTCGTTTTTGATACGATTAAAATTTACATTAATATATTTTGGAAACACTTTGCACTTTAAACACTCTTTGTAAAAATATATATCTAAACACATAAGTCTGTATTTAATAGAATAGTTTTTATAATATTTTGCTTTTTTGGCAGTACTAGCCGATATAATATTTTCGAAGGAAGCAAATACTTTGGGGTGTGACATATTGAATGAAAAAACATACACTTAGTAAGACACCACTTTATTTTTGAATCAATAACGATAGCCAACCGGGTTTCGCTTGTCCCAAGCTTCATCAGGGCTAAATATCAACTAAAGCTAATTAGATACAGGCACATATAAAAGTTAAGTTTGTACCTATTTCTACAGTGAATTGAATTTGTTTGTGAAAGGAGTTTAATATTTTAAGAAAAGAGTTTAATTGTCTTTCAGTGCCTGTCCAAATGCAAAAAACATCGTCAACATATCTTCTCCATAATATAATATTCTTTAAGAGAGGTGAATTTGAAGCAAAAATATTGTTTTCTAGGTTATTCATAAAGATGTCAGCGATAAGGGGGCTTGTAGGAGCGCCAATTGCTAGTCCCTCTCTTTGAATTTTCTAGACCTAACTTTAAGTATAATTAACAATAAATTTGAATTTAATATCTATCGTAAGCCCACGTATACTGATATTACAATTCACAATTCATCCAACCATCCTATATCCCACAAACATTCAGCATTTCACTCCATGATTCATAGATTGGTTACCGTACCATTGAATAATAATAATTTTTGCAACGAATTATCCATCATTAAACAAATCGCTTTAAACAACGGGTATGATACAAAAATAATAGACAATATTCTTAATAAAAAATTGAAACAAATAGCATCAAATAAATTTCTATTTAACAAATCTTATAACCCTAATAATATAAACATAAATCAAACATTCCAATGGCGTAGAGTTCTGTATACAAATAACTTTTCTTCTTTAAGCGTTAAAAAATTCCCATCTGAAATAAAACCCGCTTTTTACACTAATAATAATTTAGGAAAATATTTAATTAATACTAAAGATAAAGACGATAAACTAAGCCACTCGGGCATATATAAACTTAATTGTAATGATTGTTCTGCTTTTTATATCGGAAAAACGGCCCGGAATGTCAACTTAAGAGTAAAAGAACATATACGATGTTTAAACAATAATGCCTTTTCAGAATTTGCGAATCATTTAATAGAATCTAATCATTCATTCGATAAAATCTCTGGAACTAAAATATTGCATAAAAATGGATCTGGAATTAGATTAAACAACTTAGAAGCCCTTGAAATAAAAAAAGCAGTTAATAATAATTTAAATATAATAAATAACCAAATTAATTTATCTGATAGTCCCATATTAAATTTATTCCGCCGCTGAAACTGTTATTTCCTTCCCCCCCCCCTCCCTCCTCATCATCCTTAATAATTTGTCTCCACCTTTTCTATTTGCATCTCTTTCTATCTGTTTTGTATCTCTTTCACTCATTGTTTTCATTTACCTATATTTATATGTGCCTGTATCTAATTAGCTTTAGTTGATATTTAGCCCTGATGAAGCTTGGGACAAGCGAAACCCGGTTGGCTATCGTTATTGATTCAAAAATAAAGTGGTGTCTTACTAAGTGTATGTTTTTTCATTCAGTGTATTTATTTAAAAAAATATTTATAAGTAACTGTTTGTTTCTCTAATAAACTAGAACAATGCAATCTGATGTGTAGGTATTATTCCTAGTGAGATTAAAAACGAAATTTAAAGAATGTTAATTTTTGGTCTAGCATGGTGGATCAATAAAGTCGATAACTTGTCATCGTTCCCAAGGTCGACTGCAGATTGCTAACGTATAAACAACAGATCACGTTAAATAAATTAAGAACACTTAATCATTGTGAACTGTTGTTTGTTCATTTGCGATCTGCAGTCGTGCCCGGGAACGATAACAAGTTACAGACATTATTGATAAAAACTTTAAAGGTCGACCGTGCTAGATTTTCTAGCAAAATCTTTTTTGATTTCATTATAAATAATTTTGATTGAAGTTAACGCTATTGCTAAAGTTAACTTAACAGAAATGTTGTGTCATCACAAGATGCACCTGACAGTGTGACTAATTCTGTTGAATTATATAGAATAAATTACCGAAGAAGTTGGTATGCAATATAAAAATAATTATTTATTCAGCTGAACAGAGCGGTGAGTGCAATAATCTATCTGTCATATAAAATAATACATAATTACCAGATATAAAATTGAGCATAGGATATAAAATGCAAGTAAATTATAACACTTGTATTATGGTGGCTTGAGGGAAATTCTCCATCCTTGGCGTAGGGGCGTGCCCTGCCCCTGGGCGATAGCCTGGACAAGAGTGTTTTCCGATTTCCGGTAGCGCCGACTCATAATAAATATAAGCCATATTATATCAGACAGAGGTTGGTTCTAGGTCTCCTTGAGATAGGCACAGCTTTCAATATAAATTTCGATCCAAAATATTCTGTCATAGTTAACATCATTATGAAGACACAGAGAAGACGAACCGCCAAACAACTCGGCCTTGGAACACACTTTTTGCCTCATTCGCATTCATACATTGTCTCATATATACACTTCTATTATTCTGACTCTCGACATGGCCCTACTCAAGTATCTAATTAACTTGATCGTGCCACGTCTCCCTTGGACGTCTAAGACTTCTGCTACCATTCGCATTTCTCCTGGATGGGTCATAAATATTTCTATATACAAAAAATCTATTTATTTTAGTTATTGTTAGTTTATGGTAATGTCAGGTACACCTATTATATATATATAAAATAATAATATTATATTAGGAACTTTGATAAGGCGACATAGATGGCGCTGGGATTTAGCATCATTCACTTTAGAAATTTTTACTTGTAGTGCCATCTCTTGGCGAAGATCAGCAACAACCGTTTTGTGGATTTATGCGCAATAGGGACATGTGAGTGGTTTATTTATGAGGGCCATCCATCTTTGTTCAGTTTGTCAAACTTATATCGTGAGTATCATATCTATGCATGCATAAATCTTTGCTTTCATTGAATTGGCAGTGGTAAGTTGTATGTTTTTTTGAGAATGTGGCCAATATGTGCAATTTTTCTGTTCTTGAATTTCATCTTCGACATAATAAGTTTTCTCTCTATTGATAAATAAGTAAATACTAAAAGTACAAAATTACAACTTAACATAAAATTTACGAAAAACTATTTGGTAAAAAGATGATAAAAACGTTGACTTATTTTTCAAAACATTTATTCAAATTTTGTTCAACATTCAATAGCTTAAACAGTTTTCTATACACTTGTGTAATATGAACTACGTTTTATTGTCATAACATTGAAAGGGTTCATTAATATCTTCCATATAATATGAAGAGTAAAGTCTTCTAGATTTCATCACTACAAAAGTTATTTCTATTCAAAATAAATTATTACATTTTTCGAGAAAGCATTTAAGTATTTTTTTGTTATTGTCATTATTTTGACTGTGAATTTTGAATAAGATTCAATTAGTACTCAGCGGTCGCTGGAAAATAATGTAAATGGGAATGTTGTGGGTTTTATTAAATATTTCTGCCTGCTAAGCTGATTCTAGTAGATTATCGGCAGAAGCATAGAGATAAAAAAATAAATAATACCTATGTATGATACTGCCGCGGTAACTAAAAACCCAGTGTCTTCCTTAAGACTCTCAAGGAAGAAGTTAAACTTAAGAGAATTTATATCTGCTCTTTTTTTTTTAAAAAAAAGCTTTTTGAAATTTGTGCTTAAAATTTTTAAGGCAAATTATTTGTTTGCGCATGTACGCATGTATTATGAATATTAATCAATAGTTTAAAATATTAGACAAAATTATTTATTCCTATTCATATTGCGTATGTGCAGGCGCAACCAAATAATTTGTCTTAATATTTTAAAGTGTTACATGCAAACAGTGTATTTTAACAAAATAATTAAATCAACGCCATCTATGAACAAGCAAATTATAGTGTACGTTGCTCTTAACCTTAACCTTTGGAACACCAAACCCCTTTTCAGGGAAATCAAAAATAAACTCGAAAGTGTTTCAAGTGCAAGCGATTCTGTTAAAAAATTGTATACACTTTCTCATAGCATAAACGTTTAAATCGCATATCAAATAATTCCAGCTAGGGCGAAATTCCAAAGCCAACAGCGTATGAACGGTTTGTCGGCGGAAAAAAATTCTTGTCACCGATGCACGAACGGTTTTCCAGAGGTTAAATAGAAATTAGAATAAAATAATCCAAATGTCATGCAATTTAATGAATTCTCGAAGAACATTTCCTAAAATGCAACGTAACTTAAAGATAAATTTAATGATATAGGATGAAAATAATACTGTGGTTTATTATTACCATTACGAAAAGGTAGCTTGCACACTAATAAAATTTAACAAATAAATTACAAAAAAATGGTTTAAAATAATTCGTGTTAGACTGTGAAAATGATATATTAAGTAAGAATAATGAACCCTGAAGGGATTTATTTTTATTTCTGGAATGTTTTGTGGAAATATTGTCTAAATGCTTAGTAAAAAAAGTTTCAAAAGTAATTAGTAATAGTGGATTTAATGAAAATTCCCCGTGTTAAAAGCGTTAATAATAAATAATAACAGATCACATCTCATACAATCTAAAATAATCACAAAACTTAATGAAACAGATATTCACGTTTTATTCAAAACAATGACACGTTATTTTCATTCCCACCAAAATGAAGATTTTCTCTTTCACAATGGAATGAGTCTGAATTATATTATCTTCAACCAATTAGAAAAACAAATCATTCTAACAATAATATTTATGAAATAATTTTGCTTGCTACCTAAACCACTTAAAAGTTATAATTAATAAACTAAAAAAGTATAATTATTCAAATAAATATATTAATAACTTATATCACCGACATTTAGGATCTGTTTCACTGCCTACCCGCGCGCTAAGCCGCTAATACTTAAAGATTCATTTAATTTCCTCCAAATTTATCTGCAACCTGCGCAGTAATAAAATATCAATAATAATACAACATGTATTACGTAAACCAGTACAAACATAAGTAAAAAAAACTATAATATTTCACAATTTTTTACTTAAGCTACAATTTTTTAAAAAATTTTGACACAATTTTTGCTCAATTGGTTTATAATTCTATATAGAGCTCCTTTAAATTCATCAGGATACAGGACTCTTACTACCTAGTTCTGAGATATTGACTGTTTAACTCGTTAATTCAGTATTAGAAAACAGAATTTAGAACCCTCTCAGTACTTTAAAACTTTATAAACAGTAAGTTATAATTTAAGCATTACTTACAAAATAAGATGTAGGTTTATACGTGTGCTTTCAGCTTTGAAGTATGTAAGATTATATTATAGGTCCTTTGGAATGAAATTTGGCTAAATATTTTGAGAAGATAAGCTAAGATTACTATTTGGAATGTTTTCCAATCATTTTTTTAGATCGAGCCTGTGACAAATATATTGATTAAATCAGTAGTGATAGCTTTCACAAATAATAATGCATATCCTATATATAGACATTAGTAAATATGCAAGCCAAGCCAAGTTTCGGGAAAGGAACGAAGCAATCGCAAATGGCGTGAAACGCCGCATGCGGTTGCTTCGTTCCTTTCCCATAATTCGTAGTTCGGCTCGCGTTTTTATGTGCATCCTTACGCGATGCAGAATGTAATGTGAAAATTTTTTTTTAGCAACAATTTTGAAATGCATAATCTCACCACATAGCTTGTTACAATATAAAAAAAATATGTATGAACTGTGATAATATTTTCTCATAACTCCCTTTTTGTATTGCATGTATAATAAACGTAACATGTCTATAAGATCCGTCAATATCTCAATATTCATAAATGAAAGCCCATATTATTTAATGTGTTAACAATGTTGATAGTATTCATTTTATAGAAAATTGAAATATATTGCTAAGGCTACACACCAATCTAAGACGATTGAAGAATTTAGACAAGATAATATATAATCTTGACAAAAGTGCTATGAAAATACATCATACATTTTTATATTCAGAAACATCTATTTTTCTTATTGTCAATTCACATTAAAATTCTGTGTTTAATATCAGAGATTTTCTTAGGAATAAAGCTTAACTTTTCTAGGCAAAAAGCGTCCCAGCGTATTATACACCGCTGGGAAACACTATTTTCTTCTTCTATCGAACTCGAAGCTCGATGTAAACCGCGAAGTTCATTTTCAAAACTGTTGTTTAGCTTTCTAAATCTCAGATATTTTAATTTCAACGAGCAAGTTATTTCAATTTTTAAATCTCCTTTTCTACAAAGTTTATAAAATCCTCAATGTTCATAGTAGGATACAATATTTAGGATATAATAGTAACGTTGATCTACATATGGAAATTTTCAATTTTTAGATGATCTAATACAAGACTTGTCTTTACAGAATTATAAAAAATAAATATCTATCCTACTGAAATCCATTCGCTAGTCCTTAAAGGTAAAATGCTGCATTAAAATCTTAAACCTGCAATTCAAGCAGCTGTTTCCTTAAACGTATTTGGCTTGATCAATCTTATAAAAAATACTCAATAATTAATTAGTGCTCTTTGCCATGTTCGATTGTAAATAATTAATCTAAAATAGATTGTTGTTAATCTAAGCGTGGAATCTTATATGCGTAATCACAGAAACAATACAACAACATACTATAACACTGTGCCAATATGTGCCGGTGTTAATTTGATTTTGTCGAAGTGGTCGCCAGGACTTTCAACAATCATTAGTATCTTTTGGCCAGTCTAAACATGTTCATCTCTCAAAGCAAGGTAAAATGAGTTTCACCAAATGTTGTAGGCTAAGAGTGTTTAAGGTATGCCCTGGGACGATGAGGCCGCTTGCCTCCTCAGGTCTGACTTGATGAGGACAGTGAAGATGGTTCCAACCACGAGGATGAGGCAGAGTGCGATGTTGGACCAAACATCACCCCACATGTCCAGGAAGTATCCATACATGATGGTGAAAGCGATGCCAAACACCTGAAATCATTTTAACAATTTGGAGTTGTAAACGGAGCATCGATTAAAATACAAGATTTATATGGATAGTTTTCATTGTGATCTTAATAAACACCAGTTAAACTACTGCAGTAATGGGTTAATTGGATTCCAGGATCAGGATACTAATAAATAAAGTGTTAAGTTACCTGTGCTGAAGCATTCAGTAATCCTGCAGTAGTTCCTTCTGGTTCAGGGTATGTAATCTCTGCTGCAAACTCAAAGCCCACGGGCAAGTAGCCAGTCATGAAGAATCTGTTAATTATTGTACAGTGTGTAACATTTAGTACCAATCAGAAGAAGATAACATTCATGGTCGTAATTCAGGTGACCAATCTTTGATAACAAATTTGTGTACTTTTAATTATGTGTGTAATTATTTAATCAAAAGTTGATGTTATTTATGGTGATTTCAAAAAATCTTTTGATAAATGTAACCATTCCATCTTACATTTAGTAAGATGGAATGGTTCAATGATTCATTTGTGTCCATTAATAAGCACTAGTTGGGAGTATAACAGAACACAAATGAATCATCCCCTATAGTTGTAACTTCGGGTGTACCAAAGGGATCACATCTTGCCCCCTGCTTTTTCTAATAACAAAAGGCGGACTTTCTGAAGTGATGGGTCTTATCCAGGATGATGCCACGCATTCCGAAATCCAAAATTTTCGCCTGGACTATCACCAGCCCGATGTATTAGGAAGAAAACATTATGTAAATGTATGAATTGACGGACCCAAGCAAGAAGCTGCTCATGTAGACGATTCCAATGTAGCCGGTGCTGAGGGTGAAGGTGTAGATGACCATGCCGACGACGGAGGCAGCATACACCCCGAAGGTGGTCTCCTTGAAGCGGTGAGTCTTGTCCAGGATTATGCCGCACATCACGGAGCCCAGCATACCTGCCAGGACTATCACCAGACCGATCCTGCCGGCGTCTTCATTGGCACCCTGAAATAAAACATACATACATATTACATGTTTACTGAGTTACATAAACCATTAATTGATAGAAAAAGAAAATCTTTAAATAGATTAAAAGTACTTATAGATAGAGAAGGTAAAATTAAATTAAAAATAATACATATACCATAAGATAATGTTAACAAAATGATCAAAGATAAACAAAATAAGGAAAGGAAAACAACACAATGAAAATTAGTAAATTAACTAAGGACCGGTTGTTTCATAGAATTTGAATTCATCAAATTTCAATGTTGTTTTTCAAGTTCTGTGAAGGTTCTATTCAAGTTCTGTCATTATTTCAGTTTTGTGAAACAACTGGCCAATACTGATATAATAACAAAACTTGAATCGAACCTTCACAGAACTTGAAACAACCCGTCTTTAAAGTTCCTACACACAGTAGAGAGTTCGGTAGAATTTTAAATTGGTTTTAAATTAGTAAATTGACCTGAGGACAAATGGAAAATATCAGTGTCTGAAAAGATTTTACTGTATTTTATGCATTTTCCTTTAGAAAAATGAATGTTGTGTCCTGCATTTATCGCATTTTATGACCATTGCCGGATTAGCCATACAGCAGAAGTTTCAAGTACTGCGGACCCCATGTCTATGGGGCCCGCGCCCAGGCAGAATAAAAACATGTTGCTGCTGAACTCTGCAAAAATCATAAGAGTCATGTTTCCTTACATAATAGTCTTACGAATTCATTTGATGATTACTAAATGCTAGGATATTTTACGTTATTTGAGGGGAAGGAAATGAGGAAGAGGAAGGTGGGCCATCAAACACGGCTAAAGCCATTTCAAACAATGTTTCAATTCTGAATGGTGGTCTTACACCAGAGCGATACTAAGAGTATCTTCCGCTTTGGAAGGTGCCGCAAGTATACTATGTATTATTTTAAATTAATAAATTGTAAAATAACACACATTGCTCAAATAAAATTTACTTGCGCACGCGGGGATTTGAACTCGTGACCTTCGGCTTGCTAGTCGAGAGTTTTCACCTCGACCACGAAGGCAGTCGAAAAGCGTATAATAAATTAATTAAGGCAAGTTTTTGGAATAGATCAACTAAGGGCGGGTTGTTTCATAGAATTTAACAATTTATCAAATTTCAAAGATAAAATTTAAGTTTTGATAAAGTTCTGTTATTATCCAAGTACCTACTGTGAAGCAACCGGCTCATGATGAAATAATAATTATTCAACTTTTGTGAAACAAGCCGAGCTAAATAACTGCACCATGAACATTGAATGTGATTTACTTTGAGAAATTGATTCGATAAGTGTTGTCTCTAAATTAGCTCACATCAAGTCGAGAAACGTTTTTTGTAAGAGTTGTGTTTTATTTTACTAAATAAAACCAAGGGTCTCTAGATAATATTTGCTAAACGCCCCGCGGTGTTGCATATGACCTGATCAAGATTTGACCGTGAAATGAAACAACGATAAGATATACTAATATTTGCTAAAGGCCCCGCGGTGTTGCATATGACCCGATCAAGATTTGACCTCGAAATTAAACAAGCATAAGATATACTAATATTTGCTAAAGGCCCCGCGGTGTTGCATATGACCTGATCAAGATTTGACGGCGAAATGAAACAACGATAAGACATACTAATATATATGTTTTGTTTATTTACCGGATAGTAGACAAGCACAACTTGGTTCAGCAGAGTAGAAATGGCGTAGAAAACCCCCACGTTCATTCCGTACGAGATGAGGAGCAGGATGTAGTTCTGGTTGGTGGCCAGCCTCTTGATGGAGTGGAAGAAGTCTCCCACGGGACTTTCTATGTCCTGGGCGGCTGATGGCGGAGTCGGTGGACCGCCCTTGAAAACTGAAAACATTCAAACATTTCTTTCATTTGTCGAAACTTCATGAATACATCTAAATACCTCTTAGCTATCGGAAGTCAGCGGGACTACGGGATCTGGCATCTCTACTCAGGGTATGTTGTGAGGCTGAACGAAGGTTCCATGATATTTCTTAAAAATGAAAATTTAACACACCTCCATAAAGTGATATAGAGTCATGAAAAGTGATGAAATAAAAACGACGTTTAATAGTTACCTATGTAACTTATTTAACCTAGTTTTTGTTTCATCACATTTCATGACTTCATATCACTTTTTGAAGGTGTGTTGAGTTGTCATTTTGATGATCCTATCTGTCACCTTTGCTGTCACCGATCGTGGCATAGCGATAAGCTCCTTGGATTTGAGCTCAGAAATTCAAAACCTGTCGTGGATAAACAAATTAAATTTATATGGGTTTCGTAAAATACTTAATTTAATTACAGTGTCTTTGCCGCAAGAATTCAAATGTGATATGGTTGTCGCTATGTTTTGTAACATCTAAGTAATTAGTCGGGTGCTTCCCAACCTTTCCCTTTCCTTTCTCTCTTCCCCCCCTACGGGCCACAAACATTCCTTAAACTGGCGATACCATAGTCCTAATGTCTCCAGGCAGTTGGAACTCTTGTATGATTTTCGCTACAAAGGTCGTCAGTAAGGATAGAAAAGTCGGTCAGCGTGGTAAACTAAGTTATTTGTTGTTGTTACAATGTTGACATTGTGACCTCTTTGGTCCCTAAAAATATTTTACGTATTACAAAATGTGCTATGAAAGCTAAATATCTTCTGGTTATATTTTCAACCACATAAACCTGCAAAAAATACTGTCAAAGGAAAGCGATACTCCTCCCGTAGTCAACAATTTATTTTACATGGGAGTCGAAAAACTAATCTGAAATTGAAAACAAAAGAGATTTTTAAACCAGTGGTGACAGAATCTTCGTAAAATCACTGGACCCTGATATTAAATCCTCGTAGATTTTTGTTTTTGTTTGAAATGAAATATGAAATAAAGCTTGTATGTATGGCGGTTACAGCAGTATCGCTTTCCTGAAATGATATTAATATGATCCCCACCAGCAATCTCTATTTCGATAACTTTTGTATAAAAATATTATCTTTCCTTGGAAATTTGTATAAAATTATGTAAAAAAGACACATGCAAAGAAAGAATATTTAAAAAGTCCACGGATCGGAAAACGGTATGTAACAATTGAAAAAATTTGGCAATGTTTGAAAAATAATTGGATTTACATGTTACGTCGTTAGATATGATAACATTGATTTGTTTACCAAAACAGTAATGGATACGCTCTGTGCGTTAAAAAAAATTCTACAAGGATTTCTCATTTGCTTTGAGAGCTTTTAGCGCAAAATATGTTTTCTTTGACGGTGTAAATACGACCTAAATGTCTGCGTCCTCTCTACATATTTCGTACGCCACAAAATTCGTGTATATAATCCCATCCATTATCCATCTTTACATGCTTAACGTAGCGGAACCCACGAAATAAATTCAAACATAATCAAATGGAGACCGATTCCCGAAACATATTTAAAAAATCTTGGATGCTACCCAAAAATAAAATATGGGATGTTTACGGACGTGCGTGAGAATTTATACTTGTACCCATGATTGCCATGGATATACAATATCCACGAATAAAACAACCAAATGAGGAGGACGACTAGGAACATAGCCAAAAATAACTTAGTAACAGAAAAATTGAGTTGTTTTTTCTTGTTTGATTAGTAGAAACATGTACTTACACACAATAATCATGACAAGAAGAACGGAAGTCAGGCCAGCCAGACAGTAGAACATGAATTGGAGGTCTTTACCAACTAGTTCCTGGTCATCGTGGTTCTTCACCAACATTGGGGGAAGGAGGAAGCCAACAGCTACTCCCAACTGAAACATTAAACAAGAAGGATTAGAGGATAGAATTACAGGGAAAAATTTAATCAATACCATCATTAAAAGTCCCAAGAGGAAAGTTGCGATCGACCATATCATTATTGAACACTCAAATAATTGGCACGGGGCCTAATCGGTGACAGAACGGTAGGGAAGTCAGACCGGGCAGGTCACGTTTTAAGAGCTTACAAATGGCCTTATTACGTATAATTAATTCTGATTTTTAATATTAGGAAACATTTATACTGAAAGCAGACACTCGTTAATTATTGTAGGGGTGATGTATGTGAAGTATAAAGATGGATACGTTATGGCTTGCTTTATTAGTAAGTGATGTAGGGAACCATATAATAATCTTTTCAAGGAGAAAACTGCATACGGTCGGTAATTTTTTTTCCGGCTTAGGTTTCTTGAGTAGCTCGTTTTTTGGCTGTAAAACTTACTGACATAAAATATTGATAATTGATTAAATATCTGGTAAAATAATTCCTATTCTAAAACGGGACTGCAGGCTTTTAACGAATGAATTGACAGGTTTCTTAATAAACTATCAGTAAAACACACATGTGTTATGGGGATGTCGGCGAAAGTGTTCATAAAAATTCTAATATTTTCGCATTTCGTCATCATATTTATTAAGATAATCGCAGCTGCATGAACAAATGTTCCGATATATTCTGAATATACCGATAGTTTGTTAGGAAATGGCCTGCCATCACGTTTTTAACAAGATTTTAATAAATCAGCAATATTATTTTTTTCTCCCTGTAGACACCGAAAACATACGTCATAAATTATTTTATTCGACTACAAGTACTCGTGACCTATCGATTTATGAACTTATCACCATATGCTATTTTTTACGCTATTTTTTCTTAAAAAGAAAGACAAGCATTCCTGGGTTACAAATAACTTGTAACAATATTAGGAAAATATAAATCATTGTAAGTGGAAAATATTGCCCGTGCATTGTATAATGATGGAGGATTGAGCTAGGAGAGGAAATGATCCCACCACGCCTGGGGGGGAACCCGACGTCTTTTTCCACTCAACCTTACATTGCCAAAACCGGCAGGATTGTCTGCATTAGAAGCTACTAGTCTAAATTATAGGCTGCTTCGTGTACATATATTCATGTTTTTTTTGTTTGGATTCAATATAAATTGAATAGTTTACAGATAATGATTTATTTAAAATACCATCCGAGTGTAGGGACGGGTTGTTTCACAGAATTTGAACAATTTATCAAAACTGAAATATTATCAGAACTTGCATATAACCTTCACAGAACTTGAAAATCAACTTTGAAATTTGATGAATTGTTAAAATTCTTTGAAATAACCCGTCCTAAGTCAATAACTATCCTGAACTTTTGAATATACTCAACCAGCGAGAATAATATACCGTAAGTATGGTACTGTATTTTACCTCCATATATAGTTAGTAAAAGATATATCATTGTAGAAATAATGTATCGAGGTGATTTTGCACAAAAACGGCGCTATACAAATAATCCAAATATTATTATTATTATTAAGGAGCCTCCGAAAACCTACGCAACTGTTGTTATCAATCAACAAAAAAATTAAGAAAAACCCATGCAAAATATAAAATTGTTTTACATGGAGATGCAAAGACATAATATCCTTTTTTAAATTCATACAAAGTTTAATGGCATCATCAAAAAAATTTAATGACTTCGAACCTTTTTCGAAAACGTGAGGAAAAGCGATATAATTTTAGAGACATTTTTAATTTTTGTGAGTGATGAACAATTTTTAAAAGCATTCATGAAATTTATAAACCTTATCTTAATACATTTTTACACTGCGAAACCTTAAAGAGTTTAAGGCTCCGGAGGTAACTGAAGTGAAGTATTTTTGACGTTCATTCAAATTAAGTACCGCATTTGGAGAACTTCAGGAGGTTCCACTTTCAAGAATTGTCTAATTTCGTAAAACCAGTAACTCCGTGTAAATAATGTATCTGCGCGACTGTTTTGCTGACTTGTTTTCAAAACACTTTCCAATTATGTAATCAATTAAAGTATTCAGTTAATTTCACGGAATATTTTAAACTTCGCGAGGAGCTTTGTCTGACACTTACAGCTGGTTATAATCAATTATTAAAAAATATATATATATATGAATTTTAGGGGTGATCGTGATAAAACGTTTGTTTTAATGCCCGATGCATCTAATCAGTGAGTTTACAAACAATAATTTACTAACGATATCAGAGAAATACGTACATGTCCTCGTCTGTTTACGTGATTGCTACAAAGTTGGTAGAATGCAATCTCATCGACAACGAGTCAAATCTCGGGAAGATTTGCATGCATTCATTCATTAAAAAACAAAAGTAAAATTCAAATAGATGTATTTAAAAAGGTCTACAATTTACAGACTTTCTGCTTTTATGCTAAGTTTTTATATGATCACGTAAAACCCGCCAACAAATTGTACAAAAACATCTAATTCGCAAATCTGTACAGAATTATTTTCATATCGGAGCTCTTCGAACGTGATCTGCTAAACAGATACACAAACAGCTTTGAGGTTTGTTAACCAGAGAGAATATTGTCGTTTTTTGGATCAAAATCCTTTAGTACATACACGTACATGTTCAAAGAGGTTCTATGTTCTAAAACGTAAAATTCTAAAAACGATGTCATTTACGATCCATAAACAACAAAAAAAACGAATCCTAGCAATAAATACAAATAAAAACCTAGGCAAAGGCGTGTTTATTGTGAGATAAATCAAGTCGGTCATTTTGTAAATTGTTTGGGAATGTACGAATTAAAAAGCGTTCAACCTTTCCATCCATAATTGAAAAAAAAAACAGATTTGTCGATGTGGATTTTTAAAGTGCCCTAGTATAGGAATATCAATGGAAAACGATTTGAATGCGGGAGAGATGAACTGGCCTGAAAAAAGGATAAAAATGAATCGTGATTCATTCCGCACCCAGGCATTTTCCATCGCTAAAAAAACATTAAGGATGGATTTTATGCTCATTTCCAGCGAAGTTATTAACGTGAAAAGGTTGCCTTTAAAAATGAACAAAGGTGGAAAAAAATGAACTACTTCAAGGAAACTCAGTCAGCGTTCATTCTATAAGTAAAATCTTTGAACCCTGTAATAATCATAACATTCTGATTTTTAAATTGAATTGTTCCTAATGCAGCGATTACACGAGGACATACAATACTGTTTAGTCCCAGCTCCGGACCAACTATCCTAGGGTGAACAGTAGTTTGGAAAACAGAACAATAAACCGAGACACTGTCCCAGGGATAGACCAGGGATGGTGTTCTACCCCCACCACTACGCTAGACATAGAGGAATATGTATATATCTCCTTCAAGCTGGTAAATAATAAATTGCAATGAAAAATAAGTATTAATCCCCGATTCAAACTCAATAGTAAACGAAACAAAATGATTGAATTGAACGAAACGTGTTGTACTGAGATTAATAAACTGAACACTTCACGACTCCTTTTAGATACAGAGATAAAAATAATTGTAATTTAATTCGGAGTACGTTTAAATGAAATTAAGTGCTGTGAAATGCGCTAAATTCATGTCAGATAAGGAAGGGAGTTCGGGTGAATTAATAGAAGCTTTCAAATGGAAGAGTTTAACTCGAGTAAAGAGAAAAGTGAGGGCATTTTTCAGTAGTTATTATAAAGTAACTTAAATCATTTCAAAAAGAACAAACGAATGTTTATTAAGTCATTTTAGGGTAAGGACCTATACACTTTTTATGTGGTTGTCGTGTAAGAGTACCAACTTCCCAGAGTCAGAGGAAGTATGGCATCCTAAATTTGGGGCGTTCGTGTGGCTGAAGAAAGTGAGGGTGAGAAGAAGATGAGGGAGAGGAAGGTTAGGGGTACCTGGCTATTTAGATGTCGTCATTAAACGGTGGTCTTTCACTAGTACAATGTATTTACTACTCTGTACGTTGCTTGTGGGGTTGAAGGAAGTAGATAGAGAAAGGTGTCTGGATATTCAGATTTAGTCGATAAACACGGCTAAAGCCATTTCAAGCGATATTTCGATTATAACTGGTGGGTTTTTCACCAGGGTTATATTGAGAGCTCTACCGATATTGAAGAAATCAACTTCTATGGTCGGTTAGCGATATTTGCGAGCACGGTTAACGATTGATAAGAAATATTCCGATCGACGATAGACACATTTTAGCATGGCCTCCATAATGTCAGATAAGCTTCGGTTAACTGTCAATGTACACGTCTTTTTTTTTATAACGCCATTCGTTACCCAAAATTATTGCTTATAAATGTAGTTGAACTAACGAAGCTCTTAGAATTGAAAGAATTCGTATGCGCGGCGAGTTGAATTCGTTCGACATAATGACGCTGCATTGGTTCGGGCTGGCAGAAATGAAATTTTTTCACATAATAAATATCTCATCAACTAACTAACATCGTTTTTAGTGTCAAAAAGTAAATATGCCAATGCATATTTATGTTAGTCTTTGAATTCAACATTGCTAATTATAGACGTTTCGGAATGTCAATTCATAGATATTACCTCCAGTGTTTCTAGAGTAGGTAAGTCGATTTATGATTCATTGCGTTATCTATATCGGTCTGGTGATCGAGAACTCGGTATAAAATCATCGCTAGTTACGCCCATCGATCCAACACTATAAAGTTATCGATTTCACTGTGCTAGACCTCTTGGAACGATATTCATATTATTTTATATAATTTATGGATGTGAAATAACCATTCTCATAAAAAAGCTAGATTTTCGTTTTCTGTGAGAAATATCTTATTACATTCTTATAACAACTGTGTTATAAGGATGAAATAACACAGTTATGAGATAGGGATACAGGGTATTCGAGAAATATCGCTGGTTTGTACAGATATACAGTCAAAGGATTTATTGCCCGTTGGAATAAGGGGAAACTGGCCATGCTCTAAAAATAAACATTGTGAATCAGACAGTTTTTGTCAAACTTGGTTGCGCGTTTTCCGTGATAAATTGAAGCAACCAAAATATGAAAAAAATATTTTTACAAGGCTTACAAAAAGTGGTTTTAAAAAACATTTTTACTAAAAAATCAAATAAGAATGGTTCACTTTATGGGTTCTGCTGGGTAAACTTCATTAATTTTTCTATGGAGACAGTATTAAATAATTATTATTTATTAATGTATTAAAAAAAAACAATTGTTTTCTTCACCTTCTTTTGAGAATGTCGAAAAAGTCGATACAGTTGTCAGGGGTAAAAATAAATATGCAAAAGTATGAAGTATTTGAGTTTTTCACGGACAGAAATATAATCGTGATTTATTTTTGAGGTATTATACCGTGTTGCGCTACCTCCTTTTTTAGGCAACGTTTCGGACAGCTGATTACCATGTTGTGCAACATTGTAATGCTGTCCGAAAAGTTGGCTAAAGAAGGGGGTACACGGCATAAAACCCCAAAATAAATTGTAATTACCTGAATTAGATCACATAATTACTGTGTGAAGCAAAATATTTTTTACACGTTTACATTTTATACAAATTTTCTAAGGTGCTTAAATTTATAGTTTTTATTTTATTTATATCACTGAACAGTGAAATATCACAGGAAAAAAAATATACAACAACTAAAAATCCGTGCTGAATATTAGCCTACCAACAGAACAGTGGCAAAAATTCATCATACGTGCTGAAAATAATAAGAATCATGTATTTTTGAATTTAGAATGTAACGTAGGTACATCACATCCTAAATTGTATTGTTTTATAACTATTTTTTGGCAGGAACACAAAGACAAACACTTTGACAAAGTTGCATGGTTAAAAAAAACTGAATTTTGATCACAAAAATTGAATAGTTCAATAAATACGTAACATATGAATTCATTTAAAGTCACGAAAATGGTTTAATTTGTAGTAAGGTGAGCCAGGAGATTTAGCATAACGCGACGTCACAAAGCTGTCAATCTCGCCTGCAAGGAGGTTCCGAGCGGTATTTATGACGTCAGAGCGGAGCAAAGTTGGTTATCAAATCATTTTTCAATGTAGATTTAATAACCTACTAATAACCATTTAACCATTTGCGAGTTAAAATATATATTGCATAATGTCATTTGAATTCTTCATTTCCGTGTAGTGAAAGTGTCGCGAAATTAGTTTGCACTAAAAACCTGCGGGTTATTTAAATTGAATCTACGTAAAGGCTAACCCAATTTCCCCAAGCAGTAAAGCGATGGATTATTTATGGGGGTTTGTGGTAGGCCGCCCTTGGTTTAGGTTTAAGGTTTATGGGTTGCATCCGACCTATGACGG
Source organism: Hesperophylax magnus (assembly GCA_026573805.1). Taxonomy (NCBI): domain Eukaryota; kingdom Metazoa; phylum Arthropoda; class Insecta; order Trichoptera; family Limnephilidae; genus Hesperophylax; species Hesperophylax magnus. Next base: position 12,656,935 of record JAIUSX010000049.1, read on the forward strand.
CCTCCCAGGCCTAGCTGACCTAGCAAGGGGTTGAACGCGAGAGTTTCACTCATGAATGCGATGGGAGGTTCTGATAAGAGTGCGGTGATAGTCCGCCGAGGGTTTTTTAATGTAAAATATTAGGGCGTTTTACTTTTATTGCAGCTTTTTACTTCTATTTTGGAGAATAGTATTTTATAAAGTGTGAGATATCATAATGTTCGTTAGGCTGCCTGTTAAATGCCTAATAATGTTAAAGAATATCCTCTTAATCCTTAAAAAAAATATATTTTTGTGATTGAGTAAAAACTTATATACCTTTTTAATACCATCAAAAATAAAACAAATTGCTCCCTAACTGTCCGGAACTGGTGGGTATTGGATAGGCATTTGGGGTATGTTGTCAGGTGAATGGAGTGGGGAAAGGAAGGAGACGGGGATGGAAAAGAGGAAGGCTGGAAAGTACTTGGCTATTCAGGTCTGGTCACAAAACGGGTCAAGCCAAACGGTTTGGTTTGTTCACCAGGGCGATCCAGAGTATCGCACACTAACATTGCGGAAAACCTTTTCTCCCGGAATGTGGGTTTTTACACCTTTATTTTGATACCGGGCCATATTTCGTTGTGTATTTCAATTGCCTCCTTAATTAAGCGTGCTATATGCGTTTTGGGTATTCTCAGGATAACAAAAACGAATCCAAATTAATGGCCGGTTTCAAATAAATGTCCGGCAATTGCCGATTTGTAAGGATGGCCGAGCTTACACGCTCGAAAGTGTTCTGATATCCTTTTAGAGATCCTTCGTTCTGTCTGGCGAACAATGTACATATCTGCCCAGGATTCAATTTCCTACTACAAAACATGTTTTATTTCTTACAACGAGAGTTTAATATTTTGAAATTTATAATTGCCATATTTTAAGTACTGCTCAACAATTGTTTTCTTGTATAGAGACAGAGAAAAAAATAAGTTGCGAATTCCCCTAATTAGAAACGGAAAAAATACTTAGGCGAAATAGATTTTTAAAAGTAACCAAAATATTAAAGGAACAAAATTGACTCAAAGTGAAGCAGATGTTGACCTTAAACGCGATGATATTTATATATAAAATAATAAAAAAACCTATTACCAAAATACTTTTTAAACAAAACTATATAGAACAAGCTCATTCACAGAAAAAAAAGGACAAAGTCAATATACAAAACAGTATACTACACAAAGGAATGCAATATTATATTGCGCTGCCGGAAACTATAAAGTCTGCACCAATTGATGGATTCAAGCTGGATTGTAGGAGCCATATTAATCATAAGAAAATGTGAAAAATAATAAAAACATAATTGACGGCCTCCGTGGTCGAGGGGTAAGGTTCTCGATTAGCAAGCTGGAGGTCGCAGTTTCAACCGGCATGCGCAAGTAAATTTTATTTAATATATTTGTGCTGTTTCACAAATTATTAATATTTTATATTATTATATATTAAGGTAAATATTTACCTACGACTACCGTTTGAAAAATATTAACGAGACACTATTTTGACATACCGAGTTCTCGCATACTTCGCGTTTGTTATTACGTAGTGTAGGGCACTGCCAACATAACAATTAAAAAACACAATCGGAAAGTTGTTAAAATTTATATGGCAAAACGGTTTTTTATATCATAGACAATAAAAAACATTTTTTTTAAATGATGTGTTAATTTATTTATACAAAAAAAATATTGTAAATAAAAAAATATTTATTAAAATTAACGTATTAAGGAAAGGTTTTTTTGGTAAGGGTTACGAATTCCGCTTCACGGTAAATATGGAATGATTACTTTGAATTAATACTTGAATTTAGTTATATTATTAAATTATTTATAAAAGTTACTATAAATGTTGGAGAACCTTTAATAACGCCTGCTCGCGTCCCCTTTAAAGTTATATCCCAGTTTTCAAGTAGTTTGTGGGCTACGCTAGGTTTGTATAGACTGGTTTGTGATTTAATTCTAATACCTATTTTCCATGTTATTTCCCGTTACAAAAAAATGCCCCTTTAATAACGCCTGCTCGCGTCCCCTTTAGAGTTGTATCCCAGTTTTCAAGTAGTTTGTGGGCTACGCTAGGTTTGTATAGACTGGTTTGTGATTTAATTCTACCTAATCCAACCTAACCTATCCTATAATAATCCAACCTAAACTATCCTATAATAACCCAATCTAATCCAACCTAACCTAACCTAATCTATCCTATAATAATCCAACCTAAACTATCCTATAATAACCCAACCTAACCTAACCTAACCTATCCTAATCTAACATATATATTAATCCAACCTAACCTAACCTAACCTATCCTAATCTAACCTATAATAATCCAACCTAACCTAACCTAATCTATCCTAATCTAACATATAATAATCCAACCTAACCCATCCTAATCTAACATATAATAATCCAACATAACCTAATCTAACCTGTAATAACCTATAATAACCCAACCTTACCTAAAATGAAAACGTTTTATTTTAAAAAAATCGTAGTAAACCTTTAAATATTAAGAAACTAAATTCATCTGATGTTTGGTATCAAAGTTGATCGCCTAACAATTAACGGGTGCGTGTATAGCAATCTCGAAAAATTGTCTATTATGCCGATTATGCCTTTCATGTTTCCTACACTGCCACTACACAAACAAACGCGAAGTATGCGAGAACTCGGTGTGTCAAAATAGTGTCTCGTACGGAATATTTTCTCAAAAGGTAGTCGTAGGTAAATAATTACCTATATTAATTTTTAAATTATTAATATGGATATTTGCTGCACGTTCCAGAGTAGAAAATACTCGTATCGCCCTAGTGTAAGACCACTATTCAGAATTGAATTATATATAAGACAAATTAAACCACGTGTTGCTCTGAAATACAAAGATTCATTTTCAATTTCACATTTAGTAAAATACTAATTAAATTATTGTAACGTTACAAACATTACCTGAAATACAAAGAAACGTCATTTAAAGTTTATTTGTCGATCTTTTTATATTATACAAATTAAATATTTCAATCACTCAAATGTCAGCCACATAGCGAGTAAACAATAATGCTGTTTAATGTGTAACCGAGACAACACATCAATGACATTTGAAAAGCGCATAAAATAAAATAAAAATTCATAATTCAAACACAAAGGAATCCTAGGCATTTCTAGGTAGGTACTTATTAGTACTTATATATAATTTACCCCTTTAACCACTCGAACGATCGCGCGTCAAAAAACTTTTTTCTCCGATTGCTCGCGGTTTTTTGGCGACGATTTTGAATATTTTCCGCCAACATTAAAAAAATCAAACCTCCGAATTTTAATACGGAAACATAAAACTGATTATAGTGCTATACAGCCAATGAATTCACCTATATTTTAATAATTATTCTATATTTTTAGAATTGATAGATAAATTATTAAAAAATCTTAAACTTTATAAATGCGCGAAATTTGCGTTTTTGTGATTTGAAATTGCCGCCAGTGGCAGTTTTAAAAATCTTTATTGAATATTTTCTACGTTTTTATGTTCTCTATGGCCTGTTTGATAATCACAGATGCAAGAATGTAATAGAAAAATATTTTTTTGCATGTTAAGATCTCTTCAAAAGTTTGGTCAGAAAATAATTTTGTAAAATTTGAGTGCGTGACGCGTCAAAATTGAAATCACTGTATTATATTATATAATAAATTTACCACAAAAACTGGTATAACGTTAGGAAGATACATTAACTGTCTACAATTATTAATAAGCATAGTCGCCGTGTTGGCTTTATTTTATTCATTTGATGAATTATACAGAGAGCCTATTTCACGATGTCAAAATCATGGTGCTACTTTTTAAATAATTGTAAATTAGAACTGGAGATTTGTAACCATGTTTTTATATTACGTGCAAAACGAGGAAATAAGGCTTAAAGTGAGATATATATCATAGATATAAACATTGCCAATATTTCAGGGGGATACTTTGAAAGTTGATGAAATTCACCAATATTTGACCAAAAATCACTTCTGACAGCTACCTTAAGGTCAATCTACATAGGGTAAATCGGAATATGTAAAATGATGATAAATTTGTATATATATATCAAACCTTTGTATGACCGTAGAATTTCAAATAAAATCATAGTGATAATTTTATATCTAAACGCAAAGGTATCGAAAAAAAATGGGGGAGGGAAAATAATTGATGGAACCAATAATTGATTTATTTATTAAGCCCTAATATCCTTTAAAATCAATATTACAGTTGTATGGTTACAATGAAAGAGCAGTATATTGATTTAAACATTGTTTACACCTTTTGTCATAATAAAAATGTATTCAGTTTATTGGTTTATTCATAATTTAAGAAAATCAATACATAATAATATCATTGTGCCTCGCTATAGAGTGAGATTCTGAGTATCGCTCTGGTGAGGGACCACCATTCAGAATTGAACATTGCTTGAATTGGCTTAGTTATGTTCAGTGACTAGATCTGGAAAAGCATCTTTACAGAAAAATTGACAAAATATAATTAAGACATAAAAATAAAACGAGTTATTTAATGTGTACAATAAACAGGGAAAAATGAGAAAACCTGTGCATTTGTTAACATGCATATTTCAATGATCAGAATTGAAATATACATATTAAATGTCCACCGAACCTTATCATATAGAACCTTTGAGGACAACATAACATGAGACGTGAGTATGCGGAAAGAAATGATTATAAGTCCAGCCATCCAGGCCATCATAATTGATGTTCAAACAAATTTAATTAAATTTATAAATTAGAATTTCATAACTAAAAAACCAAAAAAGAAAAAAATGAAATAAAAAAAAACCCTCAGCAAATCTATATTGTAGTGTGATATGGCTTCATGCAATCATAGCATAATGCCACATCACACACATCACACTTTGTAAGGGTCCTTTTGAAAATGTTATTTATGTTGCACCAGGCACATTTCACCTTTTTCCCGCTACGGACCACGAAGTGGTTGCCTTTCAGGATAGGTCGCAGAGTCTTTCCTTCAGCTATTAGGCCAATGGTCCGCACAGTCGTGTCAATTTGACTACGACAGAACAGCAGAAGGAGTTCATCCGCAACCTCACTCCTGAAGTTTCGGTACAAAATGCGTTTATTTTCCTTGCGGAGCTTTGAGCCGTACAATATATACGCATTCTGCACCGAAACGCTTAGTAGTCTCCTGAAAAGCTTCTTGTACCAGACCAGGTTTCGCTGTCGTTCAATGGGGAAGCCTGACAAAAGCTGATCTTTTCGGTCAACCCCCCCCATTACCTTGTTATAGTCTAGTACGAGTTGAGGTTTGTAAGTCCAGGTACCAAACTTTTCAACTGCCCCGATTTCTGCCTTATGGTAGGTGGACAACATACTTACCAGGTTTTTGTCCAACCAAACCATTACATTGAGGTCCCCGCAGTTCGAGTATACAACCTCACCTTCCCTCAGTTTGGACCGGAGATGGGACTTAAATGCAGAGGGCACAAATTCTCGGTTTAACCGCAATGTGCCCATGCAGTCCATCCCATTTCTTTTGAGGCATCGTGCCAATAATGGACTATTATAAAAATTGTCCATTATTAATGTATACCCCTTGTTAAACAGAGGGCTGGCCAGGTCGTATACTATCTTTGCAGTGGCCCCAACTGGGCAGATATTGTGAGCACCCAAAAAGTTGGCCTGTGTCATGTCGTCCGTCATATCTTCCGTTATGTCTTCCGTCATATCTTCCTGGTCTGGATTTGTCGATTCAGCCTGTCTGGAAATGGTCTTCCCCGTATAAATTTGGAATTTCCAAAGATAGCCAGACTTGGACTCACAAAGCTCGTAAGACTTTATACCCGCACTGGCCGCTTTGGTTTTGATCATCTGGACGAATCCCAAACGGCCTTTATAGCAGAGTAAGGATTCATCCAGAGAGATGTCTTGCTCGGGCAGGTATAAAGTCTCAAACTTATTTGAGAGGTGGTCCAAGACGGGTTGAATCTTTTGTAACCTTCGCACAGATAATGGTGCATCAGAAGAAAGACTTTCATTGTTGGTGAAGTGAAGGAACTTTTTAATTAGAAGAAAACGATTATAATCCATGGCTCGGCTGAAATAAGGCATGGCGGTGAGTTTTTTTGAATAGAAGTAGTCTTTTTCAACAGGAAGGGGACTAATACCTTGATACATTAAAATTGCCAAGAATACATACATTTCCTCTTTATTCGTGGGAGCCCATTTATTGGTACGCGCATGACGCTTAAATTGTTTTTTCGCAATCCATTGATCTGCATACCTGTTGGTCTCTCTCGCGATCAGTTCAACGAAATCTGCATCAAAGATTTTAAGAAAGGCATCCACAGGTTTGCCCATTTCGTCGGTATTGAAAGTTGGTCCCGGCGTGCCTGTGAAAGTCTCCCTTATCCCAGTAAAACGTAAGATATCTTTAGACCAATCGAAAGAGTAACCTTCAGGCGGCAGAATCGAACGCATTGCCTCACTATCTACCTGGTCTTGTCTACTAAAGTCTATGGCCATAGCGGAGTTAGGTGAAACGTTGATAATATTATGATAAGGTATTGGTGGCATGCAGAAGGTATCCTCATCGCTCTCTTCGTGGTCGACGTCACTCGCTTCGTCATCCTCGTCGCTCGATCTGTCCATTTCTGAAACAACAGAAAACCCAAATTAATTTAATGTGTCTATATTACGATAACCCACTGCCTCTGGTACGGCTTATGACTCGCAATACGATGGTCGCGGGATCAAATCAAATAAATTATATTTGAATAATTAGTGTTATTTTCACACAAAATTCATTTAAAATAATATATATTATATTTGCGGCACGTTCCAGAGTGGAAGATACCCATAGTATCGCCCTGGTGTAAGACCCCATTCAGAATTGAAACGTTGCTTGAAATGGTTTTAGCCGTGTTTGGTGACCAGTTCTGAATAGCCAGGTACTTTTCCACCTCCCTCTTCCACACCTCCTTCCCCTCCCCGCTACCTTCAGCCTCACAACATACCCCGATTGAGGATGCCATAGTCTCACTGGCTCCAGATGAGGCTCTTGTGAGGTATTCATATAAAAAAATAAATAAAAAGTTAATCAAATACTTGAGGCGGGCTATGTCAGGAGTCAGAATAGCACAGTCAGGTAGGTATGGAATGAAGAAAAGAGTGTGTGTGCCAAGATCGAGTTGCATGGTGGTTCATCCTCTCTGCCTACCGAAATGGCGTGAAGGTAAGTTAGTTAGTTTTATAACTCACGGTTTCCAAGTACAGACTCTTCTAGTACAGCTGCCTCGTCCACGTTACTGCCCATGTCTGACTCTGAAATAAAAGAAAACACAAATTTACAGTAGAATTTGGATATAATGACTTTGCATTTAACGGTCTACTGTTTTAAGTGACGATAATGTAAACTCTAGTAAGGTTTCATAACTTTTAGTAGGAAAACGTATCCGTTTAAAGTGACCAACTACGTAAAGCGACCTATTTTAATGATAATTTGTCCGGTTACAAAACCCACCTACCAATACAGCCTCGCTTTTGACTAGGAAGCTCGACACAATGAGTCCCGTGAAGCGAAAGTGTTTTTTCAATTTAAGAAAAAAATGCTGTATTACACCGTTTAGAAGCCGGTGAATCAAATGTAATCCTCGCAAAGAAGTTCGGCATGTCTTATTTCTCACTCTGCAATACCCGTTACAGAAAAAAAAAGATGTGTAATGATGCATCCACGTCATAACAACAATACATTTTGTATGTTTGTTATGTGGAATTTTTAAGTACTATGCTTATTTCCTGCCAATATACCAACAGTGAAACTGTGCTAAAGATATCAATATAAAATATAGATAATTGATTTTATATTGAGCCCCTGGTATGACATTTTAAAAAATAAACTCACCGTTCCCAAACGCCGATAATTCTTGGTAGAATGGCACGTCCACCCACAGCTCGCTGTGATAGCGGGCCTCCGGAGAGAAGAGTTCCCCACTCCGCGATGTCCCAGGTAACGGCTCGGGAGATGCTGCACGGATAGGCATAATTGGTGCATTGGGAGCCGTTGATTGGATCTGTGCGGGAGTGGACATCCACGGTGGTGGTACGGGTCGTGGCAACGGTGAAGGCGTCCCTTGTGAAAAGGGACACGTTGTTCTCTCCGGAGATGGAATTCTGAAAACATTTACATAAATCATATAAATTGTTCTCATTCACGTGTGAAACAGTAAGTACAGTATGTAAATAAACAATAAAATTAGAACTCTGTAAAATATGCACTGAATGTGCCAAATGCACAGAGCGCTGATCTTACCAACTATCACTGTAAGAGTGGAACGCTGTCAGGAAAAAACAATAATATTGTATCAAGCATCTAAATACGATTGCTTACTTTTGTTTAGTTTTTCTTGGAGGTGCGGTAGGGAGCAAAATGCGCGCCGCCTGCTTCTTGAATTTTCGGCTTTCCAGCTCTAGCCGGAAGGAAGCAGGCAGGGCCCTAACAGCCTTTAGGGCCTTGACGCGATCCTCTCGCACCAGTAGCAAAGCAGGGTCGCTGTTTAAATAAATACAAATATATGATGAGTTCAACGGCCACAGCAAAGTACTTTCATAAAAAAACATTAAAAAATACTAACACTCCAGACGAGGCTGCAATTGCAGCTCTGCGTTGACGTCCACGTGCAGGTAGTCTGGCACCAGCTCGTACCCCACCTCTCCCTCTTCCTCTGCCTCCTCTTGCAGTCAGCACCACTCTATATATTTTAAATTGAAAACACTTAATGTAAGTACTTAAATGTTTAAATTTTGTTAAATATTGCACTAATATAAAATTTGAAAATAATTATTGGGTCGTGGAGTGCTCCCTTTCCCTGGACGACATTTGTTTCTGCACAAATTTGGTAAAAGTGAAGAAATTAATTAATTATACAACTAAATTACTAAATTTTTATTGTGTGACGAAGGCTTTACACCATTTTACATGTAAAAAAGAGTCAACTTTTTGACATATGACTTAAAATAATTGGTTAACAAATATCTGTATTAATAATGAACCAATTCAAATAAAACTTATATATATCTCTTTGTTTTGAATCACTGTGATGGAATATCTATATTTCAAATGCGCGAGTGCAGTATATAAGACATTATTGTAAATCAAAAACAGATGACGTCTTCAGTTGACGTATTCTTACACAAAAACTTCAACCAAAACAATATATTAGAAACAAACTAATTAAAAACGCATTTCAAAGATAGATAAGTCAATCACAATAACACAAATATATAATTATGCGTTAAAAACCCAATAAATTAATTACTTACGGCATTTTAGGAAGAGTCCAAAATTTCGTGAATGTTAAAAATTTATGGTTTTGTTTTTTGACAGGACGCCTTATAAAACCGCGAAAACTCGTTAAATATCACTTCAAAGACAACGGATAAGTTCATAGACAAAGAGAATATATTATCAGCTATTCGATAAAACAAGTAGCTGGCCAAGGAAGCGTTTTAAATAATTACAATAAATATTTTACGAATGGTAGAAAAATCGGTCCATTTTTGGACCGATATCAATCGCAGAAAAATAAAAGTGGTCGATTTTTCGACCGAAATCGTTCCAGTGGTTAAATATGTGATGAAATAGGTTTCCTCCAAAAGAAAATGTATTTATGAAAACGGACATGCTAACGACATCTGGTGAAGAAAAAAAATCGATCCAGTTTGTTTACAGTAGGCATCTGTAATAGTTGAAATTATATCGAGATTCTAGAGCGTATACACAGAGGTCATTAAAATCGTCTAGGGCGAGAGAGGATTACCCTTTTTAGGCTTAAAAAAAATAAACATTGAATTTTGTCAACCAATTGGATCTAAACAAAAAGCTATAAAATTTTGAATGACCAATCAGTGAACGGAAGGGCGTGTGTCTACGAAAGACAAAGAAATGAACCTTGGACCCGACATTAAAATAGATAATTAATTGCATTTCCGTTCCCACAAAAATTAGAGGTGAACGCACTATGGTATAAACACTGACGTTCGAGGCGACAAACTCTAGGAAATGTTTACAATAACTGAGACATTTAGGTGATAGCGAACCATTGAAACCGAGGGCTTTGGGACCTTTCATGTTGGAAAAAAAAAACACACACGAAAAACAATGGAAAGTTTAAATGAAATATAGTATAAAAGAAGGGCGGAAAAACTTAGGGAAGTTACTGGCAGAATTTTCAACTGTAGTGCAATTATTTATGATAGAAGTAGGGTGTCAAGTTCGATAGAAAACCGTAATAAAGGAAAACGAAAGTGTTAGGAACATTAGAAACTAATCGTTATCAATTTAAGATGAAGCGGACATATTGGAAAATCAATTTGGGAATGAAAATCTCGCATTAAAAATAGACATTTTAGAAACAGTGCAGAGACTGGACGAAAGGAAAATACAGAGATTTTGAGCTGCTACAGAGGTCCTAGGGACATGACAATTGAGTATCAGAAGAAGACAGTAAAACTAAACATATAGCGATAGATTAAATTCAGGAAACGTAGGCATTTTACATAATTATCAGGGTAGATAGATATTAGAGTTACACAAGACTGCAGAAGAAGTGACATGAGATAAAAGGTTGACAGTCTCATGTGTATTTTAAAGGGTAAACAATCGAAATTCGAACATGATTTTTGTTTACGTTAAGGAAATAAACGATTAGAAAACCAATAAAATTTAACGTAATGCTTATGGAATATTTAGATAAAGCAAAATAGATTAAAACTAATGGCTCTAAAATTAAATTAAATTTATGGCCGTAGTACATAAATTTGAGATGTAAACAGATGTCCAGACGTATGATATATGTGAAATTTTGTATGACAAAGATAGAGAATGGGGCGGAGATCGAGTAAGATAATAAAAGTGACGGATATCCCAGAGTCAAATTAGGTATATCTCTCATAGAAGTGTGGAAAATTATATATTAATTAATAATAAATGAAGTATGAAATTTTCCTGGAGACCACACACATCGGGAAAAGCGAGGAAAAAATAAAGAAAGGGTAAAGAACGGTGATAAGGAATGATCCAAGTGGAGAAGAGCGATACAATTCTAAGTTATCCGTAAAATTAATAAATACGGCTTGGAATATAATTAGTTATAGAGTTATGAGAAATAACATAAGGATAAAGAAGAAAATTGTGCAGGAAAACGTCGCGAATAAAAGAAAATCCAAAAAATAAGGAAAAACTCAAATCTGCGACATAAAGAGAGAAGGTACGGGTGAAAATGGAAAATCTCATATAGGTGACAATAAAATTAAGTAGATTTTAGACAAATCGAAATTCAAAAATGCATAGTAAAGATTTCGACATCTATTTGATCATTTTTCGCACAAGATGCATAAAATTGAGATCTATATATATGTTACTGGGGACGGACCTATCGCGAATTGAGAAAAAAAAGGAACGCAAAATCATGATATTTTAACTACATTTTGTATGAACCATGGAACAAAGGAAGCTTGGGCAATGAACGCAGACTTACCCGATTCGGACCCTATCGATCTAGCGACGTGAGAGAAAAACTAACTGCCGCCCAGAGCCGGACGACGAAAGATCGTATGGATGTACAATCAATATTAGTGAGAGGGATGTTCAAGTTTACGAGTTGATAGGAGATAGAATTAAGCATCAAGAGAAATTCAGATACGTCTTTTGGAACCTGAAAGGGGTATAAAAGATGGGACACATCAGTCAGGAGACGGTCAGTCGAGGTTTTGAAAAAGGAGGATACGTCGCAGTACTACGTTTTTGGTAAGATTAACAGTTGGAAAATCGCTAAGTGTTAAATTTTAAATAAGTCCCTGGACTTAGAGAATTTCGGAAAAGTACAAGTAATAAAATCAGTGAAATTTTAATAAGTCTGTTTAATTTAATCAAACAGTGTAAATAAATAGGTAGAATTTAAACTCAGTGCTTAAAAGTGTAAAGTGAGAAGTGCTAAAAAGTGAATTGTGAATTAATTAAAATTTAAAAATAATTATTTCATTCAAAGTGAAAACATTCAAATTTAATTGAGAGTTTTATCGTTAATCTAGAGTGAACGTGTTCGCGAATTGATATTTAAAAATAGATTATAATTTAGTATCAAGTTGTTTAAAAATATTATTAATAGTAAATATTTACATCTTAGCTTAAAAAGAAACACAATTTAGACAGTTCGAAAAGTAATATCAATGATTAGATTTGATTAAATTTAATCACTTTGTGATTTTATTGTTCAGTTAAAATAAGTACGCAGAGAAGGATTAAAAAAAAAGTGAAAATGATAAAAATAAATATTGTCTCTTTGTTTTAAAAGTAATAATGAAATAAATTCGAAAATAAAGGATCCATTGGATACTTTAAAGTTAAGTTTGAAATTAAAATAAACGTTACCTCTTTGTTTTAAAATAGTGGTTCGGGAAAAATAACAATAATCACTCTCCTTTGTTTCAAGATAAAAGTAATAATAATAATATGACTATTTCAGATTTTGTATATCTAATCATCTGCGTTATATTTTGGAAAATATTAACCTCAGTCCTTACGTCAATCAACACTTACGAAAGCTAAATCAATACCTTAAAGCCGCGGTCAAATGGAAAAAAAAATGGTAGTCGCGAATCAATTTAATTAAGACTACATTCTAAACAGCAAGTAGGTAATATTTTGGAACCTTGATCGCAAATTTCGTGTAAACCCGAATGGATATATTTGCATGATCGATCAAGGTAGGTGAGTCAAAAGAAATCAAAATATAAAATAAAAATCAGAAATCAAAAGACAACGTTCCTGAGAGCCGAGAGGGGAGAAAATCATGGGCGACAACGTTCCTGAAAGCCGAGAAATCAAAAAAATGAAATCTTATAATATTTTATATTTTATATATACAGGTTGTAATTCGGTCCAGCCTCTGGTTACGATATTTCAGCAACTAGATCTATCCCAAGAATTAGGTACATATGATACCTATAATATGGTATAACTTTGTACCATTTCACATATAAAGATGTATATATCACGAATACCTATTATCACAATTGTGTCATGCACAAATGTCTACTTCAAATACCTATTACCACATTCGTGTCAAAAACAAATACCTACTTCTAAATATCCTTTCAAAATTAGGTTAACCTCATTTACCAAAATGTACTATGAAAATCCAAAAACGATAATGTACGATTGGCCTTCTAAACTATCAGCTGATGTAAATATTACGTCACTGATAACAGATACAAATATAACCCACAAAGAATTCATAAGACTTTAAAATAGGTCAAAGTCCTCTTAATTACAGGAACTGCATTCCAGCCGAACTCTAAAATAAATAAAACATCGTGTCTGATAAGGGCAGGTTTCTCAAAGCTAGTTCTTCATGCCAAATCACAGCAAGCATATTCATGTGTGTCTTATACACTGGCTAGAAGTCAAAATAATATCAATAAGAAAACATCCTAAATACCTAACTACGTACGTCATTGATGAATAGCTCACTCAAGATACCTATTCGGTTAATTATGGTTCAATTAAGTCGCACATACTAGTTATGTGATCATATCCAAAGTGGCCAAATCTAAGTGTCATAATAATTTTGTACGTATGAGTACAACCTATTTCCACCCAATGTCAAATAACTCAGTCAAATTCAACCAGAAGAGGAGGGAGTGGTCACTCCTTATAAAATCCATCAACGAAAACAAAACAAAAAAATGTGGTTGTCAGACCGCGATACCAAAACTGTCAAACAAACAAACAAATATATTACTTAGTATATCGTATTTATTCGTATTTCCTATTAGTATTTATGTATCGAGATATCGGACTCAGGACTCACAACCCTGGGATTTGAGATTCTTGGTTCCCAATGTTTCATGTGAGAAAATGTTACATTGTGAATTATAAAAAACGTATGTATACATATATGTATTTGAATGTATAATCCACTGGGTGATGTGAACCCGCCTACAGCTGGCGTTTTAGGCCTAAGAATGGTCATGTCACATCGCTTCTTGGAGTGGTGGCAAGCCTAGGAAACTTGTCATTACAACAACCGTGAGTATATGATTGTTCAGAAGACGAAACCGGTTCGCTTCAGCAGTCGTAAATCCGGAGGTGATGGAATTTGGAGTGTACTGGACCCAGAGGAGGTTCGATCGTAGCGCTAGAGGGTTGTGGATCTGGAGGTGTGGGAAAGCCTCGCAAGTATCTACCACTAGAGGCACCTGACGACGGTGTGAAAGTCTTATTCGACCTTGGTTCACCCGGTTACATTGCAGGAGGAGGCGCCAAATTTTTAGCAGCAATATTGCTTTCCGAGTTCGTCTTCGTACAAAATCGTAAACACTAACCATACTTACAAAAAGTAAATCTACATGTACGTACCCCACAGGTCGTCGCAGAACTGGAGAGAATTTTGGAGAGCATATGATTCATAATTAATATTGTACTAACCTATATTCGATTGATTTAACTATATATGTTTGCTATGACACTAAATTAAATGTTATGTATTTTCCACAGGCTTTACGGTTTCTAAAGGAATTAGAATTAGGAGATAGGGATTATCAGAAAAATTTTAGTTAGGTTGAATGATACCAGCGTTCGCAATATCTCGACGTAATCCAAACTCCTTACCCAATCACTAACCTGAAAAGAACCAAGGTTACCACAAAATGAAAGTAATTAAAATCCTATATCATAAATCAAAAAAATTACACAACGTTTGATGGAATTTAATTACAATATAAATACGAAAATATTTGCGTTCAAGGCCGTAGATAACGTATTAAATTAGTTAAGTACATATGTCTATAAAGATATATAGTACAAGAGAGCTTTAAGTAGCTTTCTGTAGTTATCAGAGAAGTTAAGGGTCCAATTTTCATGGAGGCTTATGTGTTGTAGGGGAAGAATTTTCCAACCCTACGAACACATATGTAAAGCCTTAGAAAAAATAAATAAATAACGATCATAGCCAAGAGAGAAGAAAATTCTATATTGTTTTAAACAAAAAAAAAAGAATTATATAAATATAAACACCCAAAAAGGTGAAACATTACAAATATCAGGAACCCAAATTCGTATGATGTTTGGGGCCAAATTTGGTCTCCTAATAATTAAAGGGTTAAATGTGCACCCTATGATAAGCTTTCAAGGGGTTATTTTTAATGTAGAACAGAAGTTTAAAAAGTGATATTAATTATTGTTAAATATAGATAAACCAAACGTAAACGTAGTAAAAGTGATATTTTTTGTCATAAATACTCAATCACCCATTAGGTAATTGAATGGGCAATGAAGATAACGAATATGGTGCTAATGAAGCGTGAATCTTCAGGTAAGTTAAGATAAAGGTAAAGGGTTGAATTAGCCGCTCATTCATGGCATTATTATATGGTGATTAAGCGGTAGATATAGGGAGGTAGGCAAGGCGAAGGTCAGTGGTGACCTTTTGTGATTCATTCATTAAATTTCACACGTCTCACTTTAAAAATAAAATAAAATACGACCAAGCGGAGGGGGTTGGAGATACAATAGCGGTGTATAGATTCTATTGTTAAGGATAACGAAGGAAGTTGTGTAAAGATAATGTGTATCGTGGATGCGTGATGCGTAAGCTATAAATATATCTGTATTTTTATTGGACATTTCAAAAGCATTGATCAAGCAGGATGTTGTTTTTGAATCCATTTATTTGAATTTCACTTTTGTTTTCGGTAATGGATTTATTTATTTGAGGAACATAAACAGTCTTAGTAATACAATGTGCGTAAGAGGATAACAAAAAAACAGACTAATTATTAATGTTCACAGATAGATATTCAGAAATATAAACCTGTAAACTAGAATATTTAATAAAAATAGAAAGAAAAAAAAACAGAATAAAGCAGCAAATAAGAAAAATAATAATACGAATGTAAATTCAACAAACGATAAACCTATAATATGCCTACAATAAACAGCAATAAAATAAATGTGATTATAACTATACTTAAATAGACTTGTGTTGGAACGGGAAAGGGGAGGAGAGGGATAAGGAAAAGTTGCCACGCAAGTAATATTAAAATATTAAGTACAATCAATTTAACAGTCGTGAATATGAGTTAGAATGTGATACAATGAAATTCTGTAGTGATAGTAACTAGCAGTGAATATGTCAGCACGAGTGTCTATATTTGCAAATTTATTATTATAGTAGTTACATGTCCTTTGCATAAATTCAATTTGATTGGAATTGGTATTGCATCTATCAATGTAGAAAATGGTATTTTGTCTGCTATATCGAATTGGCGCATGAAAATTTATTTTGTTCAGCAACTCCGGGCAGTCAACTTTTGAGTTAATAATTTTATACAAGAGCATCTGATCAGCGACAATCCTCCTGTTGAGTAGTTTCGTGATTCGAAAATGTTTCTCGATTTCGTCGTAAGAGTTGTATATGTTGAATGATTTAAAATTGATGAATTTGAGAAATCGTTCCTGAACTCTTTCTAACCTGTTAACATAAACAATATAGCGCGGGTTCCAAACCGGTGAACAGTACTCCAGGTGAGGACGAACATGTGAATTGTAGAGAGTCAATGAATGGATGAATGCTAAATCTTGGAAGCGGAAACCCTTACACCCGATCGAGCTGAAACTCGACAGAGAGCCTTGTTGTCGATGAAAATGCATTCTATCAATTTTGGTGGCAATAGCGCACACACGCGCGTACACATTCGCGCACACGCGCATTTTCCTGAAATTGGATGAAATGTTGGCGCAACTAGATCGTGCCGTTCGATGCATAGGACTGTTCCACCAGATAAGAAAAATCCACAAAACCGCACAAGAGTCCCAATTGCTCCCAACCGTCTAGAGCCAGTGAGACTATGGCATCACTGATTGGGGCATGTTGTGAAGCTGAAGGTAGTGGGGAGGAGAAGGAGATGAGGGGAGGAAGGTGGGGAAATACATGACTATTCAGATCTGATCACCAAAAACGCCCAAAGCCATTTAAAGCAACGTTTCACTTCTTAGTGGTGAATTTTTACAAAAAACCCTTCAGTTTACCCTTCACAGAAAATACCATATCCAGTTTAGTCATAAAATACGCATAAGGCATAATATTTATAATCTAATATCAGTGGAATTAATACTCGATGTGCCGTGATTGGAAAAAGCTGTCATTTGAATAATTTCCTTTGATATATCACCGCTTAGTTTTTTTTATTTACGTATTGGAAAAACCTCTGGCTTTATAGATTTACGACCATTTCGGGTATAAAATACACACGTTGCCGGGAACAAAACATCTCAAAAAGACCGATAAAATATGTGATTTTATGTGAAATCAGCAACTGGCGAGGCTACAAAAATTAATTATGCATAAAATAACATTTCTTTGTTTACACCATTTGACTCGAGTTTAAAGCAAATTTTGGGTATAATCCTACATTCATCGGGGCAGTGTGATAAAAATATGTATTTAAAAATGGAGTAACCATAAAACCAGAATTCTGCCACACTCTCTGCAGAATTAGGAGCAGAAGAAAGCAAATTAATATACCTTTCGCAATAAAACAATAAAAACTAGCACACAATTGTATTAGATATTTGCTACATCTTTTGATTACAAAAATAGTTTTTCAGTTTGGTTGAGTATTTTGTCCACAAATCCAAATTTAAGTATTGAGTGAAAAAAGCGGCGCAACCGTTTCTCTTAAAGTGTATTTTCTAACAACACGTTTCCTGAATAAAAAGATTATATTAAATAATAAATTGAAATAAAATAAAATAAATCCAAGATGAAATAAAAAAAAAAGTAAGTGGCAAGTTTATAAAATCAATATACTTTTTTATTGATGGTGATGGTGATGGTGGTTAAATATGATGGTGTGCGAGGGTGGTTGGGTGAATAACAAACTAACCGGTCCGGGTGATTATCTATTACGCTACTGTGTGTACTGTCAAACATTAATGGTTGATGGTTCGCACCCGATTTGAGGGGGAAAATGTTTCCATAGTTACAGTAAGATCATATACACATCACCTATATGGTGAATAAATTAATACGAATATCAAAATATGATAATAATAATAATAATACCATAGATTCTATCTTCGGTAAGTTATTGATATCAAAGGAATTAAGAAGATAATTTTGGTTTTTAAATACTATTTTAATAAAAAAATGTTCATAAAAGCACAACTTAACTACGATGTGTTTTACAGCTGAACCAATTACACAGTAGTAATTCACTCGCGAAAATACCACAATGTATCTTTGTCACTTGATTATGAAATACATGGTATACGGGGGTAAAATGCACAGACTTAAATTGGAGGTGATCTACATGATAGTAATAATAAAAAAGATAAATATTTTTTTTCAAAATTTCGTTGATCTTTTGCCCATATAAAAATATTTATCCATAGCATTTATTATTTTTGCACACAAACAATAAACACTTTTGTACCTGAAAACTATCTTAAAACGTTGAAATTTTGAATTTTTTTTCAATCTTTTTACTTGTACTACCATCATGTCGAATCGCCACTCGAAGTTTGTACACTTTATCCCCGGACACCCTGTATAATACAAATGATAGGTACCTATCAGTTTACTTTTTCAGAACAAATTAATCAGTCCATAGTTATAAATCATAAGTCTTTACATGAGTCGTAATAAAATATTTGAAAGATGGCTCTAAAAATATAGTTACTATTATTTAATAACTTTTTATTCTCTCTTCACAGCACGTGTTTAGTTTTCTACCGAAATGATCCGAGCTATTTGCTACAGAAAAACAACTCGGTCAGAAACGCGTTCAGTCCACGTCGTTCCAAAATAATTCAGAGACATTAATATTCGCAAAACACTACACTAATGTATCTCTCTCAGAATTGAGATTGATGATTGTTCCGATGCCTCACTATGTACGAGTTATTATTAAAAATGATAGTATCTGTCAGTCGGGAGATGCGAAAAAAAGAATTGCGAAATTACTTATCATTAGCAGTCCATAATGTATCTAGTCGGGATATGTAATGACGTAACTCGAAAAAACTAGGGAGTGTAATTATTAATTTCTGGCTTTCAGTTACTGTTTTGTTCTATTTAATGTGGATGACTTTATATTAAAACACTGATTGTATTTTATGAGATAGACTTTTATTCTTGTGACGGTTATACAGAGAGCTTGTTAGCGTGACCACAGACGACAATACAATGTGTTACAATCACCTCTAGCACTAGTGATGTGCGACACCAATAGTGATGTTACATCCCCTTTCTTTATTTATAAAAACAATAAAAATTCAAATACATTGATATTAGACATTATGCTTACATACAATACAATAAAATCTTAAATACACTGACATTAGACATTATACCTATCGGGTTGTTTGACCACTCTACCATATCTGGTAATGTAAGGGTTGTTCAAATTATTATATTCTCCCACCTGTCCCTCATCTCCAGCTTCTGCCTCTTCAAGTGCCGGATCAGATCGCATGGACAGATGGTCATTATTAACATTTGTATTATATCTCATTTTTAAGTGAATTCTATTTCGTCTGTACGTGTTACCATAATAATCTTCAACAATATAAGACCTGTTACATTTTAATTTTTCCTTGACCACAGCTGGTAACCAATTACTTTTAGGGTTTTTCTTAAAATACACATAATCTCCTGTTTTAAATATAGACATAGGTTTTGCATTGACATTATAATATTTAGAATTTTTTGAATTATTTTTTTCAACGCAGTTTTTGTAATCTGAGAATCTTACAACCTTTGGTTTTAATTTAATTTGAGTTGAAGGAATATTCATTCTTAAAGTTCTAGACATTAATAATTGAGCAGGTGACGGTAAATTGGCTTTAGGTGTGTTTCTATAATGTAATAGAGCTATATAAGGATCTGTATTTGTTTCTTTTGACTTTTTTAGAATATTTTTTATAATTTTAACAGAACTTTCTGCCTGACCATTAGATTGAGAATGATATGGACTAGTAACTACATGTTCTATATCCCAATCGTATAAAAATGATTTGAATTCAATAGCTTGAAAAGGCGGACCTCCATCAGAGACTAAAGACATTGGTATACCATGACGTGCAAAAATAGATTTTAAGTGAATTATGACATTTTTTGCAGTAGAATTATTATTTAGGAAAGCAGTTTCAATAAACTTTGAATAGTAATCTGTTACAATGAGGTACGTTTGATTATCAAAATACATTAAATCAATACCTACTTGTTGCCATGGAAACTTATTAATTTCATAATTTATCAGTGGTTCCTTCTGATTAGAAACTTTAAATTTATTACATATTTGACATTGCTCAATTAAATTTTTTATATCTACAGTGATACTAGGCCAATATAAAGTATCTCTAGCTAATCTTAGACATTTGTTTATTCCTTGATGTCCTTCATGTATTTTGTTTAACATTTCTTTTCTCATAGTTTGAGGTACTAGCAATTTATTACCCTTAAATATTAACTCATTAATGACATGAATTTCGTCTTGAATATTATAATAACATTTTAAAGTGTAATGAACTTTATCTTTGCTATTCGGCCAACCTTCATAATAATATTTTTTTAATATTTGCATAGTTTCATCCAAAGCAGTAGCATTACTCAATTTTTTACGATATTCTTCACTAATAGCTAAGTTCATATATATTGAATTTACATGACAATGTAGATCAGACTCATAATCGGGTATATAATGATCTTTTAAAGCTGCTCTAGATAAAGTATCTGATATATACATTTCTTTACCTGGGACATGTATAACATTTAAATCATAAGATTGAAGAGCTAACATCATACGTTGCAATCTAGCTGGTACATCATGTAAAGGTTTTTTAAATAAATAGACTAAAGGTTTGTGATCAGTTTGTACTGTCACTTTGTTACCATAAATATACTGATGAAACTTATTACAACCAAATTGTATGGCAAATAATTCTTTTTCAATTTGAGCATAATTTTCCTGCGACTGTGTCATTGTTTTTGAACTAAATGCAATTGGACGGTTATTTTGCATAATAACTGCTCCTATAGCTGATTTTGATGCATCGACTGATAAAGTTAGTGGTATTTTTGGATCATAATGACTTAAAACTGTTGCATTTGAAATAGCCTCTTTCAAAGTTTTAAAACATTTTTCACAATTTTCATCCCATGACCATATAACATTATTTTTTAATAAATTTCTCAAAATTTGTGACTTATTTGATAAGTTTTCAATGAATGGGCCCAAATAATTTACCATTCCTAAAAATCTTTGTAAATCTTTGACATTTTTAGGAGACGGCAACTCTAAAATAGCTTTGACTTTCTCTTTGTCAACTTTTACTCCTTCCTTACTAAAAATATAACCTAGGAAACATACTTCCTTGACTAAAAATTTACATTTCGACTTATTTAATTTTAAGTTGACTTCTCTAGCCCTTTCCAAGACTTTTCTTAACCTAAAATTATGAATTTCTTCAGTTTCTCCATAAATTAAAAAATCGTCGACAAAAATTAATATACCTTCCAGATCTCCAAACAAATCTACCATAATCCTATAAAAAATTTCCGTTGCTGCGTTTATTCCAAACGGTAGTCTTAAATACCTGTACCTTCCAAATGGAGTTTGAAAAGTACATAAATCACTACTTTCTTCATCTAACTTCAATGACCAAAATCCAGAATAAGCATCTAGATGTGAAAAATATGCAGCACCTATAAGTTTTGATCTAATTTCATCGATGTTTTTTAATGGAAAATATTCTCTCATTATGCAGTTATTTAATTTTCTAGGATCAAGACAAATTCTTAATTTACCTGACTCCTTGACAGTTATGACAACAGAATTTACCCAAGAAGTAGGTTTAGTAACCTTTTCAATGACCTTCATCTTGTCCATGCGATCTAATTCCTCACGAAGTCTGTTTTGTAAGGCAAATGGGACTTTCCTCGGAGGATCAACGCACGGAACGGCATCTTGACGAAGTTTGAGATGAACGACAGGTGGTAAACATCCGAGACCCTGAAAAATGTCATTATATTCAGTAAATAAGGTGTTATGATCATATTGAACATTAAATATTCTTTTTATAATTCCAAATTTCTGAATAGTTGGAAGACCTAAGACTGATTGACATTCTATATTTGTGACAAAAAATATTATTTTACTTATGACATTTCCATTGATTTGACATACAATATCACAATGACCAATAATAGGTATTTTATTACCTCCAAATCCTGACACTTTTGTAAAAACTTTTTGTAAAATTGTATTACATAAATTTAACTTTTTAAAGTTTGTCAATGACATTACATTTATATCAGCTCCTGTATCCAAGATACAGTCTAATGTTTTATTATTAATTATTATATCTATGTGCCATGCTTGACTTGAATAATTGTTATTATTAATATTTCTGATTGTTGCAATAAAATGACCCTCAGTGAAATTAGCACTGTCATCATTGGGTTTTGATGACTCTAAGTTTAAATTTCTGACTTTATTGTGACAATTATTTTTAAAACAATATTTAGCAAAATGACCAAAAGAATTACATGACCTGCATTTGACATTGACTGCTGGGCACTTGTAGCGATGATGCTGACCACATCTTCCACATGGATTGATATGACCACTTGACCTTGGCTGTGATGATGATGATGGTGATCCATGACGACTTGAAGATCCAAACTGACTTGATCTTCTTGAAGTTGACCCTCTTAGACTTGACTGACATGATGCTCTCGACTGTCTTGAAGTATTTTTATTATGACTGATTTGAAGAATATTTTCTGTGTGTGTTTGTTGGTTAATTTTCTCTGCATTGCTTTGTGACAATAAGATGGTTTTTGCAATTTCAATCGTTTTTTGTAATGACAATGTAGAATCTTGTAATAAGCGTTGACGGATATGATTTAAATTTGCACACATATTTGCAATAAATATGTCTCTTACCAGAGATTCTCTTAAATTTCCAAATTCACAATCCAAACTTAAATTTTCCAAGTCCAATAGAAAATTATTGATGTCTTCTGAATTATTTTGTTTTCGTGTAAAAAATGAATTTCTTATCATTGTTAAGTTTTTGTGAGGTGCAAAATATTCATCAAACTTTTTCTTGACTTGTCGTAGCGTGCTTGATTCCATGTTCATGTTAAATGATTTGAAAATTTCCATACCTTTGGAGCCAATTGAATGAAGCAGAATTGCGATTTTTCTTTGTTCTGTAGCTTCTTCCAAACCTGACGCTACCAGGTATATTTCATAGTCTTGCCACCAATTTTTCCATTTTGAATCATTATTCATATTATTTGACAACACTTGCAGATTTGACAGGGCATGAAAATCATGTTGTATGTGTGACTTTTGCGCGTCCTTCGCCATTTTAAATTATACTTAATATTTTTCAATTTATGTTATTAACATCCAACTTCCAGTATTATTATTATTTATTATCGAGATCGCACTTCTGACACCATGTTTTGTTCTATTTAATGTGGATGACTTTATATTAAAACACTGATTGTATTTTATGAGATAGACTTTTATTCTTGTGACGGTTATACAGAGAGCTTGTTAGCGTGACCACAGACGACAATACAATGTGTTACAATCACCTCTAGCACTAGTGATGTGCGACACCAATAGTGATGTTACAAGTTACTTTACATTACATTCTTCATTTAAAAAAGGAAAACAGGGAACCTACTTATATTCTTTAGCCGCCTGCAGAGTTAACCACATCAAGTACAATTATTACAAATAAGCGCTAATTCTACAATTACAAAGGAATATAATTCCAAACGAATTGTTTCAGGAAAATTGTTTAACGATATGCGAAATATCACTGAAGAGATAAATCAGTAGACGTATCTTATAGGCTTTTACATGTACACCCGAAATAAGCTAATTTTTTCCATACTTCTCGTGAAATTCATCAAAAATATCAAATACAAATTATTTTCTTGAACATAATAGTATAATGTAATCAGTTTGATTTGTCTCTCTGGCGCCGGAGAGTCAAATGATTTTATGTAAATTTAAATGTTTCACACATAGCGAGATGGACAAGTACAGCTCTGGTTGCGCGACCGCCATTTTATGAAATCGGTGCTGTCGATAAGTAAACTTTGTTATTTAAAAAAGTTTAATCAATCAAACAACCCACAAATCAGCAGTAACAACGAGAATCGACAACAATCGCGCACTTTGCAAAATATCTTTGCACGATGGCACTGACTTGATCACGTGACAGTTAAAAATCCGCCGCGCGCTCAAGCCTGTAGTGTAGTCAGCCTTCCAAACAAACGTTATGATGTCAGTTTTCTATCAAAATCGGTAAAGATGAAACTTCTAGATATTTTTATGCTGAGGGCGAATTCATAGAAAGAGTCAGATGAGAAATGTTTAATTGCAACACCGATTAAGAAGCTTTTACAATGCTTTTCTCTCAAGACACAATTTTGATTTATGGGACGTCTCAGGATAAAGTAATAAATAATGTTAATGCTCGGAATCTACTCCTAACTACGAGACGTAAGACTTCTGCGGAATGTCATTATTCAACATCCTTAGATCTCTTGGGTTAATGGTTACCACGAATAATGTGAAACGCTAATGGCGTGCTTTGAGATTAATAGTGCAGTTATTACACATGTCAAATGAAAAATACCTATATGTTACAAATACAAATAAAAAACCTTTTCTTAAAATAAAAAATGCAAATGCAACTGAAAATGAAACGTGAAATGTGACAAAAAACGTTAAAACTGATTAGATAGTAATATACTCGTAGGTAGTAGATAGTTAGATAGGTCAATCAATAGCGTTGAAGTGACAGCACAGCACATACGAGTACTTTTGTGTATATTGGTGCATAAGCATACACTTGCATAAAGATCGGGCGAAGTGGATTTGATTTTTAATTAAATCTACAGTTTTATTACAAGGTTGATGAAATTTTGCACACTTGACCTTTAAAACAAGAGGAAGGTTAAGTTTCGAGAAATTCTGCGCAACGACAGGGGAACACCGGGGACTTCAGCTAGTAAATAAATAAACAAAATAATTATTGTTTTTTTTTTTTTTTTTTTTTTTTTTTTTTTTTTATTTTATTTTATTTTTTTTTTATTTTTTTTTATTTTTTTTTTTATATTCAATAATATTATTATTGGGTTTATAAAAACAGTTTATTTTTAAACAAGTTCTGCTGTGTAATTATTATTACGCGTGACAGCTGTTTCGCCCTCTGAAGGCATTATCAAACTGTAAATAACAATAAATAATTATTGTAATTATTCCAGAATGGAAGATACTTTCAGTATCGCCCTAGTGTATGACCACCATTCAGAATTGAAATGTTTCATGAAGTCCCATTAGCTAAAAACTGAATGTCACCCTAGCTGTCTTTATTAGGTACTTTGTAATTAGTTATGGTTCAAATATTGTTACTATATACTGTCAAATTATCCGTGTAATAACTCATCTAATAATATTTTTTCTTTCTTTTTGTAATATGTGGTGTTTGTGTGTACTATTACTTTATGTTTGTGATTACTCTATGTTTGCTTCATTTAAATGTAAATTGTTAACCTCGATACAGGCTTAGTCCTAGTGTGGTTGATTTTTATGAGAAAAAACACGATTTATGTACAGTGAGATGCGATAAATAAATAAATTGTTTGTGACCAGATCTGATACTTCCTAACCTTCCTCTTTTCTATCCCCTCTCCACTACCTACAACTTGAAAACATATCCCAATTGGGAATGCCATAGTCTCACTGACTCCAGACGGTTGGAAGCAGTTGGGACTCGTGTGCGGTATTCACATAAAAAAATATACGAGTGTTAACAAACTTAATAGAAATCTTGCTTACAGTGATATAGATAACAAAAAAATTCTATATAGTTCAGATTTTATTTTTGCTTTTCTCATAAATATGAATCCATATTTCACCAATTATTCGTTTGGTACATTTCACCCTGTTTAAGGTGAGATATTCACGAGTGAGTGAGCCCGAACTTCGGCCGCTGCCAGATTGTTGGCATTAAACATATCAAAAGCACGCTTCACGTAATAAAGCCGCACGCATGACGCGGAATGTTTATTCTGTTCACGCGTCGCGACGCCGAACGCGAGAAACGCTCATGGAAATGGGGCCTAACCTTTTTAGCACTTATTCGAGGCAAAAGTTCAATTCGGAGGAAATTTATTGTGAATTTATTTGTGAAAAACTAAACTGAAACAGAGATTCTCAAAAGATGGCCGTTGGAAATACAATTCCTGAGTGGATCAATTCATGTCGTAAGGCGACATCAAATTTGTTCCTAAAGTCCTGGGAATACTCAAAACGCATGGAGTAGGCTTAATTACTTGAATAGAAATACGCAAAGACTTATTATCATAGAGACGATGGGGCCGAGTTTAATAGTTTTAGGTATTTGTTACTAGATATACGCCAAAACTAAACGGCGAAAACCTTGATAATTTTCACTAAGTATACCGAAATATCACCCGTAAGAGGACTGGAAAGCGCAACACGGTCAGCTTATGAATTTTCAAAATTATTAACGATATTATTGGCTCACCTACTATGTTTAAACTCATCCCTTTCAATATATCTTCACGTAGACTCAGAAATAATTAATTGCTTTTCCTCAATCAATACTCCACAAATTACGGATACAATTCTATATAAGTTATATTTTGTAATGTTGTGGCAGAACAATGAAAACCGTGATCATGTCTTGAATTGACATTATCTTATTGTTTGTTGTGCCTTATTTTTGTCATAGCTGTAATTTTTTTCATCCTGTATTGTATTATTTCTCCTTGTATTAACTTGGTGTTTAATGTGTTTTTATTGGACACAGTATTGAAATAATATTACTAGCTCAAAAGGCAGAATATGCCGAGGAAAAGAATAATTGAAAATGGAACAGAGAGTCCAATGAGTTGGAGAAACTCTGAATTAAGCCTAAATAACCTTTTTTTTTAAAATACACGTTTTAACAAGTTTTGTGTAAATAAATTGTCTACAAACATATTTTCCAAAAGTAAATTTACTATTTTCAAACATTAATCATTTTTCACAAAATTCATGCTGGTAAGATTATTTTATTTGTCAAAGAAAAATAAGCAGGACGAAATTGGAAGTGGTACGTGGAATGAAATTTCTAAGAATACAGTGAGGAATGATATAATTTTCCAGACGTAAGAGATATATTTTCAGATACATTATTCCGCATCCAACACACCAAAATAACTTTATTTGAACCTGTAATAACCAAATATTTTTTACTTGCGTTAGAAAAAGAATACTGAGAATTTACAGAATAGTTTAATCATATTATGTGAATTTTGAAACAAGCTAGTAAGATCTTTCTCTACACACTATTTTAATACAGGTATTCGAGTTATAAAGGTTATTCATATGGTTTCCTCTTGCTTCCACTGCATTCCGTCTACTTTGTCTTACTTCTCCTTGGTCAACCCCTACGAGCGTACTGTAAATTTGTACACCGTAATTAAAGTATCGTACCGTGATTAATTGGAAGTTATTTGAAGGACATAATCATATGAACAGTGGCGGCTTCTGACTTTTTTCATGCTTGATTGCTTGAAGGAAAAAGAAATTACGTTGAAAATCGATCATTTTACCACAGGGCTTTGCACGAATTTGAATTTTATTTTTTTCCGATACACGTAGGTACTTCTTTTGAAATAATTGAAACAAAAAAGGAATAAAAAATGGCGTCTTATTAATTTTTAATTTCGATACTTATTTATTTATTTATTTCTAAATTCATGCCCGGCTGGACTTTTACATGTTATTTTTTTTTTACAAAAAACATCTAAATAATCACAACAAAATAAATTAAAAAAAAAAACAAAATGAAAAAACAAAATCAAAAAGAAAATAGAAGACATAATAAAACAAGAACAATATCAAAACGAAATAAAGTGGAAACTATAGACACTTCACCATGCTCGATGGAAAAATATAGTACTAGGAAAATTACAAAACTTTGGTAAGATAAACAAAGCTACGTAGTTTCTATAGTTAAATTATATTATATTTGATATTCTTCTTTCTGAAATAAATTGGGTAATGACTTGTTTATATTTGGTGAATGATGTGTTGACTATATCAACAACATCTTTATAGTCATTACCCAAATTTAGTATACGGCGAACGGGGGTATAGATTCTGTGTTAGAGTTATCACAATAGAACGGTAGATAATGCCTCGATGTTGGTTTGCGAGGTATATGTAAAGAAATCAAGTATAATAGTTCAGGGCTGTCAGTTATTGAATTTATGTATTTATATAATTTTTAGGTCATTAACTATTCTAGGTTCAGATAATTTTAGTAAATTGAGTTGATATAGTAGATAATCATAGTTGACGCATTCCCTTGTAATACCCATTCTGCAATTAATAAATCTGAATGACTAGCGTAACTAGGTGCCCACACTGTGGAGTTGTACTCAATTTGACTCCAAACCAATGACATATAAAATTTTTTATAGGTTTGAATATTTTTAAATTGGCTGCAAATTCTTATAACAAAACCCAACATTTTCAAAGCTTTGTTTGATGTAATTTCAATGTGGTTTATAAAATTCAGTTTTTGGTCAAAGTTTACACCTAAACCATTCACTTGGTTACAACGGTTAGAACTACATCATCGATGGAGTAATCATAAATTATTGGATTTTTTATTCTATGAAATCTCATAATTAGACATTTGTTTATATTTACTTGTAGATAGTTCTCTTGGCATCAAACAAATAGTTTAAACAAGTTATTTGACAATGTTTGACAGTCATTCATATTTCTTATAGCTTTGTATATTTTCATATCATATATATTCATATAAACTTCGACATTGTTGAATATAGTGAGCACATCGTTCACAAATATCAAAAATAAAATTTGTCCCAAATGTGACCCTTGGGGGACACCACTGGTAGCAGTAAATTTATAAGAAATAATGCCATCAATTTTAACGGCCAATTACCTGTTACTTAAATAACTGCTAAACCACATGTATAAATACTATTCCTATTTGGTCCTAATTCCCAATGCTTTGCTGAAATCAGTATAAGAGTAGACTTAATCAACTTGTAACTTCTTAGACATGGATTCGGATATATAGTTTTGGTAAATTAAAAGATTGGACAAAGTAGATTTTTCTGAAGTAAAACCATGTTTATAATAATTTATGATGGGAATAAAGATATAACTAAGTTAAAATGAGTTGCGTAAGCCTAGAAAATCCAGAGAGAAAAAGTTCTGCATATTTAATTATGCGAGAGCTTACCATGCAAGCGATTTTTCCGTGTCAAACAAACTAATTTTCTGCTAACTAGTAAAGATTTGCAGTAAAAAATTTGGTGCTTTGTTAGATAATAACATAATTTTCAATTTTAGATCATTAGCATAAAAAGATTTCCGCCGCCAGGGCTCATTTCTGATCTTAGGTGCGTACAAAAGAGGAACCCTCTAACTGAAGCACGTCTCATAAATAAAAGATTCAAGATTTTTATAACAACCTATTTTTAAATTGATAACTTTTACGAAGGGAGCCAATAAAAATAGCGCCGGGAAAAAGGTTTTCGCAAACATCGCTTTATTCGCAACCGACCCTACTCGAGATGAGGGGGTATCTACCTATCAATTAACCTTGGCGGCCTTGGACCCGAACATGGCATTGTAACCCAGAAAACCTCAACTCAGGGGCGTGTAACGTATGTGACAGGAATTTAATTTTCAAATCGAGTTTTTGAAAAATCGGTATATTTACAGTAGGAAAGTAAAAAACATGATCACCGTACAGTATTTGCAAATCTATTATATCGTATTTAAACTTACCTATCAACTAGAATTTATCTAAATTTATCTGTTTCTAAGTGTAAGAGAGTTTATGTAGCCTTTATTTAAAAATAAAAAGATATTTAATTGTATAATAGCATCCTCCTGCGTCAAGCGTAGTTATATATTTAATATTTTATTAAAAAAATTGAGTAGCTTTCACCAATTAAAACTAAGCTTGCGGGAATTTAAGTACATACGCCACATTAGAAGTGTAACGATTAGCGGAATAAAAAAAGATAATAAATTGTGATAATATTGTGCGGTTGAAGAAAAATTCAACGGTTTTCCAGATTGATTGATGAAAGAGGCCGCCTATTCTCATTTTATTTCGGACAAAATACGTGTAGTTAAATAAATAGACTAACCGAATTTTCAGGTATAAACATTTTTTTTTTGATTAACACACACAGGAGGCCCTGAGGAAAACAATTTCCTCGAGGGCCTGTGTCATCTTTTGGAAACTTTTTGGAGGGTCTTTTTTAAGGAAAGGAAGGAGAGGATATTCTGGAAAGATAAAGGGTATGAGAATTGGGTAGGAATCTATGGATCAGTGTGTCTAGGAGTGACGGACAAATGAATATATCCCTCCCACGAGAGACCAGTTGGATAGGTCTTTGGGGATCACTGGTGAGGCACGAAATGAAAGAAAGTTGTGAAGGTCACATGTGTTTTATTGGTGAGTCAGTAGCCGTGACAAGGAGATGATGAAGGACAGATGTAGAATACTCCGGTTGCTGCTGTGATGTGTTGGCAGGTCAAGCGCGGGTCAGTGAGTCGACGCCAGGCGCTGGTGACCGGGACTCGATGTAGGTCAGGCACTGGCGAAGAACGCAGGTCTTCAGGCACTCCAGTGCTGACGAGACGGCCGAAGGTGCGACGGACCTTATAGGCGGTTGAACGGGAACGATGTAGACCAGTGAGGATGCTGCGTGTCCTCGTGGTGGTCATGGTAGCGTGGAAGAAGCGCTGGTCAGAGACGCTGGAACCAGGGCGCTTGTAATCCGTTTTAGCGCTGGCCGCGGACGTGGCCGAGGCGCTACGATGATGTCCCGATAGAGTCCATGATGATAGGGGCGAAGCCGGGTACGTGTCCCTCGCGCTAGTAAGAAGAACGCGGGTGATCTTTGATCCTTGTAGACTGGCGGCAAAATTATGACTGACTGACTGGCTCGCTGCGTCGGGCTTATTTATACTACCCGGCCGACGGCGGCAGTAGGTAGATGGATGGCAACTAAATTCTAGGCACTCGCACAGACTGTGTGTTTCGGGAACCTTCGACATTGCGGCGATTAAGCATAGGCCGTAGACTCGAACCTTCTGGCGAGTTCTCGTAGTATCCCGGACTGAGTGCGCGTTAGTATTGTCGCGAGTATGCAAGTAGGTCTTGAAACAGGTAGGTTGCTTTGTTTTGATTTCGGCTGCAAATACGTACCTAAGTAGCAAGTACGTACCTAAGTAGGTCGAGCGTTTTATTATTAATTATTCAATGGATTAATATCGACGCTACAGGTCAAAGGGTCTCCCCAAACCAGCCTCTCCCGATCTGGCATGCCACGCAACTGGTGAGAAGGCGCATCCTGAACCTACCAGACCCGATGAACCCGGGAACCCCTGCTATATCACCAAACATAGCGAACCACTTGGGGTGACCTATGGCAGAGGCGTTGGTTATCCAATAAATGGTTCCCGGGGCGGCGGTACCTAAACCCGGATCTCAAATCGAAAATTGGTCATAGAGTTAATTTTGTGAGAGTACAGTATCGTTTTTCCATGAAAAAATTTTCAAATGCTGGAATAATTTTAACAGTGAAACTTTTAAACAATCTCAGCCCGTCACTTTTGTATAACCCTCGCGTATTACATCTGCAAAGGTCGCCACGGCCCGACACTGCCCGCGTGCCGTGTCATCATTGTGTACACGGACCTGGGTTTACGTCATCGTCCTGAAAGTTTTTCAAAAGCTAGCCGCGGGGCAGGGGGCGCTGGATGGGGGTGCTCTAAGGGGGAGGGCAGGTGCGGCTTTTCATTAGGGAGGAAATGAGACATCAAAAGCGGGCAGGTATTCAATTTAGAGATTCGCTGCCGAAAGCAAATGATTGCTTTTAAAATGGAAACTTTATTGCCAAGCTTTTTCACATTTACCCGCGAACATTTTTTATTAATTTATTATCATTGAATTTCTAAGAACGAAATTTAATGGAGGTGTCACAATATCAAGTATGTTTTACAAGATAGTGACAGTGGAAATTCAACACACTCTTGAAAGTCAACCAAAATGATGAAAAAAAAATCTAGGTTTATAGTCCATTTTTCAACCCTTTTAAATATCTTATACCACTTTTCAAAAGTTTATTGAATTGACACTATCCTGAGTTGACACGGAACCATTTGACACGCGATACAAATGATTAAAATTGTAGGATAATGAATGTATGCATGGTTAGCGTTAAAATATTCAACGAAATTTTAATCAATACATATAACAAATGTATTAATTTGATACGTTAACGGAAGGTAAACAACAGTCCTTACCCCAACCACATCAACTGACTAAGTTAACATTTTTACGTTTTCTAATCCCGAATCAATGATGGTTATGTGTAATTGCATTATAAGGTCTATAATTGAATACGCCTCAGCATATACTTCGCCTCATACTAGCAAAAATACATTGAGAAATTATGAGAATGCGTGGAGAGTACCCGAGATGAATCACGAAGATTTTCTCGCTACCAAAGTCTCCAGTCAAGAGGAAGTGAGACAATTGCAGTAACGGCGTTTAAAATCATAATAATAATTTAATAGATAGCCTATAGTATTTTCTTTAGTCATTAGTCCATACCTTCTGGAATGCTTTAAGTTTTTCGTATCGAACAACTACAGCAAGGGACGGCACTATGATCTGCCATGTGTCCCACATACGGACGTACTGGCTTGCCATCGCACGACACGAGGTATGGCGCCATTAAATGACGTTTCCTGACTGTTGAGATTTTTAACAATAGCCTTGAAGGATTATTATGTGTATGGTATGTTCTTTTTTAAATAATGTATCTAAAAATATGTCACTTATATATTGTAAATGGACACACAGTCTGTATTACACAGAAAGATATAGCTATTTTCGGACTATTTCCTTTACCATAATATTACTTTAACTTTTAGTTTGGCAGAAAATTCTGCACTGGGACATTCCTACTAATCGTCCTAATTAGTGGAATGGAGTTGAGACGAGGGGAGTTATTGGATTTTCCAATTTAGAGCTTGCTTCGCTTTATGCCACTAGATGGCTAAGGGTTCTTTAAAGGGTACTTCGACAATAATTGCACCCTAATTCTACGTTCACTTATAAATCTGATGTAAACATCCGTAAAGATGATGTGACATCAATTGACTAAGGGCAAATATAAGGCTTAAATATAGCACTAATTAAAACTTCATCTTATAAATCTGATGCAAATATCTGTAAATTGGGTGTGACATCACATGATGAAGGGAGCAATAAAGGCAAATTTATAACAATAGCACCATCATGTCCATCATTAGAGTCTAACAGATCTGACGCAAATACTCGTTAAAATTGTTTTACACTACTTGATTAAGGGATCAATGGCGGTAACTTAAAAATAATTGCACTGTGATCAGAGCTTCAATAATAATGATTGCAATTGGAACTCGCTTCGCTTGGGCGCTTCTACACGGCTAAGAGATCATTTACGGCAACTAACGTATATTTGTGCTGTAATAATTATTACAGCTTCGAAAATAATTGTTTTGCAAATAGAGCTTTCCCAGTTAATGATCATTTGTCCAATACTTGGCCAAGAGATCATTAAAATAGCATCTGTAATAAATGCACCAAAATAAACCATTTTAAGATAAAATTTCCTCGTGTTTTATGCAAATGATTTTACATGTGTATTATGTAATGAACAAAATATCTGATTGGTTTGTGTTTAGAATGAATTTATACACGATAATATTATGAAAGGGTTTATAAAAAAAAATATTTTTGTGTATTAAATAGCTAGCAAAAATAATAATTGACAAGGATATTCAATGTTGTACAGACATTGTTAGTTTTATTCGCCATTACATCATAAAGTAGGAAATATCGTCATAAAAGAACGGAAGCAATGGTTGTAAAATGAACGAATAAAATGATACATTTCCCTCTTTTTATAAGGTGGCTTTTTCTATGCTTCCAGTACATTAAGGAATGTTAGACATTGTGAATATTCATTTATTCATCTTGTTTCACATTGACATATACTTCTAGAATCGATCTGGTGAGTATACTCGGTAATAGTTACCTTGATCACTTTAAATTTTAAAAGAAAGACAAACTTTCCCGGGTTACGAATAACCTGAAAATATTTGAAAATCTCCTACTACCACCACAGTAAGCGGAAAATGTTGTTTGTGTTGTGATGGAGGACTTAGCCAGTTGAGGAATTGAACACACTACGCCTGGCTGGGAACAAACGCGATGTAAATTCAGCAACCGACCGGTCTATTTAGTGGCTAGATCAGAATAGGCAGGTATATTACAACCTTCCACTTTCTTTTTTCTTTCCATTGTCCCACTTCCTTCAGTATCACAAAATTTCCCAAAGTAGGTGAATCCCGCACAACAATCCCAACTGTCTGGAACTTGTTGTGCGGGATTCAAAATAGGTGAATCCCGCACAACAATCGCAAACTGTCTGGAACTTGTTGTGCGGGATTCAAAATAGGTGAATCCCGCACAACAATCCCAACTGTATGGAACTTGTTGTGCGGGATTCAAAATAGGTGAATCCCGCACAACAATCCCAACTGTCCGGAACTGTTGGGCTATGGGGACTATAATTGGGTATGTGGGGAGACAGAAAGAAGTGGAGAACTGAATGAGAAGTGAAAAAGAAGGGTTGGGAAGTACCTGACTATTCAGATTTGGTAACCTAACACGGCTAAAGTTGAATGATGGATGCTAACTCAACACAGTGACTATTCAACACACTTTAAAAAAGTGATATAAAGTCATTAAAAACGATGAATTTGTTTTTTAATCTAACCTAACCTAACCTATTTAACCCAGTTAATAAAGTTTTTGTTTCATCATTTTCCATGACTTTTTAAAGATGTGATGAATTATCATTTTGATGATTTATCAGGTCACCCTGTAGTATATATGTAGTTTCCACTAGCTTCGGGTAATCGAGATAGTGCGTAGGGTTCCATGATAACCCAACACAGTGACAATTCAACACACTTTTAAAAAGTGATATAAAGTCATTAGAAACGATGAATTTTTTTTTTAACCTAACCTAACCTACATAACCCAGTTAAGTTTTTGTTTTTGTTTCATCACTTTACATGACTTTATATAAATTTTTAAAAATGTGATGAATTATCATTGTGATGATTTATCCGGTTACCAGTGCGTAGATAGTCACTTAGGAATTATGTCTAACAAAAATCTCATTATATTAAAGATTTTACTACTGAAAGTGCAAAATATCAGTATTCACCAAAATCTTCATGCAATGCTGAAAACGAAGATCGTATGGTTAATACTTTTATGATAAACGGCCTGCTGGTGTCAGCCGCAGAAAACTTTTATATTAAATTTTACCTCAAATCCGCAGCAGAAGGTGCGAAATATGATATATATAATATATTGCGCCAATATTATTTATGATCTGAACTATGGAATTGTAAAGGTCCCTTGGTTAAATCACATTCGTCACACCGTGATATCCAGTCCACAATGAATGACAGGTATTCTAAATTAGCGAGAAAGATTTAACAGGTCCTGCAGGCAAACTCGGCATTATTAAATTGACCCTTTGTTTGTTGTTAGATAGCACCCAATTGATGGTTTTGAGCATCTTGCAAGCATTTTTTATTGATCTAGATTTAATCGTGTGACTATATTTAGAATATGAAAATGCTACAAATAATTACCTAATACTACTCCAATAATAAAAAAAATATAAATAAAAAACAAGAAATTTTTTTTTTCCGTAAAGTGTAAAAATAAATAAGTAGTTTGTTTTTTGTTTATAAAGCTACACACTTGATGTTGTATTTTTAAACCAATATTGTGACGGAATTCGTATTTTAATATTTGGCACACAAATGTTTTGAATCAGATGATAAAGAGATTGATGAATTAAAATAAATTGTTATTCTTGAAAAAAAGGTGTAATTTTGAAAATTTTAATAAAAACCTAAATAAAAATTCAGATCCGGAAATAAATTGGCGCAAGTGGCTCAATGGCCGAAAATATTTTACTAGTCGTGTAGGTATTAGCTCGGCGTTATTAATTGAGGTCTTTGTTTTGTCAATAGAGGTCGCCCTTTTGATCGATTGGCACATTTTTCTATGGATATAACGTGTTTGAGGGTTTTACGGGTATTTAGAGAGCTCTGAGAGTGAAGAGAAAGTTTAAAACTTTAACATTTTTTGTGAAGTTGACGGGCGAGATTTACGATGGGCAATTTATAAATGAGATTTATTACTATTTTTATGAAAAATATTTTGCTGAAATCTGAGACATTCATTAATACATTCTTGCTATTGATTTTCTCGGAAACTTTAAAATCACGAATATAATAAATGAAAATTCCAATTTTCAAGATGGGGGTCTCGAGAATGGGTATCGCCGCCCCGAGAACTATTTATTGGATAACCAACACCGCTGACCAGGTCACCCCAAGAGGTTCGCTACGTTTGGTGTCTTAGCAGGGATGCCCGTGTTCGTGGGGTGAGGTTTTGTCTAGGTCTTGGTGGCGGATGCGCCTGCCCACCAGGTGCGTGGCGTGCCAGATTGGGGGAGGCTGGTTTGGGGAGACCCTTTAACCTCTCCAACTGGTCTCTCGACCCATCACCTTCCACCGCAGTGGGAGGGATGGATTCATACGTCCGTCACTCCTCGACATACTGACCCCAGATTCATACCCACCCCTCACATCTTATTCCATCCCAGAACTTCTTATTCTTATCCTCCCTTTCCATAAAGCTACACATTATCTTCAAGATGACATAAACCGTGAGAGATTTTTTTCCCTCGGGCCTCCTGTGTGGAACTAATGTAAAAAAATGTTTTGTAACGATTTTTTTACTAAACGCTCTCATAAAGATAACAAAAAATCAAGGCTGTAAAAATGCTTGTTTCTGTCATTACTACTTTTTAGAATGCTTCACTTCCTTACGTGGAAAAATGAACCCTTCAGATACGATATAAAATTTTAAAATTTTAACCAATAATTATTTTTCCAACATAAAAAATAGGCTTTGCGTGATGCTAATATTTACCTAAGAAAAATTTGTGTGAACTCAAGATCCCATATTTGTATACGCCAATACAGACATATTTGACATTTCCATCACAGAGCAAATAATAACAACGTTACGAACTGGAAGCGAGCTAACATTTTACATTCCATTTTTATCACTCAAGTTTTCAAGGTTTATTTTTTCTTGAAATAACAAGGTATGGCAAAAATAATTTTAAAATGGCTGTCAATGATAATCTTTTGCATTATACCTAGCTCTGTCATTAAACATTTAGGCCTATTAGATCTATCAAAAAATTTATATATAAAAAATGCAAAATCAGTCATTTTAAATACATGTAGGATTACGAAAGACTTTTAAAATATTTATGTTGAGGGATCAGTAGGATTTATAGGCCCTGTTAGGAGTTCTATCTCTTATATGAAAATATCTGGAGTCGGTGAATTATTTTCCCATTTGATCTCTGTATTTATTTTGCTTATATAATGCACTTGCATAATGTTGATTGACTAGATGATCATTTGCGGAAAAGTGTGTGGAAGGGTTTAGTTTTTTATGGACTAGTTTAATCTAGATAGTATTAAGGATTAGAAACAAGTCAACTTTTTTCCATTCCGTTTTCATCACCAGAGATCGTTAAGGTTTCAGTTTGCGTTAAATAATAACACACATCAAAATTTTTGTACAATTTGTATATTAGTAAAGCGGCCTACAGAATTGTCAATATTATGTTCCAATGATCCGCTCGCAAACCGCATGTACCTACAAATTATCTGTATTTAAATTCACAAAAGACATTCAGAAAATGTATTCAGTGGCTGACAATGAAACTGACAATAATCACATAAGTAACACCACCAACACCCAAAAGTGTGATCATTACAGAAGTTAAAGAACTATTAATCACCAAACTATGTAAACATACCTAAATAACAGAAATTTACAGAATTACCGTAGTTAAGCGACCGACAATAACACATCCAACAAGGCCACCAAAGCAAGAAATGAATATAAAAAATCATCAACTCTTCTTTTTATCGTTGTTGTTGTTGAATAACCGGATACCCGTTGCGGGACTCGAATAACCGGGTACCCGTTGCGTGATTCGAATAACTGGGTACCCGTTGCGGGATTCGATTAACCGGGTGCATGTTGCGGGATTCGAATAACATGATCTTTTCGACCTTTGACTAAGTCCGCACTCACCGGATAATCGAGGTAGTATAAAAACAAAAACTTCAAAATTACAACGAAACACAACAATCTAATACTATAATATTATAATATAATAACAATATAATATTTATTTATTTTTAAAATGTTCTATTCTGGGGTTGCCAGCATGGTGTGAAATCTACCTAGCCAAAAATAAAGAAGTTGATAGAATGTACTTTTGGGAGAATCCCAAACTTGGTCGGGAGTTCTCTTATAAAGGAAAAAAATGTGAGTAAAATGAAACTAAGTGTTTTTTTTTTCCATTTTAGAAAATGGGGGTAGATGTCACAAAATTAAAATGGAAGCTACGAACTACGAAGAATTGTGCGTGAAAAAAGGCGCACGTCCCGGCAGTAAACTTAACGCGGTGTTTTGAAATTTCAAAGAACTGAGCGGGGGAATTTTTTATATGCAAGTTTTTTTCCGTTGTGCAATTTCTAAAAGGGGAGGATTTTACAAATGCAAGTTAGAAAACTCTTATAAATGTATGTATATGTACTAGCTCTAGGTATTTGTCTCATTTTCAGAACGGTTAGCTCTCACTTATTCGAATGAGAATAATTGGACATTATTCCGTTCCCTCTCACATTTTTAAAATTCTGACTTGCTTGACTTCCTAGATCTGTGGTCTACAAGTAGGAATTTTGGATAAAATGTTTTTGGTAGCCCTCTCCAAATAAATATCCTAACTTCCATCAAGCCTTATCTAAAATTGCCTCCTCTCCGTTACACATCTCATCTCTTCTAAGTTGTCCGAACTCGGATGCAATCGTCCATATAATTATGAATTTTTTTCATTGAAATAAATTTAATATATAAATTCGCCTCGCCTCTCTCCATAATTTTAAATAATAGCCTAGAAAACCATTGAAGGGTGATGGCCCAAAAACATTGGTTTGAGAAAACAGATATGTATACATTAGTCAAATATCTATGTACAAGCACGTGAGGTATAATATCATCATTGGAAAGAGATAATGCTGTAAACGCAAAATGTAAAATTTACATCGGAGTGCGAAAGATGCAAAAATTCGAATTTAAAGATTGGATTGAATTTAAAACAGTGGTTAATTTTTCGAAAGAAGCAAACACATTGTGACTTGACATTTTAAATAATAAAAAAGAAAACACTTTGTTTAAAGTCACTTTATTGATATTTTAAAGTCTACCGGTTTCGGTACCTCCGTACCATCATCAGGACTGTTATAAAAATACTAAGAAATACAGAATAATACACATATATATAAACCAATAGTTAAGAGAGAAAGAGATAGAAAACGTAATAAAGATCACACTTTAAACCGTGACACGGGTATTAAAGTCCTACACAAAAATTAGATAGGCTTACGACTTAACAATTTGGAAGCATTGGAAATTAAAAAATCAGTTAATTCAAAGGCTGAAATCATCAATAATCAATTAAATTTAACATTCAGCCCTATAATAAGTATGTTTCCCGCTATCCCAAACTCCCCACCCCACTTCCCTCCCGCAACTGACACTGTCTATCTCTGATTTTCTATCTCTTTCTCTCTTAACTATTGGTTTATATATATATATATATGTGTATTATTCTGTATTTGTTAGTATTTTCATAACAGTCCTGATGATGGTACGGAGGTACCGAAACCGGTAAACTTTAAAATATCAATAAAGTGACTTTAAACAAAGTGTTTTCTTTTTTATTATTTAAAAAAGTGGTGTAAGGTGTAAGAATCGTCGTGGAAACATTAGACACAAAAACATAAAAATCCACGTTTCGTTTCAAAATTTCAAAGTAACCGGTGAAGAATTTTCGAATATTTAAAATAATTAATAAACGTAATTTTTAATTTATATAGATAGATTAAAATATCATTACCGTTTAATTTTAGTGAGAATATATCGCACAGAGTTTTGGCGGCCGGGAGGAAAATTATCGTATGAACCAAGAATAAAAAGTAGGTTCATATCAGTGACAGCAGAACCGCCAACCTTTGACAATAATGTATCCACGCGTGTATTCAGCTTGTACTCTTGCGCCTAATACCCAAGTTTAGCAAACCACTGCAGGTTTCAAAGTATTTCTATTAATTTCATGTAACGGTTGGCGCTGAGTGGAGGAAAGCTGGCAAAGTACTCCTGTTAATATAACGCTATACCTTCGCTACCTTCCATGAGCATCTCGCTCACAGATGTAATCACTTTGGAACTTACGCCTAACTAATAGCTGATAGGTTTAATTGCGACTAAGCGGTGAGAGCTTTCTCACGTTAGCTCGATAAATTAACTGAAAATAAAATTCAGACACAAAATTAAAAAATGGATTAAAGAACAAAAAAGACAATATTACAAAAATTTCATAACATAAAATAAAAAAAACCTACACGTAACACACAAAACCAATATATAACACCAATATATAAAACCTACACGTAACACACAAAACCAATATAAAACACACATCACTCACAAACACACAAGATTATATTTTAAATGTATTATTTTCTCTTTAAATGTATAATGTATATTATAAAATGAAGGCCTCAGCACGGGTAAGCCACCCAGTGAGGCCAACATTATTGGGTAACTCTGAAATGTAAAAAATATTGTACCAAAATAAAATTTAAAAAAAACTGCACGGAGAAAACTTACTAATATAAAATGTTGCTAATTTATTAAAAATCTGGTCGAATTATTTGTATTCCGGTTAAAAACCGGACTGCAGGCTTGTAACGATTAAATTGACAGGTTTCCTAACAATCTATCAGTAATACACACGTATGAACCACGTATTCCGATATATTCTGAATGTACTAATAGTTTCTTAGGAAATCGCCTGCTATCAAGTTTTTAACAACATTTTAATAAATCAGTAATACTCATTTCTCTCCTCGAGGTTAGACTGAAAATGAGTTTACTACAATCTACTTAGAGGACATTTTAAAATTTCTGCAAAAATTATAATTTTTTTAAACATTCTTATTACGTTATTATAGTAGTTTAAAGGTGGTTTTATTTCCAGGTAATTTATTTCAACCAACCCAGAAACTTACGGATTATGAAAATATTCCAGCGTTTTCAGAATAATGTGCGTTACATGAAACATATTTATATAGCTAAAATGGTCTAAAAATAATACAACTTAACGTATGG
The DNA here is from genome assembly GCA_026573805.1 of Hesperophylax magnus. Classification (NCBI taxonomy): domain Eukaryota; kingdom Metazoa; phylum Arthropoda; class Insecta; order Trichoptera; family Limnephilidae; genus Hesperophylax; species Hesperophylax magnus. Next base: position 12,698,521 of record JAIUSX010000049.1, read on the forward strand.
GTAAATAAACTCTTCAAGTAGGAAAAATTAAATAAATGCAGGTGGGCGGAAATTAAGAGTAATGTCGGTAGGAATCGCTTTTTGAAATTATACAAGTGTTTAATATTGGATTTTGAGAGATCACTCCGCACATTAGACACCAGATGGTTCCAGACATCTGCGATTTTAGAGAGGTGGCTGGGTCGGTGAGGATTACAAGGGTTTTCTCATCACTTCATCTAAAAGAGAGCTCATGACATGTTCGGATAAAGTCCGGTCAGTGGCCGAGTTAACAAGTGCGCCCATGCGTCGCGCGTTCAATTCCTCTGTTGCTAAGACTTCCTTGCACTTCCGCTGATAATTACGATAGTAGGAGTTTTTCAAATATTCTCAGGATAAAAACAACAAATAGTTACCTTGATCACTATAATTTCCTTTATTTTTTAAAACAAAGACAAATATTCCCGGGTTATGAATAAACTGACAATATTTGAAAATCTCCTACTACCACTACAGTAAGTGGAAAATTTTGCTTGAGGAATTGAACACACTACGTCTGGGTGGGACCCAAATGCGATGCCAACTCGGCCACTGACTGGTCACTAATCAGTATTAATCGAATATGTTAGAAAAGAAGGAGGATAAGTATGTACTTTACTTCTTGATTTGATGGGAAACCAGGTTAGTTGTTTACGGATATTTAATTAAATTCGAAAAATGAACATAAATATTAATCAAAATACCATTGACCGGCCGAGTTGACATCGCGCTTGGGTCCCACTCAAGCGTAGTGTGTTCAATTCCTCGGCTGGCTAAGTCCTCCATCACAACACAAGCAACATTTTCAACTAACTGTGGTGGTAGTAGGAGATTTTCAAATATTGTCAGGTTATTCGTAACCCGGGAAAGTTTGTCTTTCTTTAAAAAAAAAAAAAAAAATTAAAATCCGAGACTCTTTTCATAAAACAATAATGTACTTAGTAGCCTTTCATATTCAAGAGAATAATAAAAATAGAAAGTCATCTTTGGAAATGAGAATACACTATAATAATTCATATTAAGTGTAAGCTTAAATTATCATCTTCCGTAAAATGTAAAATCCCTGGCAAAAGCCATTAATCATTCGAAAATATCAATTAATCTTTAGGACGCTTAGGGAAAGCTATAAAACAAGCGAAATGAATACAAAAATAGTAATAAACACTATCCAGAGATTGAAATTTTAATGAAATCTTCCTTTTTAGTTTACTATTTTCCGTGAGGTAGAAGTTTAAATATCTTCAGGGAGCTTTCGCTTTTTGGTAAATTTCAGGAATTTTAGGATTTTTAGGAATTCCGTAGTAGTTTCAGAATTCACCATTAAAGTTTATGAGTGGGTTGCAGGCATGGGCGGAATGTTAATGAGACATGTAGAAAGACTAAACATCCAGTTCGGTTGAAATAATACGATTTGACTCCTTTGCGAGAGAAGAAAATAATTTATGCGAGTTTGTGTGGTTGGAAAACAATTTTAAATAATCTGTGCTATAAAATTTAAGAGTTGACATTACAAAATACTGGTGGTTACTAAACAGCTAATGGGACACTTAAAGTCAAGTTTTGTTGGAAGGTCGCTACGACAGTAACCACAAGTAAAACTTACCATAAGTAAATTCACGATAGAAAAAGCTGTGCAAATTTCTTTTTTGCGTCTTCATTCGAAAATATTTAATAAAAAAAAGTTTAATTATGTACAAGTTAAGCTGTTTAATTATCATTAGGCTTAATGCATTCTAAAGACGAAACAGTCACACAAAATAATAAATAATCAATAGAACTTGTTTATCAAGAAACATAAAAAAATATATAATATGACATTATTATTAAATGTGTGAAAAAAACTTTAAATTTAAAAGTAGATCTACAACAATACAATAACAAAAATACAATAATAATACAACAATACTCGATAACAATAAATGTAATTTTTTCCTTAATTTCTTCAAAGCTAATTTTGGTAAAATGCAAGCAAAAAAGGAGTACGAATTTCCACACCGCTAGAGCTAACAGGACATATTTTGTTCATGGGAAAAACAAACATTTTGTTCGTTTCTTTAGCAAACATTCAAAAGTCAGAAACTTTTAGACGTTGTCATCATACTGCGTACGGGTTCATTGAGTAGAACAATTGGACAGGCGTAGTTTTATTTTACTGTTTTCAGATTTATTGCCAATACGCCCTGAACGTTAAGGAAACAGACCGAGGACATTCAATTAATAGCAGAAATAAATCCCCCATCGAGTTTTTAAGTGCGCCGCGTTATGACCTTTTGAAAAAATATCCCACTTTTATAGTCCTACCCTGTCATTAAATAATATTTTTCTGCAGACTATGCCAACCCTTATATTATGGGATTGTATATTATACCTACCAACTAAACACTAAATCCTTTCACAGCCATAAAGCGTGTACATTTTTTTAAATAATCCATTTTGGGCAAATCCCCAAGTTTTCGCTATCGTCACAGAGCAGAAACATTCAGTTAATTTGGTTTTAAATTCGGACGGATGTTATTCATAGTTTTGGGGAATGATGCGCCTACGAGTTACTTTCATTAAAAGCTTTTTTTGCCTCATGCGCGGAATAAAGCGGCAATAAATAAAGCCTTTTTGCATAAATGGAAACATAGGAAGGCAGTTCGGTCGACGAAATGATAACGAACAACGACAAAAGGTCATTTGTCCGACAGCAAATATGCGACACAATGTCGCGCGGGAAACAAATATTTCAATGAATAAAATTCAATTCAATTGAATGAAAAAACATACACTTAGTAAGACACCACTTTATTTTTGAATCAATAACGATAGCCAACCGGGTTTCGCTTGTCCCAAGCTTCATCAGGGCTAAATATCAACTGTTGATATTTAGCCCTGATGAAGCTTGGGACAAGCGAAACCCGGTTGGCTATCGTTATTGATTCAAAAATAAAGTGGTGTCTTACTAAGTGTATGTTTTTTCATTCAATATGTCACACCCCAAAGTATTTGCTTCCTTCGAAAATATTCAATTCAATTGTTTTCAAATCGGTAAATTTAAATAAAAACATTCTGCAGTGCAGTTTGAAATTGAATTTCCGAATCTGTAGAGAAATCCAATAGTTAAGTATTCAAATAGAATCACTGGAGTTAATAGGATTCACGTGGTGCTGAATCATTCCGATACAAAGTAATGGAAAGCCTACCTAGATAGGACCGTTTTACTCCCTTTGTAAGTGTAACATCCTGATTTATTTATAAAGTCTTATAAAACTGAGTAGTCAGTGTGCTCGTAAGAAATCTCTAAGCTTATTTACAAGTATATACTATATGTATGTATACACGTATATATTTTAACAGATCCATATTTTATATTGCAGTTGGCAATACTTCCGCAGAAATTGTAGATGTGTTCAACTGCGCGGAATATATTAACAAGATATAAATAACATATCTCAGTAATAATAACAATTAAATTTAGCATAATACTTTTATTCTGTATGGGTTCTATATAAGTTTAAAAGAAAATTTTACTTTTGATTACTGTACCACTGAATTATTATGTACATGTTTGTAAAAGCCTATATGGGCGAGTAATATATATATATATATATATATAAATAATTTAGTGAAATTCTGATAGTCCTGATAGAGAAATCAAAAGGTCTGTCTCAACCAGTCTCTCCCGAACTGGCCTGCCAAGCAGTTGGTGGGCAGACGCATCCGCCGAAAAGACCCAGCAAACCACACTTCCTGAACCCGGGAAGTCCTCAAAAGTCATCAAACGTTGCGAAACACTTGGGGTGACCTATGACAGAGGTGTTATCCAATAAATGGTTTCCGTGGCGACGGTACCCATACCAGCCTCCCAAATTGCAGAATATTAAAATTAATAAATATATACATGAATAACGAACAAATATTACAGCTTTAAGATTTTTTTATTAGTCTCCTCAAAAGTCTATCGGCTCAAAGGTATGCAATGAAGTTGCACGCATGCCAGTACTAACGATCGATCAATTACTTAAAAAATACATATTGATCGGAAATTAGAATACACAATCTCATAGATTACCCAATGCATGTATACGGTGCTTAGTTTCCAGACATACACAAACGATTAAAATTTCGAAGAAAAGCTAAAAACGTAATAAAAAGAACCAGAAAAATCATCCCTCAAGATTACAGGATAATCTTCTCTGCTGTTCTCTGACAGCTTCCTCCACGCACTACCCTTAATAGTCCCTGTTCCATCTCATCCGTCAGCCCCCTGCTCCCCCGTGAAAAGCTTTGGGATTTAACGATGAATTAATGGGAACATTTGGAGGGAGGTTTGAACTAATTCGAAATTGATTTCGAATTGGTTCGCTAAGTACCTACCCTTTTCGGGGAAGTACCCTCTTGTAAATTTATGATAGCGCCTATCCATTTCGTCAAAAGTCCAGTGGCGAAGCTACATAATTGAATGGGCCCATGGTCCAGGGAGAAAATCATCTTGAAAAATATTAAAAAAATAATACCTCTAAAAAAGTCGTTTCCAGGAACAAACCTCGATCCGACTATGCATAGGGAAGGGAAAAGTATTATTTATTTATTTTCTTTTTCTTTTACAGCTCCTTCCCCTCTAACATATACTCCCATTTCACCCTCATGTCATATTTTAGTTAAATAAATAAAATTTATACCATAATAAAGGTAGTTATCTACATTTTAATCTGTCCCTAGTAAATTATTATTACATATTTATACATTTTATAGAAAAGTGTACATTGAATAATGTTTCGTCAATTAAGTTTTCTAACGATTGTGTTGGCTGATACATTAATTTGAGATTACTTTGATAATGTTTTACATAAAATAAAATAATAAAAAGTGTACTTTTTACTGTCCTGGAATTCTATAAAAAACAGAAGGTCCGCTACTGAAAGAGTCTAAAACCACTGTCCCAGTGATGGGAAGATTTATGGACTCCCAGATGAAGTAGTGACATGGAAAAGTAATTCATTATAAAACGTAATCCACGAGGCAACTTTGAAGATTTGAAAGACTATTTGCATAGCCGACGAGCAGCCTTTTCATTGTAACGTGAAAAAACTAGCCCCTTTAATGGTCCAGAAAATCAAGAGCTCTTTTAAAGACGAAACTTTGACGTTTAGCTTTTTTACAGGCAAAAATTAAATATAATGGTTAACGCCTGCTGAGTTTGTTTACTGTCTTTTCTAATGATTATTTAACTACTTGAAAGTTCATCAGTAGTGACGGCTAATTAAAATATTTTTAATTTCACTGACTTGCCAAAATTTAAAAAAAAAATTATATCTTTTTACATAATTCTCCTACAACGAAATTTCATGATTTTGACAAGAATGAATAATATCAATTAGAGCATGCTGAGGACGTAACTCATTGAAAGTTTGGAAAATACCGAAGATTATAAGCCGTCAAAATGTTGATAAATATTCCGTCCGACATAGCATTGTCATTCGAATTATAAATTGTGTACGTTTTACCCAAGTTAACTTCGATAACTCATAATTTCGTCATTTTTAAGATATGAAACACGAATTTTATTATCGTTAATAACTCTTTAAATATAATTATTTTCGTAAAATAATAGTAGACGACCTCGTTACGAATGGTAACCGGACAACTCAACAACACAATTACAATAAAAAACGCGTTTAAAAAGTGATATAAAGTCATGAAAAGTGATGAAACGAAAACAAGGCTATGAAGGTTAGGCTTTTAGGTTAGATTTTTCATCGCTTTTTATGACTTTATATCACTTTTCAAGGGTGCGTTGAAGTGTCATTGTGTTGACTTATCATATAACCATAATAATACATAGAATTAATACATCTTCAATTAAAAACCATCATACGGACTGTGATTGGTCGACGGGTTCTGACAGCGCTTAAACCGCTCCCTCACGGGTTGGCCGACCGCACGCATTAAGAATGGCGAAAATTTTGTGCCAACTTGCGATGGTTATACTAGCGCATGGGTCACTTCTAAGGTTTACAAGAATTCACGTATTTTAGAAATCTTACTAAATGCTTAAATTGGGTTTTTTGTTTTCATATTGACCCGAGTGGGATTGACCTTATTGTTAACCGACAAAGCCGAGGTACGTATGACGTCAAGCGTACTTGGCGGACTTTTAAAAATGCATTCCTCATAGATTATTTCATCTATGAAAATGAAATTCGTAAAAAAATACTTGTAATTAAAATGCCCTAAGTCAAAAGGTAAAAATATTTATACATAAAATACATATACATATAGATAAAATAAATAAAAAAATTTCTGGAATTCCTTATTAATAACATTTTTCTACTTGAACCAGGCCTATAGTTTATAGAAAAAGTAGGAACAATTTTGTAAGTGTATTTTTATTTACTTTCTTGTAAATAATAACTGATAATTACAAACACAACGAATATCCACAATCATTATGGCAAAGCTATTATTTTCATTCGAGTGGGTGATTTTTGACGACTCTTCCACATACGTAATCCAAAATGATCTAAATTTATACCAGAAGAAAAATAATTTAGTAGGGTGAACAAATTTAATAAAAGTCTCCGATATCGGTAATAAATATAACGAAAATGAACTCGTTAATTCGCCAATTTCGGTTGATAACAACCTACAACGTCAATTTTCACATTGAAACATGAAATTATTATAGGCACTCTCTATAAATTAGCTTTTAATATTATATCTTAATTCAGGCTCCAATAAACAGAATATAAAAGTACCCGGGGACGATAACAAAGACAATTTATTAATTACGAAATATTCGTAACGTTCTTAGAAGACGAAGAAGGACGTTTAAAAGGTATACTATATAAATTAGCGTAACAAGCAATTCTTTAGAGTCTGGTGACTGTCAGGGTGACTTCTTACAGAAAACACAGCCCTTTCAACACAAATTCAAAGGTAATATCAATGAAATCCATAAAACATTTTCAGTTCACGTAAAAGTAATGTGAATTCTATGATTAACTCCCGACGTGACCAAATATTTTTTATCATTGAAGACAATTTTAATGATTTTCAAAGAAAAATATGAAGTGAAAAAGACAGAAAAATGATTCATTCGCTTGTCACATCTAAGAATTGAACCCAGGACCTCTTCCTTGCCAAGCCCTGGATTCAATTCTTAGATGCGACTGAATCTATTTTTTATATTTTCACATTTTTGGTTTGTGTTTTCAAGAATAAAATATTATATTTTGAGGATTAAATCATTACGTTATTCCACTATTAAAATATGTTTATATTTATTTATTTATTGTTTCTTTACATTGTATCAATTTTACGTTAGAATTTTTAACCTCACTAGGACAAGCCTATGCTATAATTTGAGATATCTCATAAATAATTAATTTGAAATAATATGGTTTATTTGCGGCACGTTCCAGAGTGGAAGACACTCTCAGCATCCACCAAAAACCACCATTAAAAAATGTAACATTTTTCCTAAAAGCCAGCCGTACATCTAAATAGTATCCATAGGCTCTAGAACTTAACAACGTTTCTATAAAGGAGGATATTATTTCATTCCTAATTCTCTTCCCATCCCCGAACAGACCTTACCCTTATAATGTAACAAGCGTTCAAATGTAATTAAAAACTTGTTACAAACCCCTCGGCTCAGTACTAATTTCCTTATTTTTAATGTTTTTCGCCCCGGGGCATGTCGCAAATTTGTTTAAAGTTAAATTTATGATTTTCATTTTCGAAGCACCAAAAAAGAAAATTAAATTTACATTTAAAGTTTCTACGAAAATATCGCTTTCGAAAATTCACAAAATAATGGATCGAAGGCCTCCATTTTCTTAGCTAATTCCACTAATTTAGAACGAACTATATATATCTAATAAGATTAGGTCCTTGATTTATGGATTTTTTCATAATAGTTGCTCTGAGTAAATCCTGTGTTTTTTGCATCTTTGTAAACATGGTAATTTCTGTAAAAGCATCTAGTTAATGGTATAATATGATATTGGAAGCAATTTTGTATATTTATTTGTAGCATTACGTTGGATATTACTTATATATATAATATATAATTTAATAATGTACTCAATTGGTCGTTTGAACGATAAAGATAATATACACGAGAGTAAATTCAGCAGCATTACCCATTCCATAATATGAATTACTATGATTTGTTATGAAGAATAAGTACAATTGTTATTTTTTAGTTGGAAATGTATGTTTAGAAACTAATTCACAATTACCATTCTTTTACAGCTTATTATTTTACGTGCAATAAAAAATGGAGGTCAACAATGGAAGGATGAAGGTCAGTATTTGAAGGTCGTAAGGTAATGACGGATTCGCGTACTTATTATGAGAATTGACGTCAATGTATGCAATGTATTCCGTGGGTAAAAAGTACTTCTGATGAACGCATTACTAAAATCTCAAATGTTTCCACGAGAATCGACGTCAGTGTATGCAATGTATTTCATGGGTAAAAAGTACTTCTGATGAACGTATTACTAAAATCTCAAATGTTTCCACGAGAATCGACGTCAGTGTATGCAATGTATTTCATGGGTAAAAAGTACTTCTGATGAACGTATTACTAAAATCTCAAATGTTTCCACGAGAATCGACGTCAGTGTATGCAATGTATTTCATGGGTAAAAAGTACTTCTGATGAACGCATTACTAAAATCTCAAATGTTTCCACGAGAATCGACGTCAGTATATGCAATGTATTTCATGGGTAAAAAGTACTTCTGATGAACGTATTACTAAAATCTCAAATGTTTCCACGAGAATCGACGTCAGTGTATGCAATGTATTTCATGGGTAAAAAGTACTTCTGATGAACGTATTACTAAAATCTCAAATGTTTCCACGAGAATCGACGTCAGTGTATGCAATGTATTTCATGGGTAAAAAGTACTTCTGATGAACGCATTACTAAAATCTCAAATGTTTCCACGAGAATCGACGTCAGTGTATGCAATGTATTTCATGGGTAAAAAGTACTTCTGATGAACGTATTACTAAAATCTCAAATGTTTCCACGAGAATCGACGTCAGTGTATGCAATGTATTTCATGGGTAAAAAGTACTTCTGATGAACGTATTACTAAAATCTCAAATGTTTCCACGAGAATCGACGTCAGTGTATGCAATGTATTTCATGGGTAAAAAGTACTTCTGATGAACGTATTACTAAAATCTCAAATGTTTCCACGAGAATCGACGTCAGTGTATGCAATGTATTTCATGGGTAAAAAGTACTTCTGATGAACGCATTACTAAAATCTCAAATGTTTCCACGAGAATCGACGTCAGTGTATGCAATGTATTTCATGGGTAAAAAGTACTTCTGATGAACGTATTACTAAAATCTCAAATGTTTCCACGAGAATCGACGTCAGTGTATGCAATGTATTTCATGGGTAAAAAGTACTTCTGATGAACGCATTACTAAAATCTCAAATGTTTCCACGAGAATCGACGTCAGTGTATGCAATGTATTTCATGGGTAAAAAGTACTTCTGATGAACGTATTACTAAAATCTCAAATGTTTCCACGAGAATCGACGTCAGTGTATGCAATGTATTTCATGGGTAAAAAGTACTTCTGATGAACGTATTACTAAAATCTCAAATGTTTCCACGAGAATCGACGTCAGTGTATGCAATGTATTTCATGGGTAAAAAGTACTTCTGATGAACGCATTACTAAAATCTCAAATGTTTCCACGAGAATCGACGTCAGTGTATGCAATGTATTTCATGGGTAAAAAGTACTTCTGATGAACGTATTACTAAAATCTCAAATGTTTCCACGAGAATCGACGTCAGTGTATGCAATGTATTTCATGGGTAAAAAGTACTTCTGATGAACGCATTACTAAAATCTCAAATGTTTCCACGAGAATCGACGTCAGTGTATGCAATGTATTTCATGGGTAAAAAGTACTTCTGATGAACGTATTACTAAAATCTCAAATGTTTCCACGAGAATCGACGTCAGTGTATGCAATGTATTTCATGGGTAAAAAGTACTTCTGATGAACGCATTACTAAAATCTCAAATGTTTCCACGAGAATCGACGTCAGTGTATGCAATGTATTTCATGGGTAAAAAGTACTTCTGATGAACGTATTACTAAAATCTCAAATGTTTCTAGAAGGATCTATCGGGAAGGTACTAATTTTATAGCTGTAAAACGTTTTATAAAATTGAAACCATTTTACATAAAATAATTTAATGATAAGGTGCTGTTTTTATTAATTTAAAATATAAATAACTTTCGTCCGTAGGAATGTATTACGTCTTATGTCGCGTTAAGCACTTCAACTATTTCGGAATTGCGAACATAATTATATATTTACCCTAAACAATTCCGGTTATTAAAAATTATTGTAAAAGTGACTCATAATGCATTATTATTAAAGACATTGCGCTAGCATGGTACCGGTGAAAAATCACGAGATATTATAATTGTAGGGTTTGTGAAGCAGAAAAAAAAATTAAATGTTTGCCCCAGGACTCAATAAATCAAAAATAATTAGAGAGAAATCATCAGAAATTTACCTTTATTTACTTTAAACATCATTAGTGATTCCGATTTAGATCTGTAAATTTTGACAGATTTATGACCTTCAATTTTTTTTACGAATTAATACACACATCACAAATAGTGCTATTATTAAAATACATAGTTTTTGTGCGTACTTTATCGCAAAAGTATTTCATATTTTGTAAATTGAAATGTGAATAACTGTACGCATTACATTATTTTACATTACGCGGGAATATTTCATATCACGCACATAATCACTGACAATATTAAACTGTTTGATATTAAAAGAAAAAAAGATCTCTGAACAGGAGGTTCTGAGGTATGCCCCCGGACCGTTGAATATTCTGAAAATGATGTACGAGGGTAAATATTTAATAGCAATAAGTATAATTAGAAATTTAAATAAGTGCGAAGTAAAGAGCACATTTAAATAACCAGATCATGCGCAGAAAAGCAAAGTTCGGTAGAATAAGGCAAAGGCTTGCACCGCAGTCCATGGTGGAACTATTCTGCGCGGGATCTGAATGTTCGTTTTTAAACAAACCTCCTGGTGCAGTGACGCTAAAAATGAGTACGATGAGTAAATAATAATACATATGTAAAAATTTAAAACTAAATAGTGTAAAAAATATTCAATTTCAGAAACAAGCCCTAACTTTTATTTAACCGTTTTGGGATTAGCAGTTTTTTACACAGCCAGCAATTTGCGTGCCATTGTAAAAAGGACTAGTAATTCGTAAGCAGATTTTCTCTTCAGGAACTGAATAGTGATATTACAATTCGAGTTGCCTGTATACTGTCAGATTCACTTATTGACAAACCACAGAGAGGGTGACGACACAACGCCTCCCGCGATTCTTGGTTTGTTCCCCTTTCCCTGATTGACTGGTCTACCAATTTGGATGTGTATGCTATGTCTATGTCTTACACGTGTATACATAACGCATTTGCAAAAGAGCCAGGTTCTTTACATAAGGTAGATTGACCAAACGAACAATTTCATTAGCTATTTGCACTATCTCTGGTATAATATATACTTCACGTACTAAAAGCAATAGCATTTTCGGTAGGATAACAAACAAGTGAAGCATTTTTTTATCGAAATAACCAGAACATTATCTGTCATCAAAGCTACATTCCCTATCTATAGCCGTATCGACTCTACTCGATAGCACAGGCCACCATTCACAACAATAATCAATGATTTAGCTCCATCATATCCAATGGATGCACTCAAGGATGAGAGATGATTGGATTCCGAACATGTATGTGTTGTGGTCGCGTTGCATTACTCACTAGTACTGTATTGACATATAAATAGCCGTTGGAAAAAATTGCTAGATGCTGTTAATACCCTACGCTATTGACGAGAATTTTCGTCAAAGTCGGATATAATACTATTGATAGTATCAGTAACTACATACAAATATAATAAATGAGAACTTGAGTGGCCTGTTTACAAAATAACGGCTTACGTACAATTCTAATAATAATAACGTTATTAATTAATAATTACGTTATTTCTTTATATTCTGCTTTCCATTAGTTATAGTAAGAAATATTTTAAGGTCGCTGGCATCAAACGTTTTACAACAAGGGAATCTGAGTCCAAAAATTCCAATTCGGCAAAATTTCAGATAGGCCTCTCTGTTTCTCGCGGTCTCAATTCAATGCGAAGCAATGTACTGCATCATCGTGTAAATATTTTGTAAAAAAAAATACTTCGCGAACGCGTAATTTTGAATAATCTTTTGATTACAAAAACATTAAAATATATATATATATATATATATATATTTATGCATTAATTCCAGGCAAGTGGCCCCGAGGCAAATACTTTTCTTCAGGGCCTATGCCATCTTTGACCTTTAAGAGATCCGTATTGTAGGGGGAAGCCGGAAAATTGTTACACAGCCGTACTGTTGAAGTCAAGAACGAATTTTTGAAATGAGACGTTTTCATATGATAAAAATATGAAGTGTGCAAACATGATAGGTTTATATTCCTTCCTACTAGACGTCTTTGAAGATTTTCCTAACTGATACGGCCGATACGCCTTAGCTCTTAGCGTCAAACAAATCTGACGGTGGCAAGAAGAGTAGCTTTTGGCTCGTTGATTTTTGTTGCTATAACAGTCCCAACGTCCCAGCAATAGGAACCCCCTAACTTTAGGATTCCTTAATATTTTATGTTCATTATTTTTGTCAGTGTTTCCATCAACGTTGACGCTATTTTAAACGATTATAAACAACTGTTGACGATTGCCGACGATAGCGGCGTTTTTTTAGAATTGTCGTGAACGCCCAGTACTAGCACACTAGCACTTACTACCTACTACGAATATTGGAGAGCTAATTTTAGAACGGAGTTTTATTGGTCATGAAGAGACTGTTCCTAAAAAGTGACAATTCTACAATTATAATAACATTTACGCTGTACATTAGATTTAATTAATCTGTTGTCTTCTGTTAGCCTTCTCCTATCGGAGGTTGGTTATCAGAACACTCTTCACTCTGTAGACTACAAATAGGAGCAACTCAGAATTCTGTTCAGAATTGTCGTAGTTGTACCAGTCTTGTAAGTTTTGAAGCATTGAGGTGCGGCGTCTTTCTGTACTGCACACTTCACCAATCTTCATCCGGATGTTAGATAATTTGTCGTCCCTCGTGATGTGTCCAAGAATAGAGGAATTATCTCGATTTTGCATTATGTAAAATATCGCAATTTTTAATAAACCTTTACATTAGACACCGTATCATATTCATGTTCGGTATTGTCTGGGCAATCTTAATTCCGCAGAATTTTACTAACAGCCCAGAATTTTTATATTATATTTCATAATCTTACTTCTCTTACCTCTTGATTCCCCTGAACACCCTGAATAACAAGCACCAGTTGCCCAGTCAATACTTTAAGTGATATGTAATTTTTTGTGAAAGAATTTATTTATCAATGTTTTTTTTCTTTGCTAAGCCACTTTATTAAGTTATATAGGTCTACAGGTTTCGGTTGCACTCAACCTTTTTCAGGATAATGGAAATATATTTGTGTTTGAAGAAAGTGTTTCTTCGAGAATTTATTTTTATTGTCCGCTTTCGATAGCTTCTTTATCCAGTCTCATCTTTTCGTCTCTTTTTCGGCGATGTTTCCATTTCACGCTGCGTCAATACTTATAGAACCATTCCCAAGTGTAAAGTGTCCACGTTTCGCAATAAAAAAGTAATTATTTATATAGCAACATTTTCTTGAAGTATCACACTTAACAACGTTATCCTTTACATTTCACACGAGTAAAAGCCACATAACTATAAATAAAAATAGCTCAGAAGAGGGTAATTACGCCAAAGTTGTTGTTTTTTTAAACGGCAGTTCGTTTCCCACCAAGCGTCCTGTAAAAAGTACGAATGAATGGCTTATTTGGTCTTTACCAGGTCGTTTAAAAGAGTGGGAAATGTTTTCATAGCGGCGTTTTAGCGTTCTTTTATAGCCAAGTAATTTGTAAAATGGGTATTAAATCTCAATTCTTACTGTCAGCTACACTTAACACTATACATAGTTGATATTATTAATATTTACATTGTTATGGTCAAGTGAATTGATACGAAAGCAATAATTGAAGCATGCCGCCCGGAGGACATGAAAAGAAATATCTGAGCGAGATTTTCCCGGGTAAATTGTTTTTGTTTGAGCAGTGGCAGCATGTTACAGTCTGTACTGTGCATAGAGGTAAATATATACATCTATGGTATTGTGCACATTTCTGATGCACGGCGACAAGAAGTGTCAAGTTACCGGGGTCGAGTGTGCTGGATGGATGCACTCTTCGTACATAATAGGTATTTCATAAGTACTGTATTCGCAAATGTGTTACTTTAACCCTTCAGGTTATAAGATATTTTTAACAAGTCCCAACGACATGGTAAAATTTCATGTAATTTCGGAATGCTCTCGAGGTATCTAAAATGTGCTGCATATTGCTTATTTTTAAAGTTGACGTTGAAAGAAATACCATTTTAAAACTGGATAAAATTATCTTTGATATATTTTTATTTGAAATAAACATTATTTTTTAATATTAAAACATGAAAATTTTGACATTAAAAACATTTTGACTCGGAAAGTACAATTTTTTGTAAGAATTTGATATTTCCAAAACATATTCCTTTTGTGTGGGTAATTAGTGAGAAAACTATAACTTCACTTTTTATGCCGTTTACACAATCAAAAAATTAACATAATATTTTCTAACATATACTTTGATTGTCATTTAAAAAAATTCCGCCAATTCGTAATCGTGCACTTTGACATTTTTTATTTATTTTATCCATGTAATTATGTATAAATATTTGATACAAACTGAGAAAAATAATTATTTAACTTTCTATTGACGATTCAATGATTTTTCTATGTATTATATAAAAAAAGATAAAAATACTTTTATAATGTATGGACGCCCCGGTCATAAATCTCCTTCATAGGCTCTAATGGGAATATGATGTTTGTGGTTAGTAATGTCCTTCCGAGGCCTGAAGGGTTAAATGAGCAAACACTGAAAGTAATTATTTCGTAACTATCACAGAGATCTTTAACACTTAAAAATATTTTTTTGGTGTTAATTACGATAATTTATATTAAAAATAAAAAAGAACAATTTATTTAAAAAAGGGTTTGTCGCTTACGTAGGGCTTGTCGAGTTTTTTTAAATTGAATAATTTTTTTATTACTTTAGCTTATTAGGTTTTATAATTTTATGTAAATAATTACGTTTTACATGTTGCATTAACCAGTGAAGTTTTTACATAAAATACATTTTACATACGGAAAAAAAACATAAATAAACAGGAAAACATAAAAACACCTTAATGAAAATAACTGAGATATCTTACACACAGCAGGAGTAGAGGGTACGTAATTAACAATATTCGAAGGTGTTATTTTTTTAACCCCTCGGGTAAAGATTAAAGATTTATTTTGAAATATTCATGCTTGACATTCAAATTAAAAATTGATCTTATAAATACAAAGTGAATGCGCGGTATTCTCTCCTTCTAAAGCGGTTTTATCGTAATATGTCAGACCATAGTAAAAAAGAAGATACAACGAGTATTATGAGAACGCATCAATTGGCGACAGATAAAGCAAAACTTGACTCAACGGCTTTTGATGTTTCGTGACAAATACAGCACTAAGTGATCCTAGTGGTTATCACAAAGAATTATTTACAGAGAATTTTTTATTTACTTGATCGGTAATGCTTATGAAAATAGAGAATTAAGGTTATACTACTATAATACATAATCTGCTCTTTCATAGATGGCGCTAATTTAATAATTATTTATGAATTATTTGTTTGCGTCCGTACTTACGCAATATGATCATGAATAAATAGTTTTGTCCGTATATGAACTCAATTCTTCTAAGAAAGACAAATGCATACAATATTGGATTGAATCATCGATACAATATAGTATTTGTATGCCTTTCTTGAAGTAATTCAGTTTGTATACGAACAAAATAATTTAAATTCATACTGCTTATAATATATAAAAGCATAACTAGCAAAAAGTGTTTTTTCGTAAAATAATTAAATGAGCGCAATCTAAGAAAGAGCAGATTGCGAATTCTTTACAGTACAGTGTACCCTTAAATGATTAATAATTAAAAATTTGATCAAAGCTCTAAAATATCTAATATTTTCCACCTTTTAAAATTATGTTACGAGTACCTTCCACGCCCATCGGAAAAAAATGGATTGGAAGACTGAATACTTTTTTATAAATTTTGTCAATATATTTTTTTATTAAGACCTACAACGTTAATTGTAGCATCTACAAAAAGAGAACATATTGTATTAGAACTTACAATAAACTTAATTATTGTATTAGGAAGATAATGATGTTGCATTTTATAAGCACATGTATAAAAAAACAATTGTCTTTAAGTGTGAAAGGGATGAGGTAGGAGGAGTAAAAGCTTTAAAGGGGGTGGACAAGGGCCATTAAACTGGTGGGAACTGGAAGAGCAACTTTAATTATGTCTTGGAGGTAGCGTTTAAGGGGCCGCATTCCAAATTTCTACCGATTTATAACAAGTTTCTCGTAACACTTTAAGTTTCTAAGTTCTTAAAAAAATATATGCTATTTTTCAAGATATTATCTGAATATGTGTAAGGCCGAAACGTTAATTACATAAAATTCCCTCGATAGAAAAAAATTGCAAAGTATGCTCCAAAAATTATTATTTACACATTTGTTTCTGTTATATTACAAGTTACAGGTATGAAAAAATTCAAATTGCTTCTTTAAATGCTACTTAAGATATTTCTAAAGAAATGTTTGCTGTATTGTTAATAAGTCATGTTTAATTAAATATTTTCACAACTGTCTCTTACGCTTATTGCTTTTAAATCACATTTATTATAGCGCGCTCGCTCCGACATGAAGATTAACCTATCTTTCATTGCAAAGCTCATTCGCCAACTCGAGGGCTTTGGGGGCAGACGTGTCGTTCAACGTTTTATGATATACAGACGTGCGATAACGTGCAAATATTTGAACCTATAAAGATAATTTTAAGCGTATATCAGTTCGTAAATATTGTTTTTTCAAAGATGGGAAATAAGCGAAAGACATCTCGTATTCCAAAGAAAACAATATATCTCCAAAGGGTTCAACGCATGATAGGTGAGAAGAAAAAAGTACAATATTTGATTTACAAGCTTATATTTATTATAAACGATAATTTATTATAAACATTTGTAATTCATATTTTTATTTATGTATTGTGTAGTAAAAAGTTATAAAAATTATTATTTTATTTTTTTCAGAATACGATAAACGATAATTTATTATAAAAATTAATTATTATTTTTATTTATGTATTGTGTAGTAAAAAGTTATAAAAATTATTATTTTATTTTTTTCAGAATACGTACTTTGGGAAATAAAACTAATTCCAAAACATTAGAAATTACGGGGCAAGTTCTTATTAATTTAGTTTGCTTGTTGAGGATACTATATGATCGTGATTTATTTGTGAATTAACTTTCTACGTACACAAATACACACGTCACTTTACAATATTACTCTAAGATCTGCTCTGATGATTCACAATGCAACGATGTCCGAAATATAATATAATATGTAATAATAATATATGGGCCATCTGTTTCAAATAACAATACTCGAACGTGGAATCCAGAAAAATAATGAACGGGCGAGCGAAAAAAGCTATTGAAAGTTCTGAAACTGTGGGGAATATAATTTAATAAAATAAAATACTTTTTTGTTTTAAAACCACGATATTTATTAATTTAAGAACCGACCGGTTTCGCTTTACTTAAGCATCATCAGGGTACAAATTAATACTAAACAAGAAGTACATAATGTGTGCATATATATAACAAAATATAGAGGGATACAACATGATACAAATATAAGCAACACAAAGACGGTCATAAAATACATTAACATAAGTGCACAAGTAATGGAAAAACCGCTAGATAATTATGTAGACTAATGGGTTATACGAATAAATCGGGAGAAACAAAACATCAACTGGCAAGGTGGTAAGGAGGTAAGGAGAACTGGGAATTTTTTATGGGTTTATCGGAAACAGACTTAATATTGGACTACTTGATATGTCTAATTGATTATTAAGTATCTGACTTTTGGTTTTTACAGCTTTTTTAATATCTAGTGCCTCTAAATTGTTTAGTCTGTTACCATGCCCGTTTTTATGTAAGATGTTAGCACCGGTGGTATGACAGAATGTATGATCTTTATCGATCAAATGATTTGCAAATTCGGAAAAACCGTTATTATTGAGGTTTTATTGATGTTTTGTTTCTCCCGATTTATTCGTATAACCCATTAGTCTACATAATTATCTAGCGGTTTTCCATTACTTGTGCACTTATGTTAATGTATTTTATGACTGTCTTTGTGTTGCTTATATTTGTATCATGTTGACTCCCTCTATATTTTGTTATATACAGGGTGTCCGGGGGTAAAGTGCAGTAACTTCGTGGGGGGATTCTACATGATCGTAGGAGTAAAAAAGATAAATAACTTTTTCCGAAATTCCAATTTTTTATTTTTCATACAAAAAGACATACCTGCTAAAAAGCCATAGTGTAGGTGCAAACTTACCCGATAAATTCGCAAGTGTGGCAACGTTGAATATTTGTGAGTGGCGCGTATCCATGGAAACCGCATGTGAATTGTAAACAATAACAACACAGAGTTCGCCGTATGTTTTGACATTTTACCAAATTCAAAAAGAGAACTGCACTAAAATCACGTTACACTTTTTATTATAAAAAATATTAATAACTCATTGAACACTTAACTAATTTCATCGCTTTTTACTAATAGGCCACTTGCATCATATTTTTTTAATTTTTTTTTCCGGTTAAGGAAAATATTCTAAGACATTCTGTATTATTATTATTTTTTTAATCGTATTTTTGAAACCCTGGGGATTTTTTGAAAATTTCAATCCGAAAAATCAGACCTTTTTTTATAAACCGGAAAGACGGGACATAATTTTATAGGTGAGAAAAAACAATTATTACATAGCCGAAAATCATTTTTAAAAAAAAGAACGTTTTCACACGAATTACACAGCAGAATAACGAGGCATACCAAAAATATTACATCTCATAAATATTTTTTACCTTGAGCCATCTTATTGATCATAAATCATTATAATGTACAACGTCTATATTAATAAATCCAATGTAATATACTTGTACTTGTAAATTATAATAATAATAAGAATATTATAAAATTTGATTTTGATCAAATCAGCACCATAACCATTATACCTCTAAAACACGTACCGACATCTAAATTGTACGGGGTTCTCTTCACATCTGTCAAAAATTCAAACCAAATGAAAAGTTCGCAGAGAACAAACAATAAATCTAGTGAACGAATTCAAAAATTCTTAGATAAATTAAATTTTCAAAGTTGTTTACTCCGCCCGTCAATTTTTGTGACACATTACATTCAAAGCACGATTTACTAATAGCGGGGGGTGCAGGAGGGGGTGCGGGGGACAGTTTACCAGCTGACCGACTGAATTCGGGTGCCGGGGGTAGAGGGGATTAGTTACCGAGATTAGTTATGTAGATTTGGCAACGACGAAAAAAATAATGCCGTCTAGGCACGTCGGAGAAATTTTTCGTTATTAGCTTAAAAGTACATCTAAAAGTTGGAATTTCAGAAAAAGTTATTTATCTTTTTTACTCCTACGATCACGTTGATTCACCTCCCGAAGTTACTGCACTTTACCACCGGACACCCTGTATATGCACACATTATGTACTTCTTGTTTAGTATTAATTTGTACCCTGATGATACTTAAGTAAAGCGAAACCGGTCGGTTCTTAAATTAATAAATATCGTGGTTTTAAAACAAAAAAGTATTTTATTTTATTAAATATGTCAAACCACAAAGTGATTGCTTTCTACAATAATACAATAATATTATTTAGTTCAGTGATGTTATTTTTTATGTCGGAAGGAGGCCCTGAAGAAAATAATTTAATGAAACTGCAGCAGAACAAAGGCTGTTGCTATATTGACGTTCATGGTATGTTTTGCTCAGATTGACGATAAGGTTTCCAGATCCGCATTTCGCTCGAAGCATGTTTAGGGTAATAAGTTTATAGTTTAGGGTTCTTTCACCGTATTTATGGGAACATTTCAGAACCACCAATCTTTCATTTTGAGTGAATCTTGTGTTTGTGATTAAATTATATTTGACAATTTAAACAAATAATATTTAGAGAAGTTAAAAATAAAATTGAAAGTTCACTGAAAACTTAAACTATTAAAAGTAGTAATTTCATAAAAATGTAAATAAATAGAGCCCCTTTCACATTTTAGAATGTAATTTTATGTTGCTTACATGTTTTATTACTCTTTATAATTATTGAATTGTTTAAATGAATAAATAAATAATTACAAAAAAGTCTTCTGATTTGTAAGTCCTCAGGAAGCACTAAGGATCTTTCTATCTATCTTTATAATATAATAAATTTGATGAGCATAAAAATGTAAACGTGTATATAATTTATATAAATGTACAAAAGTAGATATTACACGTGTATAAATATTATATTGCGCATATTATACAAGATGTCGGGGGTAAAGTGCACAAGCTTCGGGAGGTGATTCTAATTGATAGTACAAGTAAAAAAGAAAAAAAACTTTTTTTGGAATTCCAACGTTTTAAGATAGTTTTCTAGTAAAAAAGTTTAATTTTTCGTATAGAAAAAAAAAACAATTTCTTCTACGGAAAATAAATTTTTGTGAAAAAAATTTGGAAATTCGAATAATTTCCATTTCATTTTTACTTCTTCTAGCATTTAGAATAACCTCCTGAAGTTTGAGCACTTTACCCCCGGACACCCTATAAAGATAACCATATAAGAAAAACCTTATTGATGTAAAAATATATTTATTGATTTTATAAAAGTTATAAATTACTTTTATAAAAGTGATAATAGTATTTTAGTAAAGTAAAGTAATTTTTATACCTATACAAATAACTTTCGTAAATGTTTTTTGTAAAATTAAAAAAAAATGAATTAATTAAATCCGTAATAAAACCCATATTTTGAGAACCATCTTCATTTCGACTTCGTTCTAATTTGCTCAGTGCTAACTAAAAATGGTTCTGTTTTTCTAAAATTGCAATAGATGTCGGTAATTTAATTTCGTTATTTAAATTATTAAATAATCCCCAAAATTATTCCTAAAACGAATTCAGACACCTCTGTCGGATTCTTTTAACACTAAATATTGTTTATTTTGTGGGTGTTGCCCAAATCTAAATTCTTTACGCGGAAAGCGGGCCCTTAAAGGGGCAGTTCATTTTAAACGCGTGATGTCTGTACTAGTAATAAAAGTTTGAAATTATATAGTATCAGGTGGTTCAAAGCTCTATTATCTATTTGACAAGTTGACCTACGGCCTAGGAGATATCGATTTACAGGTATATCTGAAGAGCTTTTATACTTGGTCTGATAAATCACAAATATATCGAGGCGTATATTGCCTTCCAAGATTCTTCTATAGCCACCACATCTTCCGAATTGCGTTATACTGGCTTCGGGGAATTATTAGATATTTAAAAGGAGATATAAATTTATACATAAAGTCTGGATCAAACAAATTCTCAAATTTCCTGGTTTGTGGCCGCCTTGCTTGAGCGTTGTACAGTTGAGGCACACTAAATAAGTACCCAAGTTCACAAAAAATGGTTAAAGCAGAACTCGCAGTAACAGTAGCTAACTGTAGTTAACAGTAACAGTAGCTAACAGAAGTTAACTGCTACTCGCAGTAGCAGGTTCAAGCAATTCTGGGTATCTAGGAGGGATGTCGCATTACTGCTTATGACTTTAGTTTCTGAACGGTTCCTTAACAATACCAGACATTCTGGCTGAAAAATGTTTTCTGTGTTTTAAATAATTTCATGCAATGCTGCCAACGCAGGCTTCTGATTCTTTCCAGGTGGATTACCAATCCTGACGCCCCTGGGAAGTTAACTACTAGGTTGATTAGCTGCCTCGCATGAATTCTGGACATTTCCACATGTCCTTCAACAATCTTAAGCACGAAGTAATATTTTACCTTTGTAGGCACCGCGATTATTATTGTTTTTTGAGCGAGATGTCACCTTGGCTCTAGCAACACTTGCCTGCGCAGCGAAATGCGCAGACGGCAGAACTGAGCTCGCGAGTGGAAAAAACTTCGAAATGATTCCGTCTCAAGCGTTCCTCTCGCCAACAAGCTATTTATTTTAATTACGCAAATTATTGTCGCGGAAAGAATCCTTGTATTATCTCACCTTCTTGTGTTAAATAAAATATAACTCTACCAAACAATCAGCGTTATGATTTATAAGCTAAGTTCCGTGACTGATTATTTAGAGAACTAGAATATCTCCGATGGTAAGCGGAGATGTTTCAGCAATTTCTAAACCTTTTTGTCCTAAATGAAAACTTATTTATTTATTGCTTTTGCAATGTGTTTTCACATTTTTCACTTCGCACGTCACATTTTGTTGGACCATAGACATAATCAAAAAGTTCTTACCTGGTTTCCAAAGACTCCGATGCTGCATGCAGACGACACCTGGTTGGGCCCGAACCAAACGGCTGCCAGGCGCGCGGGCAGGTTGAGCACAAACACCTGCGAGATGCCCACAACGCTCTGGCCGAGGAAGCCCAGCCAGAACATGTCCCGGTGCACGCTGAACACCTTCAGCCACGTGCCCGCGCACGTGCCTATACCGCCGAGCAGCGCCGAGGAACGTAAACCCTGGGAAAGAAAACAGAATTGTTGATTTTTAGATTATAAATATTGGGGTTCCATGACAAATCAGAAAACAGATGAAAAATAACAAACAAAAAACCCAACTAACCTTAAATATTCTTATATCATGTTCTGTTTTATTTTTTTATCCGGTTACCAAATATGATGTAAAACGGCATCTGTGATGTGTAGTGTTAAGCGTAAAAAATAATTAACTAGGGTTTGGACTAAAATCATTCATCAGGTATAACCGTGAGTTTAGGGCCAGTTGTTTCACAAAACTGAAATAAAAACAGCTTGAATAGAAAATTCAATGGAAATTGATGAATTTTTCAAATTCTGTAAAACAAGAATTCATCATGTTTCAAAGTTGATGAATTCAAGAGCTGAAATAATAACACATTGAATAGAACTTTCAAAAAAGTTTCAAAAACTTCTGTGAAACAACCCGTCCTTAGTGTGTTATTTTGATGACCAAGAAAACTCTTTGTATACAAAGTGAATTATTTTTTACCGTTCCCAAACTAAGAACTTTGTTATTTCATTAACACGTGTCGTGTTTTTTTGTCTATTTTAAAATAGTTGACATAAAAATCAATAAAACTACCTTTCTACAGTGATATTACAATACACTTATATTCCTAACTACTACCTGTATACTGTAGAAGTGTATTACTTGAACCACTTTTGAGGTATATTTGACGTTTTTTTCTTGTTAACAAACATATATTAACACTGTTAATGCAGGTTTTATTGGTACTTCATAGAATACTTTAAGATTACTTTAGGTAAAATATATAAATATAAAATCCTTTTCCCACTCAAAGTTGTAATACTTGAGACGAGGGTCGTTTTAGTAAAAAAATAAAGTATGCTTATCACGTAGGGTACTTGAGACAACATTTTAATTTAAAAAATTGGAAAAAAGGTATACGAGTATGTTTACTAACACATCATCATCATACACCTGCAGAATTATTAAAAGGTATACGATTATGTTTACTAATGCAACATTATCGAATACACCTGGAGAATTATTAAAAAAAATCACGAATTTCCAAGGAAGTTGTAAACAAGAATACACAAATAATGACTGCCTTATTATGAAATATAACTTCTAGGGATAATTCAAGAACCAGTCACGATTAATACCTTGAATACCAAAGACAAGGAAAATAACATGAATAATTGGATACAATACTAATACATATTGTAAAATACGTATGAAAAGAAACAAGATAAAATATTTAGGTACATCTAAGCGCAGTTTAATCTCAGAGTAGTTTTTGAGCGTATATTCTTCCCGGCAAATGACATTTTGAATACACGTATCTGCTGACGCATTAGCCGCGTACGTAGGGACTACTAACTATATTAACCTTCACGTCTTACCTTACATGACCAGAACCCTCATGACGGATCAAATGTATTGGAAAACTGAAAGGTATAACCAAAATCGTGGAAGCTTATTGAACGGTAAAATTTATTCAGACAAACTGACATTTATCCATTTTTGGAATATATATCAAGTAATTTGGAATTTGTTTAATCGGGGATGCTTCTTTTCAAGTCACCTCACAATAATAGCTTCCCTTGCTGTGTAGTGGAGTCTGAAGAAATATATCATATCTCATTGTAGAGACGTTGTAAGGTGGGTTAAAGGATGAGCTCTAGAAAAGGCTTTGTTAATGCGGGTTTGTAGAGATCCGAATTTGTGCAAGGGTCTAGAGAGTCCTGTTGGATAAAACATGTGCTTACGTTACCCATTTTAGGGAGTCAAATAAATAAATTAAAACCTAAATACGGGATCATGTCGGGTCGATGTACCAAGCGTCAAAAGGTAAATGCCCTTACTATTTTCCCACTAAGTTCGTTAAGAGCACTTTCATTGTCATAATATTAAAATGGTGCTAGCCAGAACTCGGTCAACTCTCATTAAAAACTCGTTCACAAAATCTTCATTTCTTTGTTGGTCATTCCCATTTAAAGGCACTTATTATGAACATGTTTGAAAAGCTGATGAACGAACCCTAAAGTAAAAGCCTATGGTTATTTCGGCACATCTCCAATACTGTAATTTATGTTTGGGATTATGAAAATTCCTACATTTTCAGTTTGTTACATATTGCGAGAGATGATGACGCAATAGACAATATAGGAAAAGGGGATGGTGGGAGGAAACAATGTATCATCTTATTGTCTCTGTCGGGGGAGAGTTTTTGTTTTTCACAATAAACAAAGCAGATATTATAATGCCCGACAGAATATTATTCTGGCACACTGAATAAATTAATGAAAAATTTTAGTAAAGTGTAAAAGTTTCTCTGCATCCTTTGAAAGAATGCCAATGGCATACATAAAACAAATTTGAACAAAAAGAAAAAAATCTACATGTGCAAAGAAAAGGAGATTCGTCAAATAATAAAGTCGCCCTTTGACATAGTACTTCGTTCCTAACCACTCCTGCATGGAAAATTTAGACGTGTCAACATTATAAAGGATAGAAGGGAGGGGAAAATGAAGGTTGGGATGCACCTGACTATTTAGATTTGGCCGCTGATCATCGTTAAGTCATTAACTTAAGTATTGATTCTGAAGGGTTGTCTGCCACTAGGGCGATACTGAGAATATCTACTATTGTGGAATGATGAAGATTGTAATATCTAGGAATATATATTAATATATGAAAATATAAATGGTTCCATGATAACTCAACACAGTGACAATTCAACACACTTTTAAAAAGTGATATAAAGTCATTAGAAACGTTGAAAAAATTTATTTTTTTAACCTAACCTAACCTAACCTAACCTACTTAACCCAGTTAATAAAGTTTTTGTCATCACTTTCCATGACTTTATATAATTTTTTAAAGATGTGATGAATTATCGTTGTGATGATTTATCCGTTCACCCATATAAATATGCGATATGACAAATTAACTACTTAATCCGGGTCATGTCAGAAGATTTTGAAGATTACACGGAGAAAAATGAGATTGCTAATTTATTAAAAATCTCTTCAAATTGTTGGTAATCCAGTTAAAAAACGGGATTGAAGGCATTTAACAAATGAATTAACAGGTTTACTGATAAACTTTTGTCAAGTTGCGAAGTCCGTATTTATATCTGTTAATCCCATTTTTAACATGATTACCAATAGTTTGAAGAGATTCTTAATAAATTAGTAATACTCATTTTTCAGCGTGTATGTATGAGACGATGAATGTGTGTGAATAAAGCAAGAAATTTGGGAGAAGACAGAATTGTGTGGCAGTCTCTCTGCCTAACCTTGCGAGGAAACGGCATAATGCTTAGATAGATAAATGGCCAGTAAAACATTGAGGTTTCCAAAATATCAAAGTCGTGTTACCATCCGGATGAAAATCTTCCAATACCTTAATTCGATATCAAATATTTAAATGTTTATTGAGCCCAAGAGCATCTCCTTGAGTACTGACTTAATTCATAAACCGTTACATTCAGATTTCAGGGCTAATAAAAACAAAGGCTGAAAGTGAGTCTTTTCAAGGGGATAGTTACACTGACCGACTCGTATTTAACAAAGCATTTAGTTTATAGAATATCAAAACTAAACAGAAAAATCGCTTCTAAAAAATCAAAAGGAAAATTTTGATGGTTGATTTTGCGGAAAGCGTATTGGAACCGAGTGTAAATCAATACACAAATATCCGATTGATTGCCTGATTTGCAGGAGTAAAGTTTGTTTGAATACCAAAGCAGAAACCACAATGTTATTCACAATCAATACATGTATTTAGTTGTGACCGTTGTAAAAAATGGTGACCGGATAAATCATCAAAATGATAATTCATCACATCTTTAAAAAGTTATATAAAGTCATGGAAAGTGACGAAACAAAAACTTTATTAACTGGGTTAAGTAGGTTAGGTTAGGTTATTTTTTTTTTACATCGTTTCTAATGACGTTGATTTATCATGGAACCGAAAAATGTACATGCAGAGGTGTAAACTGAGAGTGGAATTAATTGACCTTTACACTCGCGAATAAATGCACTTTAAAACATTGAGAAGTCTATCACTTCATCGACGACTCATGCTATAAAACACCCAAAATCGAAAATGCAATTCTGTTAACCTAACTTTAATACATTTTATAGAAATTTCCATTTTCAATTGCATGAATTTATATTCTCTACATAGCTTTAATTTAAAGTCGGCGAATACAAGAAAGTAAAAGACAAAATTTGAAACCAAAAACAAATATTTTTTTTGCTGTCGCAATTAATCAGGAATTTTTACAATGTTGAAATTAATTATAATAATTATTATGTTTTGAATAAAAAACTAATGTTTATAAGACAAGGTTTTTATGCATGGCAAAAAGGATAATTATTACTACAATTATAATAAATTTGGTTTTTTACAGGTGAAAGAATATAATAAGCGGTAATTGTTGATTGAAGTACTAGTACATATTGAATTATTTGGCGTGTTTGAAATAAGCCGACGTGGCTCAGTGGTCCAGAACGTCTAACTGGACATCGGAAGACGCGGGTTCAATTTCCGTCGGTAGCATTTATTTTTACTCGGGAGATATTTTCAATTTGTATTGATATTGCAGGCGACTAATTTAATTGATTATAATAATATATGATCTCGCAGATCACGTTAAGCTATACGTATGTAGGTAAGTATTACCTATCAGTTGTGTTGTGGTAATCCTTGGGGTTTTATTGTTATTTAATATGCAGAATCAATAGCTAATCTTTGGACGGAAATAATATTACAAACCTAAAGAGTTTTGTAATGGAAATAAACTCAGCAATTAGACAATTTAGACATACCACAAGTACGGTGCAATTGTATTATTATTTAGCGGTTTTGCGGAACTCGTATATATGTTTTTTTAAATAATCCATGAAAACGCCTTTACTTAGTTAAGTATGTGTGTTTTCAGTTCCTACACAATGTACGCAACCGTTTTCTGACAAACGATATTTAATAATTCTAAAAAAACACATACCGGGCCGACACGCAATGTTTACACAAAACTGAATTAATTATGATCCTTCGTTTTTTGTAATTGCGTTGAATTACATTGAACGAATAGTAGTCCAATACAGAAAAAAATGTGTATAAATATACCTGTGTGTATAGTTTTCCCTTTAAAAAGTTTTAACATTGAAGAAAAATTAATTAAAATGGCTGTGCAGAATCCGTCATTAATCCAATAATTACAGTACAAAAACTAGTTCTCAGAATTATATTTAAATGTCATCCTACCTATCCCTCCAAAATATTATTTACTAAAATTAGGGTCTTAGATATTCGCCAGCTATTCATTAAGACAAGCTTATGCTACATAAGAAAAAATGACTTGCTAGTGGCTCCTCAACACCAAAGTAAACACCCGCTTTTCATCAAATCTGGGATGCGTGGTCCCAAAAACTAGAACCACATTCGCACAACGACAATTCTGGTACATCGCCCCTAAAATATACAACGCGTTGGACAGGGACATAAAATCAACTAATACTATATCCCTTTTTATTATACGTGTCCAAAACTGGATATTTGAAAGGGGACGAGCCTTTTTTAAAGAATACATGAGTTCCTAACTTTTAAACCATTATAATAAAATTAACCTTGTATCTGTATATGTATGTATATATGTGAATACACATTACGTTCGTGTGTGTTCATATATAGATGTATATGAATGTATTTATATAATGCATTTATGTATGTCTGTGTATGTATGTATATATATGTATGTATGTGTATATGTATATATATATATATATATATGTGTGTATGTATGTGTATATATATATATATATGTGTGTATGTATGTGTATATATATATATATATATATATGTGTGTATGTATGTGTATATATATATTTTTTTATATAAGAATGTATTTATGTATGCATGTATGTATGTCTATGTATGTATGTATATACCTACACATATATAGATATCTGAGCATCTATATATGTGTAGGTATGTATGTTTGCATGTATAAAAAACATATATTTTGAATTTATAGCATTATGACTACCACAACACGGGCATAAGCGTAGTGTGGGAGTTATAAAGTATACAAAAAATTGTAATTCATAAAATTTACTGAATAATAAAAAAGAAAAAAAAAAAAAAATGGAAATTAAAAAAAAAAACACTTTTGCCAAGGCTGCTTATTTGTATAATAAAAGCGCTTTAAAATTAAGCGATAATTAATAAAAAAACATTAATTTTCATATTTAATGCACGAAAAATTAGAAAAAAATCTTTTGAGTAATAAGTCGGTATTATAAAAATCAAAAAAACGCAAGTTTTACTACCCGGTTTCGTCTTATATACGAATATCAATATTTGTAATTGACAAAATCAAAAATAAATAACAGTTTAATAAGACGAGGTGTATTTAAAAAAACGATTTTTCATAATATTGTTACATTGTATTATATATTATAAGGACAAATATCCTTTAACTCTTGACAGGCCAAGATGCCAAACAAAACGTTTAAAACCAAGTGGGTCTTCCGACGACCCCATACATTGTCTTATGGGCTTTTAAACTATAGAAATCCCAATTATTCAGTCAATTATTAATGGAAACTTATCTATTTGAACTTAAAATGACATGTCAAGTATTTAAGGCGATGCACTACGTCGTGTAATATTTTAAATCGAGCCACTATCAATAACACCCCTTACGTAGATGGCGATAAGGTTTAAATTCCCGCTTAACACCATCCGCCTGTTTTGATTTATGCAAGAAAAAAACACGGCCAAAAAGTGCCTTTTATTTTATTTTGTGTATGCTCAGGCATAAATATTTAATTTTTGCCGATCATTTTATAAATAACTTAATTTGCCACATTATACAATAAAATCATAACCAAACATGGGTTCGTAAGTAGGAGATTTTGAACTTTTAAGCAGTTTTCATAGGCCTTATACATTATTTTTTTCTGGGCTTATAAAAAGACTTATCTAAAAAATACTCGATTATTTCAAAGGCCAAGATGTATTCTACTCGCAGTATTTAATTAAAGCATCTGAAACATTTCTAGGTGACCAAATTTTCAAACCAAAAACACATGATTTTGCATTACTACGTAGTGCATCGCCTTAAGCTAATATAAGGAGGATAGTAATTTTGGGTACTACCTACCCCCTCACTTGGCTGCGGGATAGCTAAGCAATATTACATTAAGCTGTATAACTGCATGCCACCTACTTCGAAACAACTTGTTGATAATTTACCAATAACAAACTAAAAAAAACACAGATCACAGAATGGATAAAAATTAAAGGTACACAATTTTTCCAAAACATATCTATATGGACGTTATAAATTTTCTACTGTAATCCTTCCTGTTTTCAACACGTTTTTATATATTTAGTTAATATGTTCACACTAGACCTCACACAACTATATTCCATTGGTCACCATGAAACAAGCAGTCGCCTAGTATGGTGATTTAATTTACCATATATAAAGAAATGTTGTAATGTATTATCATGTATAAATAAATAAATATATTTACATATACATTATTGTTGTATAATTATTTGGTAATGTTTTGTTTTATTCTATTTGCGTCTTAATTGCATCCTTAAATACACTTCATGTAGTATCATTTTCTTTTATCTAAATTGTTACAACATTGTATCTATGTAATATTATGATGTTCTTTAACTAGTACTAACCTAATATACAATACTAAGTACTAACAAATCTAAATGATATCAATCAAGGTAATAATCATCATCATCGTATATTATGCTTCGCGCAATGAAGGTTTATTAGGCGATTGAATATCATACTATTTTGGCAGCTAGAAGGTATGGACTATGGCGTGACTTGACTCTCAATTTTGTGATAACCTTAAGATTGAGAGAAGCCAGAATCGTAACGACGCGACGTAAGTGAAGCAACCGCGCAGCCCTGGTGTATTGGACAGACCTGAAGTTGAACTTGTCCATCAAATCGCTAAAATAAAGTAGAAATCTTAACAGCATAAGTGATGAAGTCGTGTAAAAACAATATTCGGCGCACGGCCCGGCGTAATGGACAGACCTACGGTCGACTTTGCCCTAGCAGGCCTAGAAAATACATCTTTCCGTGGTGTTTATTTTATTATTTCTGATGAACGTATTACTAACATCTCAAATGTTTCTAGAGGGATCCCCGAGGAAGTTACTAATTCATTATCTAAGAAAATAAAATCTGGTGTTTACCGTTAATTTTAAAGTTGAGAACATTTAAAAAAAAACAAAACGTTACACATAAAATATGTTAATGGTAAGGTTTTGTTTTTATTGATCTTAAATATAAACAACTTACATCCGTAGGGATCCCTCGAGAGAGATTAGCGGTTTTAGTAATACGTTCATCAGAAATAATTAAAATGTTAGCATCGAGCAAACCTCCGTTATTCTTATATCGCCTTCTATCTTCATAACGAATAATAATAACCTTAGATACATTATTTATTTACTCACTAGGTCCTAGTGATCCATGTTTCATAATATCAACAACATAATTTCAACCGGTATTTAATCATTTTTTTTGTGTGCATTCTATAAAAATTTTTGTAAATTTTATGTGATTTCGAATTTTAATACAAAACGTTAAAAAGCTTAAACATACCGATTTAAAACAAATGTTTCCGACAACATGCTTCCAATAAAAGATTTGGAATCGATGCTGACTTCTCTAGGAAATAAATTTAACTCTAAAACTATTGTAATATTTGAAACTGTTATTTCGTGGTGGAATTTTATTATAAATATATATAAAGAACAAAATTTTAAACTTTTTTCCACTTAGGTAAGTTTTTAGATTTTCACGGCCAAAAGCATTTTTGTTGTTTGTTTTTGGGGTGTTATGCCGTGTTGCGCTAACTCTTCTTTCTTCTTCTTCTCCTTGTTTTAAAACAAGTGGAAAAAAGTTTAAAATTGTGTTCTTCATATATATTTCTAAAACTATTGCTTTGATTGAATTTAAGTTGAATTTTCACGAAACCGTTTGTTTGGAGAATTCAGACAAGCGATAAAATACTTACCTACTTACAACATTATATTGTTAACAGTGAATTATGTTAATTGCCATTTTCAAAACTGGAACTAATTTGTCAAGAATCCAGACTCTACAGTCTACAGTGATTATTGTAATTTATTTTTGGTCTATTATGCCGTGTATCACTCCTCCTTCTTTAGCCAAAATTTCGGAGAGCGTTATAGTGTCCATCGTAATGGTAGATGTGTAATCGATTACACATCTGTCCTATACACTGAAAGATGCCCAAAACGTTTGCTAAAGAAGAAGGAAGCGAAACACAGCATAATAGTAAATAAAATGACGATAATACATTTGGAAGTGAAAATCTCAAATCATTTCTATTTAGTAATTTTTCACGGGTCTACATAAAATTTATAGATGTTATAACGCCAGCAGAATAAATTACTTATAAAAATTAATCATGGAACGAAAATGTAGGCTTGTGGTATATTTTAATAAAAATGGAAACGGGAAATTATGTCCGATATTGTGAACATGACAGGTTACTGAAGAGGTAAGTCACTAACCCATCATTAAGTCATTTAAATAACTGATTCTAAAAGTCGTTAAAATTTACAATAGTAATTGACGTTAGTGCTCCGACCTTTCTTTTGGAAAATGCATGAATTCATAATGCATAAGGAAAATCGAACGAGGGTTGCACGCAATACAGAACTGAAACTAGAAATGCAGCAAAATGTCTTTTTAAATACAAAAAACTGTTTTAGCTATAGCATAAAAAATAAATTATTGGATGAGCGTAGCGTGGTTATGCTTTGATACGACCACTTTGAATTTCGTCTGTCTGTAATTTTGTGGTAGCCTGTTTGATAGTAAGCGAAGTTTACTGTTCACAGAAATCCTACTTTAAATAAACTTGAAATTCTAGATGGCGGCACATTTGAAAACACTTTAGTACAAAGTGTGTGATCCATAATATTGTAGATTTTTGGGAAAGGAAAAAAGGAAATATTAGTGCGGATGATGTTTTAGTGCGTAGTTTTATAGTGAACACACAACATAAATAATAAATTTTCCTAGTAAGCAACGCAGCTCATCCTCAATCTTAATTCATAAATTAATTGATTGATTGATCAATTGATTAATTAATTGATCCTGTCTTGACTTGACATTATCTCTTTTCTATTGATGCCCTATTTTTGTCATAACAGCTTTTATTGAAACATTTTTGTTGTATTAACTCCGTGTAATATATAATGTATTAATTGGACTTGGTCCATTAGTAAATAAATAAATAAATTGTTCATTTTTACCACGCAGCTGTTTTGTCTGAAAGATAAGAAACAAGGGTAAATTTTATTTCTCCAGCACTGCAAGTGTTATATTCTTAAAATTTACAAAGACATTCCCTTTTATAACCCCACTACTTATAAATCGGTGTAAATATAACGCGACTCGTAAGTTCGGAACAGTGAAAAACTTGATTTGTTTCCACGCTTTCGTATGCTTAAAACAATGAAACCAAAAAATAGATTCACCTTTTTTACCTCCAACTGACCTCCAACTCTCCCAACGCACTAACTAAAACTACAGAATTTTGTCTACGCGCACCGCTTATTACGTTCTAATAGTGGAACAAGTTTAAATATATTAGTAAGCAGTAGCGTCTCTAATTGTAGCTCTATGGATAAAACGGCTTTAAACCAGAGTTTAAGCTTGACTATATCAATGTTCATCTGGCGTATAAGAAGACGGTATTAAGTATTTTAAAAGGAAATACAAGAATTTAAATTTCCACGATAACTCTAATATTATGAATATAACTGCAATTGTTAATTTTTTTTATTTGGAAACATTATTAACATTTTAGAAAAATAAATTCTTTTACTAGACCTGTCTATGTTGTTAATTTTCTCTCTTTAGTGCTTAATCACTTTTAGAAATATCATTGAAGAAGATTAAGAACTGGGAATCAAACCCACGATCTCTTCTCTTAACGGAACAACGCCTCAACTGACTCGTCCATTGGGAATCTTTTTAAATGATTTTTTTTTTTTTTAAATCTAAATGAAACCGCACAAGAGTCCCGACTGCTCCCAGCCGTCTGGAGCCAGTAAAAATATGGCATCCCCAAACGGGGTGTATTGTGAGACTGAAGGTAGTGGGGTGGGGAAGTATCTGGTTGCCAAACATGTCCAAAGTCATTTCAAGCAACGTTTTTATTCTGAATGGTGGTCTACCAGGGCAGTACTGAGAGTATAATATAAATTATTACAAAGTTCTAACGAATTTATTTAACCCAGATAGTGTCTCGGGTAAACAAATCCGATTTTTATACATGGGAAACCTATTGACTTTTTCGAAAAGTCTAAATGTGTATTTTACTTTATTAGAAAAACTTTTTGAATAACTTTGAAAGGTTATACCCATCACTGTAATACATCACCAAAAAGGAAGATAATAATAATAAATTAAATAAACAAAGCACAGAAAAATAAACAATCCTGGGTTCGACTCTCAGTTGTGACCGTTACTTTTTTTTATTTTTCTGCGTCTTTGTTTTTATCTCTATTATGTTTCGTTTAGATTTATTAATACTATCTTTTTCTACATTGATTAATTATATTGATCGGTATAACTTTAAAAAATATTAAAAAAGACATTCTAAAAATGTAGATTTTTTTATAAATGTTCAACTGCATAACGGGTAAATTTAAAATTTGTGTTAAGAAAAGACTTATAAAGCGTCGTTTACAAAGCTATAGTTAGAAAATGTACTTTCGAGCTATCTTTTTAATATTAATAATTTTTTTTTAAATGTAACAAAAGCTCTTCCCTAGTGCAGTAGGTACTTCTAAGGAATGGATTTGTCACCCTCATATAACTTTTTTACTTACTCCGTTTTTTAAGATGTACGTTTAAGGTTTATTGGTAGTTGGGATTGTGACTCATCTTAAAGTTCAACACTAAGCAGGTGGTTTAATAATTAATCGCACGTTAAACTTGGGTCCCGAAAAGCCGTAAAGTAAAGCTTAACCGAAGTACAAAGTTATTTCTGGAATAGTACACGGCTTCCCAAACTAACGCATAAGTTTTTAGGGTAGCGAACAACTTATTCGATGAATCAAGGTAAAATTTTCCTGGTTTATGTAACGGGGGTACTGATGTAGGAGATTTGTCTGTCCATGTTGTTCGGATAAACATAAAGAGTAAG
Source organism: Hesperophylax magnus (assembly GCA_026573805.1). Lineage (NCBI taxonomy): Eukaryota > Metazoa > Arthropoda > Insecta > Trichoptera > Limnephilidae > Hesperophylax > Hesperophylax magnus. Next base: position 12,733,643 of record JAIUSX010000049.1, read on the forward strand.
GGTTTTCAATGTCACGCCCAAATAAAAATTCATGTCACGTTTTGAGAACAATGTGAATAGAAAGAAACTGAATCGTGTCAAATACTTAGAATAGTGAAGATTAGGATTGAGAAAAGTAACAAATCAAACATAAACTTATAATAATTTTTAAGGTACACCAAAAAATGGCCGGAAATGGCCCAGAGCCAATGGGTCTGTGACATTTCCGATTTGAGGAATTCTGTGAAGTTGGAGAGGGGAGGGAGAGGTGAAATAAAAAAATACAGTGTGTGGCAAGCCTACGCACGACGGAAGTGAAACTTTTAGTATTCTTCTCTCTCTATTTTCATTTCATTCTCTCTTTTTTTCTGTCTATTGATATATTTATAAGTAGCATGTGATAAAAAAATTAAAAGTTATAAAAATATGGGATTCGAACCCGGGTCCTGCATAACGAGTGTCGCACGCTCTGCCTCTAGACCGCGAGGAGAGGTATCTCGCGCGACGAGAACCGCGTATACAACGTGTAAACGCAAATTTTCGTTTTCAAACACGGCAAATGAATAATATCACATAACGTCTCGTTAACGCTTTATATAGGGTCGAATCGAAGATATATCGGCAGTGTGAAGTCATATCTGTCATTTTTCAAAATATTTCCGTATATTTGTCCGTTTTGGAAAAGATCTATCGTGTTTTAACAGTCTCATACCCGTATGGAGTCTGAATTTGAAAAACATTTCTATATTTTGAAAAACTCACTTACGGCTGTGTTTTTTACTAAAAAAACTTGTCACGGACGTCTGCGAGGGTAATTAGTCGCGTTATCGGCCTTGATTAGTAATTTTAATGATTCAAAATAAAAATAATTAATCAAAATACCGAGCGACTCTACCGGCTCGATTTGTAAGCTATATTTCGACCAAAATATCATATAGTCAAAATATCTAAAAGTCGCAGCACGAGAGCATTTTATCACTTTTCCTCGTATTAAAAAAATCACAAAAAGAAAAAAAAAATAGTTAAAGCGGGGATCGAACCTCGGTTCTTCACGACGACAGTCGGGCGCTTTGCCTCTAGACCGCGAAGCTGAGTTTGGAGAGTGACCTAAACTATGTATATAATATTAGCTAGGCTCCTATAGCGAAATGATCACGGTTTTTCGTGACGGTCATGAGTCGGTTTTACTCCGTTCCTCGAAATTGCATGACGCGCGTAAAGAAGTTTCACTTCAAAAATATTAGGAACTATCCAACTAATGCAATCTGATCTGGATAACCCTGATGAGACCGCCAACAGAATCGATACGTTCTGTGAAATGGTTTTGCCTACGTTAATTTATCCACATTTCTTACACGGATTTATCACAAATACGTCCAGGGATCTCATTTCTATGGCATTCAGTGGGTATTTCACCAACTTCTTCATAGCTTATCCAGGATAATGGATATTTTCAATTTATTTATTTATGAAAAAACTGCTTAATATTTAGCGCAAATTTTGCAATTTTCAAGAGAACAACTACCACAAAAATAAAAGTTTAATAAAGTTTGTTTTAGCGTAGTTTTTATTCCTTCCAGTCACTAAAGACATTACCTTTTCTTTCTTACTTGCCAATCAATGTTATTATCTTCAATAAAAACTGTTTTACGTCGTACAAAATTGTACTGCCTGTAGTTTTGACAAGAGCGGAATTTCAACGGGTCTCTTGTCAACGCTTCACAGTGAGATTCGAGACTTTGATATTTAAAATTCAAAGAAACGGAATTTTTAATGAATCACTACCGGAAAGCCTTCCCCCTTCTGAATAATTAACTGTATCGTTAACGCTACTAAATTACTTGCCTTATTTTATGGAACAACTTGCGAACAATGCTACTAATGAGGCAAAATAGATTCTAAAGAATAAGTTTGGCAGAATTTTAACCAAAATGACGAGACGTTTTTAATTGATGTTTTGATGTCTCAAAATAACATGTTTTTATAATAATCTCTGTTGTTCTATTGTGTAACATTTACGTTTTCATGGAATAATAGTTCAATATTTCACAATCCCAAACACGGTATTTTTAAAGGGTAGTTTTTCTGTAATTTTGGAAAATCTTAGATAAATTTTAGGTGCTCCTGTGAAGATTCGTTTAAAAAGGCTGTTATATAGGGCACATGATCCCCGATTGCGAAGTAGTTGTAATTTGTGAAGTAAGTAGGGGTTCTATTATGCGGTGGGATTTATTTCCAAATAAAATAGGATATTTGGATCATATCATATTTTTTAAAAAGGAGAAAATGAAAGATTTCCAATGAATTGCGGTCGAGCTAAGTTTGCTTGGGTCATATTCTGAGGGAGCCAATAACTAAACACCATTATACATTTTGCCACAACTACTGAAAAAGATAATTTGAAATATTTTCCAACTTCTTTGGTTTTTCAAATAGCTACGTCAGTGACCAGATATAAAATCTAGTGAACATTCTCATGGTGAGGTCGATTCTAAATCACGTGGGCTTTTGGTTGGCACTTCAAAGGGTGTGGAACTAAAAAAATATTTGTAGAGTATTATAATTCAGGTGTAAGGGGATTACTCGTTTAACAACAATAGTCGCTCAGATGTCATTTTTTTTTCATCTAGTTATAGTTCCATTGGAAGTCACTGCATTGAACTTGGATTAAATTTTTAAAAAATACCATCCGTTCAAAAACGTTCAGCGTCTTGTACATATGTATGGGTTTTTATGAAATCGTCAACTAAGAAACACGCCACTTCATAAGGTGTTGAAGAATTTCAAAATCTCGCGGAAGGTATATCATATAGGTTTAGCATTCCACCTGTGTCATACATGCCACAAATCTTGTCACCAAACGAGAAGAAAAAATACCATTTCAACGTGAATGAAATACCAGAATCAAACTGCTCTCAGAAGTGTACGTATAAATCGTGTAAGTTTTAAAAACTTTCTGAGAAGTTGCTATTTTCATTATTACACTTGCCAGCTTCTTTGACAATGTTTCATTGTTCTCAACAATCTTTTGATGTGACTTTCTAAAAATAAAGTGATCTGAATAGTTAAGTACTTGGCTTAAAATAAGAACACAACTACAAAAAAGTAAAATAATACAAGACTCTATAATTGTAGATAAAAGAAAACGTTGCTAAATAATTCAGACTAATTAATATTAATTAAATTAAATAAAACTAATATTTAATTATTGAAGACAATATTAGCGATTTCTAAACGAAAATCTGAAACAGAAAAATCAGAAAAGGATACGGTCACATCTAGGACTCGAACCCAGGACCCTTGCCTTACCGGAGCACCGCTCTACCACTGAGCTAATGGGACCCTATCCCCCTCGGTCACTTTTAACTGTATCATACTTCGAATAAGAACTACCAACAATGTCTTCATTTTTTCACCGCACATTATTTATTGGCAACTATCTTTATGTATGATCGCAAGATTCAACCTGAACTAAATGCAATCTAGACAGCGTCTGTCAGATAAACCTATCTTATTTTTTATTTTATTTTAATGTGCGACATCTATTGACTTTTCTGCAAGTCTATGATGAATATTTATTTTTTGGAATAACTTTATTGAGTAAAACCTCAAATTGTAATATTATCTTCAATAATTAAATATTACAATTTGAGGTTTTACTCAATAAAGTTATTCCAAAAAATTAAATAAAACTACTTATTTTACTGTGTTTATCTAAATTGTTCAATTTGATTTTGACAAAACACAAATCATCATGAATCAGTCAGTTAGAAAATAAATTCCGATAGGTTAAAAATAAAGAGTAACCAAATTCCAAGCAAAATGATTTTCCATAAGCACCCCTTAAAATAATTTATTCAGATTCTTCTTGAAAACCGAATCATTGCAGAACCCGGAGATAACAGATGCTGAGAGGTCTTTACAATAAATCCAATAATAGATATTTAAAAAGAAATTCTAGAAATATTCTATCGCAGGCGAATTCTTTCACCGTTAGTTCGACAGAGAATTGATAAAAGTTTTAACACATTTTATTATTTATTGGTTCACGAACGTTGTCCGAAAAGCGTGAATTTTTCTTCGTAATAATTTTAGACTTTTTGGGTTCGTAGAAATTTTATTACGAAGAAAGCGTATTCAAATAAATTTAATATTAAGTAATACTTGTTAAATACATTCATTCATTAAATAATATTCGCTAAATAACAATATTACGGTCGCATAACGATATTACAAAGACGTCACTACACTGCCAAAATTACACACGATTGGAATTACTCATTGACAAAATTACACGGAGAGAGAATTGCATCTACTGAAATTACTAAAACAGAACCTGACTTAACCTAACTGAACTTTTTTTTAAACATGAAATTTACATAGCACACACAATACACAAGTTAAACCTATTAAAAACCGTTTTTTAACGTGTGTTATTCCGGTGTGTACATAGACATATGAATATTAGTAGACCTGCCCTAAGTGATTAAAAGCGTATTATCCCCACTCCCCATACCGGTTCCATTGAGCCGGCTGGGCTCGCGTTTGGCCTCAAATGAAATTTGAAAACGTGACGTCATCATTCTTGTGCGAACTATGGTCGAGGCATCATCGGTTCATTTTACTAAATAACACGGCAAAATTTTGACTTGTACTATGAAAACTGGTAAAAATAGATGTGAAAAAAGAGAATAAACCCAATTGTCGTATTACATTCCATATATAAGCATTATTTTACTTTATTTTAAGCATATTCACATCGTATAATATGAATCAGTTGTTACTATCACATAGAGAAACGTCTGGACGCGAAACACAAAGCTGGTTGGTTGCTGGGAAGTAAATTATGAACATTTATAAAAGTGTCTTAACTAAATACTCTGAAACTAACTACGACTCTGAAAATAAAAGCTGCCTTACTTTGCCGAATTTGGACTTCGCAAATTTGTTCATAACGTGGCGAGTAATTTGCGCTCCCATGTAAAAATGTCTATTCATTCAAAGCAGATTTTACTTTTAAGAAGTAAATGGTGATATTATAATGCGAGATGCCTATTTACTGTCAGATTGATTTATTGACGAATCACAGTCAGCTTCACTCGTTCCCTCGTTCCCTCGTTCTTCAACAGTTGATTTTACCCCTCGCCCATATCTTCTCGTCTATTAATTCCTATGTCTGTGGGTGTGTATAATTTAAGCCGGTATAATTCTCTCTGTCCATAATTCTGTCAGTGTAATTGGTATGTGAAACACGACGTAATTTCTCCCTGACACCAATACTAAGCTAAATCGTTCAACAAGGACGTTCATTCTAAGGTATTTAGTGGATATAAATTTGATATTAGAAAACGGTAAACGATAGTTATGGTAGGGAAGCCGCCATGCATTTTAGATTTACGGTAATTTAAAGCTCAAAACTCATAAAATGGGTCATAAAACAACTTTAACGTGGATTTGTCACTAGTGTAGCGGGACAAAATCTGCTGTAATTCAGTAGTTTAGTGCTCATTTAATGAACATTTATTATTATTATTTAGTACAACACAACTTTAGCATCCCACCTGAATTATTGCACAAGTGTAATTTTTCTGAGCAATAAAACAAGAATGGAAATAATTCAGAACAGAGGCATGAGGTCTATATTGTGCTGTAGCAAATATACTAAGATAAAAACAATGCAACGCTAACTCAATCTTCTAAGTGTGTGGCAACCTTTAGTCTATAACACCCTGGCAATAAGTCAACAATAAAATGTTACCAGATTACACGTTAAAAGGTGTTAAGGCGATGCACTACGTCGTGTAATATTTTAAATTGACCCGCTATCAATAACAACCCTTACGTAGATGGCGATAAGGTTTAAATTCCCGCTTAACACCATCCTTATAAATCCAACCTATCAATGGTTCTGCTCAAGTCCCAAGACGGCTAGTAGAGTATATTTTTGCCGAATACATTCGTTTCTGATACATATATTTAACATCTATATAAATTAAAATGTAAATGTTTGTTTGTCCAAAATCTTAAAACTCCGAAAGTTCTTCACTGATTGCTTTGAAATTTTGACACAAAGTTGCATTTGAATACGTGTGTGTTTTTATACACCTATATTATATAGATGTCACCTGTGACAGAAAAAAAGAAGTTTTTTTTAAAACAGCGCCATCTGTTGGACGTAAAAGCAACTCGCGCTATTGTATCTCTATCTGCACAAACAGATTGAGCCACTGCAACGCGTGGCGGGGACAGGGGTCTAGTTTATTTCATAAAGTAGGTACTTATGGTTCGTAATATATGTTCTCCGGAATTCAATTTATAATTGTATACTTACTTTGTATACCTTACTTTTTATAATATTATTATTAATATTATTTACTTACCTATCGGTAATAATTTACCGATTTTTATTTGGTTATTTTATTTTTTATTATAATTTATTATTCATACTATCCATGTTGTAATTATTAGTATGGTTACCCTATGCTTGTGTCTGATAAGCCAGCACAGGTACCTAGTACTTTAGTTAACAGAAGAATACTATTGTTGCCAACTTACTTACCAATGCTTCTTTTGTTGACATTTTTGTTTTTATTTATAGTACATTTGTTACTAAAATTTTGTTTATTTTTGTCTATCGGTCTCGAAACGACCGTGTCATACACTTATCTTTTTTGGGTTTAAATTTAATGTTATTATTATATTAAGTTTACAGATATGTATTTTTTTAAATTATATAATTGTAAAGCTGCACATCTTGATACAGGAATGCCCTAGTGAGATGTGCAGAGTATGTTTTTTAAGTTAAAAACTGTTTTTTTTAAATAAATAAATACTCTTTTTTAATATCTCACAGAAGAAGGAAAAAAAAAATCCCTAAGACCAATGTGATATTTGGGGATCAACATTACAAAACACACTGTATTTTGTTTGAAAATTTTCCAGTTCATAGCTATAAAATCGTAAAAAACAAATTATTCGGTTGTAGTAGAGAATCATAAAATTATGGCGCATGCACACGGATGAATTAAATGCACCCGCAACAGATACTAGAACAATTAGTTTCCTCCATGACAACAGGAAACATCTTGACAGGCATTCGCAATGACTCACTATTCAATACCACTCGTCTAAGTTGGACAGGCGTGACGTTCAGCTTCCACCCTCTCCAGCCTCTCCGGCCATTAAAACTTCCTGAAAACTGAAAGCCCTTCCTGAAGCCTCCGTCGCTAGATCACCCGAATAGTTCCATTAACAAAAAAGGACGCCGGCGCCGGGTTAATACACGAAATATTCCGACGCTCACGAATTGAATTAAATTACTTTCGTGTTGAATTTAAGTTTAACATTTATACATTTTCCCCAAGGGCTACATAGAAAAATATATTCACAATTCTTTTCATTAAGGCAAAAATGTAAATTTGTTTTTTTTTGTACACGATTTTATCCACTGGCTTATAAATTGATCTAAAAAAACAAATTGATGATATGACGTTAATGTTGTATGTTTTTAACATTTTGGACTAAAAAATGTACATGTTTTATAAATAGCTTTGTACAGGTTAAACTTAAAAATTGATGCAACAAATTGACGATAATGTGTGACTTTTCGGCCAATATGTTTTAAAACACTTCGTGATATGGACACAGCGTTTTAGACCTGTTTTATAAATTACTTTGTACAGATCGTGTTTGTATGACTAAAGGTGAGTTGAAATGTAAATATTGGGCCTGTTAAGTGATTAAACTTACAAAGTTATTGAAAAAAGCAAACAAGTAACGAATATGGACTTATTCCTGAAATAGGCTTCTGGTATCCTTGGAAGTTAAGCACACATGACTAATTTAGCAATAATTGAACCAGAACCAATAGACGGGTTTCTAAACAATTTCATCTTGTTATTTTCAATAATAAACAAATGTTTACGAGACAAGGATTTTATGCATAGCACAAAGGATAACGTACTATTTTTAGCAATAATGTAATAATGCAGACAATAATTATTTTATTCATGAAAAATATTGCATTTCTTTATATACCTACTATTACTAGCGCAGACGCGTGAAAAAACAAGGAATATTATAATTTTACGATTTGTGAAGCTGAACGTATTAATAAGAAAGAAATTGCCCCAGGAACACTGTCTTTCAAAAACAAATGTTGTCAACTTTAGAACCGATCAAAAATTTACCTGAAGAACACATCTACATAATTACAAATATTGAATTATTAATTAATTATTTTACTATCTGCTTTATAATAAGCTTGACTGAATGGTTTCCACATAGTTCTAATTTTGAAAATCACTCTTAAATTCAAAGCTAATCCAAGTTCTCTAGTTCACTGCACCGTAGTTACAGACATAGTCACAACCGAAATTAGTAATTAGTAATAAGTAATCACTAGGTTCTTCCCCACCTTCCTCTTCCTCGTCTCCCCACTACCTCCAGCCTCATAACATACGCGAACTGGGGATGCCATAGTCTTACTGGCTCCATGCTGGTAGTAGTTGGGACTCTTTTCCGGTATCACATAAAAAAATGAAAGAGATTTTAGGGCTGAGTAAATTCATCTAAGGTTTTATAGAGATAACCAACATAAAATACTTGTATGCATACATTTAGTTTTTAGTATTAAAAATTCCCTAATCAGCAAAATTCGCTTATTTTTATACTTTGACTAATATTCTACATAGCTTGCAAAATTTCTCAATTCTCAGTCGATATGTTCACAAACAGGTTATTGTTGGTATTTTCTATTTGTTTGTTATTATCTCCTCACGTTATATTCTTGTTTAATCCTGCTCATGGCATCCTCATACTGGTTTATTTTCAAAATATAACAAAAATGAATATTGATTCCACATGGTATTTATTTTAAAAGTTATTTTGATTGGGTAGGGCAATCTCACACATCCCGTAGAAGTTTGTGGGGAGGTTAGTGCAATCTCACACAACCCGTAGAAGTAAGTGGGGAGGTTAGTGCAATCTCACACATCCCGTAGAAGTTAGTGGGGAGGTTAGTGCAATCTCACACATCCTTTAGAAGTTAGTGGGGAGGTTAGTGCAATCTCACACATCCCGTAGAAGTAAGTGGGGAGGTTAGTGCAATCTCACACATCCCGTAGAAGTTAGTGGGGAGGTTAGTGCAATCTCACACATCCCGTAGAAGTTAGTGGGGAGGTTAGTGCAATCTCACACATCCCGTAGAAGTTAGTGGGGAGGTTAGTGCAATCTCACACATCCCGTAGAAGTGAGTGGGGAGGTTAGTGCAATCTCACACATCCCGTAGAAGTTAGTGGGGAGGTTAGTGCAATCTCACACAAACCGTAGAAGTTATTGGGGAGGTTAGTGCAATCTCACACAACCCGTAGAAGTTAGTGGGGAGGTTAGTGCAATCTCACATATCCCGTAGAAGTTAGTGGGGAGGTTAGTGCAATCTCACACAACCCGTAGAAGTTAGTGGGGAGGTTAGTGCAATCTCACACATCCCGTAGAAGTTAGTGGGGAGGTTAGTGCAATCTCACACATCCCGTAGAAGTTAGTGGGGAGGTTAGTGCAATCTCACACATCCCGTAAAAGTTAGTGGGGAGGTTAGTGCAATCTCACACATCCCGTAGAAGTTAGTGGGGAGGTTAGTGCAATCTCACACATCCCGTAGAAGTTAGTGGGGAGGTTAGTGATATCTCACACATCCCGTAGAAGTTAGTGGGGAGGTTAGTGCAATCTCACACATCCCGTAGAAGTTAGTGGGGAGGTTAGTGCAATCTCATACATCCCGTAGAAGTTAGTGGAGAGGTTAGTGCAATCTCATACATCCCGTAGAAGTTAGTGGGGAGGTTAGTGCAATCTCACACAACCCGCAGAAGTTAGTGGGGAGGTTAGTGCAATCTCACACATCCCGTAGAAGTTAGTGGGGAGGTTAGTGCAATCTCACACATCCCGTAGAAGTTAGTGGGGAGGTTAGTGCAATCTCACACATCCCGTAGAAGTTAGTGGGGAGGTTAGTGCAATCTCACACATCCCGTAGAAGTTAGTGGGGAGGTTAGTGCAATCTCACACATCCCGTAGAAGTTAGTGGGGAGGTTAGTGCAATCTCACACATCCCGTAGAAGTTAGTGGGGAGGTTAGTGCAATCTCACACATCCCGTAGAAGTTAGTGGGGAGGTTAGTGCAATCTCACACATCCCGTAGAAGTTAGTGGGGAGGTTAGTGCAATCTCACACATCCCGTAGAAGTTAGTGGGGAGGTTAGTGCAATCTCACACATCCCGTAGAAGTTAGTGGGGAGGTTAGTGCAATCTCACACATCCCGTAGAAGTTAGTGGGGAGGTTAGTGCAATCTCACACATCCCGTAGAAGTTAGTGGGGAGGTTAGTGCAATCTCACACATCCCGTAGAAGTTAGTGGGGAGGTTAGTGCAATCTCACACATCCCGTAGAAGTTAGTGGGGAGGTTAGTGCAATCTCACACATCCCGTAGAAGTTAGTGGGGAGGTTAGTGCAATCTCACACATCCCGTAGAAGTTAGTGGGGAGGTTAGTGCAATCTCACACATCCCGTAGAAGTTAGTGGGGAGGTTAGTGCAATCTCACACATCCCGTAGAAGTTAGTGGAGAGGTTAGTGCAATCTCACACATCCCGTAGAAGTTAGTGGGGAGGTTAGTGCAATCTCATACCGTAGATATTATAAATACATACAAGTAAGAGTATAAAACAAAAATAAAAGAGAGTAGCATAAGATAAAAAAAGAATCAATGAACACATTATGTACTCGTAATAGCACAGACAATTACAATATGCACCATCAAATTACTTTCTTTTAAGTGAAGGGGGAAAATTATTGATTTAATTGTAAGTAGAGTTGAATTAAGTACAAATTTAATTTGAAATATTTCTTTACGTCACACGATTCATATTTTTATAGGCATTATTTATATATAATTTGAGGATAACAGCAATAATGGTAACGTAATTTATAAATAACAACGCGAAACGGTTAATAGTGTTAACGTAATTTAAAAAAATATTTTTTATGTGTATACCGTAAAAGTGTTCCAACTGCTAACAACTGGAGCCAGTGAGACTATGGCACCTCCAATTGGGGTATGTTGTGCAGATGAAGGTAGTGGAGAGGGGAAGGATATAGGGGAGAGGAAGGTGGGGGAGTACCTGGCTAATCAGATCGGGTCACTATACACGGCCAAAGCCATTACCAGCAACGTTTCAATTCTAAATGCTGGTCTGAAACCAGGGCGATACTGAGAGTATCTTCCACTCTGGAACGTGCCGCAAGTATACTATATATTATTTTTAATAATTTAAAATAAAATAACAGCGCTTGTGTCGCTTGCAGTCGAATGACACGCGTGGGTCGGCAGACAACTTATTTTGGGTCGCCGTGTGGCACAAACTAGACTTTTATAGGAAACCAAATTCAGCGTAAATTACGCTCGCTTAGTCTCAACCTTAATACGTGATGAGTAGTATTGACATTAGGCAGTACATACTTACAGCAAATTATTATTTGCATAGTACCACAATGACGCAGCTGAAAAATTACTATCTAGTTAAAGCGGATGGAAATGTTGGGTGACGGTTACCTTACATTTATATTATTTATATCACAGATACCGGAATTATTATTAGATCTAGACCAAGGATTCTAGGTATAGGTGAATCTCTATTATACTAAAATAAAGTCGATATCCGCGTCAACCTGTTTGTGCGCTTCGTTCTTCTGAAATCCGCAACGGATTTTGATAGGGTTTTCAATTTAGAGAACATTTATAGAATTTCTTCCGGAAGGTTTACATATATGATGCATGCATATTGAATTTATAGAAATCAAATAAAAATGACGTGCACCCAACACCGGGTGCACGTCAGCTAGTATATACAGGATGTATCGGCATGTACCCGACAAACTTTAGACAGCTATTCCTCAGCATATTTGGATTAAAAAATGTTATGGGCGCTTTGCTGTCCGGTAACATTATTTTTCCATTAAAAACAAAAAATAAATAAAAAATCCACACTCCGTCACTGTCATTTGCATGGTTTCTCGTGTTCAACAGCTGTTATTAGCAAGTGTGTCAAAAAGCGTCCTCGCTCTTTCGTACACACTAAATAATAATAGTTAAAAATGAGACGAATGGTGCCGTGCCATTTCGTTGTGATTGTAAAAGCGCGCCAACGTAGGTATAGGTCTCGCAAGTTAAGTTGGCTTCATCACAGTACTCACACAGATGCAAAACTTACATACAGCGTGTTTCGATTTAAGATTGAAAAAAAAAACAATTGATGATTATTTCACAATTGAGAACTCTAAGCCAAAGCGTGTTGAAGTCGGTCACATACAACTTATTTTGTTTTACGACATCGTTATTGAAATATTGAAGTTTATCATTTTTTTTATAAACTAATGTGATAATTTTCAGGATTGAATTCAAATGGGTAGGTATTCTTAAAAAAGACAATGGTATTGCCAACAATTCTTAGTCATTTATGTAAGAATGCTGTACATAACAAACTTCCATCGATAATGACCCTAATTCACGGAAATTACGGCAATTGGAATTTATACCTAATTGTTTTTCGGGGAATAATTATTATTCTGACCAGAAATATTTATTTTACAAAGCATGTTAAATGTTAATTTGATATATTTCCTAGAAGTATAATTAACCCACATTTCCAAAATTTTATCGTTTCCTAGAATATTTATTTATCTATTTTAACGAAGGGATGGTTTCTTTATGTCTTTGAAAGAATCGCAAAGATGTGATTTTTTTTACAGGGTCATTTCGGAAAACATCAATAATTGCATTCAGAGTGAATGAGTGGTTTCTTCAGTGAGATCATAAGTAGGAGATTCTTTCCATACCATTTTTTAGAGAACATTTATAATTGTATAATTAGAATGTACACATTTATAAACCAATATATTTATGACATATGAGTCCACGCACGCGGTGTTGTATGTGTACTATGAATGTATGTTTCATCAGAATACACAATTGGACGTCCGTCATTCCTATATTCTTCTAATTTAGTGAGATATGTGGTACGTTTAAGTCGGATATCATTTTTTTCAATAAGCAACTTTCGGTTTGTTTCTGTTTTTCTCCATCGAAAACCCAAATTGTGAACAACTTTCCTTAACGTAGTTATACACCCTGCGTAGTCGATGTCCCCTTTCAGAACTCTATGAATCTTTTTCATCGTTGGCAAAGACTTATGAACTAAATGAAAATCATACACACATCTTCTAATAACTTCCTTATCGAAATCATCTACATCTGATTTGGTTGATAGTCTGCGTCGTTTCTTCCCTGGTGTGCTGAAGGTTGGTCGTTGAGTTGACGATGATGACGGTTGTGTTTCTGCTTCCTTTGCCACTCCAGTTACGATACGTCGAATACTAGTCTGCGATACTCCAGTTGCCTTAGACGTCAAATCATATAAGTCAGTCATGCTTAAAAATTGACCGCCGTTTTTTATATTATGCATAAAATAATTAAACACGCGGAATAAAATTTCACGACTTTGTCCATTCAGTGATTTGCCACGTTCCGTTTTGTAACAGGACTCCATGATGTCGTAATAAATATTCACTTGCACACTTTAAAAACACTCTGTAAATCTACTAATTCGAATTAAAAATGATGAAAACTATTTATTATTTCAAATTCAAAAATTGGTAATTATTTCACTTGCGATATGTAGGTGCACGTATGTTTAAATCAAATTACGAACTGAATGAATAGGACACCCCGTAAGTATACCCCGTAACGGTATTGTTAAAACTTGCCTCTCTTCTAACTAGTTACAATAAGTGAGCGTAAGCAAGACAGAGAGCCTTATCGCGTTAGTGGGCGGCGCTTGACGTTCACACAGATGGACCAATACATCAATTCTAAGCATTTTTATTGCTTCCTTCTTTCGTTGCGTTACCTATACGTACGTACATTATTCAACGAAACTCGAACAAAATATTGCCAGACGGGTTTTCAAACTTTGACAAAGGATAAAACATTGGTGACATGTGGTGAAAATATGAATAATAAATTTTTTATTAAAAAAAAATGTTACCGGACAGCAAAGTGCCCATAACATTTTTTACTCCAAATGTGCTAAGGAATAGCTGGTTAAAGTTTGTCGGGTACGTGCCGATACACCCTGTATACATATAAGAATCCACAACGTTGTTGCCACGCAATACGACTTCCTTTTCTTTGTTTCTGAATATAATAATGGTGACTTGTGCCTGGGTTCATGTGTTGAGGTTTGTCAAGGTAAGCTGAGTGGTGGGCAAGATCCGGAGACCTTGATCTTTGACCTCTTCAGGACTCTTTGGACCCTGGCAGCTCAGTGGGAGGGATGGATTCGTACATCACTTCTGGACACAATGACTTTTTATAACTTTTTCCCTACCAGAACTTCCTCTTCTTCCTATCTTCGAAAATACTCACTACACAGCACCCCAAAAGATGATATAGACCTCGAGGAAAATTATTTTCATCAGGGCCTTTTGTGTGGAGTAAAAAAATGTCATGAATTAAAAAATTTCTGAGTAGGAGTTTAATTTTTTTGAAAATGAGTAAACGGTGATTTATTTGCTGTTATATGATGAATACGCTTATTGTATTTTTGTTAATCCTTTGTTGAAGCGCTTACATTTCATGATGTCTGATAATTACAGCTGAGGAACCCTTTAGAAATCAAGGTTTTAAATCAATTGTTGCAGGTTATTTACGATACTTTTATCTTAGGGAAATTAGTGTATAATGTGGTTGGTATGTGCAATTTACTTACCGAAAAACCATTTATAGATTTTCGCATTTTACTAATACATTAGAATCAAAATTATGAACAAAAACTTATTATATAATGAGCAGTAATTGTTGATTGAAGTATTAGTACATGTTGAACTATTTGGCGTGTTGGAAATAAGCCGACGTAGCTCAGGGTCTCAGAGCACCTGATCGGACACCAGAAGGTGTGGCTTCAATTCCCGTCGGCGGCATTTATTTTTACTCGGGAGATATTTTCAATTTGTATGGATATTTCAAGCGACTAATTATAGCTTATAATGGATTTGTTATCGTTTGTGCTATTCTTAAAAAACCTTTTCTTATAAACTTAAAAAAATAATATAAAAATAAATGTTATTTTATGTTTAACAAAGTCTTTTAAGGGAAGCATTTCGATTTGAATTACTTGTTGATTACGGTGTTTTTATTAAAAATTACACGAACGTATGTGCCATGTGGGTACTTTCAAATCAATTCTGTTTAATAATTCAGGCTAGTCAATGCTGTCAGTAATGTTGTTAACGATTTTACACAGCAACATCGAATCTGAAAATTGTCTACGTTGACTTTGGACGGATTGTTTATGTGAAGTTATTAATACAATTTTGTGAAACAACTGGCCAATATTGATATAATAACAGAACTTGAATAAAACCTTCACAGAACTTGAAAATCAACATTGAAATTTGATGAATTGTTCAAATTCTATGAAACAACTTGCTTAATGAATCAATTTTGAAAAAATACAGTTGCATCCAGATAATTATTAAGGGCAAACGTAACGTACGTTGTAATCTACGCGTTCACAGATGGCGTAAAATTAATGTTTTTACGGAAACGCATAAGCAATATGAGGATGAATACATAGTGTTTAGTTATTGAAGACAATATTATCGATTCCTAAACGAATATTTGAAACAGATAAATCAGAAAAAGATACAGTCAGATCTAGGACTCGAACCCAGGACCCTTGCCTTGCCGGGGCACCGCTCTACCAACTGAGCTAATGGGACCCTATCTCCTTTGGTCATATTTAACTGTATCATATTTCGAATAAAAACTACCGACATTGCCTTCATTTTCCTCACCGCACAATTTTATTGGCTGTCTTTATGTATGATCGCAAGATTCGACTCGAACTAAATGCAATCTAGACAGCGTCTTTCAGATAAACCTATCTTATTTTTTATTTTATTTTAATGTGCGACATCTATTGAATTTTCTGCAAGTCTAGGATGAATATTTATTTTTTGGAATAACCTAATGAGTAAAACCTCAAATTGTAATATTTAATTATTGAAGACAATGCAAGGGTCCTGGGTTCGAGTCCTAAATGTGACCGTATCATTCTCTGATTTTTCTGTTTCAAATATTCGTTTAGGAATCGATAATATTTTCTTCAACAATTAAATATTACTATTTGAGGTTTTACTCATTAGGTTATTCCAAAAAATAAAACATAGATTTTTCTTTCTAAAAAGTATATTTAGACTAATTAAAACAGGACCATACCATTAAAATATTTGATTTAGAATGGTTTCAAAATTTTATTAAACGTTTTTCAACTTTAAAATTTGCGGTAAGCACCATATTTTATTTTTCTAGACGTTAAATTTGTAACTTCCTCAGGGATCCCTCTAGAAACATTTTAAATTTTAGTAATACGTTCATCAGAAACAATTAAAATAAACCCTACGGAAAG
Source organism: Hesperophylax magnus (assembly GCA_026573805.1). Classification (NCBI taxonomy): domain Eukaryota; kingdom Metazoa; phylum Arthropoda; class Insecta; order Trichoptera; family Limnephilidae; genus Hesperophylax; species Hesperophylax magnus. The sequence continues at coordinate 12,750,135 of JAIUSX010000049.1, forward strand.
ATCGATATACTATTCCTGCTACGGCAAAGTCGACCGTAGGTCCGTCCATTACGCCTGGCCATGCGCTGAATATTGTTTTTACAGGACTTCATCACTTATGTCGTTAAGATTTTATCATCCCACTTTATTTTAGAGATTTGATAAGGGAAGTTCAACCGCAGGTCTATCCAATACAACAGAGGCGCGCGTATCAATTTTTTGTGCACGGCTGCTTCACTTACGTCATTAAACTTCTGGCTTTATTTTAGGATAAACAATGTTTTTTACATCTGTAACTGAATAGTAACTTAAAAACTGCAAATACGAATAAATTTTATATTTAGAAAAGAAAAAAAAATTAAAACTTGTTGGTTATTGCGGTATCAGCAGTCAAAATAACAGCAGGACAATTACATTAATGCCGTGTGAAATAACGTCGTCATATTCAAACATAAATTTTGTGGCAAAAATATGATTTATGCAAGCACCGAGTACCACGTTCTATGATAAGGATATGTATTAGCAGTTGCATGTAATGCATTCTTTTTTTAGATAAAATAAATAAACGCGTTGTTACCACGGAACCACACAAATGAAAACTAAACATTATTTTCTTAGACCCATTATAAGATATACTGTGATAGAAAATATGCTAAATTAAAAAATCTTGCCAAAATTATAAAGGTTAAGATTGCAAATTGAATATCCTAGATCTATTGAAGATCCGAAAAAAAATGTTGTTTTATATTTTTAATTTTAAGATGAAGGCAGCGGGTAGGGGAAGGAGATGAGGAAGAAGAAGGTGGGGAAGTAAGTGGCTATTTAGAGCTTGTCACCAAACACGGCCAAAGCCATTTCAAGCAATGTTTCAATTCTGAATGGTGGTCTAACACCTGGGTGATACTGACAGTATCTTCCGCTCTGGAACGTGCCGCAAATATACTCTTCACTACTTTAAATGAGTAATTTGTGAAAGAAAATTTATTTGCGCACGCCGGCATTTTTTATTTTTATTTATTTTATTTTTTTTATTTTTTTTTATTTTTTTTTTTATATTTTTTTTTTATTTTTTTTTTTTTAGTGGTAGTGTTTTATGAACACATCACTAGGAGAACCTGTGCTGAGGAATTCGAATATTTTTTGTTGGCTAAAGAATAATACCATTGTTTTGGTTTGATATCTTTTTATAAACATGTACAATTATGTTATTTTGTATAACATAATGATTAGTTTTCATCAGGAAAAAAATGTGTTTCTTAACAATGGATGACGGAACTAATTTGTTATACATGACCACTAAACAGTGACACATAAATCACAGGTTTTCATGATCTAATATTAAAACTGGTTGTTGTTAAGACGATAGACAGTACCGAGGAAAATCGATAAAAATATTTAAATAATTATGCTAGAAAATAAACCAAACACGTAATTTTTTCGAGTTTTAGCTCTATCGGATGTCAGGAAGTGAGTAGATTTCCAATTCCAAGATTTTCATTAATTCATTATGGAAAATATTTAGTAGTATTTAAAAATGAAAGTAATTGAGATTTTTATATACATTTTTCCTGTCTTCGAGGACAGTCATAAAAATTAAATAAACATTTTTATCAAATCTAAAAAGTCATGCCTTTCAGCTAACTTCAGACGGAAAAAATGTTCAAATTTTAGAAGTATAAGACACTCATATAATTCAATTACAAAAATATACAAAAACAACACCCCTTCCCAGAAGTAAGGCATTTGTTTAACTTAGGCCGGGTATATCGATTGATTTAAAGCTTGGCTTGGTTGGAATGTCGAGCTTAGCGCGGCTTGGAATACAATCTCTTTAAATACGTCGGAAGCCTAGATATCAGTAATATTACACGTGTTGTCTTTGATTTTAATGAAGGAATGTGCTTAATTTTTCTGTGTAAAACCAAATAACTGTCTACGTGAGTGGTATATCTGTGCTCTCTACTGTCATCGAGAGCTTTCGATCGATTAGCTCTAGATCGAGAGCCATCGAGAGCTTTCAAAATGTCAAATGTTTGAGGCGGGATTAATTTAGGAGTTGATTTTTTGATAAAGTTCCCCACTTCAATCAGTACGGTGCTGATTAAATTTTAAATAGTATTTGTGTGCTGGAGTCAATGTACTAATTATGAAAATATGACGAACAAACCGCTGAAAACACGGTCAGAACGTTGGAAAATCCCTCCTATAACCTACCAGACTTTTTGTCCATTTTAGATTTATTATCAATACTGGGCTGATATACTGGGCCTTAGACTTTGCGCTCCTAAACAGTAATTTCCTTGACATCCTTCTTTCATAGAATTAAATAAGACGAAACTATTGTTTCCTTCATTAAAATTAATAAACGTCTTAAACAACGGTCAGCGGCTGAGTTGGCATCGCGTTTGGGTCCCACCCAGGCGTGGTGTGTTCAATTCCTCCGCTGGGTAAGTCCTCCATCACAATACAAGCAACAATTTCCGCTTATTATGGTGGAAGTAGAAGATTTTCGAATATTGTCAGGTTACTATTATTATTTATAAACCCAGGCATTGTTTATGTGAATTTTGTACATCCGTAATAATATTCATATATATTTTGACAGCAGATTTATGATGACAAGGAGTATCACATAACTTACATCGTTTGTAACGGTGAATTATTATATTATGTAAATGAGGCAAATACCTACACATTATCAAATAGTTTGCGAGGTCTTGTGTTAATGGATTACTCCATATCGTAGTAGCATAATAATTTATTAGTGGTAAAGCGTATATAAGCTTCGAAAGGCATTCGTCAAAATCACACAGAGATTTAAAGTGTCTCAGAACCTATTCTACCTCAAAAATAGTAATTTCATAACAATTTTATCCCTTAAGTACACAGTATTAACTCCACACTCGAAGTTTCCTTCAGGACCTGTATTAAGGTGCATCTTTAAGATCATAAGATAGATTTAATAAACGTCAGCAAATCGTTCCACAGTTGAGTAATAATAGATCCAATTTCTTAAGAAACAAATGTCAAACTATTTGTACCAATCTTCCGGCTGTTCAACTGTGTAGAATGTATCAATGACGCTAGTTCTTCGGAGAACCTTAGAATAAAAGTTTGAAGTTTAAATACATTGGTGGGTACTTACATATTTGTCTAGCATCCAGCTGGCGGGAAAGATGAGAGGAATGTAGGTGATCATGTAGATCATGGATGTCCAGTTGACCCAGATAGCACTCACATTGTAGTACTCCATGATGACATCGGCGATGATGGAGTACTGGATCCACTGCATGGCATTGGAGGCCGAGTACAGCACGAAGATGGCCAGCACCAGCCATCGCCTCGTGTACAGCTTGTACTCCGTCGGCTTGCCCAGACTTTTGATGGCATCCGGTGTACTGGGCTTATCGGGAGTCTCCGCGTCGAAATCGTTCTTCATGGCGTATGTAGAGTTAGTCGTCATCCTGACTTCTGTTATCTTTTACTCTCGATCGAGCACCCGTTCAAGGTCACGATGTTCTTGACTCCGTTCAAAGTCACCCGAATTGGGTTTACTGCGGTACTGCCGGCTCGCGGCTAGACGCGGCGCAGACAGATATCTGGTAGCGTGAACTAAAATTTGATTCCTCGTCGTGAGTTTATTCAAATTAAACTTGTTGATTTAAATCACATTATCAATATCGGCAGCGCGTGCTAAATTAAAAAAAAAATATATATAATATATCACATATGTTCACAGCAAGAGAATAATAATAACTTGTTTTCAATTTTTTTTAAAAAGAGAATTTTTGCGATTTAAAAGAGACTTCAAGATGAACTAAAAGCTCCCACACGAACACTGATAGTAAATAAACAAACACAAAACTATTTTTAAAATTCACGCTCAGTTTGATCCAAGGTTTTGCTGCATGCAGATTCGGTTATTTGCAAAGACAAGGAAACTTCTTGATGGACGGGGACTTTTTGATTCTGAGGCGTCTGAAAATCACAAAAAAAAAACAGTTTAGAAAAACAAAATGGTTACTTTTATAATTTTTGGCGGCAAATTTTGTGTTGGACTGACGCCGTGCGGTGCGCACGCGCGGACTCAAGCGCGCTCTGAGTAGGTACTAATACAAAATGACAGCTGAAATAATGTGATCGATATTCATAATAATTGGTTCGTGCCACTTGGAGGGGTAATTGAGAGGTGGCGCGATCTCGTACCGAAGCAGTAATTTGGTCAATTGTTGCGCGGACAACCACGCGGCATGCCCGGCGAACCAACACTAATACTAAACTTCAAACTTATACCATGAATACGAAGCGAAACCAGCGTCAGAGCCAAGTTAGCGAGCAACAGTCAGCAATACATACGTACACCGCGCTATTTGGTGATTAACTCACCGTCATAAGGTGTATTTACCCATCGCAGTATATTGGTACTGACTGCAGCTTAGAGTTACAGTCTGACAAATAAATGAGGAAACATAGGGGGCACTGCAATCGTTTAAATTTCTTTCAATGGCAATACCGAGGTGGTTCAAAGGTAAAAAATGTTAAAGTGTTGCAGGAAAGAGTTTGAAAGTTGAAGAAACAGTCTGACAAACAAATAATATAGATATACATAAATAAAAGGCATTTCTTCAGATGGCAAAACTAAGATAATTCAGAAGTAATCGAAGGCTATGTACAAAAGGGTTCCATGATAACTCAACACAGTGACAATTCAACACACCTTTAAAAAGTGATATAAAGTCATAAGAAACGATGAAAAATTTTTTTTAACCTACTTAACCCAGTTAATAAAGTTTTTGTTTCATCACTTTCCATGACTTTTTATAACTTTTTAAAGATGTGATGAATTATCATTGTGATGATTTATCCAGTCACCGTACAAAAGCATATTTTTCACAATATGTACACCATTTAAAAAAATTTGTGTTAACTACCTACATTTTTAAGGAGGTGATTCTATATAAAATTTTAAGACAATTTAAAATTATGTTTTTTAACGCCTTGTAATCGAGATAATTTTGAATTATTTTTGATGCTCTGTTTATAACACATTAAAAAATAAATAATTTCGTGAAAGACAAGCGCAATTTAATAATTAAAACGAAATAAAAATGTCAGATATCAAATTGCCAAATATGGGAGTTAAGCATAACCGCACACCTGAATACATGCTATATTTTTTTTACAAAATTGTATTTACTCGGTGTTGTCATAGTCATGATAAAAATTGATTCACTTTAATACATTTTTATATTTTATTGCCAAACTGTACTGCAGTCTATACATATCTTTGAAATCTTTAACTACCTAACCTACAAAAACTAGGACGGAATATCAGGAAAATCTAGATAAGATAACCTCGACACAAGCAACAACGATAAGTAGTTTAAATATTTTTAGCACATGAACTAGAGACAAGTCAAAAAAACTTTTTTCTGAGGAATCGTTACGTGAGCGAGACTCGCGTTCACTTTAAAATCTATAAGTATTATTTTTTCATGTTTTCTGTGTGCAAACGTTGCAACATTTTTTTTATTCACTGAAGAAATAAACCGGTAGAATTGTCTTATTGGCGTGTACGTGCGTTCGAAATAATGGGTCAACTTTATCTCATTTCCTAGAAAATTACTTAATGATTTTCAAATGGGGAAAATCTTCGAAATTATCAAACATTGACCTCTTCGTTGTCTGGGAGTCGAGATATCTTATGTAATTTGACAACATCATTTTTTTTCAAATAATGACGATGATCACAATTCTGGGAATTTCCATTCATTGATTGTACAGGGTTTTCCAATAAGAGGCGTTATTTTGATATTCAATCGTAAAAGATCAATGGTTTCGTTGCTTGTGTGGCACGTACACACCAAACAGTCACACGTTGAGGATAGAGAGGCTTTTCAACAATAACTCTTGGGTTTTTCGAGCCCCAGATGCGACAATTTTGCTTGTTGACGAAGCCACTGAGGTGGAAATGGGCCTCATCACTCAAGATGATTTGCATTTGATTCAATCAAGTGAATTTTAATAATTTCAATGCGTTGTTGAATGTTGAATGAACGTGTATTGTTCCATTTTTATTAATGGCGTAGTTTCTACTTGTCAAAAAATGACAGCTTCAAAAGTAACATCTACCGAAATAGCGTGCTATTCAAAATAACACCTCTTATTGGAAAACCCTGTATTTTGACAATATAATACTAAAGAAACAAAAGAAGACATGCTAATTTAAACCAGTCGTCATAATCAAGCTACCTCTTTCATACATGAATGTCTCTTTCGTACATTTAGACCTACGTTCATTATATAATAAACGGTGCTATAAAAGTGATCTCAACATTATTATTATAATTAAAGGTCTTGAATATTAATTGCAGGCTTATGATAAATCATTGAATAATGCTTTGCTAATACAGGGTTTTCCAATAAGATGTGTTATTTTGAATAGCCCGCTATTTTGGTAGATGTTACTTTTGAAGCTGCCATTTTTTAACATTTGACAAGTAGAAACTACGCCATTAATAAAAATGGAACGATACACGCTTCAACAACGCATTGAAATTATTAAAATTCACTTGAGTGAATCAAATGCAAATCATCTTGAGTGATGAGGCCCATTTCCACCTCGGTGGCTTCGTCAACAAGCAAAATTGTCGCATCTGGGGCTCGGAAAACCCGAGAGTTATTGTTGAAAAGCCTCTCTATCCTCAACGTGTGACTGTTTGGTGAGGTTTATGGTCCGGCGGAGTCATTGGAACTTACTTTTTCGAAAATGAGGGTGTAGCAACAGTTATGGTGAATGGATTGCGCTATCGAGAGATGATTAATGATTTTTTATGGCCGGAATTGGATGGTATTGATCTGGACAACGTTTACTTTCAACAAGACGGCGCTACGTGCCACACGAGCAACGAAACCATTGATCTTTTACGATCGAATATCAAAATAACAACTCTTATTGGAAAACTCTGTATTTCTACTTATAGAAAAATCAAGATGTTGTAATAAATATTATCATTGACTAGTTTACCCCGCACTGCTTAGCTATTGCTAATGCCTTTCACGAGCATCTCCGATTCTTCCACCATTCACTACTAGATACCACAATTTTACATTTAAAAAACTACATTACATCGACTTTAATAGTAAGATATATTAATAGTAAGTATTCTTCGGGCGTCCCCGATTTCTCCTACCATTCAAACCACTCTCTAAACATACCTGGCACTAATAAGAACAAACTTTCAAACATTCAGCGATATCAGTTGACTAATTTTTGAGTTTTGCGAGCTCAAACATACGCGGGCTCGTTTTACTACGTATTAAGATTACTAGTATTTAGTTCTTGGCAATCTTCGCCTGAATTTCCGTACAAATTTTAGAAAAAAAAAAATATATATATAGCACGAACAATTGGGTTACTGATCTAATATTTTACTAATGAAACGTATATATAAAAGTTCCATCAGACCTCTTCATGGAAATGACATAGTCTCACAATTTTGGAATTTTTGCCGCTTCAAATTTCATGCAAACAGATTTTTTTTTTTTTTTTTTTTTTTTTTTTTTATTAATTTTCAACGCCCTGATGGGCTTTTACATGACAAGTTCATAATACAGAGACGGTTTTATAAATAAAAAAGATAACTATAAAAATATAACTAGTAAACATCATATGAAAGGTATACAGATAAATTTAAGCAAAGATAGTGCACAATAAAAGAGAAAGATTCTAAGTTGTAAATGGCATAGAAATAAACTAGTATGTATGTTAGTAATTACAAAATTTACAGGTGACTAATTAAATGTGATGAATAATACATGACAAAATACAAGATACATAAACAGAAAACGGTAATAGGTTTTTACATTGTAGATTAATATAGAAATACACAAATATGTATATGCAATAGACCCTATGTGATGCTCCATAGATATCAAAATATTCTACGTAAAAATATTGTTCAGATATTTCTTGAATAAAGGTAAACTTGTATTAAATACATCAATGTTTGAGGTGAATTTGTTCCCTAGTGTGTGTAGTCGTGAAATTGGTGCATGTGTGTGATAGTTGGTTACAGAATTATTGTTGCAGAATAATATGTTTTGCCTTGTTTCTCGAGTAGGTACTTTAAAATCAATGAGATTCAGGAGTTCGCAACAATCTAATTCGGAGTGAATAATTTTAAACAAAAATGTTAGATCGTTTATTTTTCTTCTGTTTTCTAGGGAGTGCAATTTAAGTGTATTTAGTAAAGATGTGTAGTTAATGTGTTGAATAGGTATGTGTAACTTGAAGTTAATAAATCTTAAAAATTTGTGCTGCACTCTTTCAATATTTTTTATATGAATTTGATAATATGGAGACCAAACTATGGAATTGTATTCCAGCAAGCTGCGTACGAGTGACAAATATACGATTTTTATAACTTCCAGCGAATCGAAGTCTTTGATTGTTCTGATTATAAATCCTAGTGTTTTCATGCCTTTGTTAGTTATTTGTTGAATGTGATTTATAAAGTTTAATTGCATATCAAACACAACTCCAAGATCCCTAATTTCTTTGACTTTTTCTAAGATTTTATTATCTATTGTGTATTTGAAAGATAGTGGGGTCTTTGTTCGACAAAATGTTAGTGTCTTACATTTATCGATATTGAGGAATAAGTTGTTTGCGACACACCAATTTTGCAATTTGACAATGTTTGACTGTAGGATTAGGCAGTCGCCTATATTGGATATTTCTTTGTATAATTTGATGTCATCGGCAAAAAGCAGAACTTCTACATCGTCGAAACAACTTATGATATCATTTATGAATATTAAGAAAAGGATGGGGCTGAGATGACTCCCTTGCGGTAGACCACTAGTTGCATATAATAACTTAGATTTAGTATGTTTAATTTTAACAAATAAGATTCTGTTAGACAAATAATTTGAGAACCAATCTAACAACTTACCTCTCAATCCTAAGGCATACAGTTTTCTAAGTAATATTTTATGTGATACTTTGTCAAAAGCTTTTGAAAAATCTGTGTAGATACTGTCAACTTGTTTTTTTTTTGTAAAAGATTCTGTAATATAGTTATGGTAAAGTAACAGGTTAGTAGCAGTTGACCTACCAGAAACGAATCCGTGTTGGTTTTTATCAATTACTTTTAATACTGATGGATAAATTAAATCGAGAACAAGGGATTCAAAGATTTTCGGGAGTGCTGATTGTATGCATATAGGACGGTAGTTTTTAATGTCTGTGTCGTCACCTTTTTTGAAAATCGGGGTAATATAACTAGATTTCCAACGGGTTGGAAAATGTCCAGAAGAAAGTAGGTGGTTAAATAATGTGGTGAGTGGACCTGATATTGCAGATGCGCATTGTTTGAAAAATATTGGTGGGATGTTATCTGGGCCTGCAGATTTGTTAGGATCAAGTGAAATGATTTTATTTAAGCATGATTCCTGTGTTATGAGGCAATTATGTAGATGTATTGTATTTTGATATGTGTATGATGGTACGTTGTTTTCTGATATTTCGCCTTCGTATACACTTTGGAAATGATCTGCAAACAAATTAACAATATCACAGGTGCTATTGGCTATTTTGCCATCATAATGCATTGTGGGGGGGTAGTCTGTACTTTCATTGTTTAATTTCTTAACAAAATTCCAAAGATTCTTTGTTCCTAGCGCAGTTTTCTCAATGGAGGTGATGTGTGCTTTATAGCACAGTTTTGATAGTATTTTACATTTCTTTCTTGTTTCTGAGAAGTTTGAATAGTCGTTGGTTTGGTGTGTCAGTTTAAAAGTTTTGTGTAGCTGTTTTTTTTGTTTCAGTAAGAGTATTAGGTCCGTGGAGAACCAAATTGGATATGTTCTGTATTTTGGTGTATACGTGGGGACATGAGATTTTATATTTTCAGAAAATGTTTCATAGAGTTTTTCTAGTATTTGTTCGATATCATTGTTAGTGGTCAAGAAAGTCCAATCTGTATTAGTGAGTTGGTAGTTAATAGAATCGTAATCAGCGTTTTTGAAGTTGAGTGTTGTTTGTTTTAGTGGTGGATTGTTTGTGTACATATTTACTATAATGTGTAGGGGGGGATGATAATTATCCACCTGAACGAGCTGATCGTCTGACATTTCAACACACAGTTTGGAGCTGTTTGAAAGGGCAAGGTCTAGAAGGCGACCACATATATTGGGTACAAAATTATGTTGATACAAATTTAAATAGTTTATTGTATCTATCACTTCACGTGCTGGGTCGTTAGAACTTTCATTGGTAATATAACCATTGTCACTAGAGTTCCATTTCAAATTGGGAATTTTATGCTTAATAGTTGTTAAGATGGCAAATTGAAAGCGAATTCATTGAAATAAAGTAGGGCGACTTCAAAGGGTTTCAGATGAAAAGAATTCAGGTTTTTCAGAATTGCAAACTGTTCAAAAACCAGTAATTTGAGAGACTTACAACTATAGTAGGTAGGATTACAGCGGAAATTCCAGTTGTACCATTAATTTAGCATTCTCGTCTGTCCCGGTGTGATATGAGATATAAATCATCTCATCTGCCTACTCGCGCTGGGACTTGTAGATGGGTGATTTAACTCAGTTGTTGGCATGCTATTATTTATTAGACGACCATCAAACAGGAAAATAATGCGATGATCTAACAACCTAACCACAACCTAGAGAAGGCCGGATGAGAACTGTGATTTATCTCAATTCTCGCACTCTGTGGCACGGACAGGACCGAAATGAGACAAATAAAATAAAATAATTTATTTTTATGTGATACCTCGCGATAGCACCCCTGTCTGTACAGTGAAAAGGCAGGGGAGCTATGTCGCCACCCGGTTGGGCAGCGTTTTAAGGTGGGTTAAGATAGAAGCTGTATGAAGGGATTTATTAATGCGGGTCTACGAATGAGGATAAACATGTGCCGCTAACTCGTTCCACATACGAGCCGTCTTACACAAAAACGAGTCGAAGAAGCGGCCCGTTCTCATGAAGCAAACATCAACTGTCAACAGATTATCCACTAGTGTACTACGAGTTTCACGCACGTGCACCGGGGATCAATGCTGCTAGCTCCTCAGAAGAGGCTCCATAAAATACCTGTAGAACAGACTCAGCATGCCCACATTGCGTATGTGTCAATCAGACGGACTGCCCTCCTATGCACAAGAATTTTGAAGAAGAGGTGGCTCCCAAATTCAATTGTTAGGCGTACTTAAATTCAATATAATAACTAAAATCAAAATATTATTTTGATTATTTTTTGAGTTATTATGCTGTGTTACGCTTCCTACTTCTTTAGTCCACGATTTGGGCAGCGTTACCGTAGCTTGTGGTGAGGTGTGTGGTTATGTATGTAGAGGTAACACCGTTTTGGGCGCGTTAAACCTCTTAGGTTCGGTATTTTAGTACAGGTAATAATTATTAAAATTAGTGTGATTTTCGGAATTTAGCTACACGCTAAGCACATATCTATTAAGCTTAGCCCGTCATCTCTATAACAAATAATCATGATAATACTTTTGGCTGTGAAAATCTCAAATCATATCTAACATAATAAATGTATATATTCATTCAAGGGAATGAAGTAGAGGAAACTGTAATTCTGATGTTGTTCTTTTTATGAAAGATTATGTAACATTGTCAACGATCTTTAACCACTGGAGCGTTTTTCGGTATATTATGCCAAGTTTGCAAAATGTTTTGAGCGATCGCTTGTCATAATGTGCCATATTTATATAACCTAAAAATATAGGGTAAGCGGAAAAATGTAGGCGGATTCATTGGCTTTAAGCAGTTTTATATTATTATTTTGAGGAATGGTATTAATTACATAATATAAATTTACAAAGAAATAATACCGTTTAAAAATAGATATTGATATTTTAACTTACATTAGTAACACATTGTAATCAGAATAATCTTATTTGATACGTTATCGTTTAGCCACCATTCTTGTCGGCATTATCGACATAAAAAGAGCGAAAAATAAAATTTAATGAAAATTATCAATACCCATGTTTTAGAACCAATGGTTTCTCCATCGGCATTCAACTTAAAGGTAACAATAACTGAGTGACAGATGTTGTTTTTATTTTGCTCCCGTATAAATTAATAAGAAAATAAAGTGTACAAGTTGCAAAAGCCTACAAAGTGACATATAAGGCGATGCACTACGTCGTGTAGTATTTTAAATTGAGTTGCTATCAGTAACAACCCTTACGTAGATGGCGATAGGGTTTAAATTCCCGCTTAACACCATCCGCCTGTTTTGATTTATGCAAGAAAAAAACATGGCCAAAAAGTGCCTTTTATTTTATTTTGTGGATGTTCAGGCATAAATATTAATTTTTATCGATCATTTTATAAATAACTTCATTTGCCATATTATAAAATAAAATCATAACCGAAAATGGGTTCGTAAGTAGGAGATTTTGAACTTTAAAGCAGTTTTCATAGGCTTTTACATTATTTTTTTGTGGGCTTATAAAAAGACTTATCTAAAAAATACTCGATTATTTCAAAGGCCAAGATGTATTCTACTCGCAGTATTTAATTAAAGCATCTGAAACTTTTCTAGGCGACCAAATTTTCAAACCAAAAACACATGATTTTGCATTACTACGTATGGCATCGCCTTAAAGTGATATTTATTACGAACCATCCATATAACCAATAATACACTATCACAAGTGCAACATAAAAAATTGTGCCGGGCATTATTCAATATAGTTGAGTATCGTTGAGGTTATTTTTGACAGTTGCTGCAGTGCAGTATCAGAACAGCTATGGCCGAGAATATTTTTAAAAAGAGATTTTATATAGATGTACATAATAAATTAAATGAAAACAAATAAACTTATACTGAAAATTAATACATATAAAAATGGACAGATAAGTATCTATGGACAAGAATATTACGACAAGTGGTGATTAATTAGTTATAGTAAATAAAATAATTATTGTATTTATTAAACAAAAAATTGTTGATATTTTTTATTAAATAATAGTGGTGAAAACTATTTTATTTTCAACTAATTAAAATGATGCCACAAAGTAAATTTGTAACTATTGATTATTATAAAATCTGAGCCACCAGCAAAGAACTTATCGCTTTGATGTCTATCAAACTTATATCTCCAGTGTAAAGCAGAATCTTGACGATATTTGAAGTTATCGTAACCTAACCTTACTTAATCTTCTGAAAAATTATTGGAAAAAACGAAAATTCTGCGCATAAAAGTTAACACTTATCAAACCTAACCTGTACTAGTCCCAGCGAGATATCACACGTGATGTCAACGTTATAGTATCTTCTGTGTTTCGTTTTCAAACAAGATGCGTGAGATGGACGAGGGTGAGTACGAGCTCTCGATGAGACTAGTATAATAATATCAAAATTGTGAAAGTAATATTTAAAGTTAAATTTTAAAATGACTGTCGCCACACGTTTTGCACAATCCATCTACAATAACGACAAACATTACTTTAATTTACCTGTAATTTTAATTTCTTCAGTCAGTTTTAGGTACACTATCACAAACAATAAGCTTAAACCAATTACGTATGGGAAAAATGATTTTAATAACGTGCAATCATTATACACTGCACCTATATCGGCAGCACATTGAACATTAACGAAACGTGGAGAAATTATAAATTATGTCAGGAAATATGGTGACTAATGAACTTACTGATTACTTAGAAGGATAATGAAATATCAACGTAGGCACGTATGTGTCATAATTACGAGTGCAATAATAATGTTATCTTTTTATAGTTTCACTGCCGGTAAAATTCCTTTAACAGAAAGAAAAAATCACGTTTAACTAACTTTAAAAAGATAACGTAAAGGAATTGACAAGTTTTTAAAACAATTTTCGAAAAATTCACTAGGTTTTTTTCAGTTGTTGAACCGAGACTAAAAGAAACAAAATTATAACCCATGCACATTTCCGTAGAAGAATAATAAGGCCCTATAATATTAACACGTTTATATGCCAGTTAGTATTCATTCACTAAGTTACAGTCTCTCGTAGTAATGTTATGCATCTTTTTCGAGAACTTAGAGAATTAGGGTTGTCAGAGGATATATATTTTTTTTTGCATTATTTTGTTCTCTATTTTATTTGGAGATCAATCAATAAGCTAGAAGATCTACATACACCACCAATGAATGTTAACTCTCCATTTCAAGGGACAACTAAAACGCATGCCATTAACCTCCTAGACTAGCACAAATTCAATAAACGTACATATACTGCTGAGAGCTATGTTGTGTTACTTTTCCCTCTTTCTGATAAACGATGCATGAAATAGAAAGAGTGATTACAACAAACCTCTAAATGGCAGAAGAACTGTAGGGAAGTTTATTTTATTTATTTATGTATCTATTTAACGCCCATAGGGCTTTTACATGGGTAGTAGTATAATTTTAATTTGACAGATACTTTGAAACATAAAAAATAAGAATAAAAATTACATTTGATAAAAGCTATGCAATAAGTCATACAAACACAAGAAACAAAATAGAAAATTACAGCTATTTGTAGGTTTGCATGATATGTTGAGGAGTATTGTTGAAATAAATGTTTTAAATGATCCACAAAACTTGCCAAGTTGGTATTGAATATGTCAACATCACCTAAGTAATGATTTCCCATGGTGTGAAGTCGTTGTGTCGGAGAGTGGGCAATGTAGTTACGCTTATGTGTGCTGCTGTAGTATATTGTATTTTGTCATGTTGTTACTGTGGGTGTATGTATGTTTATAAGTTGCAGGAGTTCACAACAGTCGAATTTAGAGTTAAGTATTTTGAATAAGAACGTTAAATCGTTTATTTTACGTCTATCTTCTAATGTATGTATTTTTAGAGTATTTAATAAGAAATTGTATTTTAAGTCTTCGAAGTAAGAGTAAGTAAGTAAGAGTAAGAGTAAGTAAGTAATAAAGAGCTTCACAGATGCACTCATAGAGGGCAGTGCATAGAGCTTGCTTGGAAGTCCGTAAGATGGCAGCTAGTAGCCAGTACAACTTGGTGTTTTCAGATCTCATTTAGCCAGCTTCTAGTTAGGTCGACTATCGAGTCACCATTGTAATACACGAAGTATTAATAAATCCCTGATTTAACAAAAAGAACCTATTATTTAAAATCTCCTTCCACGACGAGTTGGAGAACTGTTTGTCGGAACACAACAAGAACCAAATTATAAAATTTCGATGACAATAAATTTTGATATGCTGCTTTTACCAATATAGCGCGAAAGAAATATAATTTACATTTACGTGGATTGTGACTTTCTTATTTAGGACGTGCTATTTCATAGAATAAGAACAATTCGTCAATTTTCAAAGATGATTGTTAAGTTCTGACAAAGTTGTGTCATTATTTCAGTTTTGTGAAACAACTGGTCAATAATGATATAATAACAGAACTTTATAGAACCTTCACAGAAATTGAAAATCTACTTTGAAATTTGATGAATTAATCAATTTCTGTAAAACAACCCATCCTTAGTTCAACCCATCGATTCTTATTTTGCCGTTGAGAGTGAAAGCAGCAAAACGGTTTCCTCTCCATGTAACAATTTAAGATTTTGAATTCCTGCTTTATATTCAAACATATATGTTTTTAGTTTAAAATAATGATTATAAAAAAATATTTTTTCATATTTTTCAAATTCTGGCAACCCTGCGAGTGGAAATGGTAGTTTTGATGCAAATGTCTACACATAGCAGTACCGTTAAATGGCCCGATACTTCGTCACAGCTGTGCCGGTGTATGAATGACACACGGTACCTACACACCTACACACACCTCACGTTCGCGAAATTTCTAGGAATACCCATCGGCTGATGTGAGTGGAGGGGATACCAAATTTCACTTTATCGCGATCGGCTGACTGTGCAAAGACCATTCTGGGCAAAGAAATAATAAATATATGACGTGGAGTAGTGGAAGAATTGCGAAGATACTTTTTAGTTTTAAGGTTGTGGGTTCGTTTTACTCCGCAAGGGCAGTACAATAATGCGACCCACGTTTACGTTTGAGTAGAAAATATCCTGGGTCTTGTTAGTCAGATTTTTATTTTTTTAAATTCGATAAACTTTAAAATAAAATAAACAGTTGAGTGAATAGTTTTGTATAGTTGATATTTCGATTTCAACACTAATACTATAAGAAACGTAGCTCGTTTTGCCAATATTATGTCCTATAGTCGACTTGAGTGGTTCGTTTAAATAATGTATTCAAAACAGAAATAAATACGCCTTTCAAAATGTTAAACAATACAAAATAGAATCATAAGCAGACACTGTATTTAAATGACTCATCGAGTGGGGTAGAAAAATAATCACATATTTTTCAAGTGAGAAATACTTATTGTGTTATTTATATTCGAGCTCGGAAGTTAAAATAATCCGTTATATTTATAGATGATTCAAACCGCAAAACATATCGCCTTTTTGGTGCGGGTTCAAAGCCACAGAAAAGCAGCAGTTAGTTCGGTATGATTATAAGTTAACCAATTTTAATTGAATTACCAACGGTTTTGACATCACCAAAGAAAAATGCTTACCAAAATATTTTAATTCTTCAATTGATTAGCAACAACAACCCTTTGTACTTTATTTATCGATAAATGCTGAGTAAACCTAATCTACAAGGATTGTCATATTTCGACAGGTGCTTAGACAGTTCACAATCATAAAATATGCAACACATGGAATTGATAAATCGATAGAAGGGTATTGTGGGCGTGTCCGTGTACCCTTTGATTAACTCAATTTTCCTTACTTCAGTGAAAATTGATCAAAAGTTTAAAAACATCGAAACTTTGCCATGAATAAGCAATTTAATTGGCCTGTTAGGGTCCTGTCCTGTCTTATTTGCTATCGGTATTAAGGCGATGCGATGTCCTGAAACATTTGGAATTGGGCCGCTAACAAAAACACTCCTTATAAGGTTTAAATTTCCGCTTAAGAGGAAGCTACAAGCCAAAAATATGTATATTCTTGGTATACCTTATATTGTAGGTAATAGGCATTAAAATCGCTTGACAAACGGAGTCTGAAAACGTTCGATTTCAAGCACAAAACTGGTTTTTATTTATTTTGTAAATAATTTTATAAGAAAGGTATAACTTCAAAAATAGTTAATCATGTGAAACTTTCACAGATAATCTTAGCTATAATACTGTATTTTTTAAAGTTGTTTCCTTTACGCGTTCATACATTTCTATTGAAAAAATATTGTAGTAGTTTACATTTATATTTTTTATTGACTTATTTATTTTTTTATTTGTATTCTACTCAAGCGAAACGATAGGAAAACCTTCAATTTATCTAAAGCATATTTTTTGGTATTCATAATGTACACCAATTCGTTATAAAGATTAAACAAAATAGTGATTTAGCATTAAGCTTCGTCAGCCACCTGTTTTGATTTAAACCGGAAAAAGAAAAATACATCGCCAAAAAGTGAGATTTATTTTATTTTGCGAAGTGCAGGCACAAATATTAAAATGTTTCAAGAGATCATTATCTAAAATACGTAATTTTCCACACTAATCAAAGTAGGAGATTTTGAACTATAATTCGTTTTTATAGGCCCGATACTTTATTTTTTCACATGATTTTGCATTAAGCCTTAAGAATAAATGTAATCTACGCGTTAATTTAATTATTTGTTAAAATATACATTTGCATATTTTGGTATGATTCAAAATATTAAGACGTATTATTATATGAATGAATAGTTCTGTTCGTAAAAAAAATCAATTCTTGAAAGAATTACAAATACAATATTGCTTCAATGATTCAGTCCAATATTGTATTTGTATGCTTTTCTTAAAACAATTGAGTATTTTAACGGATAAAAATATTTATTTATATTCATTTTGTGTATGTACATGCGAAAAAAATAATTCGTCCTAATATTTGAAAGCATAACTTGCAAGAAGTGTATTTAAGGCGATGCCATACGTAGTAATGCAAAATCATGTGTTTTTGGTTTGAAAATTTGGTCACCTAGAAATGTTTCAGATGCTTTAATTAAATACTGCGAGAAGAATACATTTTGGCCTTTGAAATCATCGAGTATTTTTTAGATAAGTCTTTTTATAAGCCCAGAAAAAAAGAATGTATAAGGCCTATGAAAACTGCCTTAAAGTTCAAAATCTCCTACTTACGAAACCAATTTTTGGTTATAATTTTATTGTATAATGTGGAAAATTAAGTTATTTATAAAATGATGGAAAAATAATTAAATATTTATGCCTGAACATCCAGAAAATAAAATAAAAGGCACCTTTTGGTCATGTTTTTTTCTTGCATAAATCAAAACAGGCGGATGGTGTTAAGCGGGAATTTAAACCGTATCGCCATCTACGTAAGGGTTGTTATTGATAGCGGCTCAATTTAAAATATTACACGACGTAGTGCATCGCCTTAACAAATAATTAAATTAACGCCATCTATGCACGCGTAGATTTCACGCTTACCTTTAAGGGCCCACTATTCGAATTTCATCCAATTTCCGACATACTTTCCTTAAAATTTTGAAGTTTTTAAGCTCTTAAAAAAATATATGTTATTCTTTAAGATAGTATCTATTTGTTCCAAAAGCCGAAACGGTAATTATTTGAAATTCCCTCGATAGAAATAAATCGCAAAGTATGCTCCGAAAAATATTATTAACACGTTTATTTCTGTTATTTTACAAGTTATATGTATGAAAAAAATCACAATGCTTCTTTTAATGCTACTCAATAGACCCCATAAGTAATTTTTGCTATTTTTGAAATACGCCGTGATTTATTAAACATTTTCACAACTGTCGCTTACGCCTATTGCTTTTAAATCATATTTATTATAGCGCGCTCGCTCCGACTTGCAGATTAAACTATCTTTCTTTGAGAAGTTCATTCGCCAACTCGAGGGCTTTGGGGGCAGACGTGTCGTTCATCGTTCTATGATCTACAGACGTGCGATTACGTGCAAATATTTGAATTTATAAAGAAAATTTTTACGCGTGTAAAGTTTATGAGTTAATAAATATTGTTTTTTCAAAGATGGGAAATACACGAAAGATATCCCGTATTTCAAAGAAAAAATGTTATCTCATAAAATTATATCCTATCTAATAGGTGAGAAGAAAAAAATACAATTTTTGATTTATAAGCTTATATTTATTATAAACGATAATTTACTATAAAAATTAATAATTCATATTTTTATTTATGTATTGTGTAGTAAAAAGTTATTATTTTTTTTTCAGAATAGGTACTTTGGGAAATAAAACTAATTCCAATGCATTAGAAATTACGGGGTAAATTTTTATTAATTTAATTTTCTTGTTGTCTTGTCTCTTTTCTTGTTCCTATACGATCGTGATTTATTTGCGAATTAACTTTCTACGTACACAAATACACACGTCACTTTACATCTGCTCCTTAGAGTAATATTACTCTAAGATCTGCTCTAATGATTCACAATGCAACGATGTCCGAAATATAATATAATATGTAATAATAATATGGGCCACCTGTTTCAAATAACAATACTCGAACTTGGAATCCAGAAAAATAATGAACGGGCCAGCGAAAAAAGCTATCGAAAGTTCTGAAACTGTGGGGAATATAATTAAATAAAATAAAATACTTTTTTGTTTTAAAACCACGATATTTATTAATTTAAGAACCGACCGGTTTCGCTTTACTTAAGCATCATCAGGGTACAAATTAATACTAAACAAAAAGTACATAATGTGTGCATATATATAACAAAATATAGAGGGAGACAACATGATACAAATATAAGCAACACAAAGACGGTCATAAAATACATTAACATAAGTGCACAAGTAATGGAAAAACCGCTAGATAATTATGTAGACTAATGGGTTATACGAATAAATCGGGAGAAACAAAACATCAACTGGCAAGGTGGTAAGGAGGTAAGGAGAACTGGGAATTTTTTATGGGTTTATTGGAAACAGACTTAATATTGGACTACTTGATATGTCTAATTGATTATTAAGTATCTGACTTTTGGTTTTTACAGCTTTTTTAATTTCTAGTGCCTCTAAATTGTTTAGTCTGTTACCATGCCCGTTTTTATGTAAGATGTTAGCACCGGTTCTATGACAGAATGTATGATCTTTATCGATCAAATGATTTGCAAATTCGGAAAAACCGTTATTATTGAGGTTTTATTGATGTTTTGTTTTTCCCGATTTATTCGTATAACCCATTAGTCTACATAATTATCTAGCGGTTTTCCATTACTTGTACACTTATGTTAATGTATTTTATGACCGTCTTTGTGTTGCTTATATTTGTATCATGTTGTCTCCCTCTATAATATATTTGTATCATGTTGTCTCCCTCTATATTTTGTTATATATATGCACACATTATGTACTTCTTGTTTAGTATTAATTTGTACCCTGATGATGCTTAAGTAAAGCGAAACCGGTCGGTTCTTAAATTAATAAATATCGTGGTTTTAAAACAAAAAAGTATTTTATTTTATTAAATATGTCAAACCACAAAGTGATTGCTTTCTACAATAATATAATTTAGTTCAGTGATGTTATTTTTTATGTCGGAAGGAGGCCCTGAAGAAAATAATTTCTCTCAGAGCCTGTGTCATCTTTGAGAATGCTGTATAGAGGGTCTTTTTTGAGGAGGAGGGAGTGAACCTGTCCTGAATGTCAACTGTACAATTTCTTCCCAGAATTAACTTTATTGTACGTTTTTTGACTAACCGTACCTTGGTGTTCTATTTTCAATAAACTCTTTAATTATGTTTCAGATGTGAAATCTATACTCTGCTACAGAATGTTTTGCCCAAGTCTTGTAAAGATGCAAAGGCACGGACGTAACAATAAAATCATTTGAGCCCTTTACTGTTATTTAAAAGGTCACTTGAAGTGCAGTTATAATCAATGATTTTATTTTTTTTCTAGCTTCCACGAATAATTTGAAAAGGCATTATCTAAGGATTATACTCTTAAGGAGAATATAGAAAATGTAGAAAGGTGAAACGGATTTAAGATTTTCGATGAAATTATTGTGTTGTGAAATATTTATTTTGTTATTTATTACTTTATTTTTTTTTACAGTTTTACCGTACGCGGCCTTGTTGTAGAGTGGTATATCTAACTGTCATGGAAAGTTTTTTTCTGAGCTTTAAGAGAAAGGTTTCTTAAAGATACTGGAGTTATTCTAGGGCTATGTTAGATTTTTAACATCGATCACCGTAATGCTTGCCTTCCTGAATAAATCTAATTTTATTTAATCATTTACGGCCAAGATGTTTTTGACAATGGTGTGTTTTTATCTTTCTGTATTCCAATCATTTAGCTTGGCTTCTAGGGTTGTGCCCCAGTATTGCTTTTTGGAGACTGTAAACGGATCTCTCGGCATTTAATGAAACTGCAGCAGAACAAAGGCTGTTGCTATATTGACGTTCATGGTATGTTTTGCTCAGATTGACGATAAGGTTTCCAGATCCGCATTTCGCTCGAAGCATGTTTAGGGCAATAAGTTCATAGTTTAGGGTTCTTTCACCGTATTTATGGGAACATTTCAGAACCACCAATCTTTCATTTTGAGTGAATCTTGTGTTTGTGATTAAATTATATTTGACAATTTAAACAAATAATATTTAGAGAAGTTAAAAATAAAATTGAAAGTTCACTGAAAGCTTAAACTATTAAAAGTAGTAATTTCATAAAAATGTAAATAAATAGAGCCCCTTTCACATTTTAGAATGTAATTTTATGTTGCTTACATGTTTTATTACTCTTTATAATTATTGAATTGTTTAAATGAATAAATAAATAATTACAAAAAAGTCTTCTGATTTGTAAGTCCTCAGGAAGCACTAAGGATCTTTCTATCTATCTTTATAATATAATAAATTTGATGAGCATAAAAATGTAAACGTGTATATAATTTATATAAATGTACAAAAGTAGATATTACACTTGTATAAATATTATATTGCGCATATTATACAAGATGTCGGGGGTAAAGTGCACAAACTTCGGGAGGTGATTCTAATTGATAGTACAAGTAAAAAAGAAAAAAAAACTTTTTTTGGAATTCCAACGTTTTAAGATAGTTTTCGAGTAAAAAAGTTTAAAACCTTATTGATGTAAAAATATATTTATTGATTTTATAAAAGTTATAAATTACTTTTATAAAAGTGAGAATAGTATTTTAGTAAAGTAAAGTAATTTTTATACCTATACAAATAACTTTCGTAAATGTTTTTTGTAAAATTAAAAAAAAAAATTTAATTAAATCCGTAATAAAACCCATATTTTGAGAACCATCTTCATATCGACTTCGTTCTCATTTGGTCGGTGCATTATTACTCTAAGGTCGGTGCTAACTAAAAATGGTTCTGTTTTTCTAAAATTGCAATAGATGTCGGTAATTTAATTTCATAATCCCCAAAATTATTCCTAATACGAATTCAGACACCTCTGTCGGATTCTTTTAACACTAAATTTTGTAGGTGTTGCCCAAATCTAAATTCTTTACGCGGAAAGCGGGCCCTTAATAAGACATCTTGGGATTATTAGTTCAGTGCTGCCAACCTACCATCGTATAGTGAAAACTGTCACATTATTAATTATTACTCGAGCCGGCTCTTATGAAATAATGTTACGTCGAGATAGGGGGCGCTGGTTATATAATCGTCATGTCGCCGTATCGGGTCGTCACGAATAATAATACATCAGACCTTGGTATACTAAACAGCTGACCACTTCATGGAATGTCCTCATTATCAAGCGATTTAAAAATTTTGCGGGTGGCATATAGAACAACTTTTTTATGAGGTGGAATTATTTATTGAAAGAGGAATCACGATGACCCTTGATCATGCATCCGACCCAGAAGATTTAAATTGTAGGTCAAATTTAAATAGCCACTCATGAGCGAGCATAAGTTTAAAATGTTAAAAATGCAAATTAGAATAGACAAAAGAGGTTTAAGCGTTACGTATTGTATATGAGAGAATATACTTAGACACTATCCATTCCTGTATCCTTCTTTGATCTTAAGGCGATGCACTACGTAGTATTGCAAAATCGTGTGTTTTTGGTTTGAAAATTTGGTCGCCTAGAAATGTTTCAAATGCTTTAATTAAATACTGCGAGTAGAATACATCCTGGCCTCTGAAATAATTGAGTATTTTTTAGATAAATCTTTTTATAAGCCAAGAAAAAATAATGTATAAGGCCTATGAACACTGCTTTAAAGTTCAAAATCTCCTACTTACGAACCCATTTTCGGTTATGGTTTTATTGTATAATGTGGAAAATTAAGTAATTTATAAAATGATCGAAAAAAAAAATATATTTATGCTTGAACATCCACAAAATAAAATAAAAGGCACTTTTTGGCCATGTTTTTTTCTTGCATAAATCAAAACAGGTGGATGGTGTTAAGCGGGAATTTAAGCCTTATCGCCATCTACGTAAGATGTGTTATTGATAGCGGCTCGATTCAAAATATTACACGACGTAGTGCATCGCCTTAATAGGAATGCTCGATTTCAACGCCTTAAAAGCACACCGAATTATATTGTTAGGTAAACATTTTTTTAACTAATCTCTGGAACTATACTTAATCCACTTATATTGAAAGGGGTTACTCGTGGGAAGTTCCATGCACTTTTTTATACTTCGAAAGCGAGGACTTACCTACTACCTATAAAAAAGTACGTCTTAAGCCCCCGCATCCCCAATTTCTACCGATTTATAGCAAGTTTCCTGTTAACTCTTTAAGTTTTTAATTTCTAACATATATATATGTTATTTTTTAGGATAATATCTATACATTTGTTTTGCTGAAACTTTAATTATATGCAATTCCCTCTATAGAAAATAATCGCAAAGTAAGTTAAAAAAATTATTAAAAACACGTTTTGTTCTGTTGTTTGATATGTTACAGGTATGAAAAAAATCACCGTGTTTCTTTAAATCCAACTAAAGCATTTGTCGACAGATTTTTGCTCTATTTCAAACGAGTCGTGTTTTATGAAATATTTTTATCATTTTCGCTTGATTATTATCGTTTTTTTTTAATATTAGCGCGCTCCCTCTAACAGTCATATTTGCATAATAATATTATCTCCCTTTCATACCATCTTTGAATGCATACTACGGAGCCTTAAGTTCTTTACTTTAAAAGTTCAATTTAGAACAAAATAATTAAGCTGTTGATTTAATATGTCAAAGGAGAATTTCCTATTAAAAAATCGCGAAAGTTTTTATTAAATACGTTTATTTGCTTGGAAGTTCAAGCCGCGAATTATGGCCAGACTGGAAATTAAAATCACCCTTCATCTTCAGACTAAATCCTCTCTTTGTTGGAGGACAATGATAATCGCCATCTCCGATTAATAATAAAGATAAGATCGGTTTATTTCAGAAAATTTATTAGGAAAAAAACTTTTGATGGAACTTGAAATGCTCGGTTAAGTAAGTTTTAGAGGGAACGATCAATCACACCTCTTTATATAAACGTAGCAAAGTACGCAGTTACTGAAAAGCCTAAAAGCTTAAAAAAATAATGGGAAAGGTTTAGAGAAAGTCGAAAGGATATTATAGAAAATGTTTGTAATCAAACTTGGCGGTAAAGAGTTACTATAAATCTAAAACCTAAATAATGAAAAAAAAAGTACATAGTAACACACAGAGAAATGGATATTGGTAATTAATTAAGAATTTCTTCAAATTATTGGTAATCCGACTGAAAACGAGATTCCAGGCCTTTAACGAATGTATTAGCAGGTTTCCTGATAAACTTTTAGTAAATTACGAATATATTAACACGATGTCGGAACATGTGTGCACGGCCTGCAATCTTGTTTGTAACCGGATTACCAATAATTATAAGACGTTCTTAATAAAACACAACACTCATTTTCCTAGTGGTAGATGCTTTTAAAATCGCCCTTAAAAAATACCCCCATTCGGTATCGAAAAATTGCTTGAAATGGCTTTAGTCATATTTGGTGATCAGAAATGAAAAGCCAGGTACTTCACAACCTTCCCTTTCACTTCACCTTCTCTACAAACAACAAACCCTATTTGCAGTGGGCTCTTATGCGAAATATATAACATAAAAATGGTATGCACGTACCTACCTATAAATATACTATGTTTACCCATTCTACATACGTGAGTATAGATCTATTGAAGTATGTAGGTACATTAGTGTTATGCAGATACACAATATTATTACGTACCTAGATAGAGATATCTATCGAGAATATACGTGTTATGTGTACAACCTAAATATTTACCAAGATATATGTACATTTAAAAATATATATTTCATTATTGTGTATAACACAATCAAAGTACCCACATGCTTGTTCATAAGCCCTACACTCTAAAACTAAGTACCCTTCAAGTTATGTTTACTAAAAGTGGTACTATAGAAATAATCCATGTATATCTTGCGTATTGAATCACCCACTTTTATAACTAGTAGATCCCGGAATACTTCGCTATACCAAATGTCTTTTTCGGGCGTCTTCGACTTCTTCCACCATTCGCTAATGTAAACCTCAATGTTAGTGTCAAAAAAATTACATTACATCGACTTAAATTCGACTCCGCATCTCATTTCGGTGCAGATATATTGCGTTAAATATTCCTCGGGCGTCCACAACATCTTCTACCATTAGAACTACCATCTAAACACTCCTGGTACTGATAAGAACGTACGTTGAAATTTTAAACGATATCGGTGGACTACTTTTGGAGTTTTGCGAGCGCAAACATACGCAGGGTGAATTTTTGTATATCAAGAAGTCAATAAACCGTAATATTACTATCTTTTATTATTACTATTGCGAATTGTTCATTTTTATTCATGTTTGTTTTTTTTTATCCGTAACAAAAATAACAGACAGCAAAACACAAAAAATAAAAACATGATAAGAATTTTGATCACAGACACAATTTCATCTCGCTTCGGACAAAAACTTGAGCATCTGGAAGGAAAATAAAAAAGTTCAGGTTAGAACTTCATCGTGGGATTAGATAAGTTTTAAGACATTCGGATATCTACTTCAATATTGATATACACATTGCAAAATTTTTCTCGCAATACATAATACAATGTAAATATGTATAATATAATTTTATCAAATATCTGAGATCCTGTTTCTTCCAAGTTTCTCAATTGTAACCATCACACATTTTTTAACGGTGAGGTCTGGCATCATGAAATTTTCACAGCATTTGTAGGAATGGAACATAATTAAACAAATGCAAAATAGTACTTACAAGGCAAATGTTATTGTTTGTTCCATAATATAAATTTAAAAAACTTATAAACAATACAAATAAAATCTAATGACAGATTTTCACGTAAACAACAATTATATCAAAAAACTAAAAAATTAAAAATTGTTAATATTAGATAGATAATAAAAGTGGGTATAAGAACACAAATAAATGACAATAAATAAAAACAAATTATCCTCCCTACACTACCAACAGCAACAATAATAATATATACCTACAACTAAACTGAACAATTGTTTATAAAATGAATTGTATGCAACTGAACAGGATTCATATCAACAACATGATAACTTGATTTTTACTAAAACGGCGCTATAGAAATTATCAAAATATTATACACAATTTTATTTAAGAAAACTATTTAAAAGAAACTCGGGCGAAGCCGGGTCGGAATTACCACTGAATTTTTTTTTTTTTAAAAAAGCAAGAGAAAACCCAAAAAGAGACATTTGCAAGTCAACGTGGTTTTACAAGGAACATATCGACCAGTCTAGCACAGTTCGAGCAACGCCGGGTAAAAATGATAGGAATCTAATAAGGACGGGTTGTTTCACATAATTTGAACAATTCATTAAATTTAAAGTTGATTTTCAAGTTCTGTGAAGGTTCTATTCAAGTTCTGTTATTATATCCCCCTGTCCTGGGAGTGTGATTGATTGATTTTATTATTATGCGTTTATTGTTGTTGCATTTTAATAAGTACCCATTTCATACAATATTACCAGCACGGTCTATGAACAATTTACAATCTGCTCTGTACCTACCTTTTATTATTTCTTACCTAGTAAGGATTTTTTTATTTTTGTATAGTTTTATAAGTTTAATAACTATTATATTGTTTGAGTTATATTTTTTTAAGTCTGTAATTATCTTTCTTAATTATATTATGTTATTAAATTTATCATCTAAGTTTATAATTATTTGGTAATTTGATCTACATCAATTAATGACATTTTACATCTCATAAACTATAGTGGCATCACTCCGCAACTCAAACACGAGAAATAATTTCTCAATTGAGTTGGGCAGTTTCATTAAAAAAAAATTTTTTTTCGCAATCATCCTCGAAATATCTACATTTGTAAATCATTGTAAATAAAAAATTTAAAAAAAAAATCATTATTGGCCAGTTGTTTCACAAAGCTGAAATAATAACATAAGTTGAATTGAACTTGTACAGAACTTTAAAATTTGATAAATTGTTCAAATTCTGTGAAACAATCCGTCCTAATGG
This sequence comes from Hesperophylax magnus, assembly GCA_026573805.1. Taxonomy (NCBI): domain Eukaryota; kingdom Metazoa; phylum Arthropoda; class Insecta; order Trichoptera; family Limnephilidae; genus Hesperophylax; species Hesperophylax magnus. Next base: position 12,777,701 of record JAIUSX010000049.1, read on the forward strand.
TTGTTACCAAAATAAGATATAAATGATATTTATTTTCAGATCTTAGAGTAACAACGTTTGAAAGTGAAATCATTTATTTCTCGTAACACTAATAAATAGAATCGCGGGATTGATTACAACTATATTAGGTATATAGACATATTTGTGCTGATTTGGGAAAATAATACGACGGTTTCGACTTATTTTCTCAGTAAGCAGAAATGAGAAACTGCTTGGCAATAATAATATTTACGCAACCATTCGTTTCAAAATAAATACGAGAAAAATAATACTTCTTGTAAATCAACTTCTTTCGATAACAAAATAAACAAGCATAATCTTAATGAAACGAGCGTGTACATGTTTAGTAAAGTACTTCCCAACCTTCCTGTTCCCCATCCCTTCTCCTCCAACTTCCTTCAACCTCACAACATACCCCAAAATATATATATATCGTTATTGTGAAAATCGATTTAGTTTTTAATGGATCAACTTTTTTAGGTTATATCCATCAAATATGAAACAGAATCAGACACAGAAAATAATAAGATAACGGTCTCAACTGGGAATCAAACCAAGGATCTCTGTCTTACCGGGATAACGTCTTTATCCACTCGACCATTGGGAACTAATTATTATACGTCATATTTATAGATTTCATAATTCAAATTCAGAATTAACAATATTATCTTGCAACTAATTTTTCCCATATTTTATGTAACCTTAAAAATTTTAGTAAAAGTTATCCTAATAAACAATGAATGTTCATTTATACTTTTAAAAATTTTCAACGTGTATCCAATATAAATAAAAATTAGATACGTTTATCCGAGATACTATCTAGGTTACAAACCAATTTTAAGATCATTCAAAAATATAGCTGCAAATATTATTGGGAAAATTTTGTTACAAGATAGTACTGCTAATTTTGAATTTGAAATATAAGATTGACAAATATGACGTATAATAGTTAGGTGCCAATGGTCGAGTGAATAAAGACGTTGTCCCGGTAAGACGATATCCTGGCTTCAATTCCCAGTTGAAACCATTATCTTTTTATCTTCTGTATCTTCGTTTTGTTTAATGTTTTTTTTTATTTATTTTTTATTTGGTACAATATTGTTTACATTTCAAAGTTTTCCAGTAATGTTGGCCTTACTGGGTGGCTTGCCCGTGCTGAGGCCTTCATTTTATAATATGAAAATATAATCTACATAATACATTTAAAGAGAAAATAATTAATTTAAAATATGATCTTGTGTTTTTGTTGTTTGTTTTTGGGTGTTATGCCGTGTTGCGCTAACTCCTTCTTTAGCCGACGTTTCGGACAGCGTTGCAGTGTCCATCATCAGGGCAGATCCGGTAGATCCGAAGATGTGTAAAATCATTTAGCGCAACACGGCATAACACCCCAAAAACAAACAACAAAAATGCTTTTGGCCGTGAGAATCTAAAAACTTACATGATCTTGTGTGTTTGTGAGTGATGTGTGTTTATATTGGTTTTGTGTGTTACGTGTAGGTTTTATTTTTATTTTATGCTATGACATTTCGGTAATATTGTCTTTTTTGTTCTTTAATCCATTTTGTAATTTTGTGTGTGAATTTATTTTTATTTTCCTCAATTTTTATTTCAAGTTTTACACTATTGAAAGCTTTTATAGCATGGTATTGGTAGTGTCTTTGTCCAGAGCTTGAATTTACTGTCGGAGTTTTTATGTTTTCTTTGTACGCTTGTCTAACTGGTCTGTTAGTGTTATTTTGTGTATGTTGAAATTTATTTTTTTGTCAAAAATGTACTATAGTAGTGTTTTAACGTATAATTGGCGTATATCTAGTACGTCACAGCTGTTGAATATTTGGTCTGTATCAGTCAGTCTATGTTTTTTATATATCGTTTTTACCTTTAATATCGTTTTCTGTGCGGTTTCTATGTAATTGATAGCCGAGTTTGTTGCTCCTCCCAGATTTGTGAGTATTATCTTCTTGTATGAAATTCTATTTATTTTTACAGCCAATTAAATTTAAAAATTATATCAATTTTAAAAATTTTATGCTGTAAGTGTGTACATAAGTAAACTGGAAATTCGGTTGATTTTTTTCGCTGCAGTATATTTTTACGGTTATAATTTCAGTATCGCCCTTACATCGGACATGACAGACACGTACGAATTGTATTTGTCCAAAAATACCTAAAAATTGACTACTCATAATTATTTATTTTGTTTCATAATTATTTCTCACACCCTATGATGATACGTCTTTGATGAAATCATTAAGAACTCTACAAGCGTGGGACCAATGCATTTAATTTTAATGAATTTTCGGAATTTAATAAAAATGGTCATTGTTCAATACTGCTATCTCATTATATGAGAAAACAAGGATGATCATAATAAAATAATTACCGCTTTTAAATAAATTTAAGAAATCAATCATCAAAGACAGCAATCGGTAAATGCAATACGTTGTTTAATCTTCTACTGCTCATACAAAGCGTCTGTCGCGTTAACAAGCTGGACTTCCTAGATAACTTCGGTTTTGTGCGGGCTACCCTGGCCCATACAGCTATAGTGACATATTCAACACCATTCGGTTTTGTGCGGGCTCCCCTGGCCCATACAGCTCTAGTGACATATTCAACACCAACAAGCTGGACTTCCTAGATAACTTCGGTTTTGTGCGGGCTACCCTGGCCCATACAGCTATAGTGACATATTCAACACCATTCGGTTTTGTGCGGGCTCCCCTGGCCCATACAGCTCTAGTGACATATTCAACACCAACAAGCTGGACTTCCTAGATAACTTCGGTTTTGTGCGGGCTACCCTGGCCCATACAGCTATAGTGACATATTCAACACCATTCGGTTTTGTGCGGGCTCCCCTGGCCCATACAGCTCTAGTGACATATTCAACACCATTCGGTTTTGTGCGGGCTCCCCTGGCCCATACAGCTCTAGTGACATATTCAACACCATTCGGTTTTGTGCGGGCTCCCCTGGCCCATACAGCTCTAGTGACATATTCAACACCATTCGGTTTTGTGCGGGCTCCCCTGGCCCATACAGCTCTAGTGACATATTCAACACCATTCGGTTTTGTGCGGGCTCCCCTGGCCCATACAGCTCTAGTGACATATTCAACACCATTAAGAAGCAAAACGGTGCTTCAATGGAAAGAGCCTATATATTTAGATATAGTGGCAGGATCGGAATAGGTAGTATTTCTACACGGGGAAAACTAAGTGATAAAAATATTGCGATTTTATTAAGAATCTTTTCAAATTATTCGCAATCCGGTCAAAACGGGATTGCAGCCCGTTAACGAATGAATTGATAGTTATCCTGATAAACTTTTAGTGAAAAATATCAATATTTTGTCACAATTTCGGAGCACGTAACATTTTATCATTTCGTCATTGTATATTATTATTACTACGCAGGTGAATGAATACGTGTCCCAATATTATAACGAATGTATTAAAAGTTTATCACGAAGCGGCCTGCAGTCCCGGTTTTAACAGAATTACCAATAATCTGAATACATTTTTGATAAATCCGCAATACTCAATAATTATTTGTAATACGGTTAAAAACGGGATTTCAGGATGTGTCCTGATAAAATATTAGTAAAATCCCAGTATATCGGAACACGTGTTCATGCACTTGCATTTGCCTTGATAATATATAATGACGATATGTTAAAAAAATATTTTTATGAACATGTGTTCCGACATCGTGTTAATACTCTTTTACTAAAATTTTACCAGGAAACCCATCAATGCATTCGTTAAGGGTCTGCAATCCCTATTTTAACCGGATCACGAATAATGTGCAGAGATTCTTAATAAATTATCAGAACTTAAATTCTACGTGTAAAGGACAGTTTATTTTAATGAAAATGAAATAATAGTGTGGGTATTTAAGGGTTGCCATAAAATATGGATGACCAATCGCCAATCGCCAATCGTCCATGTTCGAGATATCCAATCGATACAACACAATACATGTCAGACACACCTCACGTGTAAAGCGTGAGGTTTGTTCGCTGCTGCTATATTGATAAGAGCGATTGCAACCATTTATTAATAATTTTATAATAATACATGACTATAGGAGATAACCGTTCGCATTATGTTAACGAGAGCATTTCAAACATCTACGTGAAACAAAATATTAATGTTTCGTTACGTCCTGGAGGCGTCTTGTCGAAGCGATTGGTCCTCGAACTGAATAAAAAATAGTGATGATGTTTCATTAAAAAATATAAGTTCAGCGTACTGAAACAGTAAGCAATTGTAAATCAAATATAAATATAAAACATGCCTGTCACGTATGAGATCTCAATCTAAACATCGTAACTATAAAGGTTATCATACTAGCAATAAATTGTCTTTCTTGAGTAGAATGTTTAGTCGACCTACCTTCAACATGCAACACTTACAAGAGATAGTAGGAGCTAATAATTTATAACAAATAAGGAAATTTATAAAATAAAATGAGAAGAAATATCATAAATCAAGAAATATAATAAAAAATTACATAAAAAAATAATTAAATTTGGGTGGCGGGTATAGGTATTACTTATTGGACACACTTCCAAAGATCACCCCGAATGGTTCGCAACGTTTAGTGATTTAAAAGCGGTGCCCGGGTTCATAGGGTGAGGTTTTTCTAGGTCTTGGCGATGGATGCATTTGCCAATCGGTAGAGACTGGTTGAGGAAGACCTTTTGACCTCTCTAGCTGGACTCTCGACCCATCACCTTGCACCGCAGTGGGAGGGATGAATTCACACGTCCGACACTCCTAGACACATTGACCCCCAGACTCCTATCCACCCCTCATATTTTTTCCTTCCCAGAACTTTTTCTTCCTCCTTCTACTAAAAAAACCCTCCACACAGCATCCCCAAAGATGACATCACCCTCCTGATTATTTAAATAATAATCAATAAACTAGTATTTATATTGGGTTCATAGTTGAATGGAAAGAAATGCTTCATTTCGCCAAATAGCCCAGCGCTTCGTCTCATTTACACTCGCCTGACATCGTATATCTCCGTCCCATTTGAATTTTGTAAACACAGTTTTGTATTGAACATTTAAACCGCGTAGGCCACGAAACACGCGCCCAATGCAATTCTTGGGTTACTCCCTTTTTCATTGGTTAAACACTTAATTGCCAAAGAAAAGTCTAATTATTTTGTCAAAAACTTGTAGTAAAGCATACAATGTTAGGAAATGGAAAAGTAATTATTTAGTTTGGATAGCATGTTAAATAATATTAAATTAGGTAAGTGTAGAAAGTTATTGCGCGTCTTCGATGCCAGGGGCGGAGATGGAGACGAGAGGAACAAAAAACATAAAACCGTATAATTTATGAGAAAAATGGAGGGTTATTAATAATGCTGAATAATTTTCAGTATTTGCACAAAAAAACCTTCTCATAAGATATGATTTATGGGGTATTTAGGAAAATAATAGGCCGGCATAATAGAGATTCCTTACAAAAATCTTGACTTTGCCTTCGGAGACCACTTAAAATAGATGAAGTTGCCAAATTTGGCAAGATGATTTATCAAAAATTGTTCTTCAAAAAAAAGAGTATTTACGTAAGAGTAGCCAAGAAACGCAGCTAAAACATAAATTATTACAATATTATATATCTTCCGATTTTTATATTATTTAGATGAGCTGTTGTTCACAGTACAAATTAAACGCATTGCATACATCATTAAGTCAAGCTAAGGCATTGGTATAAAAATGATTAACTGAAATAGAAAAAAATCAACCCGTGAAAAACAAAGTTTTTTTTTACCTATATGTAATACAACTATTTTTATTAATGGTTGTATTTGATTTTTTTTTTGGTTTGGAAATTGTGAAGACAGCACCTACTGATGATGATTTTCTATCTTGATAATTATAAGCAAGCCAAATATCGTACTAGCGTTCTTCAAAGCGCGCCTATCAATTGGGCGATACAGCTGATTTACGATTCAGCATCTCCATTGAAATTGTCAATACCACAGACGGCATAGGCAGTACAGCGAAAAGAGATTGCTGTTTGAACTTAGAAGCTAAACTATCCATGACTCTACCCTTGTCCTTTGCAAAATATTTCTCTTATGCAAGATTGTGTTAAATTACATGCATTTACATTTTCATTACGAAATAGAGTGTAGTTATATGTTGTTATGTCAACCAATATAGTCAATTAAAATACAGGAAGACTTTGACAGGATCCAAATAGTTAAATAAACTTACCCACGAACTCACACATACTCATGTTGAAAAAGATAACTCCATCGCAGGCTCGGATCAAACTAATAATTTACCAAGGTGAAATGGAGGTTAAACAAAGCCGAATGGAGGAATTATACCAGGAGGAGATTAGAAACTATGTAAATCCCTCTTTACAAACTCAACTCTATTAGACACAGGAGACGTGTGTCATTTGTATAAAATACACCTTTCTTTAACGAATCCCCAGCCTCGCTAGGCAATGAAAGTTCTATTCGAATTTCGTAGAAAAGCTTCAATGATGATAATTCATTAACTTTCATCAAACAGACCTTTTGATCAAAATAATAAATAATATTATCACTCTCGACGAACCCACGTTCTGCACGATGTATTGTTTAGTTTGATAAGGAATTGATTGGATGAAGTACATATATTATAATTATACATTGGGTTTTCTTTCTTCACGTATTCTTGTGCTAATTTTTCACAATAAATACACGCGTTGAACATTATCCAAACATTATCATTCGCCCGGAGCACATGTGTGAAATGGCGAGGATTTGTACTGAGTATGACGTACAAGCAGTTAATAATGTCTGAACACTATCTACTATCTAAATCATCAGCTTATCTGGGTGCGTGGTTCAATATTAGTTATCAAACTTGTATAATATTAGGTTTGGAAACTGTGGGACCGATTCTAAGTTCAAAAAACTGTTTTGCTCTTGAGCTTATCGATAACGTTTCCGAAGTTGGGTCAAAGAAATTTTAACAGATGTTGTAAGAAAGATTAATCAAAAGATAAAGCTTGTATACATACCCGATTAAGAACAGTGATGGCAAAATTATAAAAGTAATTTTGGTAATTATGTTTTGGTGTACGTTTTAAAACATTTATCCTCTAAACCGTTGCTTCATAAGGTTTATAATTCTACATTGTTACGTTTAATCATTTGGGTACTCTACTTATTTGCGATTATTTCAATGTATTTTGTAACAGAGGTTATCTATTATAATGAAAATCTTCACCTGTTGACAGTTTGATTGTATTAAGTAGGTCCTCCATCACGACACAAGCAACATTTTACGCTTACTGTGGTGGTAGTAGGATACTTTTCAAATATTGTCAGGTTATTCGTAACCCGTGAATGTTTGTCTTTCTTTAAAAAATAAATATCTTTAACAATTTTTTTAATATATAGTAAAAATATAAAACATGTAAAAGAAAAACCTAAAATTGGAACAAATATAGTAACAAATTAAACATGATACAAATATTAAGTTAATTGGTTGTTGATGGCAAAATTTACAAAACGTTTCACTCAAAGACTTAAAGTACAATTTACCAAATAAAATAAGTTAGTATTTTTATGGACTTTTTTCACATAAATAAACAGGAAAAAATGTCGTACTCTGAAGCCATTGACTTACTTAAGCTGTTTAGATTTAAAGTAACGGAGCGGAGCTTTTCTAACAATAACGATTATCGCAGGCGGAAGGAAGTGAAAATGTCGGTCCTGAGAGATCTTTCGCCACAATTGGCCCGGAGACATTAATTTCACAGAAAAGAAAAAATTTTTACAATAAAAGCGCTGTATTTTTATTTGACGACCTAAATTTAATTGAATTAATTTGCGTTGCTTCACAATTTGTAGTACCTAGATAATATTATATTTGCTGTGCAGCTTTCAGAGTGGAAATTGTTTTCAGATTAACATAATTTTTAATTTAATAAAAATAAGATGTGTACTATAAGAGCGCTCGCAGACATGAGATTTAATTCGCGGCGAGAGTTGAGTTGCAACAGTTGCCGGCAAAAAAATCCATTACGGTACGTATTGTTTTATAGTGCTTTCGTACAAAAGAAGTATTGGATTCCGTAAATCTAAACTTTAGGTCGTATAGTTTACACCCGCGCTGTGCAGGGGGGTTGCCTGCAAAGCATCGGACCATCCCAGTACGGTATAGGTGTGCACACGAGCGACGCGAAACACTTTTAGAGGAGACATTTTAGAATTTGTGTGAATTTTGGAATAGTTTCCAAATGTCGCCGCAACTAAAGTTTGCTAGCGCCCTTAAACTTTTGTAATGCTGCCAGTACACGTTGGGCCGATACTGTTAAGCTATTAGGCACTGGGCCAATGCCCTACCCTACGCGTACAGAACCACTTGGCGTATATTGGCCGTTGTACGCGACGACCGCCAACGTTGGCCGGCGTACCCAATTACTGTCAGTTTTTTGTGCAAACATCAAAGGATCTTGGCGCCAACAGCGTTCACACATTGGCGGGTTGGTACCAACTTTGGCCCAACCGGTGCTAGGGGCTTAACATTCAATTTCGATCAACGTATACACCTCTTGTTGGCTCTTTTTCGCCAATAACAAATGTAGGCGTAAATATGACGATCGGCTGTTATTCGGTAACGCTTCGCACGGATATCGGCGCCGTGAGCGTGTATTAGACATACATTAGTGCACACAACTGAGTATGTTGCTGTTGCTGAGTGAGTATGTCTTGCGCGCAATGCGACTCCACTTACGCGACTCATAAAAAAGGTTCATTTTATTTGTTCAACATGAAAAAATGTTTAAAATAAAACTTACACAAATAAAATGGATGTTTCTTCATTCACTTTCTCTCATTTTTGTCTAGTATTACAACGATTATTAATGTCGGACTAAAACTGGAAACTGTAATTTTGGTTGTCAGAAAAAAAAAACAGTTTTCACAAAAGCTTTATGTACGAAAATAATCAATATTTAATGATCTGCCTATCGTTGGGACAACACAATTAACACTTGGAACAACAAAGTTCTATCTGCAATTGGAATGAAATTGAGATACTGAGGTTCAAAGTTTGTATCTTGAATAAAATACTAACACTTAAAATTTATAAAATAGTGAATATGCAGAACGTATTGTGAATGAATTATCTCTACACAGAACAATCTAAGCAAAAAACAAGTGACATTTTGCCAAAAATTCGACAAAATAAAAAAAAGGAAAATTGGACCTTTTTGCTTTGAAAATCAGCTTCAACACAGGGCAAAGGTCTGATTATTTAAAGTTTTTCGGCTAAATACCGTGTATTTGGCATGGAATGTTCTTAAACCTAAATATAAATCAAATACATCACGTTCTGCATTTCCACTTTTCATAAATGTAATTTTTAATGTATTTTCACATGTTCTTGCAATTGGGTTCGGGAAAATTATTTTTTCAAACGAATAAGCTCGAACACAAAAATATTTTATCCATGGCAGATATAACTATGTTGTCTTGAAAATTTGCAAATGGAACCATTCCTTTCCAAAATATATATATTTTTTTAAAATAGAACTAAGTTGCTCTTAAATTGCAAATGGATCCATGTTGGTCTAAAAATTAAATACAGGATTTTCCAATAAGAGGTGTTATTTTGAATAGCCCGCTATTTCGGTAGATGTTACTTTTGAAGCTGTCATTTTTTGATATTTGACAAGTAGAAACTACGCCATTAATAAAAATGGAACGATACACGCTTCAACAACGCATTGAAATTATTAAAATTCACTTGAGTGAATCAAATGCAAATCATCTTGAGTAATGAGGCCCATTTCCACCACGGTGGCTTCGTCAACAAGCAAAATTGCCGCAACTGGGGCTCGGAAAACCCAAGAGTTATTGTTGAAAAGCCTCTCTATCTTCAACGTGTGACTGTTTGGTGCGGTTTATGGTCCGGCGGAGTCATTGGACCTTACTTTTTCGAAAATGAGGCTGGAGCAACAGTTACGGTGAATGGATTGCGCTATCGAGAGATGATTAATGATTTTTTATGGCCGGAATTGGATGGTATTAGATGGAATCCAGGATCTGGACAACGTTTACTTTCAACAAGACGGCGCTACGTGCCACACAAGCAACGAAACCATTGATCTTTTACGATTGCATATCAAAATAACACCTCTTATTGGAAAACCCTGTATAAATTATTTTAAATAGAACTTTGTTGCATTTTATTTTATTTTTTTATTATCAATATAAAGTTTCTTTTACAGGTTTTTTTTTCGATGTCTGTCTCACTAGGATAAACCTGTGTCGAGACAGACGTATTTGATACATTAAAAATGTTTACATATTTTTAGATACATTAAATATTTCACTACATTAAATGACATTGTGAAAAAGATAGAAAATAATAAATAATAATAATAAATGATACATTTGTTAATCAGCATCTAGTTGGAGTACATACTTATGTAGGGATTTTTATAAAAAAAATTATCATGGATCTGTCTTGGCTGATGATCCAAGATTTGATGTCTGTTTTATATTTCAGAAAAAATTCGTTCAGTCTAATGGCTAGTGGGAGAGCATTATATAGCCTTGTTGCAAAATATCTAAAATTTCTCTGGCCAAAAGTTGTTTTAGCGAAAGGGATTTGTAAGAAATTATGTCCTTTTGTTCTAGTATCACGAGCAGTTTGGATATTGTCAAAAGTAGTTTTGTGTTTGATAATGTCCATAACACAGATTTTCCTAAAGATTTCATCCGAACTGCTTGTGATTGGTAGTTTGAGGATAATCTTTATTATAAGTTTCTGAGCTTTAGATATTGGATCAATGGCGGCAGCGTTTGCTCCTCCCCATGCTATGATACCATACTCTATTAAAGATTGACAAAGTGCATAGTAGATTGTTTTGAGCTGGCTTAGGTTGAGAAAGTTGCGAGTTTGTCTAAAAAAATAAATGAATTTTCTAAGTTTGTTTGCTGTAGAGGTTATATGTTCTTTCCACTTTAAATTGCTATCAAAAATAATACCTAAGTATTTAATTTTAGTTACCTGTTCTAAATAAGGGCAATCACATATTATCGGATTTGTCAGGTTGCAAGCACAAATTTTAATTTGATTTTCTGGGTTTCTTAAGGAAGGATTAATACTAAATTCAATGTATTTAGTTTTGGTCACATTCATTGTTAGTGTATTATTGTTTAACCATCTTTTAACCACAGTTATGCCCCTGTTAGCTTTTATGTATACATCATTCCAATTGCTTGATTTGAAGAGGAGAATCGTATCATCAGCGAAACTTACAATTTTGGCATCTATTTGAAGATTACATAATTCATTTATGTATATTAAGAACAGGGTAGGACCTAAAACACTTCCTTGAGGCACGCCGTAGCTAATTGGTAATTGATTGCTATTGCAGTTGTTGATTTTCACACTTTGCTTTCGGTTTGACAGGTAATCGCTAATAATAGTAAGTTCATCACCATTTATACCAATATTAGATAGTTTTTGTAAAAGTTTAGAGTGAGAGATAGTATCGAATGCTTTGCACAGGTCTAAGAATATTGATATGCATTTTGATCCCTTGTCTAAGTTTTCATTTAGAAAATCGGTAACTGTTGCCAGGGCTTCGGAGGTGCCTTTATTTTTCCTGAATCCAAACTGGTTGAGTGATAGTATGTTATTTTGTTCAAGGTATTCAATTAGTTGATTATTAATAGTTTTTTCAAAGACTTTAGATAGTGAATTTAGTAATGTAATTGGACGATAGTTCGTTATGTCCGCTCTAGAGCCTCCTTTATGTATTGGGATTATGATTCCGTGTTTTAGGTTGTCGGGGAATCGGCCTTTTAGGATGCTTAGGTTAATAAGATTTGTTAAGGGAGTGGTTATTTCTGATACAAGTTTTTTTAAGGCAATATTTGATATATCGTCCAAGCCAGTTGAAGACGAGTTTTTTAATGAGTTTATGATCAATCTAGTATCTTCATTTGAAATTTGTTTTAGACTAAAATGCAAGTTGTTGGGCAAATTTGTATTACAGCTTAGTGAACTGGAGTTGGTATGGTTTACATCGATATTTTTTGCGAGTTGTTCACCTATTTTTGAGAAGTATTTATTTGCATGATTAACAATAATATCGGGATTACTAGAAAAACTAAATATTTTATCATTTACTTTTAGTTGTTTTAAGTCATTCGTAGGATTAGGTTGAGAGTGGGTGGCTTCTTTAAGCGTTTTCCAAAGTTTTTTAGGATCATTATTACAGTTTTCTATTTTCTGTTTGTAATATATCTCTTTAGCCTTTCTTATTATTTGGGTACAAATGTTTCTATATCTTTTATAAAAGTTTCGAAGTTGTATATCATAAGGATTGTTAATAACGTTTTTGTGGAGTTTGTTACGTTTACGGATAGATTTAATAATAGTGTATTAATTAACTGCGAATTAAAAAAGTAGAAAATATTTTGGATAGGGATTTAAAGCGAAAAAAAAATCTAAGATACGTGGTACAAAAAGTAAGTTTCGGCAAAATGTCAGATAGAACCTTGTTATATTCATTTCAATAAGCAGACGAATTAAATTTAACTCTTGTGTGATATGATTTAATTGACGATTCGTTGAAAATGAGTTATTTAAATTGAGATTGTACTAAGCTGAAGTCTCATATTTTGGTGAAAGATTAACTGTTATTTAATTACGTTCGTTAAGATTATTCTAATTAAATGAGCTTAACGGAGGTATTTACATACCCAAGTGACAATTAATAATCAAGTAATTATTTAAAGCATTTATTAAATGAGTTTTGTAAGTCATCGGGATTACTTTAGACAGAAATAAAAAAGGAAAGCAATAAAAAATTATCATTCTTTGATGGAACTTCTTTGGTTAAAATTTGTATATTATTAAATATACTGTCAGAATTATGTGTTTTTTTCTCATGTTACTTTACTTTTATTCATTCAATGGTTGTAGCCGATTTAGTGACACGATCTGAATAGCCAGATACTTCCTAACTTTCCCAGTCCTTTCTCTTTCCTCTTATTACTCCCTTCAGTTGCAAAACATACCCAAATGGGACACGCCATCGTTTTAATTGCTCCGGGCCGCTGTGCGGTATTCAAACAAAACGTAGGAGAAAGAAACGGCTGTGCGGCCCTTTTCGTACAAAACTTAAATTTGGATTTGAGGTCAAAATACCCAACCAAACTAAATAACATTGTTTTTTTGTTTACCAAAATTTACAGCAATTTCGGACAAGTGCTATTTTATTTACCTACCTTTTAAAATTATGGTATATAGAAATTAAAGAATTCAATTTTCGTGATTTTTTTGCATTTTGTGAGTTAATTGTAATTAATAAAAAAAAATCTTGTCCTACCTACCGTGATGACACAATGAATAATAAAATTAAACATCGTAAAGATGTCGCTTTTTTCGATAGAAATTTTAATTTATGTAGGTACCTGCGACAAATTTGTGTAGAATATATTTATATAGTAAAACAGCAAAATTATTTTATATAACTCATAAAGAATTGCCAAACCTCTAAAATCATTAATATTTTATTTTTTTGAATGGTCTTTATTTTATAATTTAATAAACAAATAAATAAAGTAGCACATAAACAGAACTATATATTTTCTACACCCTTTAATTTAAAAAAAATCAGTGTGGTTGGGAATTTTGACCTCAAATCGAAATTTATGTTTTGTATGAAAAGGTCGCACAGTCGTTCCTCAAACCGCGCATATAAAAGAGGACTGCTATAACATACATGTATATTATTTTAATAATAATAATGATTGGATTATTTGTATAGTGCCGTTTTCATGAGAAAATCACCTCAAGGCTTAACAACTTAATTTATGCATTTAATCTATTCGTATCACTTAGACTTATAACTTATTACTTGTGGCTTATAACTAAGTTTCATAGCTAGTGGCCTGATCAGACAGACTAATTTATTTATTTATTACTTCATTACGCCCTTTTTAGGGGCTTTTACATAGGAATAGTAAAAATGAGATATTAATACATATTAACATAGTAACAATCTTTTGTATTTGTTAAGTGATAAATTGGAGATGTTCACTGACTCGGTATAATTATTTCCCTTCATAAGTATTCTGAGCAATGAAGAATACATATAGTAGTTAGTACCAGAATTTCGGCACCAAAATAAATCCCGACTAATAGTATTACGTAGTGGAATTCGACAGCTTTTCAATGCGAGCAATTCAGGACTTTCAAATGAATCATTTAGGACGGGTTGTTTCGGAGAATTTGAACAATTCATCAAATTTCAACGTTCATTTTCCAGTTCCGCGAAAGATTTTTTGAAGTTCTGTTTTTATTTCAGTTCTGTCAAGCCAATAACCTATAGTGATATATTAACAGAACTTGCGTCAGACTTTCACAGACCCCGAAAATGAACGTTGAAATTTGATGAATTGTTCAAATTCTCCGAAACAACCCGTCCTTAGAAATTTATATAGAAGTACTATGTCAGTGAAAATCTTTCCGTCAGACAATTTAAGCACATTAATTTAATTTAAAAGAGTAGTTCAATAAAATTGCTGGAATACCCATTTTAAAATAAGAACTTCTTTTGTATTCTTTCAATAGCTTGTACATGAATATTGTAATGTGGGTTCCAGACGGGAGAATTGTAACGTTTGTAAGCTCTTGTTAGAGATTTCCGTCGTGTGATTAACGAAACAATAGATCACATGATAAAACGCTATCGCAAAAAACACCATAAATGTTAATGGCTATAATAAAAAAATATCTTTGTTAGAAATAACTTCTCGCAGTCCGGCCAGGGCTTTAGTTAGTGTAATAGGTTACCAACTTCTAGAATAAATTAATTTGAAGAGTACACTCTGGTTTCTGTAGCCTTAGGGCTTTCCGTTCTGTGTCTAGGGTAGTTTTGTTTCTAACTGCAAACTAGTTGTGCTTTCTAGATAATTATTTAATTTATTCCTTTGTCAACGATTATTAATAACTTACATTAACTGTGATTATCCACTTCAGATAACAGATATTTATATTTATATGAGGAACATTCCGTCTCTCACGTCTCCGCAACTGTTTTAGATAAATAACTGTTGTTCAGCTTTATTTCTTTGTAAACGATTATTAATAACTTACAGTAACTGTAAGACAGATTATCCACTTCAGATAACAGATTTTTATATTTAGATGAGGAACTCTCGGTCTCTTACGTCTCCGTAAGTATTTTAGATAAACAACTGTTACTATACGAAAGATATTTTAGGAAAACACTTACGGAGACGAGAGAGACGGAGAGTTCTTCATCTAAATATTAAAATCCGTTATCTGAAGCGGAAAATCTCTCGAGTAATGAGCTATGGGGTCCTGAAATTTCAAAACAGTTTCTTATGTCTGATATTTCACGGCAATGAAACTAATTTCAGATAAAAATTGTAATTTCCACCATGAGCTATGGAGCTTTGAAATATCCATTTAAGAGAAAAAATACGACTAGACGCTATATTTTTTACTTTATATCATATCAAGGCGTTTAAAATATCTAAGGGATGACTAAAAATCATAGTTTGACTCGACGATGGCCTCCGTGATAGAGGGGTAAGGTTCTTGACTAGTAATCCGGAGGTCACGGGTTCAAATCTCGGCGTGCGCAAGTAAATATTAATTTTGATTAATTTGTGTTATTCCAAATTTATTCATTTAAAATAAAAGTAATATTGAATCAGCATTCGCGGCTCATTTCCAGAGTGGTAGATACTTACCCTGGTGAAAGACCACCATTCACCATTGATACGCTGCTTGAAATGGCTTTAGCCGTGTTTGATGACCAGATCTGAAAAGCCAGGTACTTCCCCATAACTCACAACATACCTTCAGCCTCACAACATACCCCAATTGGGGATGCTATGGTCTCACTGGCTCCAGGCGGTCGCGAGCAGTTGAGACTCTTGAGCGGTATTCAAATTTTAAAAAATCAATAAAATATTAAATGTTTACATTATTAAAGAAGAGTTTTAACAAAAAATCTTAAGTTTCTATTAATTACGTTGAAAAACACACCACAGCTAGGGTTAATGAAAATACAGTGAAACAAATAAAATAAAAATGTTCCGTTTGAGAGCAAATTTGAAAAAGAGGAAGCTTATCCGCATAATACAACAACCAACCGAGTAGGAGAAAAGTTGAGTACAAACAGATCAAACAAAAGCTTTGAATTTGCTAAACATACTAACATCCTATACCGATTCAACTCGCGGAAAGTTGTAATATTTTTTCTATATTATTGTCATTTCCTTCATAGGACTGGAGTCTTTGTGCCACAATAGAAATATAAGGCCTTTTCTATCCCACAACACCACCCCCCTTCCCGGTGTAAATTACACTCGACAGGTAGAACGAGAGTTTACATCATTCTTAGGATTTGTTCCAATTCAACCAACAAAATACAACAATAAAAGGGATCAAAAAGTAACGTAATTTCATTAAAAGATTGAATTGTTGAACCTGGGAAAATAAGAAAGTCTAATAAATAATTATTGTAGCATTTACCAGGATTTGTCAGTGTTTTAGAACATTAAAATATATATTTTTTGCCTTTTAGAACGATCGAAAAACATGGGACGAAATGTCTTGTCTATTTTTTTTCATAAAACTGGTTACTTCAAAGATCATTATAGAAAGAGCAATGCAAATTTCATATCGCCACAGATCATGGTTAGCGAATTTTAAAACGGGCAAACAGATTTCCTATTTAATAAGATTGCCTCCGCATTCCGAATTTCTACCGTTTTATAACATATTTCTCTTAAACACTTTCAGTTTTTAAGTTCCTAAAAAAATAATATGTTATCTTTTAAGAAAATATCTATACATTTGTAGAGCCGAAACGGTAGGTATATGAAATTCCCTAGATAGAAATTATTAGAAACACATTTTGTTCTGTTTCACATGTGTATCTTTAAATGCAACTTAAGCACTTGTCGAGAGATTTTTGCTCTATTTCAAACGAGTGTTTTATTAAATGTTTTCACGATATTCGCTTAATTATCGTTTTTTTAATATTAGCGCTTCCTCTAACATTCGTATTTACATATTTCCTTTTCAACTCATATTTGAATGCTTACTACCTAGCCTTGAATTCAGATCATTTAAAAATATTCTTTGACTTGAAATCTCTTGAAAAGTCGAGATATTGCTAGCTCTAGAGTCGATTTACATTTTAAAATGCTCACGGAGCAAAGCGCTGTAAAATATTTTACATTATTTACGTCTATCTGGAGAATTTATGGAATGTATTGACACGGAATAAAATATAGGAAAATTTATTGAAGGGTTTGAAGCAAATTTCCTAGATTCTCCAGAAAAATGAATTTTGCGAATAAATAACACATATTTGGAACAAAATAGATTATTAAACAGTCGTATCAAACGATTTCACACAGAAATGACTTGGAATTGAAATCGAAATACCTCTGTATTCATTGGATATAAATTACTCCCCAAGGATCCCAAATAATTAACAGGATTCTCCTTCCAAATTCGGGACAAAACAAAAAGGAATTTTGAATTGAAAAAATGAAATGGCTTTTCAATAAATTCCAGTAAAATAAATTCTCACGAAAGAATAAACTTTAACCGAATAGGTAAATTGTTGTTCTTTGAGAACCCAGCATTCCTTGCTCTAATAATTTTTTGTAATTGTAAAATGTGTTAAACTGTAAATGGGCTTTTTCGCCAAAGTTTGTACATTTGGTTTTTGACACATTCTGCGATTTTTATTGGTTTTTTCATTGTTATGTATTATTAAATATCGTATAATTATATACTGTTTACATGCAATTTTATTAATTTAGTCAGTTAAATGTAACTGTCAAGTTTAATTAATTATTTAAATCAAAAGGTAATGTGTTTTAACCTTGTCCCATTTCTACATTCAATGAAACAAAGTCTAATTTTGAAATTAATTTTGGGCGTATAAGAATAATTTTGTGACTTAAATAGCTTACATAATATATTTTTGGAAAATATAATTTTTACGTTAATTACTGGACTAATGTAGAAAAAAATCACTTTAACATTTCTGGTATAGAATCTGTTAGTTCCATTCCGTGATCATGTACATATTTTTAACACCGTTTTAGGGGCTTTTGATTTTATTTTTATTTTAGATCGAAGGAAGAGACCAACGCTTTGCGCCACAGTGGGAGGAATATATTCATTTGTCCGTCACTTCTGGACACATTGATCCCTAGATTCCTACCCAACCATCATACCTTTTACTATCCCAGAACTTCCTCACATTCCTTTCCTTAAAAAACCCTCCACACAGCATCCCGAAAGATCCTCATGGTCCACTGTGTAATGTGATGTAAAAAAAGGTATCGGAAAAAACTTAAAAATAAAACGTAAAAGTAACTTCAATAATTCTTAATTCTTCAATAATTCTTAATTCTTAATTCTTCAATAATCTTTTTATTTTGGTTAATTTTTATTAGCACATTGTATTTAACATTAGGATACAACAGATGTATACATAATGTTTATATATCAGGGAAAAAATCCCGCTACAAATGCCCACCCACATTTTTAATCATACTTTTGCATTTTTCACATGTTACTAAATTTAATTATTGTCCTTTATCACACCTAACAATTACATTCAGAAGCATTATTCACTATAGTATGGACTTTACGGTTAAAATATATTTTAAGTTGGAATACTATGTATCAACATTATCATTCATGTTATATAATGTTCTCTCATTATCTCACAATAATGCCCTCTCTCTATTCTCTATCTCTGTGCTTCAATCAAACTCATATGTACATATCATAAGCAGCGAGAGTCTTTGTAAGATTATGTTCCCAGCATATCTATGTAAATCTGGAAAAAATCTTAATTTACATAAATATGTCCTAGTATTTGTTCTTCTTTGCATTTTTCGCATGTTATGGTATTTAATTATTGTTTTTTGGCATTTTTTTTCGCATCAACTCCCCTACAGAATCAGCACATACTTTGCATTTGGCCATTTTATTGATTTTATTGTTTTCATATTTATTGTATTTGCAGCCTTCATGACAGATATCTACATAATCATCAACTGCTTAGATTGCTCTTTACGAAACATACCAACACCATCATCTTTTATAACATCTTTTATATCTAATATAATTAGTGGAATCAACTTTCATCTCTAAGTAAAATACGCATCATACTCGAATTATCAGAACTCACAATCTACTATACATTATATTAATAAAACGCTGATTAACAACACAGTAATTTACACATTCATTTTTAACTTTTTGTTTGCTGACTTTTCACAAAAGAACTACGGGTTCACCACCACACATCATAGTAAATTTAATCATAATTATGTTTCAGTTACCTTCGGATAATTACAATGATTCTGTAAGTAGCATTAATATGAATATAATTCGAGATCTGGAGAATTTAAACAACTATAACTGGGACTCATATAGTCTAAAATTCATACAACAGAATATTAGAAGCATATCAAATCTCGATGACTTTACAATTTTTCTTGATCTATTTAATTCATCTTTCGATGTTATAATATTAACCGAATGCTGGTTAAATAAATACTACACCGTAAAATCAATACACAATTACTCTGAATATCACACCACAACCAACCTCAACAAATCTAGTGGAATTGTTATATACATCAAGGACGGAATTAAAGCTCATGTTGAGGAAATTACTTTAGCACAATCAAACTGTATGAAAATAGTATTGAATAATAACATATGCATATTTGCCATTTACAGATCTCCTTCCTTCATCAATACTGACCCCTTCCTTTTTTCATTGCAAGCAATTTTAAACAATGCGAAAAAATTTGAACAGCAAATTATAATGGGAGATTTAAACATTAACACTATCCCTGACTACCACCGTCAATCAATCGATTATCTATGTCTACTCGCGGAAAATGGTTTCACACAGACTATTAACAGCTTTACTCGTGAACAGGGCTCGAGTAAATCCTGTCTTGATCACATTAATGTAAAAAATATTAACTTTATTGACACTTTTGTTATACACTCAACTATTTCAGATCACTATACAACATCTCTTTGTCTTAAAAACAAGCCTCCCACTTCTTCGAAAATTAAATACGTTGCTAAAACTAATTTCAACAATTCAATTGAGGACTTGAGCGCAGAAAACTGGCTAAATGTTCTAGATAAATCAGATACTGACTTAGCAATGAATGAATTTATTATCAAACTACACGAGTATATATCAAAACACACAAGCAATATAACCGTATCTAATAAACAAATTAAATTCACACCATGGATCACCCTGGGGCTAGTTAAATCGATTCACAGAAGAAATCATCTTCATGAAAAGGCAAAAACATATCCTGAGAATTTGGTATTGCAATGTTATTATAAAAAGTATAGGAATTTGTGTAAGAAATTAATTACATCGGCGAAAGAAAATTATTATAAAAAACTCATTTACGATAACAACTGCAATCCAAAACGTTTTTGGGATACCTTTCGCAACATAACCAAATCTAAAATCAATAAATCTTCTGAAATAAAATCGCTTTACATTAACACATCAAACTCTGAAGTCCCCAAAGATATGGCAAACTTTGCAAACATTTACTTTTCATCTGTGGGTGACACACTTGCGAAAAAAATTCTCGATAAGTGTAAGAAATCAGAAACCGCTCTCGCCAATTTAACTATCCCTAGGATCGGTCACAAAATAGACTCAATCACAACTTCAACTAACGAAGTCATGAAGATAATTGACGACCTTAAGTCATCAAAAGCATGTGGTCCCGATAAGATTTCATCAAATCTTCTAAAAATCATTAAAGTATACATAGCCATACCGATTGCTTTCATTGCGAATCTTAGCTTTAAATCAGGGAAATTCCCTAACCATTTAAAGCAGTCAATCGTCATTTTACTGCATAAAAGTGGGGACAAATCACTGATACATAATTACCGGCCTGTTTCCTTGCTCAACTCTGTCTCTAAAATTATGGAGAAAATTGTAAAGAACCGTCTCATCCATTATCTCGAAAATAACAACATCCTTTCTAGTAGACAATTCGGCTTTCGCAAAGGTTTAAGCACTGAAAACGCCATCGCTAATTTGACAAAAATCATCTCTAATAATCTAGATAAAGGTAGTAAATGCATTGCACTTTTTTTAGATCTAGCTAAAGCGTTCGACACTATCTCGCACAAAATTCTGCTGAATAAACTACAGCGAATTGGGATACAAGGTCAAATTTTCAAGTGGTTGGTTAGTTACCTAGAAAACAGGAGCCAAAGAGTGGATATTAACGGTACTCTAAGTGATCCAGCCAATATTAAATATGGCGTACCACAAGGAAGTACACTAGGTCCCATATTGTTTAATGTTTATATAAATGACTTATGTAATACTTCATTTGCAGACCACATTATTACATTTGCTGACGATACAGTACTTTTATTCGAAGGCAAAACCTGGAATGAGTCTTGCAGTAAAGCTGAATTTGGCATAAACAAAGTTAAACAGTGGCTAGATAGTAATCTCCTCACTCTTAACTCGGATAAAACGAAATTCATCTGCTTCAGTTCAACTCAAGCGGGTCAACCACAAGAAATTATTAACATTAGAATACACCATTGTTACGACATTATTACATGTAAATGCAATACCCTAGAATGTGTGGACAATATAAGATACCTAGGAATTATCATTGATAAATTTCTGAGATGGGACAAACACATAGCCTTTACTTCCACAAAGGTCAGGAAACTTACACATCTGTTTATAGCAATAAGAAATATTCTATGTCTAAATGATTTGAAACGTATTTACTTTGCAATGTGCAATTCCATATTAGACTATGCTTCCTTAGGTTGGGGAGGTTGTGCTAAAACCATACTCGATCCCTTAGCTAAATCCCAGAAATCGATTATAAGAGTCATACTGAAAAAACCTTTCAGATACCCCAGCGATTCATTGTTCGCAGAGTTTCGCGTTCTTGATGTAAGACAATTATACATGAGGAAAATCATATTACATACTCAAAAACAGAGGCACTACTTAGCTTCCGTAAACCACTGTCATAATACACGACATGCAAAAAAAACCCAACAGTTCCGCCCACCACTTCCTCATCTTTAGCACAGAGACAATTCTCATACTTAGGCCCTAAACTGCTCAATCTCATACCTGATGCATGGAAGGCAAAGAGTACTAATATTCTGCGCATGCAGGTAAACAATTGGCTTCTGGTCTTGGGGAGAGCTGAATGCGAGAATATGCTAAAAAACAGTAATTGAATTGTAAACTTTGTTTTTCTTTAAAGGAACTGTATTTTTACATAAAGTAAGTTCGAAAATTGATATTCTTATAATTCTTCGTGATATTTTTCCTTAAATGAAAAGTTCCTTCTTTACTTTCATTTTTTAATTTTTTAATTTTTTTATTTATCATTTCCTTGTTTTATCTATTAATATTTCTTTAGTTTATTATATCAGCTAAACAATAGTAAAAAAAAAAAAAAAAAAAAAAAAAAAAAAAAAAAAAAAAAAAAAATGTCGTGGTATAACTGAATGTATACTAGATTATGAATATACATTTGTATTACTTTACCAACAGAATTTCTTCAATTCAGTTTCATTTTCAAATTCATTTTCTTGTTTTTATCTATTAATATTTCTTTAGTTTATTATGTCAGCTAAACAATATTAAAATATATCATGGTATAACTGAAAGTATTCTAGAATATGTATATACATATGTATTATTTTAACAACAGAATAGTCAACACTATAATTTACATGTAAAAACATTATCATATTGGAATGTCCTAAAACGGGCAATCGCCTAGTTGGACATTTTAAGTTCATTAATTGTATTATGTAATATTTACAAACAAACAATAAATAAATAAATAAACTGAAAGGAAAGCACAAAAATTATAAAAACATGTTTTTAGAATTCACACACAAACTTTGGCGAAAATGCCCAAATAGCAAATTATAATCTATTTACGTTCAAACTTATATTTTCAAATCTTACAGAAAACGCGAGTTGGCGTTTTACAAAACTGTGCTAAGATTTTATTAAATGTATTAACTAAATGTCAATAAATTTTCTCGTGTAAAAGGAAGGTTAAAAACACACGTATTTCATACTTTTTATCGGTTTCTCTAGTAGCCAAGTAAATATTTTTAAGGAAACCTTTATATGTTGTAAGATATATTTATTATTCGGCCGGCGTTGCCTTTTTTCTACATATTGCCGTAAATGAAAAATATATTTTAATTTATTATTCAGGCAAGTGAAGCACCCCACCAGATAATAAATAACCTTTAAATATGACTATAAGAATGTGAGCTAAGTTTTTTTATAATGTATATTCCCCAAGCAAAGAAGAACCTTACCAATAAACTTGTTTGAAATTATACACAACTGATAAATAATCATTAATATAGAGAAATAATAATAATAATTCTTGGATCACTTATATAGCGCCATTTTCGTGAGAAAACCACAACAAGGACGCTAGTAAATATTTGTTTATCAGTTGTAAAAACGGTGTGAACTTGAAGGTGACCGAAGGAACTAAATACCTTGGACACATAATCACCAGTAATTTGATGGACGATACTGATATCGATAGACAAAGACGAGCTCTCAGCATTAAAGCAAACATGCTCAGTAGAAGATTTCGCCTTAGTACCGCTGTAAAAAGGACGCTCTTCCTTTCCTTCTGCGCAACGTTGTGCACGTGCGAACTAAGGGCAAACTACAAAAAGAATAGTATAGAAAGACTACGGGTCCAATACAATAACGCCTTCCGCGCAATGTTCTGTCTCCCCAGATACTGCAGCGCTTCCCGTATGTTTACGGAGGGGCGAGTTCCCGGATATGCAGCCCTTATTAGATCCAGGGTGGCAGGGATGAGGGAAAGGATAAGCAGTTCTGGAAATATCCTCACCATGGAAGTCCGCCTACTCCATCCTCCAGCATTGACGCACACTGGAGAAAAATACTAGCGCCTAATATAGTCACGGCTCCCTGAAGACTTCAAATTTCTATTATTTTTATCATTTTATTCTGTTTTGTGTTCAATTCATCTGTTTTTTTGTTGTTGTTATTTTTGTTATATTTTTTTGATTATTTTTTTGTATCTCTATATGGAATGTGTGGGACAGCACTAACCTCCCCACATATCGGAATAAACACTTATTATTATTAGTTGTGTAATATTTAAAACACGTTTATTAGCATGAGTAAGAAAGAATACAATAACAATTGCTGCTTAGACAATTAATGCCAGCTACCTTTAAGTCCAATATAGTAGTCCCATACGTGACGTTTTCTTTCTAGTTTCTTCAGTTTTTTGGTTTTCGTACAAACCATTTAAGAAGGAAGAGGACGGTGGTCGATGACGTACGACCTCTCTCTGGGACTACTGTAGTGTATAGTTGTTATTAAATTAAATGTAAATCACTTGTTGTTCAATACTTGAAAACGATGACTTTTAGACATCTAGGTAAATAGAATAAAGGTAAGGACACACTGCGCTAACGTACAAAACGTACGCAATGCATTAAGCTATCTGGGAAACTTACAATTCATTAATTTTCTATGAAAACAGATGCTTTAAAAAAATACTTGTCGCATGCAACGCAATCCTACGCTCATGCAATGCCGATCTGCGCTATCCAGATCGGCGTGGGACGTACAAAAGAAAGATGGCTTTGGTAAAGGCCTTCCAACGAGTTGATTTGAGAAAAGTTTCGTTTTGGCGTTTGGCGTTTATTGTCTTTTGTTGCTCGTATTTGTTGTTAAAATGGGAAATAAACTAATGGATTTAGTAAACGTTACAAAGTGATTTATTACATAAAATCCATTAAATATCGCGATATAGTGATATTCTTTTCGTGCATAGGACAAGAGTGCATGTTGACCTACAAACGTCGCAATACACACGTTGCGTACGTGGGCGCAGTGTATCCTTACCTTAAAGGTTATACAATTTTTATTATGAGTTCGTGATTCTTGAAGAGTTTTGAAAAAGAAAATCATACACACGCAATTTAATATTTATATGGGAACATGCTTCTGGGCTGTGTTCAGAATAATAAATTTCACGTCAGACAATATTTCAAGCCTTATTTATATATCCTTATAAAAGTTGATGTCCCTCGTCTAACCCTCGTTTCATGTCAGAATCTGCCACAGAGCATGACGCGATGATTTTGATATGCCGAGATCATCACATTATTAAATTACACAATGGTCAAAACAACAAACAACATTCATACACACTTATGATGATTGACGTAGCAAGTAAATTTTATTCGGTTAATCTGTGTTTTTTCACAATTTATTCATTTAAAATAATATGTAGATATTTGCGGCACCTTCCAGAGTTGAAAATACTTTCAGTATCGCCCCGGTGTAGAACGATCATTCAGAATTGGACATCGAATGAAATGGCTTTTGCAGTGCTTGGTGACCAGATCTGAATAGTCAGGCACTCCCCACCTTCCTCTTACCTATCACCTTCCCTTACGCAGTACCTTCAGCCTCACCACATACCTTAATTGGGGATGTCACATTTTAACTGGCTTCAGACGGTTGGGAATATAGCGCGGTATTCACATAAAAAAAACAAAAAACATATTGGCAAAAGTGCCTTCAAAACCATACATTACCTAACCTTACAATAAAACCTTAACCTTACAGTAAAAACCTTTTTTTAAATTTTCAATAGAAATTTTTTTTATCGAAAATTTTTGTTACATTGGAAAAGTTATAGCATTAAAATACAGATGATGTAAGAGTTTAAAAAATTGTTTTCCAAAAACACGTAAAATGAAGTTATGAGCAAGTTTTGGAAAAAAATATGTAAAATGGAGTTATGAGCGAGATAAAATGTAAATAAAAAGAAAACAGGTAAATTCTGCTTAAAAATAAATCTATATTGTAGATTTGTGCCTAAGAAGAATTTTATTGAAGACTTTATTTATTTGTTCAGGGAATTACAGCCAAGATTTGATATATTTTTATAAGAGTAAATGTTTTGACGCAACATGATCTCTTCAAAGGTTGTACGTGTGTTGTACATTTTAGGGGCTATAAAATGAATATGTCATTCACTGCAATATCATGTGCTAGTAAAAGATGAGTAGGTACGAAATATGTACTAAAACATATATAATAATGTGTGACAAGGTATATTAACACAATGGACATTAATGAATACCACAGCGCGTCGCTGATAACAATATTTTCCGACACCATTTGCATATTAAATAATATGTTTATGGAAATCCCATTATGTAAGTTTATTAATTTATCTTTTCAATATTTCTTTCTTGACAGTTTATTTCACGAATCTGAACCTTTTCACAGTACCTATGACAGTCCACAGCATACTTAGATAACCGTTGTGTAGACTTTTAGACTACGTGGGCATATTATGATTTTAAATAGTGTTTTAAATTGTATTATCCTAATCAGTTCATTCATTGACGGCCGGCGTGGTCTAGTGGTATACGCTTTTGACTACAGATCCGAAGGTCGCGGGTTCGAACCCGGCGTGCGCAAATAAATTTTATTTGATTAATTTGTGTTATTTCACAATTAATTAATTTAAAATAATATATAGTATATTTGCGGCACGTTCCAGAGTGGAAGATACTCTCAGTATCGCCCTGGTGTAAGACCACCATTCAGAATTGAAACGTTGCTTGAAATGGCTTTAGCCGTGTTTGGTGACCAGATCTGAATAGCCAGGTACTTCCCCACCTTCCTCTTCCCCATCTCCCTCCCCTCCCCAATACCCTCAGCCTCACAACATACCCCAATTGGGGGTGCCATAGTCTCACTGGCTCCAGACGGGAGCAGTTGGGACTCTTGTGCGGTAATACTGTAAAAAAAAAAAAAAAAAATTCAAAGCGGCGAGTTGGCACTAAAATGAGAAATAAGGTTCCTAGATCAAATTAGTCACACTACTTACGGTGGCTATTCCCACAGCAGTGAAAAATACATTCATATGAAATTTTACTATTCAATGCAAAATTAGCGCTGCAAGCCCAGCTGGTAAACATTAAATTTAATATTCAAACACAAACAAATATACAGCTATTAGAAGAATGCTGATGTTTGTTAACTTTCGCTAAATGATGTACAGTGTCATCGAAAAAGTTTTACGTGATTTTAAAATTAAATAACTAAGTATGTATGAAAGGTATACAACTAATGTATACACCAAAACAGGCAAGAAATCGTTTTACATTACTAAAATAATTTCGATTTGAATTTCTCCCGTTACACGACAAACATCTAAGCGATAGTCAACCTCCCTCCAGGTAACGTTTGTTTAACAGGAGGAATTCATATCGAAAATCTAAGTAAAGTAAAAAAAAAACGGATTTTCTGTATGTTTTGATGGATAAATTAGTATTTTTAATATACACTTAGTTATTTAATTTTAATCACGGACACCGTTTTTCGCTTACATTGTATTGTGACAATAATAATTCCCAGCTAGATGAACTAAAACAAAAAGCAGACACTGTGTAAAAAAACCGTAAAATAAATATATATTTATATTTATTTAAAATGTATACAATATATGTATACCTTTATGCACTGTATTCCAAATAGTTACGAAACTTGATTTGTGTATACTCATTGGTGTATAAAACCATTTTTTGCGAATTGCATTTTAAAAATATATAACTATTTATTGCGCTCGATTCCGCAGAGGATGGAGCAGATATATAATTAAAACCACATGTCAGCGTATGATAAAGTGGATTGAACCACTATGTTTTTGATCACAATTTTTTAAAGGAATTAGCACAAATAAAATTTTAAAATTACACACAGCAAGGTTAAATCAGTTTGTAACATGAATCCTGTTAATTCTAAAATGCAAAGTTACAAAGTGATATAAAATGCTATTATAAAAATAGTGTCCATCTTTAAACATGAACAATATACTGATATTGGTATATTCATTTTATTTGTGGAAGCCTCTACCAGTCGTTGTCCTTTGTTGTTGATTATTATGTTTGACGGTTCTTATATAAATGGCCTTCCAGCTGTCGTTACAATCAATGGTGAGCCTGGGAAAATAACATTGAATCATTAACAATAGAAGACTTGAATACAAAGTTCTTTTCTGGCGGGTTTGTAAAAAGTCTTTTTTAACTCGTTCATCATAAAACAAAACATTTAATATGTAGGTAGGTAGTGAAGGCAATATGTTACATAATTAACTCTATTTTACGATAAAATTGAATAAAAAATAATTTGAGGGACTCGCCAAGTGATAGGGTAGATATAAACAAGGTAATTATCAAAGCAAATGATAGCAAAGTCGTTGCAGAAGGTGTATTTAAAATAAATCATGTAGTTGAACACGTCGTGCCCATCAAATATATTCAATATTTATTAAAGTTTTGCATATTTAACGAGCTGTACAGGAGACCAAAAATCGTTTCTACATGTGATTGTTCTTCATAGTCGTACGATTTCCGTAGTTTAGCAGTTCTCAAGAGATGTTTTTGCAGTCGAATAAAAGTGTTTTTTAATATTATGAAAGAAAAAAACATTGTTTCGAATAAATCCAAATCTATAGTAAACCAGCAAGAACTAATAAGCAAGTGGTAAAATGCTTAGCCTGGCCGTCGCCTGGCGTAGAGGCAACACGAAGGAGCAACATGTAGAGATTGTAGAGCGTGGAGCCGTAGAGGGAAGTTTACTGAGTCACGGGTTCAGTTCAAAGTATGAAAAGTACCTACCTTGTAGTATGGAAGAGTAGTTACAGAGTAGGAACCGACTGGTGGGCGATCACGAACGTTTCTCGTGTCAGTGTTGCCAACATTAGGTGGGGAAATATGCGAACAGTGTCGAAGCTGTCTTCTGGGATTAATTGACTTTAAATTCCGGGAGCTAATTTAGCTAGATCCTGTGTAGGTGGCCAAGCGTTAAATAGGGACGATTTGGTGGCGTGAAGAAAGTGCGTTTTTCGATCGGTGTAAATTTGGATCAGATAATTCCACAAGAAAGGAAATCTCCCACTACTGGAATAAATCTCATCTAACAGCGTATACCCGTTAAAATCACGGGATATTATAATACACGGGGATTGCAGGATTTGTGATGCTGAAAGTTTATGCAAAGAACACGTCAGAACGAGAAGAATTGCTGCAAAATAAACAATATGTCTACTAATTTATAGGTAGGTGGTTTCTTGTCTGAATTCTTGACATATCAGCTTCTTTGAAAATGACATTTAAATTCAAAGCAAATTTGAGTTCCAGGTTTTATTGAACCAGAGTTACTACACAGGACAGAAAAACATCCGAAATATAGTATTTTTGATAGCATAATTTAACTATTAAGCAGAAACCGTCGAAGAAGAGTAAGTTTAACCCCAATCGGAAAAACCTTTTAAGGTTAAAATTGGCCACCATGACTAAAGTAACCCTCATCAACGGAATCTGTTTTGTGAAGCACCGAGAACTCTCGCGTCTCTCTCTGGCGTCAAAATTTTTGAACGATTTTTTTCAATCAAATTTGTAGATCAATGAATAGCTTTCTACACGGCAACTTAATTTTCGTCACTGGCTATGGAGATTTAAAATTATTTTATCTATATCTAGCTGTCTTAAAAATTTCACTAGACGCCATAATATTTATTCCATAGTTGGCGAAACATGGAGGAGTCAAGCAAAGTAGTAAATTTGATAATTTAAATATTAAGTAATTTATTTCTTCGTTGAATTTTTAAGTTGCAATTTTTTTTGTTGACTCAGAATTATATTTCGAAAATAATTAACCTTTGAAGTGCCGTTAAAACAACGAGAGAAGCTAATTTTAACAAGATTTATCATTTTAAAAATGTCGTTTACAAATGGCACAAAAATTCAAATAATGTTTTTTTTTTCAAAAAATCAATTCAGCTTAGTTCTGCCTTTTATTTACTAAGGTTACCAACGTTTTATCGAGCCTATATGGTAGTATAGTTTCACATATCGCATGTAAAGTGGGGAGGTGTGAAACATGGTGTATACAGGCTCATAAGACATGTGTTAGCCATCGCATATGTAGGCACCCCGTCCTACGGCAGGTCCTAACTTACAGATTAAACAGGGGTAGGTGCCAGGAAAACGGTGGGTTGAAACCCAACCACATTAGTTTACAACCCCTAAATCCTACGTACAAGCTTTACATCCCTGCTCCTGGGAGGGGTGATAAACCAAAACCACATCAAGTCAGGCCAGGACACTAAATCAATTCGGCCCCTTATTTTTATAAGAGCCCTTCTTTATAAATATGTTATAAGTCATTCAGCTTATATAATCATTTCATGTTAACTACTTAAAATTTAAAAAAGTAATTATATAACGAAGAATAGTTCAACTCTACTTTACGGAAACACTTTTTACCCGGCGTTGCTCGGAGTTGTGAATGATTTGGACTAAAGTTTTGAGGTTGTGAATTCTAGGATAAACATTGACTTTTCTCTGCTTTCCATAAATATAATATGCTTGTATAGGCTGCCATAGTCAACTGTCAGACATAATACACTTGCGGTATGTACAAACATTGATTAGTTGAGATAAGGTGTTATCTATAACAATATTCGAAAAAAGGCCGATGTGCCTTCATAAACGTATAAAATAATATAATACGTATAAAATCCCCCAACAAATGCGTAGGTTCTTACTTGCCTACATAATTAAAATATTAACCCCTTACTAATAATACAAGTGTTTTAAATTTTTCATGTTAATGGTTATTTAACAGTTGTTTAATATTTAAAACGTTTATTAGTATGTCCCTAAAAAGATTTTAAAATTTTAAAGTGTATTACGTACTTAAGTAATCGAAGAACAAATTCAATTAAGCTTAATAAATAGTTTTAATTGAATGAAAAGTGACATTGTTTTTAAGGCGATGTCATACGTAGTAATGCAAAATCATGTGTTTTTGGTTTGAAAATTTGGTCGCCTAGAAATGTTTCAGATGATTTAATTAAATAGTGCGAGTAGGATACATCTTGGCCTTTGAAATAATTGAGTATTTTTTAGATAAGTCTTTTTTAAGCCCAGAAAAAAATAATGTAAAGGCCTATGAAAACTGCTTTAAAGTTCAAATTCTCCTACTTAAGAAACCAATTTTGGTTATGATTTTTTTGTATAATGTGGCAAATTAAGTTATTTATAAAATGATCGAAAAAAAATTAAATGTTTATACCTGAACATCCACAAAATAAAATAAAAGGCACTTTTTGGCCATGTTTTTTTCTTGCATAAATCAAAACAGGCGGATGGTGTTAAGCGGGAATTTAAAACTTATCGCCATCTACGTAAGGCTTGTTATTGATAGCTGCTCAATTTAAAATATTACACGACGTAGTGCATCACCTTAACCACTTTATTTTAATTTATGCATTGTACTAGTACTGGTTATAACCAAATCTTGTTCAGAACAGAATTATTAAAAACTAACCTAAATACAGACATTTGCATTTACTTATTTATCATGACAAGTGAATCTATATTACGCATATTTTAATATACAAAACATTATTTAGTATGAATCAATCACATATTTACGCAATTTAACTATAAATTTTATTTATATTTCCTATATTCTAATTTTATTTGACGGCCTCCGTGGTTGAAGGGTAAGGCATTCGACTAGCAAGCCGAAGGTCGCGGGTTTAAATCCCGGCGTGCGCAAGTAAATTTTATTTGATTAATTTTTGTTATTTCACAATTTATTAATTTATAATAATACATGGTACAATTGCGGCACGTTCCAGAGTGAAAAATACTTTCAGTATCGCCCTGGTGTAAGACCGCCATTCAGAATTAAATATAATATAAACTTTGCTTGAAATGGCTTTAGCCATGTTTGGTGACCAGGTATAAATAGCCGGGTACTCCCACACCTTCCTCTTCCCCATATTTTTCCCCTCCCCCTACATTAAGTATCACAGCAAACACTAATTGGGGATGCCATAGTCTCACTGGCTCCAGACGGTTGAGAGCAGTTGGGACTCTTATGTAGTTTAAAATTAAAAAAAAAAAAAAACATTTAGTAATTCGCAAAATATCTTAATTGCACAGAGAAAAATGCATATGGCTGATTTATTGAAATCCTGTTTAAAACGTGATTGCAATCCATTTCCTAGTAAAATATTAGTAAATATTAGAATTTTTTAATGTGTTCCTACATCCTAATAACATGTTTTACTAACAGTTTGTTAGGAAACCTGAAATTCGTTCGTTTAAGGCCTGCTGTCCAGTTTTAAACAGGAATACGAATGATTTGACCAGATTTAATAAATTAGCAATATTTTATATCAGTAAGTTTTCTCCTTGTGCTCTGTACATAGTAAGGACTTTTGACTGTAGGGTTTTCTTCTGAAAGGGAGTCTTATTTAATTTTTTTCCTCGCCTCATGTGTGTCAAAGTCAATTGATGTATGGCTTTTAATTATTTTGTGTTTTAAAAGTATAGTATGATATATAATCATAATAATATCTTTATTTTAACTTTATAAGGTATAAGGTTGAGAGAGAGAGAAAGCAAATTAAACCAGGAGAGAGCATTAGAGGAATGGGGGGGTTAGAGGTTAAAAGGGGAGCATTTAATTAATTAATTTATTAATTAATTACAAAGAGAACAATTTAAAAAAGCGACAAAATGATTGCTTTCTTTCGATAATTAAACTGTTTTTATTTTAACAACATTTATTCTGCCGTGGTAAATAAAAACACAGCGTCTTCCTTGAGAGTTTCAAGGAACACACTGTGTTTTTAGTTACCGCGACAAGATGTTACGTGAGTCATAAACCAATTATTAAATTATAGCCTTTACCGAAATACAAATCTTACCAAAACAATCTGTAGGTACTAATTAACATTGTGTTTAATTCTCCGGTTCATAAAAAGGCTAGGCTAGCAAACGTTTACCCACAGAAGGTCCCAAATGTATTCGATAAGAATTTTCCTTGTAATTTTACACAGAAAAACCCAATATGCTTGAACATACCAATAAATTGGATCGTAATTTATAAATTGAGGCAGGTTTTTCCAGTTATTAATTAATTTTCGTTGAGCTGAAACTGTATAATCTCGGTTTTTAATGACAAACTAGTTATATTCATAATCTATACCAAGTAACAGAATGTTTCAATAATATTTGACCGAATTTAAACAGTATAAACGTGAATAAAAAAACCGAAATTTAAAGTCAAATATTCTAAATAGAAGATTACTATTGGCGATGGTTGGCTACTTGATGTTTAATTTATTTAATTAAACATTAGAACCTTTCGCAAACAAAACAAGTACAAAAAAATCACTTTGCTTCAAAAGTACTCCATAAGGAATGTTTAAACGTAAAACCACAACAATACTCTTCGGTTTTCTTTACGAAAAATACAATCCTTTTTAAATATTTCGTAACTACAAAGCAGAAAATCTGCATGCATAAAGCAGTAAAAACTAACTGAAAAAGAAATTTAAAAAAAAAATATGTAATATTATATTATCAACACAACTATTTTCATCTATAACTGCAAAACATTACCACATTATTTTTCCAGTGTGGAAGATGCTCACAGTATCGCCCTGGTGTAAGATCAACATTGAAATGTTGCTTGAAATGGTTTTTGCCGTGTTTGGTGACCAGATCTAAACAGCTAGGTACTTCCTTATCTTCCTCTTCTCCATCTTTCTCTTCCCCATCTCATTCCCCTCCTCACTACCTCCAGTCTCACAACATACCCCCAGGATGCCATAGACTCACTGGCTCCAGACGGTTGGGAGAAGTTGAGACTCTTGTGCATTAAATATTATACAGACATAATATCAATAATCAATTGTTATTTTTTTTTTAAATATTGTTGAAACTAGAGCGAAGTCGGGTAGTAAGAAGTTAAGCGAAGGTTTGTTTATCTTCTTTATAAATAAAAATGTAAATGTACGTTTGTTCAAAATCTTAAATCTCCGAAAGTTCTTCACCGATCGCTTTGAAATTTTGACACAACATTGCATTCGAATACGCGTGTGTTTTTATATATTATATAGATATCACCTGTAAAATATGACGCAGGTAAAAAGGGGTTTTTCTTTAAAAGTAGTAGGAGTAGTTGGAGAAACGTGCTGTTTTAAAAAATCGCCATCTGTTGGACGCAAAAGGAACATGCGCTATAATTCTCGATCTGCACAGACAGAGTGAGTCACAGCAACGCGTTGCGCGTTGTATAGCTAGTAATAAATAATAATAAAAAAGATTTTGATTTAAAAATCAGAATAACGCGTAAAAACTCTTTCTTATCGCGATCGTTAAAATTTAAGACCTGTACTTATTGATTATTAACGTCAAACCACATTCACGGTAAAGTGTTTAACTTGGTATTATGTTTACCTCCGCGTTTCAGCTTCTTAACACCTTGTGGCAATTATGGCAACCTTTTTTGCGGCAAGAAAACGGTGACGAACGTTTTGGAACTGAATTACTTATTTGACTTGATTGTGTGAAATAATAACAGAACTTGAAAATTAACTCCGAAATATGATGAATTCTTCAAATTTTGTGATACAACTGGCCCTAAGGTGTTCTTAAGATGAGTGAATAATTTTATTTTTTTTTAACTTGCTATATGCAAAAGAACTCTGTTAATGTGTAAATCGGAAATATTCATGAATAGTGGGCAGATATAATTCAATCATATATATTTTTTTTTCAATTCATTCGAAACTCCTTCATCGTTACAACTTTAACTAACTCATATTTGGTTTTTGTATGGAAATTAGGGGGTTTTGTTAATTACCACGATAATTTCCACAAAGTTTTTATCATACTGAGTTTTCATTCCGAATGGTCACTTCCCCAAAGCTTTTTTATTCTTTGTCACATAAATTTGGTCGCTTTGAGATTTTACTCATTAAGTCATTAAAAAAATCATCCTAGACTTGCAGAAAGGTCAATATATGTAGCAAATTAAAATTAAAAATGTCATATTTATCAAAGACACTATCTAGATTGCATTTAGTTCGAGAAGATTCTTGCGATTATACGAAATAACCAATAAAAATGTGCGTTAAGAAAATGAAGATAATGTTAGTAGTTTCTTAAACGAAGTATGACGGAGTTAAATATGACCAAAGGAAATAGGGTCGAATTAGCGCAGTGGTAGTGCAGAGCCTCGGCAAGGTTAAGGTCCTGGGTTCATTTCCTAGATGCGACCTTATCTTTTTCTGATTTACTGTTTCAAATTTTCGTTTGAGAGTAGATATTTTGTCTTTTTCTAACTAATTTGGAACAAACTCCTGCAGTTCCTTCTCACTCCATACATCGACGTTTATCAATTCTGCTTAAAATTAGACCGGCAATGTTCTTTTTGTAATGTTTTTTTTTCAGCTTTTAAAGAAATCATTTTTGATCCATCCATTACACCACTACACCATCAAGAATATCTTTAATATACTTTACCTGTGCTTCATATTATTGTTATAATATTTTCTTAAAAAAGGAATAATAAAACTTTGTGCTATTTGGCTTAAGATATCAAAAACTTCTTTCATGGCCTTTTCTTTTAAAAAAACTATAAATACATAATGCGGTTTTTGATAAATCTAAAAAATAATAATATCATAAAACCAAAACATACAGGTAGTCATTAACTATTGCATAATGTATTTTCGTTTTTTTGTGTTTTTTTTTTCAGTGGGAGGCTTTATACTAATGCGACCATCAGACGTATAATTTACTGAGAAAACCGAAGGCATATGGACGTGACTGTAATACTGAATTACTGGAACAGTAACCATTAATGGATCAGAGTAGGTAAAAGAGAATAAAAACCGGTTAAATGAGCTCCCATACCTACCTATATAAAATCTCTACTAACGTTTTTACGGGGATTACTTTTTATTATTTTTATTTCAGTATCAGTAATTTTATTTCAGTATCAGTATTTTTTATTTCAGTATCAGTATTTTTTATTTCAGTATCAGTATTTTTATTTCAGAATCAGTATTTTTTATTTCAGTATCAGTATTTTTTATTTCAGTATCAGAATTTTTTATTTCAGTATCAGTATTATGAATTCTAAGATTCAATCAGCTCTGCTACCCCAACATAAATACAATTTGCAATCGATTTTCATGTTTTATATTCTAGTTCAACTAACTAACCATCACGCTGTTTCCGCAGGGGTAGGCAGAGAGGAAAGACCGCTACGCAACTCTGTCTTGGCAAGGACTCATCTGTTATTCTGACTCTTGTCTTGACACTACCCGACTATGTCTAAATATGAGGAGCTTTTTCCAAAGAGAAATATATATATAAAAACTCAATTAACTGTTAGACATGGTAAATAACAAGAAAACTTAATTCATTTGTGAAAAGCAATCTTTATTTAAAAATTAGACGAAAATTGCGAATATTGACAAAAGAAAAGTACAAAAATTTGAATGTTTTCACAAATAGTAATTTAATTTTAAAATAAAATCATTGTTTTAATAGTATTTTTTGTTTTGTTTGACCTTCCTTGTACCTACGTCCACCCAACGAATAATTTTGAATATTCTAAAATATTTTTTTATGTATAATACTTACCGTTGATATTTCCATAGAAAAAATGGATAAGTAATTAATATTATAGGGTATTTGGAAATATCAAAGCAAAAAATTGGTATATTTTTGTATAACTGGGAGCCTATACCGATACATTGTAATAAGATGATAATGGATCCTTTAAATTATTTGTACCTAGTTATTTCACCTTTATATTGACGTTGGGAAAGTAGATATTTCACTTTGTGAAAATATATCATATTCCACCAAACGTAAAGCAGGTAAACATTGATTTTTGAGAATCTGAATTAGCAATTTCGTAGACACATACAGAGAGAATAAGAATTGAAAAAAACCTTTGGGGTAGATATTTCTTTTTGTGAAAAGGTTCTTCTCGTGTTCGTTAAATATCTATGTATTTATTCATTTAAAAGCCGACTGGTCAAATAGTTATAATAATCTTACAATCATCATAACAATAACAGATAACAAACTGATAAATTTGAGGATTATTGCATTTGTTATCTGTATATTTGCTTTTTATAATGAACATCTAATCATTTCCCGACTACGCCGGAGAGCCGATTATATTAATTATAAGGAAAACAAAGTAGACAAAGAATTTTATTTATTTTAAAGTACAAGAACTGCCTTTTAATTTTTGTGATTTATAGTGAAGATTTTCGACGAATCTTACTTACACTGTAATATTTCCTAGAAGAGATTGGTCGCTGTTTTAAAGACATTTTTTTAAAGATGCTGAGGCCAAGAAGCGTATCTTTAAAAGCACAGCATCCCTTTAGGGACGCAATAAAGTCTAAGCAGAGGGTCTCCGATCCGACTATTTAAGGATAGTGAATAATATTATGTCCAAAATGATATGGAACAAATGCGCATCTTTTATGCAAACTGAACGTCAGTACGTAGCAACAAAATAAATATTTTTAATAAAACAAAATAAAATGCTTTTTGTTTTAAAACCACGAGTTTTTAATAATTTTTATAACCGACCGGTTTCGCTTTACTCAAGCATCTTCAGGGTACAAATTATTACTGGTAAAGTAATAAAAATAAATGGTCGGTTATAAAAAGTATTAAAAACTCGTGGTTTTATAACAAAAAATATTTTATTTTATTTTATTAAATATGTCAAACCACAAAGTGATTGCTTTCTACAATAATATAAATATTTTTATATGGTTATTACTAAAAGTCGGATAGCGAATTTCATTTGGTTATTATATTTAGTTAATTCTCTTTTTATTTGGTGCTTTAATATTTAGATAACTCTCTTTATATTTGGTGCTTGGATATTTAGTTAACTCTCTTTTTATTTGGGGCTTGAATATTTAGATAACTCTATATTTGGTGCTTCAATATTTAATTAACTCTCTTTTTATAAAAAGTTGTTTCAATAAAAATATTATAAGTTGGTACATATATTTATTACTTTATTAAAGTCGAAAACCAGAAGTAGGATGTTTTTAATTGGGGTGGCCGAGCAAGAGAACCGGGTAAACTATATAGTATATTTGAAGGAAGACGAGTCAAAATACAAGTACCGGTTTTTTATAGGTAGGTATACAGATATTAATCTAAGAATTCTATAACTTATACGCTTTGAAGAATATTAATTTATGAAATGGCACTATACAAAAAACCATCAGATAAGGATTGTACATATTGTAAAACTATGCGAAGGGTGGAAATCTGACTGTGTGAAGCAATAAAAAAAACTTTCAACGATAAACTCTGACATGATGAAATTTCCACAGATTTTTTCAATTATTTATAAGTCAATGTAATATTTTAAAATGTGTTTACGGATAATATAATTCAAGTTCTGATATCATTTCATCGTGGGTCGGTTGTCTCACAGTACTTGGATAGTAACAGAACTTGAATAGGACTTTCACAGAACTTAAATATTAACTTTGATGAATTGTTAAAATTCTGTGAAACAAACCGGCCTTAACATGTTTTCTGTTTTCTTTCTTGCTATTAACTCATTTTCAGCGATTTTCAGTGGAAACGTAACATGAAATTATTTCAAATATCAATACAAAAAATTTCATACAAAACATTTAATGTTAAATATACAATCGTTATTTAAAAATATATGTATAACCATTATATATATATATAGTGGTTGAATTCGTTGCTATCCGAAATAAATAAACGAAGATATTCTGTAATCCTTTTTCGATACAAATAAACATTAAAGAAAGCGAACATTACGAAGTTTCTTAGTATGCAGTAAAACTTATCCTCGATGTAAGAAAAACCAGTAAGGATTACTTACGTTTTATCGACAATTTTGTAGGAGACTTACAATAATTCTGGATGTAATGCTTGAAGAGTTTTTGCAAGGAAAAATAAAGCTTTATATGTTTTCCGCGAGTCTAGGTGGATTCAAGTTATTTTCTAAATGGATATTAAGTGTATTTTAAACAGGAATCTCATTTCAGGACTATCTTTGCCGATTACAATTATGTACCTACCCACAAAAATTGTTTAAAATTAACAAACGAAATATGCATAACTTGCTAAAAGCGTATTTTAGTAAAAAAATTAAATGAACGCTATCTATGAACACGTAAATTAGAACCAACGTCGCTTTTAACGTTAATCGGTTAGTAGTACAGGTAAAAGAGGGTTTTATAAATCACAAAATTCGTGCGTTCATGAAACTTTGGTAATACATTAATCTTTGCAGTATAAATGAAGGCCTGAAGAGCTCGAAAAAAACTGTTGGAACTTTCTTGTAGGGGAGGGGGGGGGGGGGGGTGATTTTTTCAAAAATACATGTTTAAAAACTAGGTCGAGTGAGGTATCGTTTTCCATGATGTCATTCGTACTGAATCAAATGAGACCACTCCCAAGTCGATAGAGTCAAAATTTGGTGAGATTTTTAGTAAAGAAATTTGTGCATTTTTGTACTATTTTACCGTTGCGGATACTACTAATGCAGTCAAATTGTACAAGTGAACAAGTATTAGATAAATATTGAGTCATAAATGATTTACACATAAATAAGAACAAAGTTTGGTACTTTATAACTTTTAAGTAACCTCTTAGAATCATATTAGAACGCTAGAAAACGTAATTATAATTTGGTTCATTTGCTTGATTTATATGAAATTTTTTTTTTTAAGTTTAGCTTCAAGTTTCTTATATCTTTTTTTAAGATCATGTTTTCCTATACGATTGCATTTTGAACAATTATTTCACAATAATAAGTACGTAGGTATTGTCATTAAAACAGATAACTTAACAAAATCAATGATGAGTACCTAACTATTTACATGTATAAAATACATTGTATAAAACTCCACATTTGCCAAAACTTACAGGTTTCGTCACTGGGTATTTTACAAATTCATAACAAAAACATGTGCAAACAAACAACTGCATTGTGAAAGGTAGCAGTACGCAGTTGTATTGATTTGACAGTTTTAACCGCAAGCAAATTGATCTCAAACCACAAAATAAATATAGCAAAAAAAATTACGATAATTTTAATACCACTCGTTTAAAAAACACACTCAAATACGGGACATCTGCACCTTGAAACAAACTTATAACAACTTACATGCAAAGTTGCCTACAATAATATGCATATTAAATGAATCTGCTCACCTGTTATATCGATCATCAAAATGCAATTATTAGGCTGGAAACTTTGAAATTCTGACGTTCGTTCACTCGAAAAAACACCCGGCAATTATGTGTCTCAAAACGCGAAGAACATCGTGGAACGTGGAAATTTTCGTTGCGAATCTTAGGCAGTGTAATTTTTGAGATGCATGCTTTGTTTTTAGGGTAAGTTTAATTCATAAAAGTGGTTTAAAACTGATTTTAGCTACCGTATGTTGGATATAGCGCCGCCATGCGCTGTCAAGTTGACGTTACGGAATGGAATGTGATGTTTTCCGTTCTTCGCTGGTGGCGCTAGTGTCTATGGTTAACTTCGCGCATGCTCAGTTGCGATGACAGATCTGTCCTTGAAATTCGCGCCATTATTTCTTGTAGGGGAACTTCGCAAAATATAAACGTACCCACGCCGTTATTACATGTGGGCCGACGCACTGAACAAATGCGTATAAGCTCATACTAATTATTATGAACCGTTGAAGCAAAACAAATATTTGCGAAGTTACAGTAAAACCATTCACGAAAATCAACCATAACTTTTATTTACTCGAGATGTGAATACAAAATAAAAGGGAACGATTTTCTACAAAACGTTTATATAACAACAATTTATATGTTCAACCAAACATAATTAATTAAAACAATTTTATATGTACCAGAGAACAGCTATTTTTCAGAATTATCAAAAAACTATATTATTTACCATGTGACTATTGGATTATCTATACAGGGTGTATCGGCACGTACCCGACAAACTTTAACCAGCTATTCCTTAGCACATTTGGAGTAAAAAATGTTATGGGCACTTTGCTGTCCGGTAACATTTTTTTTTTAATAAATAATTTACTATTCATATTTTCACCACTTGTCACCAATGTTTTATCCTTTGTCAAAGTTTGAAAACATATCTGGCAATATTTTGTTGGAGTTTCGTTGAATAATGTACGTACGTACCTACGTTGGCGCGCTTTTACAATCACAACGAAATGGCACGGCACCATTCGTCTCATTTTTAACTATTATTATTTAGTGTGTACGAAAGAGCGAGGACACTTTTTGACACACTTGCTAATAACAGCTGTTAAACACGAGATTCAATGCAAATGACAGTGACGGAGTGTGGATTTTTTATTTATTTTTTGTTTTTAATGGAAAAAAAATGTTATCGGACAGCAAAGCGCCCATAACATTTTATACTCCAAATGTGCTGAGGAATAGCTGGTTAAAGTTTGTCGGGTACTTGCCGATACACTCTGTATAGAGACGCTACTGCTTACTAATATCTTGTCGAAACTTGTTCCACTTTAGAACGCGATAAGCGGTCCGTGTAGACCGGCTTCGGTAGTTTTAGTCAGAGCTTTGGGAGAGTTTAGTATCGGATTATGACATGAATTCTGAAAAAAAATGATTTGGAAAATATTAAATTAAGACATGAATTCCGTAGAATATTGGATAATGACATTTTAAAAATCGATTATGTCATTAGTTTGGAAGAATCTCGGATTACTACATGTATTCGGGAGAAAATTAGATTTTGACATAAATTCCCGGGAATATGATTATTATGCGAATTTGGGAGAATATCGGATTACGAACATGATGGCTTCCTTTGAGCTACTGTATTTGTTCAAAGGAAACGCAACCCTATTTGACCATAGGGGATCATATCGCAACTCAAAGGGAAAAGGACACGTTGGACGGACAGTCTGATCTAATCACTGAATATGTCACGGACACCTATGTTACCTAATGGTGGTACTGGGTGTCTAAAAGTACACTAATACTGCTGCTTTAGTGTTCATTATACAAGAACCATAAAAATGAAATACTCAAGTTACAATTAGATGCAAGGAACGAAATATGTTCCACTATTAGAACGCGCTAAGCGGCGCGCGTATAGCGGATTCGGTAGCTTTAGTTATAGCGTTGGAGTATTGGAGGTCAATTGGATGTCAAATGGAGGTAAAAAGTGGAACCCGTTTTTTTGCTTCATGTCTCATCTAAATGCAAAACATCAATGGTTTAACCGGACTTGTTTTCCACAGCTATACGCTTCGGAAGACTGGTTTATTTTTAACTGAACTAAATAAAACAAATAGGTAGTTATGATCCAAAAGAAAAATATATTCTTAGTTTTATAATAAAGCACAAAATTAATCTGTAGTTTTTATTTTTAACATCGATATATTTTTGTGTTTTCAGTAAACAACAAAACGTCTGATATAATATGATATTTTCACGGCCAAAAGAATTATAGTGATCGTATATATTTTTGGGGTATTACGCCGCGTTCCACCAATTATTTATTTAACCAACGTTACGGACGGCATTGCAGTGTCCATCGTCAGGGCAGATGGGTAATCGAAGAATGTGGTGAAATGTGTGATTACACATCCGCCATTATGATGGACGAAGATTATAGACGGAGTAGCGCAAGAATGCATAATAGGTACCCCAAAATAAATTACTATAGATTCAGATTGAGAATTGAATCATCCCCACTGTTGGAAATAAAACAGTTCAAAAAATTGTTCGGAGTATTCAAATTGCATTTTCAAATAAATTACTTAAGTAATAAAAATATTAATAGCTTAATTAAACACAATATTTCCAAATGTTACAGTTTTCCGCAAAGTCGAATGCATTGCAAATGGCATGAAAATGTTGTTTTGTGACCGTAAATTCAGCTTCTACCTAACCACGCTGTCACTAGAGCCCTCTCACGCCCTCAGCACTCCTCATC
Source organism: Hesperophylax magnus (assembly GCA_026573805.1). Lineage (NCBI taxonomy): Eukaryota > Metazoa > Arthropoda > Insecta > Trichoptera > Limnephilidae > Hesperophylax > Hesperophylax magnus. The sequence goes on from JAIUSX010000049.1 coordinate 12,820,732, forward strand.
CCCTTTACCTACCTCCCCTATATCTGTTAAATGCCTAGCCAGGGTCTACGCCGTAGAAGGTCCACTCGCCACTAATTGGTTAAGGCTCTACGAGCTACGGCTACTTTAGAACGAGGAAAGACACAATCTGCCCTCCACTATATAAAGGTTGGAACGTGAATATTATATATTTTGTTCAAGTCATGTCACTATCAAAAGATTAAATAATTCTTATTTCTTAAACAATTCAGCATAACGGGAAATGTTCCACAAAAAACTAATTTGATGTTTTTTTAAATATGAATACCGCGTGGAGCCAGGGAGTCTGTGGCATCACTAAATTGAGGTATATTGTGAGGTTGAAGATAGTGGGAAAGGGAAGGAGATGGGGAAGAGAAAGGAAAGAGAGAACCTGGCTTTTAGATTTAGATCAGGTCACCAAATGCTAAAGCCATATCAAGCAACGTTGAAATTTTGAACGTTGGTCTTACACCAGGGCGATACTCAGAGTATTTTCCACTCTGGAACGTGCCGCAAGTATTCTACATATTATTTTGAATTAATAAATCAGTGATAACGAAAAGTTAAAGAGTATTTACCAAAAAAAAACGTAAGTAATTTTAGGTTTCTCCTTAAACTTGAAAACCGTTTTATTCTATTTGTACTAAAAAAACATAAGGAATTTTAGATTTCTCCTTAAACTTGAAAACCGTTTTATTCTATTTGTACTAAAAAAAATTATCTGTTTTTTATCACTTTGAATAAATAGTAATTCGTTTTTTTCAGAGTTGGTAAATCATTTTTATCCGTCATTGAATCATGATCAAACATTCAAAATCAATACTGTACACAACCGGAAAGAAGCAGGAAAAAAAATTCATGGATCCGAATTTCGACATATTAGTATGTAATTTAAGTGGAAAAAATAAGGTATCGAGTTCGTAGAATACCATTACCTGTACACGGAGAAAACTTATTAAGAATCTCTCCAAATTATTCGCTATCCGGTTAAAAAATGGATTGTTAGGTTTCCTGGTAAACTTTTAGTTTTATACCAATGAATTAAAATCCTACCATTTTCGCATTTCGTCATTATATATTATTAAGACAAACGCAGGTGCATGAACACGTGTTCTGATGTTATTACACGGAGAAAAAGGAGTACGGTTTTTTTTATCGAGATACTGTTAAAAATGTGACTGCATGACCATTTCCTAATAAAATATTACTCATTCAGAATATATCTGAACACGTGTTCAACGCAGGTGGCGATAATATTATTATTTTGAAGAACACGTGTTCCGACTTCCTCATAACATATTCGTGCTTTACTATCAATCTTTCGTTATAGAACTCTGGCCCCGTTTGTAACAGGAAAACCATAATAATAGGACCAGATTTTATTTTTTTTTATAAAGAAAGACAAACATTCCCGGGTTACGAATAACCTGACAATAAAATTCTTAAAGTAAGTTTTCTCCGTGTACGAATTTACTCAAAAATTATCAGGAAGCGGCCCGCAGGCCCGTTTTTAACCGCATCACCAATAATTTGAAAAGATTTACAATAAATCAGCAATACTCATTTTTCACTGTGTGGCCTGTGGTGTAACCGGGCAAATCAGGACAGCGGCAATTCAACACCCTTCATCACACTCTTGAAAAGTGATATAAAGTCATGAAAAGTGATGAAAATATATAGATGAAATGTTAGGTTAGGTTTATAGACCATTTTTTCAACACTTTTTAAGTTTTTGTGAGTAGGTACAGCTCCCTTTAACAGTGTTGAATTGCCACTGTTCAGAGTTGCCATGGAACCGAATTACATACACTTCGTCGAACATCCAAATAACATTTTGTACTCTCCCAGCAGTAATAATTACTTCTATTGTAATATCTTTGCAAGGTGAAGTGTATTCATGGATCCAGATTTAGTACAAATGTATATGGTGCATAACAAAGGGGTAGCGTATATAGCGTCGTAATTGAATACACAACGACGCTTCGTTTTAAACTAGGCACCACGTAATCTGGTATACATAATGTTAGTTTCATTGCAACTCGGGACAGTGGCAATTCAAAACAATTTCTAAAAGTCATTTAAAGTGATGAAAAAAAAATTGCCAATAAACCTAACCATTACCATTATGTACACCAGATTACGTGGTGCCTTTGGTTAAACACATCTACGAGGCCAGAATAAATCCACTCGAAAAGCGTTGTGTGCATTTGTTTTACTTGTACCATGTATATTAATATACTTCTCCTTCCAAAGAAAGACTAGTATATTTATATTTTTTTTGTATTTACACGTATCTCTTAATTTTACATGCTTCTAGAGCTTGTATTCATTTATTGAAGTGAAACTTCTTTACGCGCGTCATGCAATTTCGAGGACCGGAGTAAAACCGACTCATGACCGAAACGAAAATGCGGGACCACCGATTAAAGTTCATTTGATCTAGTCAAAGTTTTGAAGTAACATATAAATGCTTCTTAGCTCATCCCGACAACTGGCGTTGGTGGTGTAATGGTCAGCATAGTTGCCTTCCAAGCAGTTGATCCGAGTTCGATTCTCGGCCATCGCACATTATTTTTTTGTTTTTAACGCCTTTTTCATTCAATATCTTATTTTTTAGTAGGTCAGAACATTTTTTAAAAGAAAATAATATTGCAAAATAATAAAAACACTTATCTCACTGTGATAAAACATTACTCCGCTAGAGCGCGCTTTGCGTTATTGTGTTGGATTAAAATTATTATCTAATCCGTATATTATGATAATTGTATTACATTTATTTAATTAATTTATTTATTTTGATAATATGTAATAATTTACAGAAAAAAAATTAAAACTATCTCCCTCTGATAAAATATCCGTTCGCTAGAGCGCACTACGCGATCTTGTGTGGGATTCTATTTCTGTACATTGTACATTATTTTTAAAAATATATTATATTTTGGGTGTGATGTAGGTAACATTATAAAACATAACAAGCTCTCATATTTTCAGAACCTACATAATATAATCAATTTATGCGGCTTTGCTTACAGTTGGTGCTCAGCGTGGTTGGCTTTCAATCAAGTTAAGCGAGGTTCGATTCTCGGCTGTGGCATTTTTGAAGTGAAACCTTGTTGAGGTGGGGGAGCCGCTCACGAACGTTCTCTCTCTTCTCTTCTTTCCTCTCTCTCAGACACCAGCGAACTGCGCCACGCCAAGCATCAGCTGAATTTCTTTCTGATATCATTGTACGATCATATCCACTGTACGTTTATTATATTGGTTGTTTGCAATTACTTTGACGATATATTTACATATTCGTACCGATGATTTTAAATAAATTACATTAGAAGTTTTTTATACTGGTGGGAGGGTACAAAATGTTATGACGATGTCTGAAGAAATCTAATTCATTAGCATACTCTACTCGAACAGTAAATAGTATGATATGATTTGAAATTTTCACAGTCAAAAGTAATATTTACCTGATGCTGGTTATTTATATTCCCGATTATGGATAGCATTACCGTGTCCATCATCAGGGCAGATGTGTAAAGATTTTTTTTGACTGAAATTGATTGAATTAAAAGTTTATGTTATTTATACAAATAGAACGGCGTCATATGCGCCTCACAATTTTTACCTCATATGGGTGTTTAAAAGGTTACCTGGCTATTTTAGATAAGGGCCTTATATTTTCTTCATAGGTAAAAATCAGTTACCTAAAAACCTTACTACAATTACATGCTTGTTATCCTCAGCCTCAGCATCATCAGCAGCCAACCACGGCCATATACAACATACGTGGCTGTGTTTGGATTGGGAGGGAAATATAGGAATGTGGAATAGGGAAAATCGTAAATCAGTTTGTGCTTATATTTGTATGTATGATACCGTGTCGCCAACTACAAATCCTGGTAGTACATTATATAGTTTTTTGCGTTTAGTTCTGATGTAGCCATCAACAATCGGATACCAAGAACTATTGAGCTTAGCCCCGTCGTCTTTATTGATATTTATAGGATTTTTATGAATTTCAATTGCCTATGTAATAAGGCGTGCTTTATGTGTTTTAGGTCTGTCCGAATTTCAGGAACAAATCCAAAGTAATGGCCGGTTTCAACTAAATGCTCGGTAATTGCCGATTTGTCGGGGTGGTCGAGTTTACACGCTCGAAAGTATTTTTATATTTTACATCCGGAACAGCTGAGTTTATAAACTCCATCTGTATCAAGACAAAACTTGGCTTTTACAGGTCTCAGTTAGTCTTGTATTATTAAAATATTCACTATTGTTAAAAAAAATACAACTAATTAATTTCAAGTTTTTTTTTGGTCAGCCCTTGTACATCATATCACACACACCACTTTCCCAGTGTACCGGGAAAGGGCGGAAACGGTGCAATCGTAAACTAAAGTAAGGCCAGTCATATATATATTTTTTTTTTTTTTTTTTAAAAGAAAGACAAACATTCCCAGGTTACGAATAACCCAACAATGTTTGAAAATCTCCTACTACCACCACAGAAAGCCGAAAATGTTGCTTGTGTTGTGATGGAGGACTTAGCCAGCCGAGGAATCGAACACGTGACGCTCGGGTGAGACCCAAGCGCTATGCCCACTCAACCACTGACCGGTCTAATAAAAGAGATTTTTTTATTATTTTTTGTATTCCGGTCCAATGACAGGAAAATTATCCATAAACTATGCCCCAACATATTTGACCTATGAGGTCGAAAAGAATATAGCATCACGTGTAAAAAAATATACAATATTTTCAAAGAAAGCGTTTTAAAACTTATTATTCGCTTATGAATGATATATAAAAAATTAACACATTGCTAGAGCTCTTCTGTCACTATTGTTTATATAAAAAAAAACTATTGTTTATACATAAAATATTGTTATTATTTATATATAAAACTGGTCAAATGTAAAATGTTGAAAAAAAATTAATTCCTGAAAAAAAAACAAACGATTACCGGTCATTGGTTATCAAAAGGTTAAGTCGAGTAAACGGTTCATTCTTAGTTTGCTAATTTTGTACAATGCTTTTGACGGCCTCCGTGGTCGATAGGTAAGGCTCTCGACTAGCAAGTTGGAGGTCGTGGGTATAAATCCCGACGTGCACAAGTAAATTTTATTTGATTTTTTTTTTATTGGCAAATTTTTTGATACATACGGGTACATATATAAATTATACAAAATATAAGGCAGTAACAAAAAAATCCCACAAAGGCGTAGCCTGTGCGTGGGCATTATAAGGTATGTATTCAAAACAGTGGTGGTTACATTATCTATTTTTTTTTTTTTTTTTTACAGCTATACCGCACAAGAGTCCCAACTGCTCCCGTCTGGAGCCAGTGAGACTATGGCATCCCCAATTGGGGTATGTTGTGAGGCTGAGGGTATTGGGGAGGGGAGGGAGATGGGGAAGAGGAAGGTGGGGAAGTACCTGGCTATTCAGATCTGGTCACAAAACACGGCTAAAGCCATTTCAAGCAACGTTTCAATTCTGAATGGTGGTCTTACACCAGGGCGATACTGAGAGTATCTTCCACTCTGGAACGTGCCGCAAATATACTACATATTATTTTAAATTAATTAATTGTGAAATAACACAAATTAATCAAATAAAATTTATTTGCGCACGCCGGGTTCGAACCCGCGACCTTCGGATCTGAAGTCAAAAGCGTATACCACTAGACCACGCCGGCCGTCAAATCATCTATGGTTTAAATGAAAAAAGAAATATGAATAAAGAAAAAAAAATATATAAAGTACATATAGTTATTTTTGCGTATTAAATAAAAAAAACAGTTAAAAAGAAGTTGAACTTTTTTTTTTTTTAATTTATATGGTAACATATTATCATATATAGGTATCATATTCGTAGTATAATTTATAGAAAAAATTCTCTCACTTCAAGATACTTTTTTACCCAGATCAATTTCAGTTATTTCACAATTCATTCATTTAAAAAAATATATATATAATACATTTCTGGCACGTTCCATAATGAAAGATATCCTCAGTATCGGCCTTGACCAACATTTAGAATTGAAACGTTACTTGAAATGGCTTTGGCCGTCTTTGATGACCAGATCTGAATAGAAAGGTACTTCCCAAAATTCCTCTACCTCCCGTTTACGTTACCTTCAGCCTCACACCATACCCCAAATGGGGATGCCATAGTCTCTTTGTCTCCGGACGATTGGGAGCAGTTAGAACTCGTGTGAGGATTCACATTAAAAAAATACCAAGTGTGAACGAACGTGTGGTCGCCTTGGATCTCTCAGCATGAAGGATATATAGGAGCAACTACCTATGAAATATCGGTACAACATACCCAGCATAATTGCTTATTATATCGGAATTACGAGAGAAAAGTCTTTCAAAGCTAGGAAAACAAATACGAAGAGGCTGCTCGGGAAGATATTCCAAGAAATTGGAAATGTAAAGGTCCCAAAGGGTCGAGGTTACCGAATTGGGTCGCCTAAAGGCGGTTAGTCGCAGCGAAGGGCCCCTCCCGATGGGAAAAGGGGATGAAATGATGATGATGATGGTTGTATGTTATTTCCGCTCCAATTATTTCCCTTTTTATTGTTTGGCACGCTTGTTCTGAAAGAGAATTAATGTCTCTTTTCATGGCTGTAACAATTTACTGCCTGTGAGAGAATTACAAGGACTGGTTGGCTCAAAATATAGCTGAAACGAATGATTATATTCGGGTTGAAAATCTGGCAAGCTGAAATGTATTCAAATAAGTCTAACATGTCCGTATTTTAGGTTGATAAACGTACTTTTAGGTACTTTCTCCATGGAGTGACCAGCTTTCATAATAGAATGCATGGGGTTTGCTTAAAATTGCCTATGCTTAACAATTAGATATATATTATGTATTTATAAACAAAGCTGAAAATCGAATCTCACAAGTCGTCGTAAATTACACAATCAAATACTCATCTTGACTATCCGACATTGCCAATGGTTTCAATAAAAAAAAAATTTCTTCTTGTTTTACAGATAAAATTAAAATACTAGGGATGGGTTGTTTCATAGAATTTGAACAATTCATCAAATTTCAACGTTCATTTTCGGGTTCCGTGAAAGTCCTATCTAAGTTCTGTTATAAAATCATGATTGGCCAGTTGTTTCACAAAAATGAAACAGGACTGGAACAGAATTGAATATAACCTTCACAGAACTTGAAAATCATCTTTGAAATTTAATGAATTGTTAAAATTCTCTGAAACAACCCGTCCAAAGCAAATAATATAATATTGTCGTATTATTTTATTTGATATACAGAATTTGACCGGTCAATGGCTGAGTTGACATCGTGTTTAGGTCCCACCCAGGCGTCGTGAGTTCAATTCCTTGGCTGGCTAAGTCCTCCATCACAACACAAGCAAAATTGGTCGTAGTAGGAAATTTTCAAATATTGTCTGGTTATTCGTAACCCTTTCTTTTAAAAATAAATAAATTTTGTATAGCTCCATTCACCAATAAAGGTCATCATGAACAATTCACTATTTTTTTATTATATTATTCGATTAAAAAAATAGTTACTCTACTTTCTGAATTGTAACTAGAAGAATTTATTTATAATGTTTAAACTATATATGTGACGCTTATTATTTCTCATCGATAATCCCGGGGGTTTACGTGGAGCTGACACGTGGCGGGATTCAACCATTTCGAACGGATACCATAAGGTCAAAAGGCTACCTGTTCTAAAGGGCACTGGAAATTGGAAATAGCTCTTAAATGGTAAAACTTGTCCGATCAAGGATGTTTACCGGATAAAGGGATCTAATCACGAGAGTTATCTTCTTGAAAGATCTTTACGTAATGTAAAACACAAACAAAAATTCTTTAAATTAGGTACATAACAAATTGTAAAAAACGTACCTACGTTAGCATCTTTCATTGATAATAATTATAATACTTGTCTATCTCAAGAACACACAAATGATATCATCAAATTTAAATAATACTGTTCCATTTACTAAACATTGATAATATATTTTTTAATGATAAACTAATGTTTATAAAACAAGTTTTTTATGGGTAACTCAAAGAATTATTAATTATTATAAGCAATAATTAGTCGCCTGTAATATCAATACAAATTGAAAATATATCTCCCAATTAAAAATAAATGCCGCCGACGGGAATTGAACCCGTAATAAAGTAAAATAAAGTCGGTTGTTTACAGGTGAAAAAAATATAATAAGCAGTAGTTGATTGAAGTACTAGTACATATTGAATTATTTGGCGTGTTGGAAATAAGCCAACGTGGCTCAGTGGTCCAGGGCGTCTGAACGGACATCAAAAGGCGGGGGTTCAATTCCCGTCAGCGGCATTTATTTTTACTATATAGATTTTCTTTTTAAATTTGTACTGATATTACAGGCGACTAATTATTGCTTACAATAATTTATTAAAAATTGTTTTATTTATTTTACTTTCAGGTACAAAAGATTATTTTCAATTATTTATTTTTAAATTAGAATACAATAATAATATACTAGTTTTGTTGAAAGAAAAAGGAAAAGCGGTACAAAATTAAACCCTTGTAGAGAACATTCATACTTCTCTTGCACAATTAATCTTTGCCTTGCTAAAAATATTATGTTCAACTTTTACAGCAATAAGTTATAGAGCACTTTCCATAAAACGTATTTAATTTTAAATGCGTTTTCAAACTATTTATTTCACTATTTGCTGAATATAAAGGAAACCGGTTAGAATAAGCCAAACCATTGACTTACAAAAATAATAAGGCAGCGTAACAAAAAAACCTATCGTGCTGTTCATGTTTTGGCTGCCCATTTTTTTGCCTGCAGGTAAACGAAAAGCGTGTGTCATTTCCAAACTTAAAAACATAGCAACATCCACTGAATTATGACGCGAGTGGAGCAGAGTGTTCTTCGTTGGACCCGTTGGAGTCAGGACCCTCGTAACCTGTCACATATGTCACCATTAGCCATGTTTTGCTGAAGAGGATATAACAGATTAGGGGAGACCTTGTTCCAGCGAGCTGTTGAAATTGGACTGAGTCACCCATATAAAGCACGATTTTATAATCAATTATTAATGCATAATATTTCTGAATATCTCAAGTCAAGAGTACGTTTTTCATTAGTTAATAAAAATCTGGTATTTTTTTATTAAATTAATAGTAACGGGACTGCCGGTCTTTGACGAATGAATTAACAGAGTTCCTAACAAAGTATCTGTTAAGAGCGATTTTTTTTGTTTTTTGAGGACGGCAGAACAATTGTTCATACAAATAATTACAAACTGATACTGTCGCATTCCGTCGTGACAATAATTAGGAAAAGAACACGTGTTTCCATATATTTTAACAGAAAATTTACAAGCTATCACTTTTTCACAGGATCAGGTTAGATTTTTATGTATGTTTACAAACAGGGCCGGCTCTGGGTCAAATGTCACCTGGCGCTAGTAAAAACCTCAAAGGCCCGAAATTAATTGTTATGTATCATTAGCGCCATGGCAAGCTAGCACCCGCAGAGGACTGCTCCAATTACCCGTGCAAAAGGCCGGCAAAAAGAAAGCTGTTCTATGAAAATGTTAGGCCAGCCAATTGTTGACAATTTAAAATACCAAATTTGAGCAGTGTGTCTTAAAAGAAACGCGGTCCTTATATAAAACATCAATTTGGTTTTGAGTACAAAATATTTGACCAAACTGAAAAATCAAATTAATTTAATCAAAAGGAATAGCAAATATCTAGTAAGTATATTTGCAACTTTATTTATTTGTTTTTTTAATTATAAAATATGGGCCAATAATCGATGGCATTTTTATGTGTGGTAAATGTTAAAAAAATAACCATACCTACTTTTTTAATATAATGAAAAATAATATAAAAAAAGAAAACATTAATAAAATAATTTTGGGTAGAAATTTTAATTTATTTACGACATTTTTTTGTAATATTTCAAAGTATAACGGTGGTTCGTAATTGAATTTCCGCCTATGAAATAATATTTTTATTTTATTTTATCATATTTGCCCTGTAATTTTGTTTTTAAATTAACATTAATTCACAAAGAATTGCGAAACTTGCCTCTTAAAACATGAAAAATACAATATTTTAACCCTCTATATTTTATAATTTAAAACATAAATAAATAAAATAGCTCATCTTCGTTCTAGATATTTGCTACACATTTTGATTAAAAATAATAATTATTATTATTATGTAGTTTGGTTATGTCTTTTGCCCTCAAATCTGCGCAGCCGTTCCCCTTAAATTACTTACATTGTTTTCTTAACTCTTATATTTATTACCAAAAAACTTAATGTACCAATTCATGGAGGGTGAATCAATGCAGAATGATGATGAACACTTTTACTTCGCCTGAAAAAAAGCAAATTGGAACTTCTTAGTTACAGAACACCATCACATTTCAATAAGTTGATGTTCGGTTGAAAATTAGATTTCTAAAACAGATATCGCGTAGGTATCCGAACAATCCAATATTTCTTGAATTTGAAAGAAATGGGTACTAAAAGGATAAGAAAATACATTAAGATTTTCATCAATGTATCTCAATTACGAATTAAGATTATTTTGAGGTTGTCCTACTTTGTCATATAAGTTAAATGCATCAATGACTTAATTTTTTTATGGTTTTGTGAATAGGATCTCGCTTTCAAAAAAACATGCTTCTAATTTTATCTTATGAAGACAATTTTTTTCTGAAATCGTAAGATTTGTAAGTAGGTACCTTATTAAATACCTACCTACTTAATTGTAAACCATATATTTCATGCGACTTTTTTTTCAAATAAGGAAGTATTCAATTCAAAGTCCGAAGAAACGTCACTATTTGGATGAAAATTCTTTTTTAAAACTCTCCATTAAAGTACTTTAAAGTACCATAATATTTTTAAAAAAATCGTATGAAATTCAAATTATATTTCACATTTGAAAATCTAAAAGAATCTTTACTGGACCACAGTCAAAGAAAGCCACCTCGTCAAAGTTAGACTTGCAGTTAGTTTTGACTTATAGTTAAATTAAGACTTGCTTTAGTAATAAAGTGGATGCAGCAGAACGCACAAACAAATTTACAGACAGGCTAAATGTAAAACGGTTGAGTTAAAACAGGACTTCGCTACACTCTAATATTTACTTTTTAAATAAACTGACTTTATTTTTTTAAACTGACTGTATTGTTTTTTAATACCTGAAAAATAATTTTGGGTAATTATTCGGAATCGCTGGACAAGGATTATATGAAATATTTTTAAATAAAACCTTCTGATTTACGTTAATTACTATAAAAGGAATCTGACTGCATTTGGGATATTTTTAATTATAGCATTTTAATTTTTAATTGAGTAAATCGAAAATTCACTTTCGTTGTATGGGATGACAGCTGGAAGCTGGAATGATTTCTGTTGATAAAATTTTCTTTTGTTGATTTGCTGATACGAGTGGCTATATTTTTTACCATGTGCAAATACTAGGTAGGTACTATTTAAGCCAAACTCGAAAAATAAAATAAAGATATTTAGGTATGTTTTATAAAATAGAAAAATTAAAAAAAGGTGAGGTTATTATAAGTTAGGTTGGTTTATTATTAGGATTTAGGGTATATGCTGACTACGAGTGCCCAGTAAAATTTAACACTTTCCCGACATAATTACTAATTCCTGATGATCTCAAACTGTGCCCGTGGTATTGTTCTCAGGTGCAAAGCTTTCACTTAGAACAAATTTCACTTCGTTTCATTTTTACACTCAAAATAAATATGACATATTTATCAAAATATCCCACTGCGCGGCCATTTTACATCGTACTTTTTGCCGGGAACTTGATGGGAGTCGCTATATGCACAGCGACCAATCGACAGGGGGCGTGGCCAACATATCCGAGCATACCCGAAGTGAAGTATAGGTATAAAAGGGACACTTTCTTTTGAATCACAAACCATGTTACACAAACCTAGCGTAGCCGCTAAACTAATTGAAAACTGGGATGTTTTTCTTGCCTGGACGCGAGCAGGCGGTATTAAGGGGACACTTTCTTTTGAATCACAAACCATGTTACACAAACCTAGCGTAGCCGCTAAACTAATTGAAAACTGGGATGTTTTTCTTGCCTTGACGCGAGCAGGCGGTATTAAGGGGATACTTTCTTTTGAATCACAAACCATGTTACACAAACCTAGCGTAGCCGCTAAACTAATTGAAAACTGGGATGTTTTTCTTGCCTTGACGCGAGCAGGCGGTATTAAGGGGACACTTTCTTTTGAATCACAAACCATGTTACACAAACCTAGCGTAGCCGCTAAACTACTTGAAAACTGGGATGTTTTTCTTGCCTTGACGCGAGCAGGCGCTATAAAGGGGGCACTTTCTTTTGTATCACAAACCATGTTACACAAACCTAGCGTAGTTCTAAAAAGGTTTGTTTACATTATATTATTACAACGCCATTTCTGACGTTTCGTTTCACCGCCCACCGCGTTTCACTGATTTTGCAACTCGGAACACCTCGGGTATGCTCGGATATGTTGGCCACGCCCCCTGTCGACTAGTCGCTGTGGATATAGCGAAATCAACATGGCCGCTTATAATTTGTTAATAAATGTCGATCTCAAACTATTTTCTGTTTTTTTCCATGTTTTTCCTTTATTATTTCAACTAAAATGAAGCATAATACGTTTGCCCCAAGGTAAGTTCATAATTACTTCTCATACCGTCGAGATTTGGCTTAATTTGACAATTTTAGCGCAAAAACAGTGAGGGCACTGATAGACAGCGTAGGTTAGGTTCGATTATTATAGGTTAGGTAGGATTATTATTATTTTTTATTAAATTATAGTAAGACGACCGACTCGCTAACTTTCAACGTATAACGCCATCTAGTGAGAAATGTGCACAGTACGTCCGATTTAATTCTACAAAACCGTGCAAACAAAAATACTACGATGACGGTAGCGAACTATATAGATGAACTTAAAAATGAAGTTTCCAAAATTCAAACAGTCAAGGATCAAAAAACAAAAAATACTATAGAACTCATAATAACGAAGTTGGAAGATGCAATTAAATCAGAAAATCTTTCATTACAAGACAAAATCATCAGATTACAAGAAAATATAATCAACAGTGACAGAAAATATATCAGTAATTTAGAAAACATTAAACATGATATTAGAAAAATAATCTTACCTGAAACCTATGCAGAAAAGGTAAAAAAACACGAACCAGTTGTTATCATAAAACCAAAAAAGAAGGATCAGGAAAATAATGAAACAAAGAATGAAATAAAAGACAATATTGACCCAGCAAATTTTGGAGTTACCGGCATGAGAAATTTTAAGGATGGAGGGGTTATAGTAGAATTTAAAAATGCCACAGATATTAACAAGGTTCATGATGAGGTGATAGCCAAACTGGGAGATAAATATGAGGTAAAGATTCCTCAAACAAAAAACCCATCCGTCAAAATTATTGGTTTATCTGAAAAATACAGTTTTGAAGAAATAGAGAGAAAAATAAAAACTCAAAATGAGACCATCTGTGAACAAAGCTCAAAAATAAAGGTGACATATATGAAAGAACTAAAAAACCAAAGAAATCAAACAACTTTTACTATATATGCCGACGTCGACGGAAAGACTTACGACAGAATGTTAAAAGCAGAAAAAATAAATATTGGATGGGACAGATGCAGGGTCTTTGACAATTTAAATATCATGAGATGTTTTAAATGTAATGGGTTCAACCACAAGGCTATAGATTGCAGAAACCTAAAATCTTGTCCAAAATGCGCAAAAAATCATGACGTTAAAGATTGCATGGATGAGGATATTCAGTGCATCAATTGTATAATGACAAGTAAAAGATTAGGACTGAAACTAAATTGTAGTCACTCAGCCATGAGTAAGGAATGCCCAATTTATAAAAGAAAACTTGAAGCAAAAATGAGCAGAATTTCTTTTTTATAAACAAAAGTTACGAGAAAGATGAAATTATATACTTGAACATACAAAGCATCATAGCACATTACGAAGAGGTCAAAATACTTTTAGAAGAGAAGAAACCTTTTATGCTTATGATGAGTGAAACACATGTGACTGAAGATATCCAAGATAGTGAAATTATATTTGATGATTATAATACCATCCGTTGTGACTCGCATAGCAGACATACAGGAGGAGTGATGATTCTCTTAAGTAATAAAGTTCCATATGAAGTGATATCAAATCACCAACATGAAAAACATTGTTGGATTTTAGCCATCAGCATTAAATCAGGAATCAAGAAAGGTGTATATACTGTTATTTATAGATCACCAAACACGAGTAAATGCGACTTCTTAACATATTTTCAAAGATGGAGCATGGAAAATTTGCAAGATGAAAATATTAACATCATAGTTGGAGATTTCAATATAAATGTTAAAGCAAATGCAGACATATACACAAAAAAACTGAAATCTATTATTCAAACTGCAGGTATGAAACAATTAGTTAAAGATTTCACACGAATTACTAATACCTCTAAAACATTGATTGATCTGGTTATCTCAAATAAATTTAACCTATGTGTTAATGTATTAGATAAACATAAAATTACCGACCATAATATGATTCAAATTCTATTAAATGACAGAGAAAACTACAACTCCAGTAAAGAAACACAAGTAATAACATTTAAAAATTACAAAAGATACAATAAAGAACTCTTCATTCAGACCTTAGAGACTATTGATTGGAATGAAATAAATCAAATGGAATATAACAAAAAAGCTGACCAGACGATATTAAACATTAAAAAATCCATTGATGAAGTAGTTCCAGAACAGAAGATACGTAAAGGAAACAATAATAAATGGTTCACAAAAGAACTACGCACAATGCAGCATGATAGAGATACATTTTACAAGAGAGCACGCCTTACTAATAATACTATGGATTGGAATAACTACAAAAAAATGAGAAATAAATACTCCAAAGACATAAAAAGAACGCATAATGAGTACATAAAAAATAAAATAAAATCGGAAGAAGGGGATCCCAAAAAAATTTGGAAAAGCATTAAAGAATTAGTACATGGCGATAACAAAAACGACATAAAAATAGTAAACTTCCCAAAAGATATAAACGAAGAAAACATGGCTAATAGCTTTAATAAATATTTTATAGAAAGCATCACTCAAATTAACAAATTAATACCTAACATTGTTTTCAACCCCACAAATGATAATAACAACTCAAACAAAAAATTATTGGTCTTCAGAAAAATAACTGCAGAATATTTATTTAACATTTTAAAGAAAATTAAATCAAAAAACAGTTCAGATGGATTAACTATTAGTGTGATAAAAGATGCTTTTCCAGTAATTGGATCTACTCTATTAAATATTATTAATCAGACAATTGAAGAGGGAAAATTTCCACAGTCATGGAAACTATCTACCATTATACCGGTCCCAAAGGTTAAAAATACCAGAAAATGTGAAGAATTTCGACCAATAAACACCTTACCGAAATATGAACAGATACTTGAAGTAATAATAAAAGAACAAATATTGCAATACTTAGATGAACACAATATTTTATACCAAGAACAATCGGGATTCAGATGTAATAATTCTTGTGAAACAGCGTTAAATGTAATCGTTGAAGAATGGAAAGAAGGAATGAATAGTAATAAATTTATCTTAGCAATATTCTTGGATTTTCAAAGGGCATTCGAAACCATAGATCGAGAAATATTGATAAGAAAGCTTAAAGAAATTGGTTTCTCAACTCTAGCCATTAAATTAATAAAAGAGTATTTGAAAGACCGAATACAGGTAACAAAAATTAATAATCAATTTTCAAAACCAATGGAAAATAAATTAGGAGTACCACAGGGATCAGTCCTTGGACCTCTATTGTTCATACTCTATATTAATGACATGGTGAAAATATTTTCAAAATGCAAAGTACGACTATTTGCCGATGATACACTTATATATATAATTGGAGAAAACTATGAAGAACTAATAAATATTTTAAATAATGAACTAGATAATGTATCAAGATGGCTAAAAATAAATAAGCTTAAATTAAATACAAAAAAAACAAAATGTATGGTAATTGGTTATAAGAAGACATCCAGTGAAAGCAAAATCAAAATTGATGGTGAAATTATTGAAAATGTTACCGATATAAAATACTTAGGAGTTATAATAGATTCCAAACTCAACTTTAACAAACATGCGGAATATACCCAAAAGAAAATTGGAAAAAAGATATCTTTCTTGGGAAGAATTCGCCAAAAACTGTCCGAAAAAACTGCAATCACCATTTATAACTCCATTATTGCTCCACATTTTAATTACTGCTCAACTATCCTTTTCCTGTGTAACGACCGAGAGCAAAATAAATTTCAAATTCTCCAAAATAGGGCAATGAGAACAATACTCAGACGAAATAGATATTCAAAAGTAAATAAAATGTTAAACGAACTAAATTGGCTAACGGTGAAACAGATGTTGACCTTGAACACGATGATATTTTTACACAAAATAGTAAACAACCTGCTACCCAAATATTTTTCGAATCAAATTGTATACAACAAGGACATACACCAACATAAAACTAGGACGTGCAATGAAATCAGGCTACCAAAGAAGGACAAAGCGAATACCCAGAATAGTATATTTTATAAAGGGATGAAATACTATAACGCGCTGCCGGAAAACCTTAAGTCTGCCCCAATTGAAAAGTTTAAGATGTTGTGTAGGAGCCATATCAAGAAAGAAAAAAAAACATAGTATATTTAAATGTAATAATTAATTAGTCATTTGTAATCTTAAATGTACAAATTACTAAAATAAAATCAATAAATAAAAATAAAAAATAAAAAAATAAAAATAAAGATTTAGGTTAGGTTAGGTTAGGTTGGATTATTATAGGTTAGGTTAGGTTGGATTATTGTAGGTTAGGTTCGATTATTATAGGTTGGGTTGGATTATTATTAGGATATAGGTTAGGTTAGGTTGGATTATTATTAGGATATAGGTTAGGTTAGGTTAGGTTGGATTATTATTAGGATATAGGTTAGGTTAGGTAAGGTTGGATTATTATAGGTTAGGTTAGGTTGGATTATTATCGGTTAAGTTAGGTGTGTTGGGTAAGGTTTGGATATAGGTTAGGTTAGGATTTAGGTTAGGTTAGTTTAGGTTTGGTTATTATAGGTTAGGTTACTATAGTTTAGGTTAAATAAAACAATAATTATAATAATACCTAAATATAAATAATTTAAGTTTTTTAAGTAACATAGAAATATTTTATTTTTCGAGTTTGGCCAAAACAGTACCTAACTAGAATTTGCATTCTGAAATGATTCAAATTCTAGCTACTCGTATGTATTCTAGCTACTACAACCAGAGAAAATGTCATCAACAGAAATGATTCCAGCGAGAGTGGTTTATTTATGATTCCAGCTGTCATCCCATACAACGAAAGTGAATTTTCGATTTACGTAATTAAAAATTAAAATGCTAAAATTAAAAATATCCCAAATGCAGTCAGATTCCTTTTATAGTAATTAAGGTAAATCAGAAGGTTTTATTTAAAAATATTTCATATAATCCTTGTCCAGCGATTCCGAATATTTACCTAATTTTGTTATTTCACAGAAGACAAAAGTCACAAAAAACAAAGTGATAAATAATAATCTCTTTGCACTATGATAAACTTGAAATATATTTAATACTGAAAGCTTTCTTCTGAACATAATCTGAAAACATCTCGGCTTTCATGAAACTGAAAATTATTGAAATTTATTGCAGGCGGTTCGGCTCTCGGCATAGAATTGCAATAAATCCTCGAGAGGTCGCATTGGTCAGATAGCCTTTGCCACTTCACGGTCCGGGGTCCTAGAAAGTGTGAAGCCTTGATAAATGTTAACACTACGGACCCATATCGTAACTAATACAATACAAAACCTTATTTGCTACGTAGCTGGATTTTTGGTGGTATGCTTTTCATTAAAACAACCACAAAAAAAATAAATTATTTCTTCATCGCGATTATATTTTGAAAACCTGTCAAAAAATAGGAAAAAAAATTCAGTTTATACTGTCATTTCAACTTCTGGATCAAATTTGAACGGGGAATCAATCACCTTGGATAAATGAATAAATGGGAATCACGATTTCAATTCATCAAAACATTAAGGCATTATTGCTTATTTTTAATAATGTATGATAGTCAGGGTCGGCCCTGAGCCAAGCGGCGGCTATCCTTCATTTCCTAAAAAGACCCTCCACACACCCTCCCCAAAGATGACATGGCCCTGAGGGGAATTATTTTCATCAGAGCTTCCTTTTCACTGGTATGCGCTGGCATAAAAAAGCCCATCAGTTATACGATTGAAATTTACTGTTTTCATCCCTTCCAATCAAAGTATTTTAAATATATTGGAACTACCTCCTCAGCTCATGGGAAATTACATAAATTGTATATTCTATCTGTTGTGATATTGTCACACAAAGGCCTGATTGGATATTTACCTCAGAGACACAGAGGTAATATTGAACTTAGTTCGAACATATTAACTTTGTTGCCAAATTTACCCCAACCCAATCAAAGTTTAGTTCACAAATCCACAACATCTCTAATTACCTACATATTATGATTTTTTTATTACATTCATTGAATTGTTGTGATTTCGATCTTATATTTTTATACAAAATTATCAGTTGGATAGCACTGATATATTTATTTTTTATTAATTGCCGGAAACCCGGGCGTTTATTGCGATAACAGATTAATATAACAAATATGAAAGTAACCCGCCTCACTAGAAGATTTCTGTTCTGAGGCGGGTACATATATTTGCTTACACATACACATACATGTATACAAATATATATATATATCAATATATACATGGAGCATTCCATATATAGTTACATACATATATAGTTACATAAAAACAGGAATTTCGTAGGAACTTTAAATTTACAAAATGGTAGCGTCTAAATCTCATAATAATAACATATCAAAAAATAGTTTAAACAACAGTTTTAGGTATTTTATTTATTTATTTATTTATTTATTTATTTATTTGTTAAGACATACACAGTACAATAAGATACAGTTAGAAATTTTTAGTTATTACATAGTTGTAGTACCTATTACGTATGTCCATAAAATATCATTACGTAATTTCGCCTGAGATTGTTATAAAAGGAAGGAAGTGTGTGGATAGATAATAATAAATGAATTGAAAATAAGAATTATAATAAGCTCACAAATTGTAATTGAGTGTTAATACATAGGAGTTTTGAAAAATGATGTGAAAATATTTTTGAAATATG
The DNA here is from genome assembly GCA_026573805.1 of Hesperophylax magnus. NCBI lineage: Eukaryota > Metazoa > Arthropoda > Insecta > Trichoptera > Limnephilidae > Hesperophylax > Hesperophylax magnus. Next base: position 12,840,082 of record JAIUSX010000049.1, read on the forward strand.
TCATGCTAAGAAATTTAATAAGTTAGTTTTGTATGTTAGAAAGGAATCATGAAAGATGTCTAAATGTAGTAATTTTTCATAATGGGTGTATGTTGTGATTGCGCGAGTAATTACTGAGTTGTTTGCTGCATTGGTATTGTTGGCTTCAATATGAAATAGTGTAGTGTGCCTGGTACGCCTCGTTGGAACATTTAAACCAATGACGGATAGCAATTCGGGACTATCTATTTTATTATTTAGCAGATTATGTAGAAACAACAGGTCTGACAATGTGCGTCTTTTTTGTAAAGTTAACATATTATTTGTAGTATTGTTATATTTCTTGAGTAAATGTTTCGAAAATTTATTCTGTATACTTTCTACTAAATCTATGTATACCTTATATTGAGGATTCCATATTGTGGAAGCATACTCCAGTGGACTTCTGACCAATGAACAAAACAAAATTTTCAGAGTCTTAGCACTTTTGAAAACTTTGCATATTCTTAATAAGAAACCTAGCATTCTGTAGGATTTTGAAATAATGTGTTCAATGTGCTTGTCAAAAATTAATTTGCTATCTAAGTAAACACCTAGATCTTTACACGTAGACATAGGTTGTAAAGGTTTGTTATTCAAGTTGTATGGATAGATGATTTTGTTTTTATTTCTAGTAAATGTAATCGAGTGACACTTAGATATGTTTAAGGACAATAAATTTGATTCACAATATACGCACAAGTTATCAAGATCGCTTTGCAATTCCATACAATCGGGTAAACACTGTATAGCTTTATAAATTTTCATGTCATCCGCATATAAAACAAAGTAACTATTTTTAAAGCATACGTAAATGTCATTTATATAAATATTAAATAAGAGTGGTCCAAGATGCGATCCCTGGGGCACACCTGAGACGATTTCCGTTAAGAAAGATGCAAAACCATTGACAACCGTGATTTGGTGCCGATTATTGACGTATGATGCGATCCATCTATAAAATCCATCTAATAAACTAGGCATGCGTAAAACATAAGCAGTTTTAATAAGAAAGAGTAAATCACTGTAAATGTAAATTACTCTTTCTTATTAAAACTGCTTATGTTTTACGCATGCCTAGTTACCTCTATATTCACTATAAATGTAAATAACACATGTTTGTAAATAAGGAATGAGAATTAGACTAAGAAGGGATTGCTAGAAATTTGCTGATGCATGCATATATTAATGTTGATTCAATTTCGTGTACCTACCATTAGAGCAAGGTCCTCTAGTATGTATTATTGTGACAATTATACCACAGTCTCAGGATATAACTCAGTTATAAATGGTTTGCACAAACCCTTACTGCTACCCTTAATTCCCCTGTTTGGGAACCTTACTGCTAAAATCGCTTATACTCTTATTATGCCAGTTGTGAAGTATAAAGCTGCACTAATAACACATTTTAACGCCACTTATTTTAATGAGGTCACTACATAAAATGTGTATGTCATTGCTTCTTTCTTTACTGTTATTTTATTTGTTATGTTTTAATTTAATTCTTTAATTTTTCACTAATAATTTAATACTGTACTATGTACCTACGTGTAAAGAAATAAAACTTACGTATGTACGAGTAAATGGCAATAGTGCCGTAAATTATAAATAAATAAATATTACATATTTAGACTAAACGTTTCTATCGTTTATATTATTACTACCGCAGACCCGTGAAAATATACTATTGAGAATTTATTCAAATTATTGGTAATCCGGTGAAAAGCAATATTTCAAATCTTGACCAATGAATTAACAGGTTTCCTGATAATTTTTTAGTAAATTACGAATATATTATTACAATGCCGGCACATGTGTTCATAAAAATCTGAATGTTTTCGGATATTGTCGTGCGTATATGATATTGAAAGCAATTCTCTAAAATATTTTGAAGTTGAAAGTATTTTTAAAAATAATGACTTCAGGACCATTGCCTAGCCAAAAAAATAATTGGAGAAGTTTAGAAATTTACCATTCGAACAGAATTTTACATTTCACAGAATTTGAACAATTCATCAAATTTCAAAGTTGATTTTCAAGTTCTGTGAAGGTTCTATTCGAGTTCTGTTAATATTTCACTTTTGTGAAACGAACATCTCAGTGGCACTGCAGTACCAGGACAGCCCAAAAAGTAATCGGTATGAATTGTTGTACTGTACTTCCATTCTTTTTAGAGATGCTTTGTTGAAGTTGGTCCACAGCTCCGAGGTATATGGGCTCGTGCAGTATGTGTTAAAAAGTTGCCTTTTTGCTTTTGGGCTACACTTATTAAATCGTCGAGAAATCATATTTGCTCTAATGCACAGTGATCTTTTCTGTCGTTCAATATCCATATCATCATTGAGCTCCGCTGTTACGATGTGTCCTAAGTATTTGACCTCCGGTTTTTCAGTTATTTTTGTGCCATTTAGGCTGACGGGTAGTACTTTTGTAGGGCCTGCGCCCGACTTCAATACTAGTAACACAGATTTAGTTGGGTTTTAGACCATGTTATGTTCAGCGGCATATTCTTCGCATATCTTTCGCAGAACAGCTTGACAGATTAAAAAAAATGTATTGTGGCATTTAATGCGAGATTTTTACAAGTAAGATGAATCTTAATTTTTTCGCAGCAACAGAACTTTTCATCAAAACAATACTTTAATATGTAAAGTACCTATATTACATTATGTAGACAGAATTCTCTGTTATTTTCGCAAAATATTACCTAATACATTATAGCTTGATATATAGTAAGAGCGTGTGCATGTATCTAATAGTGCATTGCAAAACATGCAATGGTCCGGTGCATAGCGCGATATTTGCATATCCGAATGCTAGTATACACTATTCTAACACTATTCACGCCGTTTCACTAGAGTCTTGATAGAAAGGCAAAAAGGATGTCTTGGCACACACTCCTTGCTTCTTTAACATATAATGCATCACTTATATTGTGAACTCTTCTGTTTTTCCGTCGCTTGAAATGACTCCACGCAATTAACTCTTTCAATACCGCACTTTTGTTTCCACATTTAGACCACATTTAATGCTTGATAACATCTTAAATAATTATTTGAAAATTTTGGTACATATTTTTTGTTGCTTTCTGACAAGAGTAAGCAAGACAGCCAAAATAGAATTTGTCGATAGTTTTCTCAATGCTTTAATGATTAGACACAAAATAACCATGTCATCTGCATACACAATGTTCTTTACCACATACGTATATATGTCAGCAACATGTCATTGGTACCAATTATTATATTAACTTGTATAACTTTGTAACTCTATTGTCCTCTATGTAATTATGTATTGTTTGTTTCTGAAAAAAATAAAAAAAATAAAATAAAATATAACATAGACTTTAAAAAAATATATACCTATATTTTAGTTAACATAAATAGTACTCTGTAAATTGATTAATTATTTAATCAAGAATGAAAAAAAACGTTATCGTACCTATATTGAATTGAAAATCCAAAACTAAAAAAAAACAACAAAATGCAACAAACCGAAAAAAGGAAACAAAACGAAACACAAACCGAAACAAAACGATACAAAACGAAATAAATTGAATAAAAACGAAACAAACTGAAACAAAACAAAACAAACCGAAACAAACCGAAAAAAAGGAAACTAAACGAAACAAAACGAAAAAAACCGAAACAAAACAAAACTAAACAAATCGAAAGAAAACGAAACAAAACAACGATTGATGATTTTATAAAAAAAAACGAAAACCAACTCACACTACCTACCGTACTAAAGAAGTATTCCCAGCGCAGATTTTCCTATTATGTCACCACCAGACTATGTAAAAGCTGTTAACTTTGAATATATGGCCGTAACTTGATGGCATCGTTAAAAGTTTCCCACTTTATAATGTACACAGAGCTCTAAAGATTATCAGGAAGATAAGTGTTCCGCACACGTGACCTGTTGTTAAGTCTTAGGGAAAGGACTGTTTGAACTAGTTAATAATATGATGTAAGGGGCACATACACCCAAAGAATCATCTTTTGGCAATTTACTGTGAAACCAGGACAAGCCGCATTTTGAATATAATTTTCTATCTTCTCCTATTCTATTTCTTTATAGAAAATTCGCAGATTGTTTGGATTATCTCTAATATAACAACTTTTGTCCAACTTTCTTGTATTCCTAATAAAAATATGCTATATTCAGAAGCTGTAGGAATAGAACAAACACAAACTACAATTAATAGACAAGTTAGACAAGCGTACAAAAATAAACATAAGAAACTCCGACGGTAAACACAAGCTATGGCCAAAGACATCATATATACCAGGCAATAATACCCTAATATTTATATTTAAGATAAAAAATAAGATGCTCCCAAAATAGATGTTTAAGAATGAACATTTTAATTTCGCAATACATGGACTACCCCACGAGAAACTGTGGAGATTTTAGACTAACCCAAAATAATCTCAATTTTAAAGGATTTAACATTTTTAATGAGCCATTGACAGGTGTTTTAGAAGCCTTGCTGCTTTTCACGGGTTTGTGCCTAAATACTATAAAGAATAAGTTTTTAGTCATAGAAATATGTTTTAAAAGGTTTATTCTAGATATAAATATATAAACTAAATAGCAATCAACAATCTTTCATTCGTTACAAAATTAAAAGAAAATAAAACTTAATATTATATACATAATACAACGAAATAATAATAATATTGCTTAGCAACGCTAGTTTAGGCACATACTTTGCATTTGCTCTCTGATTATTTTTTGTAATATCAGATAGAAAAGAATTAGCTTTGATCCCAAAAAATATAAATATTTAAAGAAGAGTATATCAGATAACGCATTAAATAAACTGCCAGTAAGCCATAGGATATTTAGGTAAATAAATAGGATTTAAAAAAAAATTATTTGAGGACCCCAGTAACCAAGGTAAACAACAGTATTTGACATTCATTTGAAAAAAATAAAAATATATTTTAATGGTATATTTTTATGTTGATAACGTTTTTCTGGAATATAATATATCATAGATTCGTAATGTTGAAAGGTAGTTGAATTGGAAATTATAGATTTGTTATGTCGAAAGGTAGTTTGATTAGAATATTTAATTTGGTCACATTGAAAATTATTTATTGATTTGGTTACTGGAATGTAGTAGTAAAGATACAATCATCTCCAAGTTGTTTTGCAAAATGACAACAATGTCATTTGCAACCAACGTAGATGAACAGGGGATTATTATGTCATCTGTACAGATGAACATGGATAGTCTAAGACCCCAAAAAACAAAAGCAGGTATTCCTAGACAGCGTATGAAATGGACGAACGATGTCAATATGTTCATCGTTCGTTCATATTTTTATGTAACCAAAGTAGAAACAGATATGTTGTTATACAGGAAAAAATTACATTTACTTTTCTCACAAAATTATCCGATTGCCCAAGTAAGCGAACAAAGATTAGCAGACCAAAAGCGAGCTATTTTCAAAAATAATTTAATTTCTGTAGTCACATTAGAACAGATTAAAAGAGAAGTAGCAGATAGATTGCAAAGGGGAAATAATTTAGAACAAATTAACACAAGTAATAATGTCATATCAGATGCATTGAATGTAGATAGTTTGGATAATATTCTAGTCGAAATGTCCAATGATATTACAGTAGATTCAAATAACTTAGCCGTTATTTATAATCTTAGAGAAATCAACATTGCAAATTTAAACTTTGTTGATGAAAATGTAGTAGAATTAGCTAACTTACTTCATAATAATATAAACAGATATATAGATGTAGAGCCAACAGTTAGACCAAAATTACCGAAATTACATACGTCAAAGAAATTATCTAAATTAATTTTCGAATTAAATAACATAATTTTACCAAAAATCATATTTGACGAAATTAGTTTTTTAGATCTTCATACAATAGTATACGCTAGTGCAATTACTGTTTGTAATAAGTTAGGAATTAAATTATCATCCTCTGACGATAGATCATATAGTTATAGTAAACCAGAATGGCAGATCAGATTAGAAAATGATGTAGTATTTTTAAGAAGTAACATAGCTAGAGTAATAGAATATAAAAATGGAAATAGAAGTAGGAAAATTTTGAGACATGTAGATGAAATTGGTAGAAAATTTGGTTATAACATTGATAGTTATAATAATGAAAATATAATCAATGATTTATTGGATTTATTAAAACAAAAATTAGGCGTAAAAGCTAGTAGATTAAAAAGATATAATTATACGTATAATACAAAAAATAATAATAGATTATTCCAGAAAAATGAAAAAATATTTTATTCCAAACTTGACGATAAACAAAATATTATTTCGAATAATAATATTCCGTTGCCATCTGAATCAGATATGCGCGATTTTTGGACTAAAATTTGGAGTAAAGATATAAAACATAACGAGTCAACTCCATGGATAGAAAATGAAGAACTCAATTTTTCAGGTATTGAACAAATGAGTTTTTCTAATATATCGGTTGAATTGTTATCCAAAATTATTAAAAATACTCATAATTGGAAAGCCACGGGTTGCGATTGGATACATAATTTTTGGTACAAACGTCTGACTACTTTACATCCTCTTTTGGCAAAAAATCTTTCAAAATTTGTCAGTCAACCTCAAAATTTTCCAAATTTTCTAACTAAGGGCATTACTTATATGTTACCCAAAAGCGAAAATATTAATAATCCTTCTCAGTACAGACCCATTACATGTTTACCGACAATATACAAAATTTTAACCTCTTGTTTAACAGATTTAATATATACTCATTTAGATGAAAAAAATATTTTATCTGAACAACAAAAAGGTTGTCGCAGAAAACATATGGGATGTAAAGAACAATTAGTTATCGATTCTGTAATTCTAAAACAGATTCAAACTCGAAAACGTAATTTACATACTTGCTATATAGACTACCAAAAGGCTTTCGATAGTGTCCCGCACTCGTGGCTGATCAAAGTATTAAATATATATAAAATTAACCCCATTATTATTAGCTTTTTGGAAAATATTATGTCCTTTTGGAATACCAATTTACTTATCAATTTAAAAGGTAAGAAAATAGTAATACCGGGAATTTCAATTAAAAGAGGGGTTTTTCAAGGAGACTCATTGAGTCCTCATTGGTTTTGCTTAGCATTGAATCCTCTATCTAAAATGTTAATTAGAAGCAAGTTTGGAATAAAAGTTAAGGGTAATACAAGGGAGAGTAGTACAATTTCGCATTTATTATTTATGGATGATATAAAATTATTTTCGAATTCTGAACAAAATTTAGAGAAAATGATCGAGGTAGTTAAAAACTTTTCAGATGATATCAAAATGACTTTTGGTTTAGATAAATGTAGAACGATCCATATAGAGAAAGGCAAAATTGTAGATGGGGACGAGAGTATATTTAGAAATTTCCAAATTACTAGTATGAAAAGGGATGAGGTTTATAAGTATTTAGGATACCCACAATCAAATAGATTAGACCATACTAGTATTAAAAATGATATTAGGATTAAATTTCAAACTAGGATCAGGAAAATTTTAAAATGCAATCTATCTGCTAAAAATTTAGTAAAAGCAATAAATACGTGGGCAATACCTCTATTAACGTACTCATTTGGCATAATTAAATGGTCTAATACAGATTTAGATAACTTAGAGAGATTAGTTAGAACTACGCTAACCAAATTTAATTGCCATCATCCAAATTCAGCTATAGAACGAGTTAATTTACCTAGAAATTTAGGAGGTAGAGGCATAGTCAAAATAACTTATTTGAAACATAATCAGGTAGAAATGCTAAGAACTTTTTTCCATAGGAAAGCTCATAGCTCAGAAATGCACAAAATAATTTGCAAGGCAGATAGAAATATTACACCTTTAAATTTATACGATGAGAATGCCAACATTTTTATAAATCCCAACCAGGAACTATTAGATTCCTGGTCAAATAAAATTTTACACGCAAAACACTTCAATTATCTCAACCAAACGTATGTTGACAAATTTTCGTCAAACAAATGGTTGAGTATTGGAGAGTTGAGCGCAGAAATAGAAGGATTTATGCTTGCCATTCAGGATAGAGTCATTAATACTAAAAATTATAGAAAGCATATAATCAAAGATACAAATCAAATTGATGATTTGTGTAGAAAATGTTTGGCTTTTCCGGAAACTATAGAACATATTATATCGGGATGTTCTATATTAGCACCGTCCGAGTATACATTTAGACACAATCAAGTTTTAAAAATAATTCACCAAAATTTGGTAATTAAACATAACTTGATTGACTGCCGTAATGTAGTACCATATTATGAATACGAACCAAATTCATTTTTAGAAAACGAATTTTATAAAATATATTATGATAAAACTATACTAACAGACCGAACGATTAGTCATAATAGACCCGATATAGTTTTACATGACAAAATTAAAAAAATAACTTATATCATTGATGTCGCTATTCCAAATTCCTGTAACATTCAAAAATCTGTTAATGAAAAAATAAGAAAATACACAGATTTAGGAAACGAAATAAAAAGAATTTGGCATTCTCAGACTATAAAAATATTACCATTCGTTATTTCGGCTACTGGCATTATACCTAGCTCTCTCATTAAACATTTAGGCGTATTAGATCTATCAAAAAATTTATATATAAAGATGCAAAAGTCGGTCATTTTGAATACATGTAGGATAACGAAAGATTTTTTAAATATTTATGTTGAGGGATCAGTAGGATTTATAGGCCCTGTTAGAAGTTCTACCGAGCCGAACCCTCTGATATGAAAATATCTGGAGTCGGTGATTTTTTTTTTTTTTCCCATTTATATCTCTGGTGAGTTGACGTATTGTTGTTCTTGTATTGTTTTGTATTTTATTTTACTTATACAATGCACTTGCATAGTGTTGATTGACTAGCTGATCATTTGTGGAAAAGTGAGTGGAAGGGTTTAGTTTTTCCTATGGGGAAGATTTAACCCGGACAACAAAATCGGAAGCATAAAAAAATACATTATTCTATAATACATACACCATACCTCAGAATGTTTGCCGATTTTTATTTTTTTTCAGTCTTTTATTACGATTTTTGTTATATTTCATCTCAGTTTCATTTAAATTTATTTCAATTTATTATTTCATATAATCAAATTGTGAATTTTTAACGCACCCATCAAAGCCAAATAATATTTTAAAATGAGTAAAATGATTGTATAATATAGTAAAAAATAAAAGTAAAACTCCTTATCGAAGCAACAGGCAACGTGAATAAAATAATTGCTTTTAAATTGTTATCAGGCTTAATTTGGTGAACTCAATTTAAATTTTCAGTTTTTCTTTTACGCATTAATATTATTATTGCAGTTATATAACAGCTCTACCGTGTAATTTTTATTTTGCATCACGGCTGTTTCGCCTTCTGAAAGCATTATCAAACTAATTCCTTCGGAAGGCGAAACAGCTGTAGTAATTACACACGTAGTAATTATTACACAGGGGGACTTGAATATATTGAAACTAAATATATTGAATATACAAAATACTCACAAATATATAAATCGTGATACTTAAACATTATGCAACAACGAAAATTTTTCAAAATTCATTTGTCTCAGAACAATGCAGCAGAAAAATAAGATTACATTTTTTGTTCGGAATATCTGGTGGGGATTTTTGTCCATTGTCCCCTCGTGAAGGACAGTAACTGGTAGATAGCACAGGTTTGAAATCGCAACGCCTGGGTGGGAACCCGATGCATTTGTCCACTCGGCTACTAGCCAATCAACAACAAAACAGATTCAATTAGATATTATGCATTTTCAAATGCAACAACAATCACGAATGATCCAATACAAATCATAAATTGACTTCATTATGTTTACAAAATAATAAAACCTTACTTCCTCACTTAATCTTACTTTGACTTGTGCAAGATGGATGTTACCTACTACCAAATCAATAAACCGTACGGTGGTGTGATGATCCTTTTGACATTAATGTGACAGAATAAATATGTATACTTATTCCGCGGCAATACCTTTTTACGAGACATTCGGATTGAAATCTAAGTCGCCCGAAGTATCAAATTACACTTCAACGAAGCATAAATAACACCCGGTAAATAAAAGGAGAAAATAATGAGATTTTGTTATCTATATTCGATAACGACGTTTCAAAGGAGTATTGGGAAACTCTTTTCCAAAGGGCCATCAGACCTGTAAAAAAGCATAATAATGTTTTAAAATCGAAAATAAAGGTTGTCCGAATTAACTAAATGAAATATATTTGTGTAATAAGACATAGAATTATAAGACAATCTCAGAATCGCCCTGGATAAAGACCATTCAAAATGGCTTTAGCCGTGTTTGGTGATAAGATCTGAATCTGGCAGGTTATATATCCCATATCCCCACCTTCCTCTTCCCATCTTTTACTCTCCCCACTAGCTTCAGCCTCACAAAACACCCCAATCGGGAATGCCATTGTCCCACAGGTTCCAGGAGGTTGGGAGCAGCTGGGACTCCGGTACACGGAGAAAAATTAGTATTTTTTTTTTTTTTTTTACAGAGACTATGGCATCCCCAATTGGGGTATGTTGTGAGGCTGAGGGTATGGAGGGGAGGGAGATGGGGAAGAGGAAGGTGGGGAAGTACCTGGCTATTCAGATCTGGTCACCAAACACGGCTAAAGCCATTTCAAGCAACGTTTCAATTCTGAATGGTGGTCTTACACCAGGGCGATACTGAGAGTATCTTCCACTCTGGAACGTGCCGCAAATATACTATATATTATTTTAAATGAATTAATTGTGAAATAACACAAATTTGAATTTGATTTGAACCTGCGACCTTCGGATTGCTAGTCCAGAGCCTTACTCCTCGATCACGGAGGCCGTCAAAATTTTGTTTTCTTCATTTTTTTACCCACATGATTTATAAAAGAAAATAATAATTATTGACGATTGTTCACAGAACATCATCATTATTAGCACTAAAACCCTCAGAGAGTTCCGTTCTCCTCTAGCAAACACCTTTAATTCTGTCGGTCTCTTACTGTCTCCCCCAAGATCCTCATACTAAATAGGAAGGTCACTGTTTACATGAGATTTCAAAAAACCACCCCATTCTCTTTTTCACCCCTTAAGGCAGATTTTTTATTCTTCTTATAGAAATTTTGCGCACTGACGTTCAAAATAAGAGGAAAATAATTGCTATCTACGTCTGATTTCAAAAAACTGTGTGAAATCCCGTACAACGCCAGGGAGAATAGATACATATCGCCTATGGAATAGTGAATAAAAATACGAAATATATCATTATACCTGGGGCGACTTTTTATTTCCACCGGTGTGGAAATAATAAATCGTTATGTGGCTTAATAAATCGCTTCTGCTTGCCACCCAGGTGTAGTGAGTTCAATTCCTCGGCTGGCTAGGTCCTCCATCACGACGCAAGCAACATTTCCACTTTTTGATGATTTTATGTAGAAAAATTTTTATGTAGGAGATTTTCAAATATTGTCAGGTTATTCGTAACACAGAAATGTTTGACTAAAAAAAAGGATGATGTGTTTGGTTCACTCGCCGATTTTAGATCTCTCAGTTTAGTTTTTCGTACTCGGCATAAATATCGCTATTTCCTTTTTTAAAAAATTGTATAATCAATAGACGAATATTTACCAAAATACTGAAAATTTACTTATAGGAGAATTGTGACAAATTCTTCAAACATTTCTAATATATTATTATTTATGTAAGTACCTAAAAAGTAAAGGTTTCGACATCGCGTTTTTTAAAACCGTAATTTATATCACACAAATATTCCGAAAATAATGTTTATGATTTGTGATTTTTGATGGATTTTGATGGATGGATATTCAACACTGCATTATAAGCAGTGTTGAATCCTTTTGCAAAATACTGTCTTCATTACTAATCTTTCGCTAAGATTTTAGTTTTGGTTTTTGTTTTTATGCTTCATTGAAAATAGAAATTTTACTTGAATGTCTAAATAAATCCATGGAATAGAATGTCCAATTGAGTTTCCCATTTATTTCGAATATCCTAGTATTTTGTCCTATAATAATAAATAATAAATAAAAAAATTCCACAACGTAATACTAGAAGTCAGGATTTATTTCAGTGCAAAAATTCTGGGACTAACTACTATATGTATTCCTATTTGCCCAGAATACTAATGGAGGGAAACAAGTCAGTGGACATCTTCAATTTAACTTTAAACAATTATAAAATGTTGTTAATGAAGCAATTCAGTTATGTACAATAAATAATGTATATTTCTTAATATTCATATGTAAAAGCCCTGAAAAGGGCGTTAATTATTAAAAAAATTACATACATGTTAGTTCTTAGGCCTTCTATTAAAATTTTCACAAAAGTTAGTTTTCTCGAATACTTAACTTAAAATTCGTCTCAAAAATTTTCTCTATATTTATGTTTTGAATTAGGAGTATATCGTCGTTTAAGGATGGAAAACCATGGGACAATCTTTCTATTTGTCTTTATCAAAGTTAACAAGAAGAAATTTATTTGGAAAGCTGGATTTATGTTCAAAATTATTTAGTAGGTACACATATTATCGCCGAGGAACGTGATGTTGCACTAATCATCCTCTAGCGCCATATGTATAAATTCACGCCACCAGCATAACACCAATGTAAATAAAAAGCCGCTTTAGGAATAATGAAATATTTCCACACTATTGTAGTATTGCTAGCTGAGGTTCCCGGACAACACCGGGCTTTCACAGAGTTTTTCGAAATCAGATGTGGACAGTAATACTTTTCCTGTTGTTTTGAAAGTAAAATGAACACGATTTCATCAAAAGAATCAAATTTTTGCTGAGGGATGAGCAAAGGGATGGGGTGGTTTTTCGAAATCTAATGTAGACAGTAATCTTCCTCTTGTTTTTAATGTTAACTCCTAAGGCTAATTTGTTTGGCTTTGGGAACAAACAGTTATTACCTATCAGTGGCGGCTCGTGACTTTTGGGTGTACTAGAGTTTTATCTTACAAAAAATGGCATCATTGATGTTGTTGTAGCTGAAAACGATTTTTTTTTCGAAAATTCAATTTTTTGTGTGAAGATTTTCAGAAAATTTCAGTTCAGTCCATGTAAAACATTGAATTTTCGAAAAAAAAAAAAAAAACGTTTTCAGCAACAACAACATGAATAATGCAATTTTTTGTAATATTAGCACGTATTAACACATTAGTACACACAAAAGTTTAGCGCCGCCACTGCTACCCATGAGTCAATTTGCTCATAGAAATCGTTGTCTCCTTTACTGTCATAGTTAGAAATTCACATCTATGTAATCTAAGGTTCCGACCGCATTTTGATAAAAATTTATGAATTTTTAATTAATTATGTTTATATGAAACGACAAACGAGGTGGAAGTATTATTAAACTTCACCACCTTTCAAAAAAAGCTTTTAGTTTTCTGATACGTTCAGAATATCAATTTAACATATAACATTTTACATCATTAATTTAATATATATTAACCAGAAAATGGAAATATAATGATGTTTGAAACAATTAAAATTTAATTTGGCTTCAAACGTATTTTTGCCTGGACCGGTTTCGATTTCACTCGCCTCCCGCAACTACGGACATTTTAGACTTTCAGACACCATAGTATTATTTTCTGTATACTTATTACATCTGGACCTGGGAGAAATTCTGTGAGTATGGGTACCACCGCTACAGGAATCTCTGCTTCAAGTGGTTCAATCTGTTTGGTGACTTAACAGGGGTGCCCTTGTTATGGTTTATCCATGTCTTCGCGGGGATTTTGTCTGGCCACCAACTGAGTGGTAGGTTGAAGTTCACCCTTTGACCTCTCTCTCTCAGCCGGTACCTCTCGACCTATCGCCTTGGATGGATTCATTCGTTCGTCACTCCTGAATACACTGACCCCCAGATTTTTACCAACTCATAATTTTTTTCTTCCCATTATTTCATCTCCTTTCTTTCCTTAAAAAACCCTTCACACAGCTTTCCCATATATGATATAATCCTGTGTGGAGTTAAAATGAAAAAAAATAACGACGAATTTATTCAATGTTCAATGATCGCAAATTTTTATTTTATTTTATTTGAATGCCAGTAGAATGAAATAACATAACTTTATAGAACCAACACTAACGTTTTTAATCATTCCGAATACTTTCGTAGCTGGGTAAGTAAATAAGTGGAGTTTTTTTTTTTAAATCCATCACATACAAATTACAATATTCCAAAATATTTGATTAAGATTTTATAAAAAGGTTATTGTATATCGAAAATTGAAATTGATGACCGTTCTGAAATTTTGCCTTACTTCAAATGCCGTTTACGATAATGGTGAGATTGGCGATATAATCATAGCGTCCTTTCGGTCATCTAGATAAAAGGCCATTTTATAACTCATCCATGAATCTGCCAATCATACTTTGGTAAGGATATATACAGAATGTTTCATATCTGGCAGAATTAAAAAATATATATTTTGGGAAGAAATAGGGTATACTGTGTAGATACGGTGCAATTTGGAAACGTTTTGTGTATATTAGTAACAAAATGTATAACTTTCGGGATATTGGTGAAAATCTGATGTTTTTCTCCGCGGAGAAAAACGAGTATTACTAATTTATTTAAAATATCTTCAAAGTATTGGTTATCCGGTTAAAAACGGGTTGGCAGGCCATTTCCTGAAAAACTTTTATTGAATTCTTAATATATCGGAACACGTGTTCATGCACCTGCATTTGCCTTGATAACATATAAGCGCATTTAAGACATGTATTTATATTAAATGGCTAAAAGTGAAACATACTCCAAAATAATATTATGTCACTCAAACTGTAACATTTTTTTTATCTTTCCAAACATACCACGCATTTATGTCTTTATGACCTATTAATAACCCCACCACCCTATCAGTTGTCTAACATAGGTTTTTTTTTCTTTGTGGCTCATCTATACCCAAGGTCTAAGGTAATGTCCGCAGAAAGTGCCTCGCGAAAGACATCAATAACTTAAATAAACTTTTCTTTGTCACACACTTTTCCAATTATTTCTCCTGACGCGTCGGCGGACAGTTTCCAATTAAGTGGGTTTAAAGTCGAACATGAAAAATCGCTTAGCAAACTGTTTCCGTCGATTCGACTCGTTGCGTCAATATATATCTAGGAGTAACTAAAATACATATATTTTTAATTCAATGGTTGAATATGATTAGGTATACTATAGTATCTCTGGTGACTTTGAAATGATTGTACTTATGTAATATGTCTAACATAAATAGTTCTAAATGGTACGGGCTGTTCGAATTTCAAATTAAGGCGACACAAAATTAATAACGGGACGCTCACATTTTAATTATGTATACATGGACGAGTTGTCAAGTCGCCTGGACATCAGAGCGGGCTGTCGTGTTAACAGTATATGTATGAATCATATAAGCTACGCGGACGACATGATCCTCCTAGCTCCGTCGATCAAGGGATTAAGATTACTCCTAAACACTTTTGAAGAATATGGAAAACAGCATAATATGATGTACAACCCGAAGAAGACGGAATTGATTGCGTTCCACCACGGAAAAAGTCAAGATACAAGTAAGATGCTCCCCGTATACCTTAACGAGGCAAAAATTAATACATGCTCGAACGTGAAATACTCGGGGCACATTATTAATGAAGACTTATCGGACGATGGTGATATCGAACGACAAAGGAGAAGCCTAAGCATAGTGTCTAATATGTTTGCCCGCAGATTTTGCAAATGCAGCAATACCGTTAAAAAAATATTGTTCAACGCATTCTGTACTGGCCTGTATACGTGTGAGAGATGGTGTCACTACCGAACTTGCTCGATGGAACGACTCCGAATTCAATATAATGACGCCTGTAGAATAATATTTGGATACCGAAGATACAGCAGGGCATCGACAATGTTCACGGAACTAGGACTGAATGGATTTGCCGGCCTGATGAGACACCGGGTCACTGGAGCCAGGATGCGGCTAATGGCCTCCGCCAACACGTTGGTGACCGCAGCCTACCAGCACCAAGCGCCACTCCTGAGTGAGCGCTGGGCCCAAGCGCACTCAAGACCACACCCTGCATAGTTGTCCTTATTTGTTAATTTATTATATGTATTATTAAAAAAAAAAAATATGTGTATATCTATATGGGACGTGTGGAACTGCACTAACCTCCCCACATTCTGTAAATAATAAATAATAATAATTGGATGACTTGTATAGCGCCGTTTTTGTGCAAAATCACCTCAAGGGCGCTGATTATTATTATTTTTTTTTTCTGATGACCTTATTACTAGAATCTAGAAGGTTTTATGAGGGATGCCTAAGGATGTAAGTTATTTATATTTAAGATTAATAAAAACAGGACCTTATTATGAAAATAAACGGTTTGAAATTTTTATATAACGTTTTTCAATTATAAAATTAGTAAGCACCAGATTTTAATTTTTTAGACAATAAATTAGTTGATTCCCGAGAGATCCCTCTAAAAATATTTGTGAATTTAGTAATACGTTTATCAAAAAAAAAAAAAAAAAATCTCACCGAAAGATCGATTTTCTAGGGCTGCTAGGGCAAAATCGACAAATCGACGAATATTGTGTTTACACGTCTTCATCACTTATGTCGTTAAGATTTCCATTATATTTAAGAGATTTTATAGGGAAAATTCAACAGCAGGTCTCTGCGATACACCAGAGCCGCAGAGTCGCATACATTTATTCACGGTTGCTTCACATACGTCGTTAAGATTCTGGACTTATTTTAGGGTATTTTCTCGTTTTAAGGCTATTTCAACTAATTGAATGTTCATACCATTAATAATATATAATGAGAAAAGAAATGGAACAACGAACCTTGATATTGAACATGTTAAGTGTAATTGTATATTCGTATTGTTATTTATTCAGTTAAAAGTTTTTTTCACTATTATTGATGTTGTTGTATTTTTTTCGTTTTAGCTTTCCGTTTACTTTTTCCAGAAGTGTTTTTAATTCAATAGAGTTATCAGTAATGAATCTTATGTTTTAGAGCAATTTATCAAAGAATTTTATTCCAAGGTATTTGTAGTTCTGTTGACACAACATTTTTTCAGATTGTTGAACTCGGCAACAAGTATTTTTGCCTGCGACTTTTGTGTTTCTGAATGATGTGGTTTTAGTTAAATTGGATTACATTCTTTTCTGGAGTCACTAGGTACATAAACGTAATATTAAATATTCTGAATTTAAATTCTTTAAGGCGATGCACTACGTCGTGTGATATTTTAAATTGAGCCGCTATCAATAACAACCCTTACGTAGATGGCGATAAGGTTTAAATTCCCGCTTAACACCATCCGCCTGTTTTCGTTTATGCAAGAAAAAAACATGGCCAAAAAGTGCTTTTTATTTTATTTTATGGATGTTCAGGCATAAATATTTAATTTTTTTCCGATCATTTTATAAATAACTTAATTTGCCACATTATACAATAAAATCATAACCGAAAATGGGTTCGTAAATAGGAGATTTTGAACTTAAAAGCAGTTTTCATAGGCCTTATACATTATTTTTTCTGGGCTTATAAAAAGACTTATCTAAAAAATACTCGATTATTTCAAAGGCCAAGATGTATTCTGTTAGCAGTATTTAATTAGTATCTGAAACATTTCTAAGCGACCAAATTTTCAAACCAAAAACACATGATTTTGCATTAATACGTATGGCATCGCCTTAAACCTTATTCATTTTTGTTGTTTTTAATTCAAGAACATACTTACTACGAAATTATTTTTTAAATGCATTTTATAGATACTTTTCTAATTATATATATTTTTTTAAATTTAACTATTCAACTCAGCAAGTTGGGTCGTGAAGGTTTATTGTTATAGAATAGGGATAATGTAATTACGCAGTTTGGGCACCCATGACCTGGACCTAGGTATTATTATTTTTTTAATATTTATACAACTTATACTTTCAGCATTACACTTGCGTAAGACAACCTTTCAGCAACTTTGTTTGAAATGACTTTAACCTTGTAGGTTGACCAGATTTGAATAGCCAGGCACATTACAAATCCTTCCTCTTTACACCTCATTTCCTTCAAGTTCATAACTTACCCCGATTGGGGATGCCACTGGTTCCAGACGGTTGTAACAGTTGGGACTCTTGTTCAAAGAATACTTCAAGATTGATTGTTCACTTCATGTCGTATTTCAGATTTTTTGCACGTTTGCGTGGTGAAATCAAATATTATGTATTATACTACGCCACATGCTATATTCATAATACTCTCCTACGTCCCATGCCATTCGTAAAGTCATATTTCATGACATACGCCATTTATCTGGTTCACATCAGTCATCAGTTCCGCCACTCAGTTACGACAGGGCTTCTCTTTTCTTGTTCCCTTTCATTAAACATTCCACGACATTGTTTTTTATGGGATCTACGCTGCCAACATAATTCTTCCATGAGATAAGATACAAGAAGGTACCTCAATTATATTAAATGAGATAACGTTTTTCATATATAAATCCAGAAGGTTTCACAGAAAAAAATTTGCGTTAAATAAGGGTGGAGACAAAGTACCAAAAATAAAGAATCTGCTTTTATATAGATGTAAGAATGTCTAAACGATAAAACTTCAATATCTTGTTACGCCATTTGTCGTACTATAATAATAATAATATTTGGATGTTTTGTATAGCGCCGTTTTTGTCCAAAATCACCTCAAGGACGCTCTACAAATATATTATACATTTCTACATTGATCTATGTTATTACTAACTATATATGGAGATAATAACCAGTACAATACTTACCTGGTAGGTCACTTGAGATTAACACTTAATTAACTTTAACTAATTGTTAATTAGCGAAATTTAGATACAGGAATTTGGGAAATAATTGGATATAACAGAACTTTCTCTCAGGAATGGTAGGTATATTAAAAAGGTAAGTTTTTAGTTTAGACCTGAATTCTGTTGAACTTCTTAGTTCCGGAGGGAGTTTATTTTAAACCTTCGGTCCAGATCCTATATCTATATAATATATACGAAATGGAACCATTGGGGTTAAAACGAATACGTGTTTTTTCTATGAGATCGAAAAGAAATTTTCGATCAATGAATTAATGAATGATTTATTTATTGTCAAGACTTAGCTGAAAGCTGGAGCACCCGAATGCCCGGTGTTTATTTGGCTTTAAAGAGTGGATAAGGGGGATGGGGTGGTTTTTTGAAATCTTATGTAGACAGTGTAATGTTCTCGCCTTTTCACCATTTTCTTTTACTTGTTTAAAACAATATAAAATTTTCTTCTCTCTTGGCTATGATCGATACTTCTTTTTTTTTTTCTAAGGCTTTGCATATGTGTTCGCAGGGATGGAAAATTCCTCCCCTACAACACATAAGCCTCCATGAAAATTGGACCCTTAATTTCTTTGATAACTTCAGAAAGCTACTTAAAGCTCTCTTGTACTATATATCTTTATAGACATATGTACTTAACTAATTAATACGTTATTTACGATCTTGAACGCAAATATACCCGTATTTATATTGTAATTAAATTCCATCAAACGTTGTGTAATTTTTTTGATTTATGATATAGGATTTTAATTACTTTCATTTTGTGGTAACCCCCTTGGTTCTGATCGAGGTGTTGAGTTTCACAATTTAATTGGTCTTACCATTGCAAACCTAGACTTACATGAATTCCCTGAATGAGCTAACTTTCCTAATGTAATTATTGATTCCCTGCACCCTAACAAAATCGTAGTTAAACGCTGATAAAAGATATTATACATGTTTATTTGGACAGATAATTGAATATAACTCAAATGGTTAATTGTTAGTAAATTTGATTTTGGTAAACTCTTGTGTCTGTTTGGCGCCACTCCTTTTTGATTCTGCTGCTATAAGGTACATGTAGAGATTGATTTAGTAGGTTAATGTAATTAGTTAATTGCATATTTGACGAACTCGGAATAGCCCATTTGCTGGCATAATTTGGCTCCAAATCCTCCTGCAAGTAAACGAGATGATCGTGAGTCAACAAGAAATTTGCACAATCCTTTGACACGGTCCTTTGATTGATACCTAAGTTATCGCGTCCCAAAGAACCTTCCACGTCATCATGTACTGCCTTCAAGTTTCCCCTCGGGTCTCGATACCTCCAAATTCCATCTCCTCCAAGGTCTACTATTTACTTAGGGCGAACCGGTTTCGTCCTATATACAATCATATACTCACGGTTGGTGTGGACTTACGGGTCGTGAATCCTCATTCCACGTTTAAAAGAGAATGCGAGAGTGGTCTACCGACCTAAATGCAAGCTGTATGCAGGTCCGCATTCTCCAGTAAACAGTACATACGAATAAATATATGTATACATACAGTTTGGGAAAGGTTTATAACTCGCAATACGAGGCTATCTACCCCGCATTCCGAGCTCGGATCTCGCACGAAGAGTTCTGCGAAACTCTAGGATTGGTAACCGAATATATACGTACTAATAAGGTTATACTAATAAATACTAGTAGAATAAGAAATTATTTGATAGTTTGTTTTGGAGAGCTATCGAACTCCAGGCTTTTTGTTTGGTTTTGACGTTTTTATTTAAGAGAATCGTCATCTCTATTTGGTTTGGTCAATGGTCTTGTTGTAGGAGCGACCACTGCCTCCTGTTTGATGAACTGTATTTGTTTTAAACTTTACCTCCAGGTTTCAACATTAATTTCGTTCATCCTATCCCGTGATTTCTCAATTGTTTCAAGTAATTGATTGCCACATAAGAGGGTACACGACTCTCAACTGTCTCTGGCAACTGATGGGATCTATGCGAACACTCCATCAATAATGTTCAAATGTTTCGTATAATATTTCTATATAAATCTTACTAACCCGTGATTTTTCAATTGTAGATTGTGAA
This sequence comes from Hesperophylax magnus, assembly GCA_026573805.1. Lineage (NCBI taxonomy): Eukaryota > Metazoa > Arthropoda > Insecta > Trichoptera > Limnephilidae > Hesperophylax > Hesperophylax magnus. Next base: position 12,861,066 of record JAIUSX010000049.1, read on the forward strand.
TGGTAGGTAATTGTAAACACGCGGCTCCCAGCTGTTTCAAGTAACTAATAAAAATCTATGCGACTATCTAATCAATGGTATTCAAATGTTTCGTGTAATATTCGATATAAATCTTGCTAACCCATGATTTTTCAATTGTAGATTGTGAATGATAGGTATTTGTAAATGACCCATATCGCTGCACATTGCACAATGACATCCTGATGGTTATCCTTATAACCCTGATAAATTATCTAGTTACGGCCAAGGTCGTTTTCAAACCATGCGGTTGACCCAGATCTTTGGTGTCTCTATTTGTAAACAAATCGAATAATATAAACACCTTCTTTGACACACTAACCTAAATGTGAGATTTGTTTATTTTAAAATTCCTTAGAAGTCATATGTGCCTCTTTACTTTTATTGTGCGTTGTTAATTTAAATATTTTTAAATCCTGTATTGAAGTTAAACCATTTTTCATTTTCCGAATTTAGTAAATTTACTAGAAGTTAGGTGAAAATTAAATATAAATATATATATATATATATATATAAGTACACATATCTCGATTGTCAAAATATGTTAAAAAAAAAAGAGTACATATATTAATAAATAAATATAAAATATATGATTCTACATAGTCTGGAATATTAATAAATACATATTTTCTTTTTCAATAAAGTAGATATGTCCATAGGTAGGTATCTAAGAATCGCTACCATTTCGATGCTTCGATTAATAAGTAAAATACATATATATAAATACATTACTCATATATTTATTCTTTATATACAATATATTACTTTATTTTATATAAATAAATACATAATATACATATATTAATGTGTAATGCTTTGTTTTGTTGTTTTTAATAATTTAATTGATATACCATAATCAGCTGTATCTCCTCACTCCTAGGTCCTGAAAATTATTTATAAAAAGAAAACTTACCCCCCGTCAAGGTATTTCCGGTCGGGTGTACACAACAACCTTGATGAAGAAATCCTACCTAATTAATTGTATTTTTCAACTAATTTCAAAATAAATCTTTTCGACTATTTATTCCTATTTAATATTTTATTCTCGCTTGAATCATATAAATTAGCTGATATTTAATTTTTCTTCCGAACGAAATCCTAATTCAGAAAACCCGTTGATTTAATAACACTTTTCTAGTTTAGGCTTTTGAATGATAGCTGTTTCAAATTCCTTTTCGAAATGATAGACTGATGATTAAAATTCCGGTTAAAACGACAAACACTTTTAACACTGTCGCTATACGCACGATGGATTTTAATTGAACAATTTATTAATTCTAAATTTCATTTTATATAAATTGATAAGAAAATTTATTCCGAATTGTGCAAACTTTTAATTAAACTCGACTCTTAATAAATTAATTTTTTTTCTAACTGTTAATTTTAGAACAAAGGTTTAAACGTTTATTATTATCGAATCCTTTTTTTTGTTTTTGTGTTTCTTTTAACCTAAGATGAAGTATTTACTATTAATAATTTTAAACAAAATTATAATCTATTTTTAAATATCAATTCACGAGCACATCCACTTTAATTTAACGATAACAAACTCTTAAGTTTAATTTGAATGTCTTCACTTTGAATGAAATAATTATTTTTAAATTTTAGTTAAATTCTTAATTCCGTAATCACTTTCTGCACTTCACTTAACACTTTTAAGCACTGAGTTTAAATTATATTTATTTTCACTGTTTAACCAAATTAAATTTCACTGACTCTAGCACTTGTATTTTTCACAAAATTTTCCTAAGTCCAGGGGCTTATTTAAAATTTAACACTTAAAGATTTTTCACTGTTAATCCTACCAAAGACGTAGTACTGCCACGTAACAACTTTTCGAATCCTCGGCGCGACTGCCTCCTGACTGATGTGTTCCATCTTTTATATCCCTCTCAGGTCCCAAAAGACGTATCTGAATTTCTCTTGATGCTTAATTCTATTTCCTATCAACTCGTAAATCCGAACACCCCTTCCCCTAATTTCGATCGTTCTTCCATAAGATGTTCTGCTTTCCGGCTCAAGGCGGTGGCCAGTTTCCATCTCACAAATCTAAATCGATAGGGTCCGAATCGGGTAAGTCTGTGTTAATCGCCCAAGCTTCCTTTGTCCTGTGTTCATACAAAATGTAGTTAAATTCTCATGATTTTGTGTTCCTTTTTTTCTCAATTTGCGATAGGTCCGTCCTCAATAATATATATATACATCTCAATTTTATGCATCTCGTGCGAAAATTGTTTAAATCCATGTCGAAATCTTTACTACGCATTTTTGAATTTCGATTTGTTTAAATTCTACTTAATTTTATTGTTACTTATATGAGCTTTTCCATTTCCACCCGTACTCTCTATCTCCCTGTGTCGCAGATTTGAGTTTTTCCTTTATCTTTGAATTTTATATTTATCCGCGACGTTTTCTTGCACAATTTCTTCTTGATTCTTATGTCATTTCTCATAACTCTTATAATTACTCATTTTCCAAGTCGTATTTATTAATTTCACGGATAAATTCGAATTGTATCGCTTTTCTCCACATGGATCATTCCTATCTCCGTTCTTTACCTTCCTTTTATCTTTTCTTCACTTTTCCCGATGTGTGTGGTCTCCAGGAAAATTTCATACTTCATTTATTATTAATTAATATATAGTTTTCCACACTTCTACGGGAGATATACCTAATTAGACTCTGGGATATCTGTCATTTTTAATGTTTTACCCAATCTCCGCCCATTCTCCATCCCTCACTTACAAGATTTCACATAAATTATACGTCTGGACATATGTTTACGTCTCAGATTTTATGTACTACGGCCGTAAATTTAGTTTAATTTTAGAGCCATTAGTTTTAATCTCTTTTCCTAATCTAAATACTTCATAAGCCCAACGTTAAAGTTAATCGCTTTTTCTAATCATTTATTACCTTAACGTAAATAAAAACCATGTTCGGATTTCGATTGTTTACCCTTCAAAATATACATGAGACCGCCAACCTTTTATCTTGTTTCGATCCCTCCGTAATATTGGGTAACTCCAATATATATCTAACCTAATAATTATGTAAAATGTCTACTTTTCCTGAATCTAATCTATCGCTATATGTTTTAGTTTTTCTGTCTTCTTCTGATACTCGATTTTCACGTCCCTAGGACCTTCGTAGCAGTCCAAAATCTCTATATTATCCTTCCATCCGGTCGCCGCACTTTCTAAAATGTCTATTTTTTTTGCGAGATTTTCATTCAAGATTGATTTACCAATATGTCCGTTTCATCTTAAATTGATAACGATTAATTTCCATTGTTTCAACACTCACTCCTCTCTTTAGTACGATTTTTATCGAACATGACACCCTCCTTCTATCATAAATAATTGCACTACAGTTGAAATTCCGCCAGTAACTTTCCTTTGCTTTTCCCGTCCTTTTTTTATACTATCACGTTTATAATTTTTTTCATTGCATTTTTGTGTGTGCGCTTTACAACCTGTAAAACTTCCAAGCACCGATTTCAATGGTTCGATACCCCATAAATGTCTCAGTTATTGTAAACATTCCAGGAGTTTGTCACCTTGAAAGTCGATGTTGACCCTAAAGTGCGTTCACCTCCAATTTCTGTGAGAATCGAAATGTCGTTAATTATCTTTTTTATTGCCTGATCCACAGTTCATTCCTTTGTCTGCATTTGATGTACGCCTCTTCGTTCACTGATTGGTTACTCAAAATTTTATAGCTCTTTGTTCAGATCTATTGGTTGACAAAATTCAATGTTTATTTTGAAGCCTCAAAAGGGGGTTCCTAGTCGTTCCTAGACGATTTTAATGACCTCTGTGTTTATACTATAGAATCTCAACATAATTCCAACTATTACAGGGGCCTACTGAAAAACAAACTGAATCAATTTTAACCTCAACAGATGTCGCTAGAATGACGGTTTTCATTAATAATTTGTATATTTTTTAGCAGCTATGGTTTATCTGTTTTTCACTGTGATTTAAGCCTTTCATCACAGTTCCCCCTCTGAACTCAATTTGCTGTGGCTAACGTTGTATACTACTTTAGACATCGAAATTGTGTTCAAATGTAGTCTAGCTATTCTCCCCCCCCTCGTTCTGTTATTCCTTTTCCTACATCACTTCCTGTTATTTCCTTTCTCTACCTCACTCTATCATTCCCTATCTCTCTCTCCATTCTGTTATTTCCTTTCTCCCCCCCCCCTCATTCTGTTATTCCCTATCTCTCTTTCCATTCTGTTATTTCCTTTCTCCCCCCCCCTCATTCTGTTATTCCCTATCTCTCTTTCCATTCTGTTTTTTCCTTTCTCCCCCCCTCATTCTGTTTTTTCCCTATCTCTCTTTCCATTTTGTTTGGATTGTTAACAACCTTGACTCTGAATCTCATTGTATTTTCTATTTTCTTTTCGCGTAGATTTTTATTTTATGGAATTTCTCTAATTTTGATAAACTCAAAATTAATCTCTTTTTTTTTTCTGGGAAAAAACACGCCCCTCGACTCGCGTGTTTAGGTGGTCCTCAACCTGGTTGGACTAAGACCTCCCTTACAATGATTCAGATAAAGATTGTTTGCAATCTCGCGGTCTATTGACCAACTGAAAAGTGGATGGTCTCTTGGTGTGCAAATAATTTTTCGTTTTGTTTTTGTTTTGTAAGTATGATAATTTTTGTGAAATATGTATCTTTGCACGACCTCACCCAATCCAAAAATCAGTGGTATACATGTTTCATTTAAACTTTTCCAGCATTTTTTTTTTCTTATTCGCAAATTTTTTTTTTTTTTTGTGTAATTTCTAATTGTCTTTTCATAGATCATTCAAACAAGTTGTTCTAGCCTAGGTGTTACCCACCCTAATTTTTAAATTTCATAAATGTTCTTAACTAAACTCCAATTTTCTCATCGTTCCTGTTTCCTTTTAAATTTTTTTTTTTTTGAAAATTTAACCTAACCATATCGTAATTCTAATGTTCCCTTTTTATCTTTACCTAATGTCTACTCTAAATCTATAGATAGCCTTATTTCAAGTTTTCAAAAAAAAAAAAAAAAAAAATCTAACTCTATGCATTGTCAATTTAAAATCTTGTTTTATAAAACGTACCCTATCCTATTTATAATATATGTATTTTTTTTTGTTCCTTTTGTGGGTATATAACTCCCATACGCTTTCCTTCTGTGTTCTTACTTATCTAACAAAATTTTCCTACACACTAACACACAATTTTTTTTCCTAAACTAGAAAATCAATATTATCGAAAAAATTTTCCTCTTACTCTATTAGTAAATTAGAATATGATTGTCGCTTATTAAGAGATTTGTTCACTCAACCTTAAAGACTTAAGGACGACCCGCCCCTCGCAAACGAACTGATAGTCTAATATTTTAGTGATTTTCTTTCTCCTTAAATTATATCGTATCCTAACAGATTTTAAATTTTTCTCAATCGTTTATTTATTTAAGGTTTCAAATATTTGTAAATTTCGCATTTTATTCGTTGATTTCCACTATCTCTAAACTTGGTTTTTGTTCCTTATTACATGTATAATATTTCGCTAAATGAATTGCGCTATAATCTCCTTTTATTTCCCGAGTTACCGGATCAATTAGCGTATACGTGTTACTATAAACTTCTGATCCAATTACATAAGGTCCATCGTAAAGCAGATTGAATTTTTTTATTTCTTTTTTGAGTAGGTTTGATTGTGTAAATTTTTTCAACTTGACCAGGGTCCCAATCTCATAAGTTATTAATCTTTTGTTGAGATTATAGTATTTCTGTCGATTTGCAGCGCTTTTCTCTAAATTTTTCCGTGCTGCTAGTCTTATTTCATTTATTGTTTTCGTAGATTTTCCGCAGCCTTGAGTATACCTGTCTAAACTATAAGTTGGTGATTTCCCAAAAGCTATTTCATTAGGTGAAAATCCTGTTGAACAGTGTATCGAATTATTGTAGGTTTGTTCTATTTCTTTAAGGAAAGCCGCCCACTTGGTATGTTTTTCGTGACAATAAATACGGAAAATTCTACCTAATTCTTTATTCACGCGCTCTGTTATGTTCGGTCCGGGATTTCGTATTGAAGTATGTACGATTTGTATGCCCATCCTATTTAAGTTGCTTTCCCATTTCTTCGATGTAAATTGAGATCCGTTGTCAGTTAACAAGGCATCTATTTGTATTGTTTTATTAAAATCCTCTACACAATTTAACACGGTCTTAGTACTTGCTATCCTCAATTTATATAATTTTACAAATCTACTGAATGAATCTTGGATCACGAAAATGAATCTAACCCCTCCTATTCCTCTCGGTAAAGGTCCGTATAAATCTGCCATAGCTAATTGTCCTACTTCTTTGGTAATTATGGATTTACTCGGCCCTACAGTTGGTCGAATTTCGCGCTTCGCCAGCTGACAAAGGTGACACCCTCTCACTATGCGTTTTATCTCTCGGTGCATGCCTGGCCAATAATACCTATCTCCCAAAGCTATCCCTGTTTTAAAAACTCCTCCGTGTCCGATTTCTAAATGTATCATTTTTATTAGTTCTTCAGTCAACTCTTGTGGTACTGCTAACACCGTTTTGTTTAGCCCTGTTGTGTAATATAAAGTCTTGCCTATTTTTTTATAATTTTTTAAATACCTATTAACATTTTTTGTCGGCGGCCCAAATTTTCCCTTGCGCAAATATCCGAAAATTTCTCCCAAAAATGTGTCTTGTTTCTGTAGTTCAGTTATATTTTCTAAGTGTTTCCGAATCTGTTGTCTACCTTTAACTGCAAAAGCTGCTATCTCTGGGCACGTGTTTTTCTCCTCCTGTACATTTTTTGCATCACAAGAATAACGAGATAAAATATCAGGCCCTATATTTTCCTTCCCTTTGACGTACTCTACAGTGAAGTTAAATTGATTTAAATATAAAATCCACCGTGTTAGTCGGCCACTGTACATCTTCCAGCTCTTTAAAAATGTCAATGCTTGATGATCCGTCCTAATTATTAAGTGTACTCCTCTTAAGTATGTCTCAAATTTGTGTAAAGCATATATTATCGCCCATAACTCTTGTTCTGACGTGGTCCATTTCAACTCCGGTCCTCTTAAAGCTTTGCTAATAAATCCAATAACGTGGTGATTTCCTTCCTCATCCAACTGATATAATTCTCCTCCTATGGCGAACCCCGAACTATCTGTCTGTAAATAATAAGTACTATTTGGGTCATGATGATGTAAAATAACTGTCTCTAAAAATAATGTTTTCACCCTCTCGAATGCGCGCTGTTCTGAGTCACCCCATCGCCAGGTTCTATTTTTCTGAAGTAAATCGCACAAAACCCGTGTTGTTTCCCCATATTTATTCGCGAATCTACGGTAATAATTACAAAGTCCTAGAAAAGCTCTAACTTGTTTTATTTTCTTGGGTACCGGAAAATTTTTTATAGCATCAATCTTTTCCGGATCCATTTGAACTCCCAAAGGCGTTATAATATGTCCTAACATACGTACTTCTGTGAATAAAAATTGACATTTTTCAAGTTTACAAGTCATGTTTGCTTCCTTTAACCTCTCAAGTACCGCGTTTACATGTTCAAAATGATCTTCTTGACTACCACACGTATATATTATTAAATCATCTAAGTAATTAGCGCAGAATTCCCTCACCCCTGGTCCTAGAATTTTGTCCATTCCTCTTGAAAAACTCCCTACTGATGTTTTTAACCCCTGCGGTAATACCTTGTATACGTAAGATTTTCCATTGTATACAAACCCAGTATACTTGCGACTTTCTGGACTGATAGGTATTTGAAAGTAAGCTGAATTTAGATCTATTGTGGTTATGAATTTTACACCATGAAAACGCTGTATAATTTCTGAAGTTAATGGTGGTTTTTCTACTTCCGCCTGCATTCTGGTGTTTAAGAATCTAGCATCTAAGAGTATCCTAACCGTCCCATCTTTTTTCAAGGTAAATGTTAGAGGACTAGAAAACTGCGTGGCCTCTCTACTGATGATTCCTAATGACTCCAATTCTCTAATCTTTTCATCAATCTTATCCCTGTAAGCAAAAGGTACTGGGTAGGATCGCTTAACGAAAGGCGTCTCGTCCGTCATTCTTATTTCGTGAGTGTACAAAGTAGTTAGGCCCGGTTTGTCTATAAATACATTCTTATGTTTAATTAAAATCTTTTCTAACCCTTCTTTTCCTTTTGAATCTAAATTTAACTCGGACACAAAGGTCGTTATTCTACTCTCGAGGCACGCCGTATTATTTATTTCAGGGTTTACTTCAATATTAATTATTTTTCCACTTGTGCAATTTTGATTTCTAATCTCGTGTTTAGGTTTCCTATGAATTACGGTTGAATTTACTAACTCTATTTCCTTCTTCCCATTTCCTGTTTTTATTTTTAACTTTCTGTTTTCTCCACATTTAAATTCAGCTGTATATTCGTCTAACCAGTTGATACCCAATATAATTGGCCTAATTAACTTTGGTATTATTAAACACGGCGTATTTATTATAACATCTCCAAATCGCAATGGTACTAAAACCAACCTAGATATTCTCTGACTTTTATGTCCTATCGCTACTTTAATTTGTATAGTGGTTACAGGCATAATAGGATAAAGTGTTTGGTCATTTAAATAACTTTCATAAAATTCTTGAGAAACGCACGTGATTTGACTCCCGGTATCTATTAGACAATGAACTTCCGTGTTATCTATCTGTGCTTTGGCTTCCGGTAATAACGGTAAAGTGCTACCCTTTTCTACTTCCTCATAATCTCTGTCTTCGAAAATGTTGTTGAACCCACTAATTTCCCTTCTTGTTTTCTCTTCGTTCACTTTCAATTGATTCCATTCATCCGTTATTTGTTGTAAAGAATTGACACATACTTCCACATCTATTTCCGCTTCCGTTCTCGTTTCTTCCGCTCCATCCTTTCGTCTTCTCACATTCCTTTCTGCTTTTATTGGAACAGTCATCCCTTGTTCATTTCTTCCCAATCCTTTCATTGGATTCCACCCCCATTTCATCATAATCTTCAATGCAGTGTTGTGTTTTGGTGCCGGCGTCCCTCTCCCTGTGTGAGTCGTATTCATGAGGGCTAATGAATCAACCCTCGGCCGTTTCCCGAATTGTTTGCGATTACTAACTCCTTGCCGCTTGTAGTTTTTGTAGAACCTCCCTGTGAAGATGTCGTAGCTTCTGCACACTTACTGCAGCTAGCGCCTCCTTCCACACTCTCTATTGCGTGAATTCTCTTCTTTATAGCGTGATAACGGTCACGGTATTTGTCCTTCTTGTTGATCTCCTCCCCACTCCTTTTCTTTGTGTTCCGTTCTTCCGGTGTGCAAACCATTGTATCTAGTTTTCGAAGAAACTCAGCAGCGACAATCTCATCTCCTGACTGCCCTGAAAACCATAGCGATTGAACATCTTTAGGGTAATGTCTCATAATCTCGTCAACTACGCCCAACGGTGTCTCGGTAATTTTTAATGCTTTCGCTAAATCCCAATAATTTGCGAAATGAGTGAGCATGGATATATCTCTCTTGGAATCATATACCCCTTCCGCAAGACGACGGCGAACCTCATTCTTCTTTATATCTCCCCAATAGGTAGCTAAAAAATCTCTTTCGAAATCCAACATTGTTTCCCATCGCTTGTTGTATAACTTGGCCCACGTTTTTGCTTCTCCCTTCAAATTTTCCCGTACGACAATTAATGGATCTGTACGTTTAACTTTTCTAGTGTATTCTTTTAAATCTTCTAAGAAACTTATGGGGTTTTGGTTTCCACCGGAAAATGAAGGTCGTTCCTGCTGCGGTAGCATTTCCACTACTTGGAGAACGTTTTTCGGCGCACTATCCTCTCCTGTCACCGCCACTGTTGTTGGTCTTCCTAATTGTTTCTCAAGTTCCTGCATTTTATCAACAAGCGGTGCTAAAGCTGCTTGAATTATTGTAGTAATATCTCCGATGTTCACTGTTGACGTCCCAGCTGTAGCATTTTCCTCGATTGCCGTCACTAAAGCTTCTGTTTGCCTCCCCATTCCACGTTTTCCCACCATTTTCTTAGATCTTCCGAATGTTACCGGCTTATGTATCTATTTTTTTTCTTACTAAGCGACAACCTCAATATTCCTATTTTAATTTTCTTAATTATTTTATATATATGTTGCCTTTTTTATTCTATATATTTTTTTTTTCAAATTTTTCTCGTTTTTCTTATTTTTTTTTGTTTTTCTAGATTTTTCTTGTATTTTATCACCTGGCTGTTCCTGTAAAATTTCAAGTTCGTTTATGATTTTCACATCATCCTCTTGTATACACTTGCCTTGTTCGATATCCGACCTATTTTAAATTTTTTTACAATACCTATCAAGATGTTCCGTTTATCTATTTTCAATTTACAAAATCTATTAGGATTTTTTCAATGCCTAAAATGAATTTCCTTTTAATAGGTATATATACACATATATATAATCCCATCATAAACATTCGTCAACGACATTAAAAGTCTCGAGCCGACTCTGGATTGTATTTTTTTCTTTGAGATTGAAAGTCGAATTCTCAACTAACACTTTGTCTTTTCAAAACAACGTTTATTTGTTTGGCCCATACTTGAATTCCTTATCGAATCCATTGACTGGGTTCTCTGTGTCTTAAAATATGCCTCAATAGTCAACAACCTAACCTGAATGTCAACAAACTTATCATGAGTAAATCTTACGTTATTTCAACTTACCCGTTTATATGGTAAATTATATTATGTAAGATTAATCTTACCTCACAAAACAAAACATCAAATGTTTCACCCTCATTAATGACTCTGTCGATTATCGAGATTTGTGATCCTGACTAAATCTATCTACTCGTGCATTGGCGGCACGTAGAGCGATCATTTGAATTTAACACGTGGTCCTAATGATTAACTATGATTTAATACAATTACACTTTTCTATTTTGATATTATTGTTTTCATAGATCTACCTATCACACGATATGGGTGTAATATTTCCGTTATTTATTATGTTACAGATGGTCATAATAGATAACACCCCAACATGTCATAATAATTGTTTTTTCTTTTGTTTTATAATGATATTAATGTTAATCAAAAAAAAAAATATTTTTTTTTTGTTAATCAATTGCTATCAATCAATTTTATATTTTAAGTAATCATTATTTTTGTAAAACCAATGATATCTAGTAAGGTACATTGGGTGTTGTAATACATTAATCAATTTAATTTCTCTAAACCTTTCTATTCTTCTAATAAATCTGTCGAATGTCTAGTGATAAAAATAATAATATCTTTTCCTGACTTTGTGAATAATTTGTTAAGTACCACGGCCCGCCGCTGGTCTGTATTTTTGAATATAAGATAAACAATAATTGTTTACGTTAATACTCCACGATATCCGAATGCAATGTTTATGTTATATTTGTTCCAGCTATCTCGTTTTTGTGTCATTGTTTATTTAATCTCGACGTTTGTTATTTAATTTTTTGTTCCTCGGAGTGATACGTATTACTTAACGATGTTTCCGACTTTTAAGATATATAGATGTTTTTACGCCCGATGTTTATCTTATCAATTTTTTCGATGTTCTTTGTTTTCACAATAAGTTCGATGTTTTTCGGGCTTGTCTGTTTATTAAACTTGCTTCATATCAACATTCCGATCTGTTCGGTGAACCCAAAACATAAACAATGTTTTTGTTTACAGAACGCATTCCTTTTGACTGAATGACATCATTAACCTACATATCCTTTGTTTTTGTTTACATTATCGTATGAAAGGAATTTTTTATTGACTCTTAAGTTCACGGTCATTTGAATGAACACATTTTTATTTATAAGGACACTTTTTGTGTTATAAGTTTATTCGTTAACACATTCTTTTTGGATTTATTGTTTATTTACGTTAATCTATTATTATTTTTTTTTATTTCACTGTGTATTTATGTAATGTCGCACTTTTCTGATTTTTTTTTTTTTGTTAATTCTTTAATTAATTACGTCCTATTTATTATTATTATTTTCTCCGTTTTTGCAATAGGTTGACCAATAAAACCTTTTTTTTTCCAATCTTATAAAACCTGAACCTCCTGGTCACGGCACCAGTTGTAATGTTCTCGCCTTTTCACCATTTTCTTTTACTTGTTTAAAACAATATAAAATTTTCTTCTCTCTTGGCTATGATCGATACTTCTTTTTTTTTTTCTAAGGCTTTGCATATGTGTTCGCAGGGATGGAAAATTCCTCCCCTACAACACATAAGCCTCCATGAAAATTGGACCCTTAATTTCTTTGATAACTTCAGAAAGCTACTTAAAGCTCTCTTGTACTATATATCTTTATAGACATATGTACTTAACTAATTAATACGTTATTTACGATCTTGAACGCAAATATACCCGTATTTATATTGTAATTAAATTCCATCAAACGTTGTGTAATTTTTTTGATTTATGATATAGGATTTTAATTACTTTCATTTTGTGGTAACCCCCTTGGTTCTGATCGAGGTGTTGAGTTTCACAATTTAATTGGTCTTACCATTGCAAACCTAGACTTACATGAATTCCCTGAATGAGCTAACTTTCCTAATGTAATTATTGATTCCCTGCACCCTAACAAAATCGTAGTTAAACGCTGATAAAAGATATTATACATGTTTATTTGGACAGATAATTGAATATAACTCAAATGGTTAATTGTTAGTAAATTTGATTTTGGTAAACTCTTGTGTCTGTTTGGCGCCACTCCTTTTTGATTCTGCTGCTATAAGGTACATGTAGAGATTGATTTAGTAGGTTAATGTAATTAGTTAATTGCATATTTGACGAACTCGGAATAGCCCATTTGCTGGCATAATTTGGCTCCAAATCCTCCTGCAAGTAAACGAGATGATCGTGAGTCAACAAGAAATTTGCACAATCCTTTGACACGGTCCTTTGATTGATACCTAAGTTATCGCGTCCCAAAGAACCTTCCACGTCATCATGTACTGCCTTCAAGTTTCCCCTCGGGTCTCGATACCTCCAAATTCCATCTCCTCCAAGGTCTACTATTTACTTAGGGCGAACCGGTTTCGTCCTATATACAATCATATACTCACGGTTGGTGTGGACTTACGGGTCGTGAATCCTCATTCCACGTTTAAAAGAGAATGCGAGAGTGGTCTACCGACCTAAATGCAAGCTGTATGCAGGTCCGCATTCTCCAGTAAACAGTACATACGAATAAATATATGTATACATACAGTTTGGGAAAGGTTTATAACTCGCAATACGAGGCTATCTACCCCGCATTCCGAGCTCGGATCTCGCACGAAGAGTTCTGCGAAACTCTAGGATTGGTAACCGAATATATACGTACTAATAAGGTTATACTAATAAATACTAGTAGAATAAGAAATTATTTGATAGTTTGTTTTGGAGAGCTATCGAACTCCAGGCTTTTTGTTTGGTTTTGACGTTTTTATTTAAGAGAATCGTCATCTCTATTTGGTTTGGTCAATGGTCTTGTTGTAGGAGCGACCACTGCCTCCTGTTTGATGAACTGTATTTGTTTTAAACTTTACCTCCAGGTTTCAACATTAATTTCGTTCATCCTATCCCGTGATTTCTCAATTGTTTCAAGTAATTGATTGCCACATAAGAGGGTACACGACTCTCAACTGTCTCTGGCAACTGATGGGATCTATGCGAACACTCCATCAATAATGTTCAAATGTTTCGTATAATATTTCTATATAAATCTTACTAACCCGTGATTTTTCAATTGTAGATTGTGAATGGTAGGTAATTGTAAACACGCGGCTCCCAGCTGTTTCAAGTAACTAATAAAAATCTATGCGACTATCTAATCAATGGTATTCAAATGTTTCGTGTAATATTCGATATAAATCTTGCTAACCCATGATTTTTCAATTGTAGATTGTGAATGATAGGTATTTGTAAATGACCCATATCGCTGCACATTGCACAATGACATCCTGATGGTTATCCTTATAACCCTGATAAATTATCTAGTTACGGCCAAGGTCGTTTTCAAACCATGCGGTTGACCCAGATCTTTGGTGTCTCTATTTGTAAACAAATCGAATAATATAAACACCTTCTTTGACACACTAACCTAAATGTGAGATTTGTTTATTTTAAAATTCCTTAGAAGTCATATGTGCCTCTTTACTTTTATTGTGCATTGTTAATTTAAATATTTTTAAATCCTGTATTGAAGTTAAACCATTTTTCATTTTCCGAATTTAGTAAATTTACTAGAAGTTAGGTGAAAATTAAATATAAATATATATATATATATATATAAGTACACATATCTCGATTGTCAAAATATGTTAAAAAAAAAAGAGTACATATATTAATAAATAAATATAAAATATATGATTCTACATAGTCTGGAATATTAATAAATACATATTTTCTTTTTCAATAAAGTAGATATGTCCATAGGTAGGTATCTAAGAATCGCTACCATTTCGATGCTTCGATTAATAAGTAAAATACATATATATAAATACATTACTCATATATTTATTCTTTATATACAATATATTACTTTATTTTATATAAATAAATACATAATATACATATATTAATGTGTAATGCTTTGTTTTGTTGTTTTTAATAATTTAATTGATATACCATAATCAGCTGTATCTCCTCACTCCTAGGTCCTGAAAATTATTTATAAAAAGAAAACTTACCCCCCGTCAAGGTATTTCCGGTCGGGTGTACACAACAACCTTGATGAAGAAATCCTACCTAATTAATTGTATTTTTCAACTAATTTCAAAATAAATCTTTTCGACTATTTATTCCTATTTAATATTTTATTCTCGCTTGAATCATATAAATTAGCTGATATTTAATTTTTCTTCCGAACGAAATCCTAATTCAGAAAACCCGTTGATTTAATAACACTTTTCTAGTTTAGGCTTTTGAATGATAGCTGTTTCAAATTCCTTTTCGAAATGATAGACTGATGATTAAAATTCCGGTTAAAACGACAAACACTTTTAACACTGTCGCTATACGCACGATGGATTTTAATTGAACAATTTATTAATTCTAAATTTCATTTTATATAAATTGATAAGAAAATTTATTCCGAATTGTGCAAACTTTTAATTAAACTCGACTCTTAATAAATTAATTTTTTTTCTAACTGTTAATTTTAGAACAAAGGTTTAAACGTTTATTATTATCGAATCCTTTTTTTTGTTTTTGTGTTTCTTTTAACCTAAGATGAAGTATTTACTATTAATAATTTTAAACAAAATTATAATCTATTTTTAAATATCAATTCACGAGCACATCCACTTTAATTTAACGATAACAAACTCTTAAGTTTAATTTGAATGTCTTCACTTTGAATGAAATAATTATTTTTAAATTTTAGTTAAATTCTTAATTCCGTAATCACTTTCTGCACTTCACTTAACACTTTTAAGCACTGAGTTTAAATTATATTTATTTTCACTGTTTAACCAAATTAAATTTCACTGACTCTAGCACTTGTATTTTTCACAAAATTTTCCTAAGTCCAGGGGCTTATTTAAAATTTAACACTTAAAGATTTTTCACTGTTAATCCTACCAAAGACGTAGTACTGCCACGTAACAACTTTTCGAATCCTCGGCGCGACTGCCTCCTGACTGATGTGTTCCATCTTTTATATCCCTCTCAGGTCCCAAAAGACGTATCTGAATTTCTCTTGATGCTTAATTCTATTTCCTATCAACTCGTAAATCCGAACACCCCTTCCCCTAATTTCGATCGTTCTTCCATAAGATGTTCTGCTTTCCGGCTCAAGGCGGTGGCCAGTTTCCATCTCACAAATCTAAATCGATAGGGTCCGAATCGGGTAAGTCTGTGTTAATCGCCCAAGCTTCCTTTGTCCTGTGTTCATACAAAATGTAGTTAAATTCTCATGATTTTGTGTTCCTTTTTTTCTCAATTTGCGATAGGTCCGTCCTCAATAATATATATATACATCTCAATTTTATGCATCTCGTGCGAAAATTGTTTAAATCCATGTCGAAATCTTTACTACGCATTTTTGAATTTCGATTTGTTTAAATTCTACTTAATTTTATTGTTACTTATATGAGCTTTTCCATTTCCACCCGTACTCTCTATCTCCCTGTCGCAGATTTGAGTTTTTCCTTTATCTTTGAATTTTATATTTATCCGCGACGTTTTCTTGCACAATTTCTTCTTGATTCTTATGTCATTTCTCATAACTCTTATAATTACTCATTTTCCAAGTCGTATTTATTAATTTCACGGATAAATTCGAATTGTATCGCTTTTCTCCACATGGATCATTTCCTATCTCCGTTCTTTACCCTTCCTTTTATCTTTTCTTCACTTTTCCCGATGTGTGTGGTCTCCAGGAAAATTTCATACTTCATTTATTATTAATTAATATATAGTTTTCCACACTTCTACGGGAGATATACCTAATTAGACTCTGGGATATCTGTCATTTTTATTGTTTTACCCAATCTCCGCCCATTCTCCATCCCTCACTTACAAGATTTCACATAAATTATACGTCTGGACATATGTTTACGTCTCAGATTTTATGTACTACGGCCGTAAATTTAGTTTAATTTTAGAGCCATTAGTTTTAATCTCTTTTCCTAATCTAAATACTTCATAAGCCCAACGTTAAAGTTAATCGCTTTTCTAATCATTTATTACCTTAACGTAAATAAAAACCATGTTCGGATTTCGATTGTTTACCCTTCAAAATATACATGAGACCGCCAACCTTTTATCTTGTTTCGATCCCTCCGTAATATTGGGTAACTCCAATATATATCTAACCTAATAATTATGTAAAATGTCTACTTTTCCTGAATCTAATCTATCGCTATATGTTTTAGTTTTTCTGTCTTCTTCTGATACTCGATTTTCACGTCCCTAGGACCTTCGTAGCAGTCCAAAATCTCTATATTATCCTTCCATCCGGTCGCCGCACTTTTCTAAAATGTCTATTTTTTTTGCGAGATTTTCATTCAAGATTGATTTACCAATATGTCCGTTTCATCTTAAATTGATAACGATTAATTTCCATTGTTTCCAACACTCACTCCTCTCTTTAGTACGATTTTTATCGAACATGACACCCTCCTTCTATCATAAATAATTGCACTACAGTTGAAATTCCGCCAGTAACTTTCCTTTGCTTTTCCCGTCCTTTTTTTATACTATCACGTTTATAATTTTTTTCATTGCATTTTTGTGTGTGCGCTTTACAACCTGTAAAACTTCCAAGCACCCGATTTCAATGGTTCGATACCCCATAAATGTCTCAGTTATTGTAAACATTCCCAGGAGTTTGTCACCTTGAAAGTCGATGTTGACCCTAAAGTGCGTTCACCTCCAATTTCTGTGAGAATCGAAATGTCGTTAATTATCTTTTTTATTGCCTGATCCACAGTTCATTCCTTTGTCTGCATTTGATGTACGCCTCTTCGTTCACTGATTGGTTACTCAAAATTTTATAGCTCTTTGTTCAGATCTATTGGTTGACAAAATTCAATGTTTATTTTGAAGCCTCAAAAGGGGGTTCCTAGTCGTTTCTAGACGATTTTAATGACCTCTGTGTTTATACTATAGAATCTCAACATAATTCCAACTATTACAGGGGCCTACTGAAAAACAAACTGAATCAATTTTAACCTCAACAGATGTCGCTAGAATGACGGTTTTCATTAATAATTTGTATATTTTTAGCAGCTATGGTTTATCTGTTTTTCACTGTGATTTAAGCCTTTCATCACAACAGTGACTTTCCTTGACCCACTGACACTTTTATTTATAATGATATTGGGAATATTTAATAATGTGGTTATATAATTTTTTAAAGTATTATCATACTGATAATGCCCTTGGTTTTTGTTTTTAAAGTTTGATTGGAAAGCGAAACAACTATCGAGCGTAATAATAATAACAATAATTATAATAATAAATACAGCAGAACAGAAATAAACCGTTTCTTAAAAAATATTATTAAATATATTTATGCATATTTTTTTAAATTAAACTTCTGTCATAATATAAAACTTCAGGTTTTACATAGCTTCTGTTTTCTATTTATACCACTATTCAATTAAAAGCATTTGCATATGAATGATTGTTTAATTTCGAACCTACAAAAAAAATCAAATAGTGACCAACTTAATAGGCAAAACGCAACCCTTGGCTAGGGTTAAGATTTTCTTATTTTCTTCATTAAATGTGTCCAAGATAAATTTTAAAATGGCCCCTATGAATGACAATCTAATATTTCAATAAACTTTGCAGTGACTATATATGTTATTGGTGAAATCATTTTTATTATTAAATCTCCCGACTGTCCGGAGCCAGTGGAACTATGGCATCCCCAATGGTGTAAGGCTGAAGGGAGTAGGGGAGGGAAAGAGAAGGTTAAAAGGAAGGTAGGAAAGTGATCATTCACAACTGGTCACCAAACATGGCTAAAGCCATTTCAAGCAAAGTTTAGATTCTGAATTCTGGCTTTTAACGGGGCGATACTGAGAGTCCTAAATTTATTTATCACTATAATTTAGGTCTCAACAATAAAAAAATTGTGTAGGTATGTAAAATTATAAAATTCAAAACACATAATACTTATATTTTCACTACGTTTATAATAAATTTATACATACCGTTCTTACAAAAGTTCGTGGTTAAATGGTCTGCATATTTTCCATCGGGTCGCAATTGTAGTTGGTCGGGGTTTGATTCTCAGTCGTGATAGTAAAAAAAACAGCATTATTTTCAAAACTTTTTTTGTTAAATTTCATATCCCGTGATTATCATGTGTCTGCGCTTTCTTAAATAATATAATTATTTAAGTAGGTACATTACTTGTAATTAAAACCTAATATTTCGTCAAATTAGAATTTTATGAGTTAAATGCAAAAAAAATCGTTACAGAGGCAGCACAACACGTTAATGTATTTAAATTTGGTACCTACGTTACAACAAAAATAACTTGAAGAATTCGGGCCTTGCTTAATATCCACGTTGAACTTTCACCAGTTTTAATTTTTTTAAGCTTAGTGAATTATGTTTAAGATTTATGGCGATGTCCGGTGATGCTTGGTCAAATTGGAGAAGGTGAAATTAACCGACGATTTCAATTTACTAATTAATATTTAAATTAGTCATATTATGCCGGTGTTTTAAAAACCAGTAGGTAGGAACGTATGCCTGTTTTTACGACGTAGATAAGAATTTGTCGGAAAACAAACAAAAATAATTTAGAATGTATGTGATTTATAACTTTTTTTTATTTGGTGATACATTATTTTTTAGTAGTATTTTTCATAAAACATTATTTGGTAATCTGAGCCTCACTGGGTGTTTACCGCTTTTTTTAAAGTTTCTTTATTCATTGAATTGTTTGTTACATGCATTGAGGGTTTTTCGACCACCATGCTAGGCACATGCCCGTGTTATGGTGGTCGATCACCCGCGCTGAGGCCTCTATTTTATACACCAACGACAACTCTATCAACCTCACCAAATGCTGATCGGGTTGGACCGACATTTATTTCATATATTAACTACTGTAATTTCATCCTATTTCAGAAAAATGCGTATATGTCCGCGTGTGTGTTCGTGATTATTTATTTATATATAATTTGTACATTTATTTATAACAATTACAGGTAATATAGCCTAAGACGTTATAATTGTACCATTTAAGCAGTATATATGCAGTGCCAAAAATCTCGCAAATGCGCTATAGGACACAAAAAATAAATCTTTTTTTTATTTACTGCATTCAAAAAGCACGTAGCTCTCCCCACAGGTGAGTTCATAAATAAATTAGTGCGGCTTGCTCTACTATATAGAATATTGTGATGACGTCCTCGAGAGTGACACTCTGGTACAAAAAAAAATATTTTGGCCAGTATCTCATTATTAGATAAGTGACCGTTTATTAGTTGAAAAAAATATTTAAGCAAAGCAATACCTCTAAGTGTCTCTAGGGAGTGGTAATTGATCATGCCTAATATATAAATCGATGGGTAAAGCCAAGGGTAACGTCCATAGAGCCGCGAGAATAAAAACCTTAAAAAAATTTTATGAACTCTTTCAATGCGTAAAGTGTATGTTAATTCATGTGGAGCCCAGATGATCGAGTTTGATTCAAGTACACTTAGGACTAGTGTGTTATATAATAACGTCAGTGTTTTTGTGTTACGAAACGGATATGAGTTCCTAATTACGAAGCCGAGAAGCCTGTATGCTCTGCTTATTAAATCATCGATGTGTTGGTGAAAAGTTAGTTTGCTGTCGTAAATAACTCCTAGATCTTTGATTTGGTTTAGGTGTTGGAGAATAATTTTATTGATTGTATATTCAAATACACTTGGGTGTACTGAAGTTCAAGCCATTTATTTTGGCCCAGTTTGAGACGCAGTCAATGTCACGTTGAAGGAGAATACAGTCAAGATGGTTTTTTATTGAGCGATATAGTTTCAAGTCATCTGCAAATAGTAAATACAGCGAATGTGTGATGACTGAACCGATATCGTTAATAAAAATCAGAAACAGAAGTGGTCCAAGGATAGACCCCTGAGGAACTCCAGAAAAAACTATGAAGTATTACCACCAGTTGACGATCGGATGTAAGGAAATGGGTTAATTTCCGCTTTAATGATTTGCATTAAATCATTACCGAAAACAAGAGTTAAATTCAAATAGATGTGTTTGAAAACTAGGCAACATGTATATACATAGTTATTGGTACGGTTGTGTATACTATGTATATTTTAAATTATTTCAAGATGTTTATCGCCTTTTTGTTGTTTAATCTAAATCATAATTTGTTAGTGAAACGTTTTTTCCCTCATTTTTTATATCTAGTGTAAGATTGTTGAATAAGTCTTATGGCATTCCCAATTTTCCCCAACGGAGTTTCCAGCAATGTTTATATTGTGAATGGTAGTTTCTCAACTGGATCATTTTTAAATATTTTTTCCTCTCAAGAAACTAGGTTATTAGATAAATTTTAACTCGTAACTGGGAACAGTAACCAGAACCCGTATTCATTTTTTAAATTGATAATTTTTACAACTAGAACCGTCTGGGGCTTGTTGGACTATTTTTGTGATGCTTAAGGTAGTGTGGAGGGGAAGGGCATTGGAAGACGAAGAAGGTAAAGTATCACGAAACATGGCCAAAGCATTTTCAAGCAACCACCGTTTCGTTCCGAATGATGGTCTTTGACAAGGGCAATACTTGAGATTATTCCTCTCTATGTAATATATTATTTTGAGCCAGTATCACTGGAACCACCAGTTTAAAAAGTTAAACCAGTTTTTTTTAATTTTTTTTTTTAAGTTTAACCAGTTTCAACCGCGATACAAAATAGTGAGATTGAATCCCTTTTTTATCTTAATGAAAATTTATCAAATTTAATAAGTCACCTACAGTATAATTGGTTTTCAATATCTCAAGAAATGACGAAGTTATTTGCATTCAAAGTAAACATGGGTAAAACGAGTGCAATGGTGTCCCTTGACATCACACAAGATGCGATTCTTGTGTCGTGAATGAGGACTTAGCCAGCCGAGGATCAGAACACACTATGCTTAGGTGTGACTCAGGCGCGATGCCAACTGACTGGTCAAATATATTATTCTATATTATTTATGCATGAAGTTCATTCATAGTTCACAGGGGGCCTATATCATCTGTGAGGATGCTGTGTGGAGGGTTTTAGAAATAAAATACATTGAAAGTTAAATGAAAGTGATGGATAAAATATTAAGCAGATGGGAAAAGAAAGTATTTACCTCATATTTTATTTTACTTGAAGGAAACTTGGTGAAATGTAGGGGAGACCCAGGCAAAGCGAATGTACCAGGTAAAGCGGATGAATTGAATATTTCCGAAAATTACTAATAGAATGCACTTATAGTCTTACAATCGGTGTACCATATCACTACCGACGCCATGACAGTGAATATTAGTCGTTTGGCAGGAACGCACGCTCCTTTTCATAAATCTTCCTATCTAAAATTCCTATCTAAAAAACTAAGTTTAGTTATGAAATACAGCAACCACATTGTATTTTTTAACACAATGTTATTTGATACTGCCTTGGGCAAAGCGAATAGGGCAAAGCGGATGGACCATTCGCTTTGCCCTAGTGAATGAACTATTTGATTGATTATGTGCAATTGCGTATTACATATTTACAATGTTTATATTTTTATAGATGGTGTATACATACATAAGAAAAACAAACCAGGCAAGTTGTACTGAGTCAAAGATGGCTAAAGCTATGAAAAAGGTGACTCGAGACAAGGAATCCATCACAGCCGTAGCTAAAAAATATGAAATTCCTTATGTAACACTCTATCGCCACATCAAATCTGGATCCACAAAGAAGAAGTTGGGTCGTTTTTCTAAAATTTATTAAAAAAAAACCCATAGATATATATATTTATTTGTTAGGTTACTTATACTATTCAACACTTCCCACCAAAATGACATGATTAGTCAAACTGTTTCATTTGATATGCAAAGGATTGTAAACTTGTGAACATATTTTCTGTTTCTCTTAGTTTATGCTCGCAATCATAACACGTATTGCGTAAAGATGGCTCGCTACTTAGTTATCTCCGTTATACGCTACTTGTTACTTGTTGGTATACGTAATACGCAATGATCGTGAGGCGATCTGACGGTCAAAGTGAGATCGAAAACCTGCCTAAGAAGTTCAATGACGTTCAGGCACTTTCTACGCCTTTTTATATCATGACAGGACAGGATGCTTTCTTGATATTCATGGCTAGAAATGACTGCTGTGACTTCACTGCTATCCAGTAAACTATCTAACTGCTTTCCACAATAAATAACCATTACGACATTTTACGGAAGGAGTAGGCAGAGAGACTTGAAAGTCATATAATTCTGTCTTGGCACAATCTACTAATTTCTTCTCTTCTAAATTGTTCCTTGCATAACTGTTCAGTTATTCTGATTCTTGTCATGGCCCGACGCAAGCATTCGATTCAATTGAATGTGTTATCTCTTCGTGGGACATCCCCAATTTCTTGAATCACTTTCGCGTCATATATAATTTGAATGCACTTATAACATTCCTTTCTTCGTTGATCGATCATATAAGCGTAATTTTCTCATTCTCTTATTTGCGCTAACCTCTGACTTGATTCTTTTCGGAATAATTCAATCTTAATTCGTAATACCACGTATGTTCCTCAGATATCATTCTACACATGCCTTCTCTGCAAATTTCATGCTTTACTAACATAGACCTGCTATGTAGTTATAGGGCACTCAGTAAAGTTCTCCAATAATTGAATTTCCTGCCCCCCGGCAATGTCGTACTAGCTATGCTATTTCTCACAAAAATAGCTTTAAAGCTGGCCACACAGGGCGTCGCTTGGCCCCCAACTATTTGGCTGAATCCATTTTGACACGGAGCAAATTACCACACACGACCGAGCTGAGGAGTCCAGTGATTCCATTTCGCAAAATTTAAAATCGATAGGTATTAAAATATATTTATATGGGCTAGTTGTTATATTTCTGGTGGCTAGAGAAATTTAGGGAGAAAACATTACCCAAGAATATTTTAGGAATGGCATCACTATCTACCGTATCATCGAGTGACAACTCGAATTTGTGAACTAAAATCGTATACGGGTACATTAAATGACTTGTTTTTTCACAAAAATTCTACGAAGGTTTATTAAAATACGTATTAAAAATAATATAGTTAAGTAGAAAAGTTTTTTTAATATTCTGCAAATAGTGTTTATTTTAAATTAAGTAGGTACCTATTAAAAATACAATACGAAAATAAAATTAAAAAAACATATTCTCAAAAATATTTAAAATTAAGTAGTAAGAAATAATATAGGTACATATTATTCAAAATCACGTCCGCTTGAAGACCTCATACTAACTAATGTGCCATAATGTTCGACTCGATGTTTGAATTCATGCTGAGGGGGTTTTGGCTCGGGGATTGCACACACACGACAGAGCCGGCAAGCCATTTGTCAAATACGGCCGAGCGCCGAGCCACGGTATTTTGGCTCGGCTCGGTAGTTTTTGGTCTCGCCGAATATTAAACGGAGGCTGCCGAGACATTCCAACACCTAAGTTTCACCATACACGAGGAATTTCAGCTCGGCGCGGAACTATTTGGCTCGCTGGCTCTGCCGTGTGTGTCCAGCTTTAGGATTCTCTCCTCAGTATGACTCAAGGGTTTCATATCCTCTCTTTCAAAAATCATCTTTCTTATTAGATATTAATGTAACACCTGCCCAATGCTCAACGAAAATCAAATACCCCAAGCCTACCGTAAATCTGCAATAATAAAAACAAAGTATCTAATAAAGTCGATATTTGATGTTATGAGCAAATAATTGTTTTCGCCTTTCTACTAAAAAAGTGTTTATTTACTGTCGTCTACTTCTGTGTTAATAATGCTTAAGCACCATCAAAAATCAAAACCACTCAATAATAATGTTCAAAACAAGTGTGACATTATAAAAAGGGAAATAACGAATGTTTTAATTACGTAGAAAATGTACTATTTTTATTGTGTTTTCCACAGTTTGTCTTATATTGTGGCGGTTTGTTCGTAATGTAGCAGAAAGGAGCGTTCAAGTTCATTCACTCGCTGCCCGGGGCGCAGAATGAGCAAACAGGTTTAGGCACTTTCGCGAACATCCAATAATACTTCATATCATTAGTTCACGATCTGGCCGAGCCTTTGGAATGCCCAAAGGTTCTTTTAAAGAAGCTTTATTATTTACTTCCAGTTTCGTTAGTAAGATGACGTAATAACAAAAAGAGAATCTTGAAAAATCCTTAAAAGGTTCGTTTAGAATACCTCAAAACTTTTATAGGTAAGTACTGAATGAGTAAGCTTAGTATACTTAGTGAAAAACCATAGAATTTGCAAATGTCCGCTATATTTGTTTTAGTGTCTTAATTTTTCTTGCATAGTGTTGAAATATAAGATGTATACAAAATTACGCTTGCCATTTTTGCTTGCGCTTGCTTTCATGTGCCAATGAATCAAGAATATTTCTAAAAATGTTATTTTTAATTAACGCCACAAAATTAAGTTTTCTTTACTTTCCGGAAAAATAAAACAGTTTACATTATAAAAATTTCATCAGGATTTAAAAAAAAAACTATAAACAAATGAAAGTTTTGTTTCAAAGCGGAAGAAAACCATTGTTTACGTAGTTTTAGTTGGATGAAACGATTCCGAAAGAATTCAAAATCCTGTTTTTCCATAATGTTGTTTTTGGATTTTTCTTGTTAATCTTAGGTTGGTCCAAATATGAATGATCAAATGATTAGAACATATCTACCAATAACCCAAAAAGGTAACAAATCTCATCTATTAATCAAAAATTCCTTCTATTAATAAAAATGTCCTGCTGTTGCTCAAAAATATGTAACAATTATTGAAAGAAATATATTATGTATCACTTGTCTCATTACGTATATCTCTTGTCGCTTTTTTGTCATTTGACTGGATAGGTTTCTGTTATTCTATGTACCTATTTGTTTAATACCTGAGTTTTTATAACTGGATTGTTCTCACACGAGTGACTGTCTTTTTTTTTATATATATATATATATATATATATATATATATATATATATATATATATATATAAAGATATAATATATATAAAGATATAAAAGACATAATAGTAACTCATATCTATGAAAAAAATCTATTTGAAGGCAAAACAGCTATTTCCCTAACAATTACATCCAGCAGATCTAAAAAAACGTAAAAAAAATTATTTTTTTTAAACAAAATTTTACAAGAGTTACATAAATGTACATAAAAATGACAAGTAACCTGGTCAATTTTTTAACTAATCTTTTTCAAAGTAACAATTTTAAGATGCACGTAAGAATTTTAAATGTCGTACACGAAGAAAACTTACTGATATGAACTATTGTTAATTTATTAAATATCTCGCCAAATTATTCGTGTTTTTGTTAAAAACGGGACAGCTATAACGAATGATTTGATAAATTTCATTGCAAAATATCAATAAAGCACGAATATGTTATTAAAAGATCTCTTCAAAATAATGATATTTTCGCATCTCGTCTATTATATTTATTCGGATAAGTCCACCTACGTTGAACACGTGTTCAGATTCTGAATGACCAATATTTTATTAGGAAATGGTCATGCAGTCACATTTTTAACAGTATCTTGATTAAAAAAGCCGTAGACATATTTTCCGTGTAGCAAGTCGATACTATTTAATCCAAAGTACAAATGTATATTCCACATTAGTTATGGAGTCAAGATTAACCACCTAATGCTAGGGTTTTTTTTTATTTAAAAAGTGTTTAAAAAAATCAGGTTGAATAAAACGACGCATTCATACATACACGAAAATGTGAAAACAATATAGGAAAAACGAAATAAGCAGCTCAAAAACACGACCGATCTCTGAGGCAAACTACAGGCATTCAAACTGCGTCAAATACATCGCTAACTTTTGACGAGTCAAAACTGGCCTGCGTCACTCGGGGTAGCAGAAAATCGAACGCATTTAGCGCGCGAGCGTGACTCGTTCAAAAGCATTAAGCGGTTTTGATTTTTTTATTAAATAAACAAACTAATAAAATTCGATTTCTACATATTAAGAGATTTGAATACTACTCTTCCATAGAAGCGTTAACTTGTGTTTGGAAGAGGAGTGCTCAGTACATTATTTTAGTTATTTATAAGTAATTAATAATATGATAGGTATTACGTGTTGTAGTAAGTACATTGCAGTATGTAAGTACATTACATTATTACATGTCGCGTACTACTCAGAATTGAAGATTATTCGAATGGTAGGCAACTGTGAAAGTATAAATGCCGAGGTACTTAAAGAGATTACAACGTCTTAATGAGTATATGTGTAGCTCGGTATTATTTTATCGTGATAGAATCTGCCGATAAAGCTTGTACGGAAAGTAAAAGTAGTTTCAGTAATGGCTTTTTGCGAAAACAGCTTTTCATGGCTAATGGCGATGTGAGGCTCCTCGGCAAATAGAAAAGTATTAATCGATACGTAATGACCTTTCACCTTTCTTTTCTAAAAGGAAATCGCTAATCATGTAAATATTCAGGAAATGCAGCTGCTAATCGTTACATTATTGAGGCATATTAATTCAGTTTCAGTTTTCAGTTAATTGCTTAATAAATTGACTTAATTCGGACGACAAACTTTTATAACATCATGGTTTATTACGTGATTCAAGAATATTATAAATTATGTCACTTTCAAAGATGTTAACGATCTTGACATTCTCGTGTGAAAGTATTCATCGAAACATGATTACTATTTGAAATAAATTTTGTTTTTATATAGTACAAAATTTTGGTTTTTAATATAAATATAACTATAAAGAAGAGTGTCTATGGCGGGCGGGCAGCGAGGATTAGATATTTATACAAACCTAAAGTTTTATTCCTAGATTGAAGAAATTTTGCACACTTCCAAATAATAATAACGGTCACTGAACCACCCCATCCCATTTTCCCACCCCTTATAGAAGCATTTTGACACATCTTGATGAAATTTAGCACATTCGACTTTACACATATCACTATCTACATCTAATTTCTAAAACTCTGCGTGAAACACGGGCAACGCCGGCAACATCAGCTCGTATTATATATATTTATTATTTATTATTAATTAACGCCCTATCGGGCTTTTACAGAGCAAATTGACAGTTTATGTATTTAAGTGTAACATAATACATGGATAATTGCATAACTATATACCTGATAAATACCTGAAAAAAACCCTTGACTCTGTGCAAAAACGGGCGGTCCGTTTGATAGATTCCCCAATCTTAACAAACCGACTGCAATCTTTAGAGCACAGGCGTCAGGTAAGTATGCTGTCCTTGTTCTATCGGTATTACAATGGAAGATGCTCTGAGGAACTAGCGTCATTGATCCCTTCGGCACCGGTGCGTAGTCGGGATACACGCCAAACGCGCGCCCAACATTTGTACACAGTTGACATTTGTCACATGAGAACGGGTCGCTTCTACGATTCGTTCTTAAGTTCAACAGCTCGGCTGTGGAACGAACTGCCGGCCTCTGTGTTTCCTCCCTCCTACAACATGGGACTCTTCAAGACCCATGTTCACTCCTTCCTCTCCACAAAAAGACCCTCCACACAGCATCCCCAAAGATGACATAGGCCCTGAGGGAAATTATTTTCTTCAGGGCCTCCTGTGTGGAGTTAATATAAAAAAAAAAATTAAAAAAAATATACAAAAAAAAAAAAAAATTCAAATGCTTATACTAAGATTAACATCAAATCCAAATAATAACACCTAATATTGTAAATAAAGCAAAATATAAAGTATGTATTTACATTGTACATTCTTATATGCATATAATTATTCATGTTTCTTGCAAACCAGTAAGACTGAAAACAGGATAGTAATTTACTCGTAAGGTAAATAAAAAATAAATATATATAATATACTGATATGTATTATAAATCAAATGTTTGAAAAAAGAAGAAGAATAATGTCTGTTGTATCTATAGAAAAAAAAACTAATAAGTAATGGCAAAATACCAACGCCGTATTTAGTATCGAATTTTAATAATAGTACTTGAAATGGTAAAGTTAATCAAATTATAATAGAAGTGTTTTACATATTATTGGAGTCTTAAGTATTAGGTATATATTAGAAATGACAACCCTTATTTTTTAAGCTTTGCCTTATTGTATGTATGCTTTACGACGACTTACGATGTGTCAGTTTTTAAGTGAGAATTAAAAAAAACTATTTAATATAACAGTAAAGTTATATTTTCTATTCGTCGGGAATATAACCCGCAACTAAAAAATTCTAATCATTTCGATTTGAAATTTTAAAATTGGAAATTCATATGTCATACGGCGTATATTCTGGTCTAGTAATGTGTAATTTCTATCACCTAAGAAATTCTAAAAAAAGTACTATAGGATTCATATGTCTTATACTGATTTATAAATGTGGAAATTTCTAACTCTACAATTGTAAATGTTCTCCAAAATGCCCTGGAAAGAATCTCAGACTTGTGATGTCCCGAAAGAAAACAATAATCTATTCTGAATGCAATTACTAATGTTATCCAAATTGACCCTGGTAATAAATTACATATTTGCGATTCTTTCAAGGATAAAGAAACCATCCTGTCACTTCGAATGCAATCAACAATGTTCCCAAAATTTTTTTTGACAGCATCGCCATTCCATTGTAAGAATATTATGTACTAAATACACAATTTGACTGTCCTGAAACGGGAATCCTTCCCAGTTGGACAGACAAAAGGTTCATTTTGTTATGTATTGTTTGTAATTTATATATATAAAATAAATAAATAAATTTGTGATGCTTTCTATGAGAACTTCAAGACATCTAAAATATTATTGCGTTCTAAATATCTAACCACGCTATTATGTTGCTATAAGTAACCACAAATACCCTTAAAAAGAAAATCTGCTAGGAAAGTAAGGAAGACTTTCGTTATCGTAATCTAAAACCAGTTTAGTGTAATAAAATTCATTGTTCGTGCTTTTCACAAAGTCGAGACGAGTTCTTGAATTATTTTCATTTGATTTGCCGAGCATAAAAACAGTGTTAGGGAGTTGGGGGACAGATTCGATTAAGATTGCGAAATTTCTCGCGTTCTTCTTCTAACTTATCGAAACAAACAATCCCGATAACGGAAAAATGTGTTTATTACATAGGAACTGCATAGTTATTTACATGCCTCTCGAAATTTTATAAGTAGCTCTATCTATTTATATAAATAAAAAAGTCAATGTTAGTTTGTTCAAAATCTCAAATCTCTGAAAATTTTTCACCGGATGCTTTTAAATTTTGACACAACGTTGCATTCGAATACGCGTGTTTACATTATATAGATGTCACATGTGACAGGTAAAAACATGTTTTTTTTAAAAAAAAAGAGCACCATTTGTTTGACGTAACAGCAACACGCGCTATTGTTTTTCTATCTGCACAGACCGAACGATCCACAGCAACGCGTGGCGGGGTACAGCTTGTATAGAATAATGTCCTATTTAGGTAACACATCATAAAATTTGCACAATATCCTTCACGATTAGATATAAAAGTGTAACTTGAAAGACATATCACCACTTTTATATTTGCCCGAGGCTCACTTTTTATTTAATTTCAACAAATTTGTAGCTATTACATTTTTTTAAAAACGGATGCACACGGGACTTAAGTTATTTGTGTTTAAAACTAATAAAAATAGTACATTATGATTAAAATATTTTTCGTAAAACAGTATGATAATTTTGTAAAACGTTTTTTCAACTATAACATTAGCGGTCAGCACCAGATTTTATTTTTCTAGACTATGAATTAGCAACTTCCCGAAGTATTCGCTCTAAAACACCTGAGATTGTAGTAATATGTCCACTAGAATGAATAAAATATACCAGATCTGTTTTCGAGGCCTATTAGGGCAAATTCGACCGTAAGTCGGTCCAGTACCCCAGGGCCGCGCTCCGCATGTTTTTGTACACGGCTTCTTCACTTAACGTCGTTAAGGTTCCGACTTTATTTTAGATTAGTGAGTAGTAGTAGTGTGTCGCACTAAATTCATAATTATATTCGTAGTTTCAGTAGATCCAGCAACAGCAATATGTTTCACCCTTCTATCACCAATTCCATGCACTTCCAGTTATTGTCTGCCAGTCATTAAATCACTGTGTTAGATTAATCTTTACTACCAATCGGTTTACATTATGAATACTAAAAATATGCTTTGGGTAAATCGAAGTTTTTTCTATCGTTTCGCTTGAGTGGAATTAAAATAAATTTGTTAATTATTTTATAAAAAATTTAAGCGTAAAGTAATATACATTACTAAGGAAACATTTTTTTTAAATACAATAAAATTATTAACGCATAAAAGAAACAACTTTTAAATAATACAATCTAATGGCTAATATGAATTTTATGGTGATTAACCTTTTTTTTCTTATTAAATAAAAATTACTTTTGTGCTTAAATCGAAATTTTTTTAGACGACATTTGCAAAGTCATTTTAATATCTATTATCATTATTCATGGTGATATAAGACACACTAATAATAAGAATATACACATTTTTGGCTTGTAGATTCCTCTTAATTAGTCAAATAAGTGCATTACTATCATCGTATTATATAATGTAAGGTGCAATTATGTTGTTAACAAGTGCACTTCTGAATTAGCCATTAATTGATGTAATCAATAATAATTGACCGCACAGAGCTTCTAGATAGATGTTATAAAATAATACTTATGTATTTAATGTCTATCGTGACATGTGTTAGCTCGTCTGGTAACAGTCAGATCATGATAATGTTTTATGATACATAATAACATAATACCGTATAAAACTGCTACTATCAAATCAGATGTATGTCAGTGCGTGTTTCTAGTTGCCCAGTACTCGTTAATAATAAGTATTTTGTAGTCGCACCCAATACAAAAGGGCCCTAGTGGAATTTTACTTCGCATATGTAAATAAGTATTTGTAAGCAAAACTCATGAAATCAGAGGTCATTTAATAAATTGTTCTTGTGGTTTCTGAAGGATTACAAATATAATAATTATTTAATTTCCAAAAAATATATGCACCAACTTCAATCAAATAGATAATACAAAAGACATATTTAATCAAACAGCACCAAGGTGCCCTTTTTCGCTTGTTTGTGGCGACGATGTTGCTTTGGTAATTATAATATATACGTAGACCAATAAGCGAATCAACAAGCAAGTAGTCAGAATAAACTAAAAATAACCCCTCCGCTGCCCCCGAGACGAAAAATT
This sequence comes from Hesperophylax magnus, assembly GCA_026573805.1. NCBI lineage: Eukaryota > Metazoa > Arthropoda > Insecta > Trichoptera > Limnephilidae > Hesperophylax > Hesperophylax magnus. The sequence goes on from JAIUSX010000049.1 coordinate 12,893,025, forward strand.
AATAATTTATTTAGAAACTGACAGAAATCCAAAAGATCTGGCAATAATAAAAAAGTTGTATTTAAAATAGCATAAATTTAAAACAAACCGTGTATAATATTCTAGGTTTATCATTAATAATTGAATTGTTTGTATATTATATACCCTATAGGCCGTATAATATAATCGTGAGGCCGAATTTGCTAGGAATATGATAGTTAGTACTTAAATTTTGAACACCGGTAATATAACTGGCGGATATATGGAATTTCTTGACAAGTCTATCTTTGTTGGGAGAACAGAATACCTTTTCTACGTTCTCGCTTCCGCTAATGGACATTATTGGACATTCCAAATGTAGATCGTGACCTTCATGTGGAGGCTTTCTATATCTTGTAAATCTAGATGCGGTCATAAAACATTGCTCCACATTGTGGTTTAAGTTATTGGTAGGCATCTTCTATTTTGTGGATGCATTCATGTGATTAATTTCGATGAATGTAATTTCAACCACAGAAATATTATATCCGACTATTCCACGGTCTTCGGTCGGTTTGATGTATAAATTGAATGAAATATTATTATTTATTTATTTAATCATTTACGCAAGAAAATTAACATTAAAATAATGTTTTTAATGTATCGTGAGCATAGCATCAAACATCAAAGTATAGCATAAAAAAACTAAGATATTAACAGAATGAATAATACACAGCAAAACAACAAATTCAAAAAAGAGATAAAAAAGGTATTAATACCTGCCAGGCGTACATAACATTCAACATCAACAACAGTCATAGAAAAACTAAATTATAAGTTAAATATTTACATAAAAAGGTAAGTTACAGATTACATATCTAGGTGTTGTGAAAGAATGTTACAAAGTGAAGCAAACCTAGGTTAAAATAATATCACATTCATACCACACCTTTATTTCACATATTCATACCCCATGGGCATGCCTCTTTATTACCTAGTGCCTCACATCCATACCCCATAGTCATACGCAAAGATATTAGAAGAACGAGATATGCTATGTTGGCCGCCGGACCGTAGCCGGAGTACTACCTAATTAGGGTACTTTGAACGGTATCGGGACGTGTACGCACAGAAATCTCTTCTATGTATTAGTGCGGATACCTTAGCGATGCCTTAGCTTAAGCGAAGGTGTGCAGTAGTATTGGTGAACAAAACCGGCGACACTCGGCAAAACAATTCCACTCAGTACGAACTGCGCATAGCACATCTCGTTCTTCTAATATCTTTGGTCATACGTCATATCCATGCTCATGCTCATATTCATACCTCATACCTATACCCCGTGGTCAGTCCTCATATCCATACTCCATATTATTACCTCGTTGTCACACCTTGTACTCATACCTCATATCCATACTCCATATTATTACCTCGTTGTCACACCTTGTACTCATACCTCATATCCATACTCCGTAATCATACCCCATATTCAGAACTCATTATCACACCACACCTTTTTGCTTTCAGCAGTTTGAATTGAATAACATCACTTCATATTACGTATATTTCAGAAAAAAAAATTGTAGCTTTAAGTACATCATGTACTTGATTGAAACTTATTTTATATTATTATATGTTTTTATTTGTTCTTAAATTCTGACGTTATTTTATTTGTCAATTATACACAAATTTTCCAACACTGTCAAAAATGAATATTTACAATGCAATAAAAAAATATATTAATTCAAATCTCATACCCTTTAGTAGTGCATCATGTCCAAACCACAGATTCAAGTCTTATTAAAATACATTATCGTTAGTTATACTGGTACCTCATTTCCATACCCCATATCTATACCTCGTGTTCATACCTCATATCTATACCCCACTGTCATACCTTGTATTCAGAACACATATTCATACCTCATTATAATAATGATAATATTTGGCTAATTTGAATAGCACCGTTTTCGTAAAAAAATCACCTCAAGTACGCATACATCATATTCTTACCCAAATTACATTCCCTATATCTTACCTCACATTCATACCTCATATGTATTCATCATCTCCACAACTCATATACATACCTCAAGTTATTCTTCTTTTCTGTCAGCGTGTCCTGTGCAACCGCTCTCCTGCCGTTCGATACACTTCCCAACAAACAAAAAAACAAACAAAAAAATTAAATCAAGTGTGACCGTATAATTTTTTCGGGTATTGCATTTATGTTCAACTGTGTTACTACTGTTTGATACATGCTTGCACTCGTATAGGCCATGCGGACGGAGCTATTTGCATACTCCTATGTAGACCTCATATTTTTTAGACATCATCTTTTGACCTCACATTCATTCTACATTCCTTTTCTCGTATTTATAACCAATTACCATACCTCAAATTCGGATTCATGATAAATAACTTAAAACGATGACAATTGAACACGCATTCAAAAAGTGATGTAAGGTCATTAAAACGATAAAAATCTAACCTATAAACTAAACAGATGTGTTGAATTGTCATTGTGTTAAGTTGTCCGGTAACCTTTAGATATATACCATTAATTTATACATAATATCTGATATTCATACCTCACATTCACAATCTCACAATTTTGATACTATCGTAATGAAAATAAATTAAACATGTGGTCCGTTTTCTATCATTAATATCAACGTCAAAAAGAAAATCTATCCGTTAGGTTAGGTTAGGTGAGGTTAGGTTAGTTAAGGTTAGGTAAGGTTAGTTTAGGTTAGGTTAGGTTAGGTATTTTCTTTACTTTCGAACAAAAAACTTGAATATTTATTTATTACAAAAAAAGTTTTCAACTTGTTATAAACGCGTTTAAATAAGAAACTTTACTATCAAGGATTATTATCACCACGTCCATAAAAAACTACAAGGATGGGTTGTTTTACAGGATTTGATCAGTTCATCAAATTGATTTTCAAGTTCTGTTATTATTTCAGTTCTGTGAAACAACTGGGCAATAATTACATAGTAACAGAACTTGAAAATCAAATATACAATTTGATGAATTATTCAAATTCTGTAAAACGAAATTTAAATAGCATCATCAAAAATAGTTGGAATATATTATGATTGTTTTATTTGGCGTTTACCGACCGTATCTTGAATAATTTTACTATCAAACTTAGTTCTACTAAAGTTTTATTGCTGTATTCTTCGAAATGACTGTGTTATATATTAACATGAATCTTATCACAGAACAACATATCTAGTATAATTGAAACGCAGAAATTTTGAAACAATGTAAATAAAAGCTAGTATAAATATCCGATTAGAAAAAAGCCAATTAAACACAGGCCATGACACTGAATTCTAATCGACCTCATATTTATATATTTTTATTAAAGTTGTACATTTAATGCAATATTGATGAAGTAGTTACGTAAGTAAGAAGTAACAATTATTTTACAAGCAATAATTATTCGCCTGAAACACTCATCCACATTGAAAAATCTCCTGATAAAAGATACATGACGCCAACGGGACTCGAACCCGTGTCCCTTCGATTTCCGGTCGACAGCTCTGACCACTGAGCTATGGCGGCTTATCTCTTATCCGCGAAATAATTCAATATATACTAGTGTTTCATTCAACAATTACTGCTTGTTACATTTTTTTTTTCACCTGAAAACAACCAACTTTATTTTATATGAGAAAGGCATTGTAAGTGCTAACTCTCTCACTAGATGGCGTCGAGACAAATTGTCTACATTTTTAGGTGAAATACTTGAACTTGTCAAATATTAATTATTATTTTTTTGGTAAACTAACGTTTAAGACAAGATTTTTTATGCATAGCACAAAGGGTAACAATTATTTTACAAGCAATAATTATTCGCCTGAAACACTCATCCACATTGAAAAATCTCCTGATAAAAGATACATGACGCCAACGGGACTCGAACCCGTGTCCCTTCGATTTCCGGTCGACAGCTCTGACCACTGAGCTATGGCGGCTTATCTCTTATCCGCGAAATAATTCAATATATACTAGTGTTTCATTCAACAATTACTGCTTGTTACATTTTTTTTTTCACCTGAAAACAACCAACTTTATTTTATATGAGAAAGGCATTGTAAGTGCTAACTCTCTCACTAGATGGCGTCGAGACAAATTGTCTACATTTTTAGGTGAAATACTTGAACTTGTCAAATATTAATTATTATTTTTTTGGTAAACTAACGTTTAAGACGAGATTTTCTATGCATAGCACAAAGGGTAACAATTATTTTACAAGCAATAATTATTCGCCTGAAACACTCATCCACATTGAAAAATCTCCTGATAAAAGATACATGACGCCAACGGGACTCGAACCCGTGTCCCTTCGATTTCCGGTCGACAGCTCTGACCACTGAGCTATGGCGGCTTATCTCTTATGAGTGTTTCAGGCGAATAATTATTGCTTGTAAAATAATTGTTACCCTTTGTGCTATGCATAAAAAATCTTGTCTTAAACGTTAGTTTACCAAAAAAATAATAAGTAAGAAGTACTTATAACAAATTTAGGTGTATAGGAGGAACTTAGAATTAAGGTACCAATTTGATTTAGTGTCCTGGCCTGGGTTGAGGGGGTATTGATCGTACCCAGCGCAGCCTTATTCTGAATTATTAATAAACATTTAGCGACAATCATTTCACGCTGATCACATCCTTCATAAATAACACTGTGTAATACACCAGAATGAAGTAGATATAAAATGAAAAGCTAAAACCACTTTATAAAAGAACCAGATCATTAATACTTTTCTAAAAAAAATAAATTGAGAACATGATTTATTACTTTTGCTGGTGAGCCGTGAGTTTGTGTGATTCTGCTCGTGGTAATGAGTCCACACAATGGGCTACGGTACACCTGAGAGTTATCTTGACACCCCCCACCTTCTCTCCCCTCCCCGGTGGTTTTACATATTAGTTGTTCCTCTTTGGTCCAGTACGGCCGTACCCCTTCCACTTCCCCCTCGCCCGCATTCTCGACGCACCGTAAATTAACATACTATAAATGAAAGTGGATAGAGTGGGTGAGCCAAGAAAGTTTACCTGTTGAATGTTCATTGCAGTTTTTAGGTAAGGCGACGATTTACTGTAATGATTTACGATAATGACAATTAAAATAATTTACTGTTGGTAGGTACTTTATCGCTTATTTGAATACTTCACACAATCAGTTCCAATTTTCAAAAATTCAAAGTAAATCCGAGTACAAAATTATAATAAATTGATATGTACCTAACCACTTTAAGGTATACATATTAGATTTTCAATACTTTTAAACGATAAAACTTACATATTTTCTTTATTCAACAATCGAACAAAATTTACCCTCGCTCGTACAGATGAGATTTAACATTTTTTTACATTTCGGGTCACCATCTGTGTTTCATAATATTTTGAGTTGGAATCATAAAATTAGATAAAAAGTTTTTCAATTGACTTGTCTTCTTTCAGATGTTGCGTTTCTCTCTCTTCTGATATTAATAATCTTATCATATAGCATTATTATTTAACCTACCCAAAATACAAATTTTTTTCCCACAAAATATTTCGACCATTTTCGACATAAAACGTCTGAAATATCTTCAATTTTACGGACCCGTTTAAATCTGAAAGATTGAGATCCCATTGTTATAAAGTCGAAGCTTAATGCTGAATCACTATTTTGATTTATAACAAATTGGTGTACATTATGAATACCAAAAAATATGCTTTAGATAAATTGAAGGTTTTCCTATCGTTTCGCTGGAGTAGAATACAAATACAATAATAAATTACTCAATAAAAAATATAAATGTAAACTACTAAAAAAAATTTTTTTCAATAGAAATGTATAAACGCATAAAGGAAACAACTTTTAAACAATACTTATACAATAATTATAGCTAAGACTATCTGTGACAGTTTCACTTGATTAATTTTTTTTCTTTCATATAAAATTATTTACAAAATAAATTAAAACCAGTTTTGAGCTTGAAACCGCACGTTTCTAGACTCCGTTCGTCAAGCGATTCTAATGTCTATTACCTACAATATAAGGTATACCAAGAATATACAGATTTTTGGCTTGTAGCTTCCTCTTAAACTTGATTGTCTCTTTTTCACACACTATTGTGTTATTTTGTTCAGCGCACCCGTCTTCCGAGCACCTTGCGCCCGTACGTTTCATTATCATCGCATTACATCCAAGAGCCGGTGGTAAATACAGCGACTTGAGCGGGAGTCGATCCCGGCGCTGGTCATACGACAACATTACCGCTCTATCGCCTCAGTCTTACCGAGTCCAGTTCACAAGCTCACCTTGCCTTAATAATAGTTATCACCAGTATTTGGTATTTAGTTCCCGCTTGCTCTTAGTTCAACGCGTGCTGCAGGTATCAATTGAACGTCTAACGAAATCGAATTCCATCTTGTTTAAAAGAATAACGATTTCAATCTGTGATTAAAATTATGTGAAATGTGTGTGCTATAAGTGACTTGTATTGTTGGTTTGATAGTGTTATCAGATAGTGGAAAGGTATGTTGATTTAAATGTTTTTTTATAGTTTGTTGCGTGTTGTTTGAGAGAGGGGTCAGTCATGGGTTAATTTTCGACAAAATTTATTTTAGCACACGGATTTTAATCTCTTGTACCGAATAAAATTAATTCAGTCCTGGATATTATTATGTAGTAAACGATTTCAAATAAATTTTGATTGAAATTCGTTAAATACACGTTTAAGAATGTAAATTTTAATTTCTAAATACATGCCTACCCCACGAGAAACTGTGGAGATTTTAGACGTCCGAAAACTAATTTGTGGGGAACCCAAAATAATCTCTATTTTAAAGGATTTAAGATTTTCAATGAACTACCGACAGATGTGAAATAAGCTAAAAGCCTTGTTGCTTTTCGTGGGTTATGCCTAAATGAATAAGTTTTAGATTTAGTACAAAGTGTGTCTAAATATCATAGAAATAAGTTGTTAGTATTTAGTTAAGGTTTATACAAGATATAAAAATGTTTTTTTTTCACAGCTAAATAAAAACATACAAAAAAATTAAAATTGAAATTAAGCACATAATTCGTAGGAAGTTTCCAAGAAATGTACTTATTTTCAAGTTTCAAGTAGAAACAGTTTCTTTAAATATATGTTTTTTAATATTTAATAACGTAATTTATCTCGAACACAGTCCCATCAATTAAAAACAAAATTGCCTATTAACAAAATGTTTCACATATTATTTTAATGTATAGGTAGATTACCTTACAATTTTCCACGATAATTTCATATGGGCTTAAAAATATGCCACATTTAAAAGGAAAAATTTGATATCAGGTTTATTGGCCATTTGGTCAACCCTCCGTACATTTTTCCCACAGGCTTTGGGATTATTGGCAGAGTTCAGTTAAGAAAACTAACTGATATGAAATATTGTTAATTTATTCAGAATCTGGTCAAAATATTCATTTTCCTGTTAAAAACGGGACTGGAATGTCTATTATATTTATTCCGACAAGGCCACCTGCCTGAACACGTGTTCAGATATATTCTGATTGACTAATATTTTATCGGGAAATGATCATGCAGACAAATTTTTAACAATATCTTTCAGTATCAATATCTTATTCGCGCAAGCATATACATCATCAAAACCTAAATATTTTTTGTTAAATTCTTTCTTTGTTACTTACACGTACACATAGGTTCAAATTTGTGAAGCAATTCGTGTTTTTGAGAGTGAAACTCTTTCTACGTAATATAATCTCGCAATCCCTTTGAAGAATTTTCCTATAACGTACGCATTTTTAATGCGCGTGCCTAGATGTTAAATTTTATTAATCTCCCGAACACTGAAAAAGAATATATTCGATTTCCAGTAAAAGGTTCTTTATTTGAATAAGTTCGTTCAAAAGATATATCCATCCATGATTTGTGTATAAAACGTTACATAAGAATCACGTGCCTAATCCAACGTTCATTTTGATGATCTATGCAAATTGTTTATAAGCCTGTGTAAATCGCTGTCACCATTGCCCATTAGCGTCAACTTGTCAATTAAATGACGGACAACGAGCTGAAGGTCTGTAATGTCATCACGTTTTGCATTTTCCGATATTAGTATTACTGTATCAGCTAGCTTATACCGTGAAACATTACGGGAATCCCTACATGTTCGCTGGAAGTTATGAATTCATTTAAATTTTAAATTTATATGCAGGTAGAACCTTTTGGAAACGCATATTATTTTATGTAATAGGGTTTGATGACCTCCGTCGTTCAGTGGTAGACTTATTGACTGTAGTCCTTTTTCGCAGGTTACAAATAAAAGTAAATTATTTATTGTGCAAACTATTAAACAAAACGGCATACGGTAACTCATTCCAGAATGAGAAGATCTCATCGCTTTGTTGGGATGCCACGAAATAAAATTAGATGCATGGAATCTAAAATTAAAACATCAAAATAGTTTAACCAAATAATTATTTAATAACAGATCTGAACAACCAAGTATTTGACAAACGTCACTTCCCACTGCACCCATCTATTCAGCTTCACATCATTCCCCAAATTGGAGTTGCCTTAGTTAAAGTGATACATATTATAAGTATTGTTTGACAGGAAAATTTCTGCCTTGAGGCATTTGAAATTTGATTTTTAAAGACATATTTCACAAATATAAAACGTTAAAGTAAGTAGCAATTTTTTAAGATTTTCGCCGAACTCTAAATTATGATTGTATTCTTTAGATTAAATATTAGAACTCGTAGTTTTCCCTGGTCTCAATGTTACGAAATTAAATGTATCTTTAATTAAATGAGTTATGTTCGTGTTTAATCAGATTACTAAACACTGAACATGTTATTCATTAGCGACAAGTATTACTGTGATGAGTTTTGTGAATAAGCAATCATTCTATTTAATCTTAGAAGCGTCAGAATTAGCTGTGCCTAATGGAAATTAACTAAAACGATTATAATAAATGTCCTCATAGAGAAGCTTTAGTTCAACGAATCCATCGTTCCAATATGGTAAACATTGCGTTCTCTTACGGTACCTACTATTTTGAAAGTTTTACGATTCGAACTACTTACGCTCAGATGTTCAGGGTGATATCTTAAATGACAAAATTTCAACAAAAATACTTGGATATTTGACATCGGCATAATTCTATGTTTCCATCCATCTTCGTTTCTTTATTACCCGTTCTAACTTTCAGACATTAATTGTAGTTTATTTTTTTAAATTAAATGTTATGGATTATTTTTTTACATCATTTGCAGACCCCCGTCGTCAAGCGGTAAACATACTTAGCTCTGAATCCAGAGTTCACGGTTACGAAAAATGTGCGCTTTTTTGTAATGCGTGTTTCATCACATTGATAGAAAAATTATTATAATATGATCTTTGTTTGAAATTCCTTTAGCAGTTTTTAGTGACTAAATATATATTGCGAGGTACATAAATTTTCTATTCCCCATCTCCTTCCCCTGTCCACTTCTTCCATCCTCATATCGTACTACAATTTTAGATGCCATATTCATAAATTCTAGCCACTAGCAGATAGGGTTCTTTTGCGGTAATTACATTAATTTAAAAAATAAATGTGGAAAAATTTATACTTTTCACCTCTGATGGTTTAACCAGGGATGGTTTTACAAGGGATGGTTTTAACAATTTTCTGCGTCACAATAACCTTTATGGCGTAATAAAATGTAGATAGGTACACAATGTGTTAATAAATAATTAGAATAACTCATATTGTACGTGCAATAAATAATATTATGCGGTTTTTCTATAATTGTTTGAGGAAAATTTGATTTCTTGCTTCATAAATAGCATCATGACCACTGATGAGGAGAATCGATAAAAGTGGTTTCTTATTTCATGTCTGTCTCCCCGAATAAGCTCAATTTTCCCTTATTTCTGGTGAAAATGAAACATTTTCACGTAGAATTTTTCTCAGTATTTTGTAGAAGTCGAAGTCTTACGTAAATCAGCAGTTTTCTTTCAAATAGGCCTATGCCGATCTGTATCATTTATCTACGATCTTCATCACCATGAAAGTATAGCTTCTTACTTTCTTGTATATCACACTTCTAGGTATTATCTATCCAGTGGTTATGACGAATAGAACGCGCAGATAAGATTCAAAAGAAAATTCATTACCATACTTGAATACATAATTTATTGCAAGTTTCTATTATTTCATCGTTTGTTTTTTTGCGCTGCATTAATTTGCTACCCAAAATGGTAATACTAATAGCTAATCTTTATTGGTTATCAATTTGTTTAGAACTATTTCATGCAAAAAACAAAATACGTTTCTAAAGGCTCCCTTCATTAGGTAGTTAACACAGATAAACTTTAAAACTAATGCATCTCTGATTGCAATTTAACGTGGGGATTCGTTTATCTTAATCTCATGTGAATTTATGTTTTGGTATCGGTGGCAGAATTTGAAATTCATGTCAATGCATCTTCATGAACCTTGATATGGTCGAGATATTATACAGAAGTGTTACAACTTTTATTTCTAACACAGACTCAGCGACCAATTGGATTAAATTGTAAAACATCTGGAGTTTGTGCATTGGATCAAATGCACAAAAGTCACTGTATCCAAAACGGTTTAGTATTACCTGCACCTAAGTTTGAGAGATTATTTTTTGACTTTATTAACCTCGGCTAACCAATAAATGGAGTAGGCACCTAGTTAAATGTACTCTAGTGTTGGAGACCTAAAATAAACCTTTTCTGGTTTTGTTAACAATAAATGCAATGGTGTTTAGTTGATATGAAGTTTTATCTTGACCTAGTTTTATTGGTATCTATTGACATGGAAGCACATAAGTTAATCCAATATGAAGAACTATTTCTTTCATTTAATATGTAACATTTTTCTCAACTTAGATGCTGCTAAGTATAGTTTCGAAATAACGGCCGATATACCGGTTGCTACTGGTCGCTTATCACGAGTTAACACTTTGTAAGCATTTAGAAAATGTTCGGTTCAAAGTACAGTGACAAATAATCACTTAGAATAATCTTCTAATGGAGTGCCTACCTTGGAAAAAATCAAGGTTGCCACACTTCACTACCAAATAATTAATGCACTGACTTGCCCTCAGCACCTGAGTAGCTTCAAAATGCGCCTTGTCATCATAATAAGTATTTAAAGAACTTTTCAGTAAACAAAGCAAATTTATGTTCTATTTTCTGAACATGAACTCGGAATGTTGAGTTCTGGATTTGTGAAATTTTCAGTTTGTTTAGGTAGCCTATTTTAGCTAGCCACACCATTGCCGTCATTTGATATGAAGGTTTGAATTATTCAATAAAATGTTGAAAAATATACGATACGACACCATACAAATATTTTGTTTTCATTGTAACTGTTATAAAATACAGGGTCATTAATATAAAATAAAGGGCCAATAATCTAAAATAAAGAGTAATTCATATAAAATAAAAACACAAAACGAATGTGAAAAAGTGTAAACAAAAAAATTCTTCAGTGCCTGGGTAGGCACTAGAATATATTTTTAGCAAATTTCTACGATTTATGATTTTAAAATATTAAGTTTTATATATAAGTATTAATTCTATGAATTCTGTTAATATTATCAAATGGAGTGATAATCTAAGGACGGGTTGTTTCGCAGAATTTGAATAATTCATTAAATTGCATTGTTAATTTTCAAGTTCTGTGAAATTTCTGTTTTTATTTCAGTTCCGTGAAGCAACTGGCACATAATGACAAAATAACAGAACCGTAATACGACTTTCACAAAACTTGAAAATCAACTTTGAACTTTGATGAATTCTTCAAATACTGTGAAACAACCCGTCCTACGTAAAAACATAAAATTTGATATTTAACAGAATTTCCGGTTAGCTCTAAATTATTCGATTCCTAAATAAATTACGTGACACAAAGGATAAGCAATAATAAATTGTTGGGTGAAATACTAGTACATACTGAATTTATTTGGCGGCTTGGGAATAAGCCAACGTAGCTCAGTGGTCATGAGAGCACCTGACCGGACATCAGAAGGTGTGGGTTCAATACCCGTCGGTGGCATTTATTTTTACTCGGAGATATATATATATATATTTTTTTTTTCAGGCGAGTAATTATTGCTCATAATAAATAATTTACTGTCAAGATTTTTATTTGCTAATTACAATTTTACAAATTCGGTTTCTAAAGTATTGATATCTTCATTATTACAACATAAACTCACAATTCAGCCCTGAACATTCACTCAGAGCGGAGTAATTAAGAAATTGATTTCTTTGGGTTCATTGAAATATGCAGAATATTTTTTTACTGATATGAGATCTGTAATATCTGCATGCCATTATTCTCAATGGATATTTTCGCAACTGTTTGATTCTCTTCGAGTGGCTCAGGTGTTTCTTCACAGACCATGGAATGATTGTTCTCATTAGTTAAGTTTTTAACTCCCTCTCGACGTATCTGTACAATGTGGCGTATGGGTCATGGGAGAAAATTCGAGCTGACAATACAATAGGTACTCTTGCCTAAGAAGATTGACAAAAAACGGGAGATTTTAAGTCTATTAAGACAAGAGACAGACAGAATTGTTGAACCACATAATAGACTTTTTTAAGTTAAGAATATTTATAACTAAATACATCCAGCATTGACACCAATTTTCACTGGTTTACTATTCTTTTGAAACACGCCCTAATCGCAAATATTGTGTTCTTCTTAAAATCATTATTTTAAATATAGTCAAAAATACAGTAGTTATGTACCAAGGGCTACTTGCATACATTTTATAATGACTTGGATAAAATAGGGTGGGTATATTCTAAGATTTCTAAAATGTCACTAAAAATATTATGTTTTTTTTTAAATAATAAAATAAATAAAACCCTTCGTGTGGCCTGGAAATTCACTACATACAAATGTCTGATAACCATTGATGTGTTATATTAAGATGATACATGAAGCGAATAAATAGGTTCCGCTTTTTTACCTGCAACTCTCCCAACAATCTAACTAAAACTACCGAAGTTTCTACGAGATTATTAGTACGCTGTAGCGCGTCTAAATGTAGCTCTACGCCGATATCAATTTTTTTGTACTTCTTTGAAAATAAAATAGCAATTTTTTTAAATATAGCAACACTGAGATTTTATTATTCTTTGTCCTTGACGCACTTAACGTTTTGCATTTCTGACAGCTTTATCTCTCGGTCCGAAAAATATTTTTTTTATTTCAGAAGAAGTGTTTTTGAACAAAGAAACAACATAATATCTTTAGCCATTTCTGTGATCTCTCGCCCTACTGTAGTTAATGTATCCATTATTTAAAGAATACAACAAAGCACGGAATCCTCTCCCGTCAGAATTTTGACACATATTATGACGTATTTTGCTTATGACTTAATTTTTCACATCCATAAAAAATTATGTCCGGTCAAAAAAGAAATATACAGATGTCCTAGAATTTATGCCAGAATCCATTTTATTTTAAAACGTAATGCAAGTGGCCTATTGGCGCAATGACAATTACCCTGATATCTTCTTAATATATAAAAATCACGTGCCGCTGTGTTCGTATGCGCTTATCTCCGAAACCGCCGAAGCCATTTCATTGAAATTTTGTGAATGCGTATGGTTGGTTCCAGCTTGAAATGTAGGATAGTTTTGGACCTAGGCTGTGTTTTCGAAATTTAAAACTCTAAGATTTCTCATCCAAAAATACATACAATCACAAATTTTAACTTGCCTACAAAGAAGACAGTCTGTGACAGGAGAACGTCTTATATTATAATATGAATTCCAAATGGTTGAGTTAAACTGGTTTCTAATCTTGACATATAAAAATTCTAAAAGTAGTCGATTGATATCGTTTGAAAATTCCAAAGTTTGTTGTTTTTAGTGCCAGGAATGTTTAAAGGTGTTTAAATGGTATAAGAAGTCGGTGAAGCCCGAGGAAAACTACGGAGTTAAATTAAAGTCGACGAAATGAAGTTTTTCACAGTAACATTGTTGTATACTAAGGTGGAGCGGTCTAGTATGGAGAATTTTTTTTTTCGTAATATAGAATTCGGCATACGCGGAATTGGTGCTCCGTTATGTACTTATCTTAAATAAAAAATATTTATTTATAATTACGACATCGCCACCACTTTGAATTTTTGATAAAAACACTGAAAACACCAATAATGTTCTCCCGAATCTTAGAAATGCTTATGATTATGTAAAAAAAATGTGAGTGTTTATTTATTACCTATGATATAATTACATTATTATTTTATAATATAATTATAAAGTAAGACTGTAGGAACAGTTAAACTATTCCCACACAGCAACGACTCCTTCTACCCCAAACGCGTATCAAACAGAGTGAAGTGTATCGCGTATCATCTTGGCGAAGTTTCCGATCCGCTAGACATTATCTAGTAGATCGGGGTACTGACACTATTCCTTCTTGTAGTTTAAACTTTAGACTCTCAAAAAAATGTGCTTCGTCTTCAATTCCTCAAGAAATAATGCAAAGTGAAGCACAACCAAATAATTCTCACCGTGAGGTGAAAGACTTCCCTGTTGTGGCCAGAACACTAGACAGATATTGTATTTCAGATCGAGCAGGAGCTGCAATTGTTTTCGCTGTATTACAAGATGTTGGCTTAATTTCACAGAACGATACATCTCTCGTTGTGGATAGGAGTAAAATTCGTCGAGCTCGAATGAAGAAAAGAACTGCCCTTACTAGTAAGCCGTTAGCAATCGATTCCAATCAATTTTTGTTCATACTTCGACGGACGGAAGGACAAAACTTTAAGCATGGAGGACAACCGGCAAAAAATAATAACTGAAGAACACGTTAGTTTAGTAAAAGAACCAGGTAGCGAGTACATGGGACAAATTTCATTAAAAACCGGAAAATCTGAAGCAATAAGCAATGGAATTATTTCATTACTGTCGTCGAAAGATATTGCTTTGGAAAAAATTGTTGCAATTGGATGCGACGGAACTGCAGTTAATACGGGGTACAAAGGAGATGTTATTCGGCGCCTTGAATCACATCTCAAACGGCCTTTACAGTGTATGTCTGTCAATTACAAGCAAACGAACTCATTTTGCGACATCTCTTTGAGAACATCGACGGAACAACGACTGGACCGCAAAGTTTCACTGGAATTATTGGTAAATCTTTAAATAAGTATGAACAACTTCCTGTCGTGAAATTTAAAATCATTCAATGTTCATTACCAAGTATGACAAATACACAGGATTTAAGTACAGATCAGCTGTATCTACTGAAAATGTGTAAAACTATTGACTCCGGATTCTGCAATGAAAATTTATCAAAAACAAATCCCGGAAAAAATGGAAAATCCAGGTGGCTCACTACAGCGAATCGAATTCTTCGGCTTTACATTTCTACCCTAAAAGCATAAAAAAATATGGTAACTTTAACGACATTTGTATTAACAGTTTACTCACCTATGTGGTTCAACATTAAGACCAAACCATTATGTATTTCCGGTGCAAGGCATTTACACGAAACAATAGTGCTTTCACGGTATTTGCCCAGTGATTAAAAAGATATTATTGATCCAGTAATCCAGCGTAATGGCTTTTTTGGGAATCACGAAAATATATTGTTAGCCATGTTAAACGACAACCGAAAATACGTAAGATAGTTGGCGTTGAGAAGAATATTGAAAACTCGGCAAATGAAAATGCAATCAGACTTTATTCGTACCTTCAAAGTGCTTGTTTTTGATTTTTCAGCAGATGATTATATTGATGTTATAAAGTGGGTAAATATAACCGAGCCACCACTAACCAACTTTGTAAGTGACGTGACAATTTTACAAGCCATTACCGATCACACGATAATTGAGAATGTCATACTACCAATGATAAAGAATTTTCAAGCTACAGAGAGATGTGTGAAAATTGTAACAGAAGCCTCAGCCGTTGTTTGTGGACCCTTGAGGCGAGATGGATTAATAAAATCAAGGTTAGAGTCACGATACCTTATGCCTATTTTTAACACCAAAATGCAGTACCGTTCATAGTAACTTTTGTAATTTTCAAGTTTTTCAATGCGGTAAATAATATATGTACATTTTTTATTTCCACTATTTGTTCCATTCTAACAATCTACGAATGTATTATCTGTAAAATAAATGGTAAAATACAAATTTTATGTGTGTTTTATTTCGCGTATATGAGCTATAAATACTTAGGTAAATCGTGAAAATGATAAAATATAAAGCTTTGGCGATGTCCAGGTATTGTGAATATATTTTTTTTGTTATTTTTGTTGTAATTGTTAATATATGGAGCATCTTTTCCAACTATGCCGATTTCGAAATTCTCAAAAAAAAAATTTCACTCCACCTTATTGTATACAGTAGTGAGAAAGACACGGAGGATCCACTAGTTTATTATTTAAAAAATTCATATGTTGAAAAGGATTCTTTGCCGAATGTGCACAAGTAACCATTTTAGATATAATAAGATAACTGTCACAAAGTATTGGTTACCTAATTGATAATCAAGAGGGAGATAAATTGAAAACGTGGTGGAAGAATGACTTTGCGTAACTGGTACGATTGCAGTATCGTCAAGGTGTTCAAGGTTTGCAATCTATAAAGATTGTTGGGGGTTATTATTGATTATATAAAAAATAAAAAATAAAATGGAGTTCTACAAATTAAACTTAATAACAATAAATAAAAAATAAAAAAAAATAAAAAAAATAAAAAAATTGTTGGGGGTCTGATTGCTTTAACAGTAGCCAACATCTAGCACCTGGAAAAAAGAGGAAGAAGTTTTAGAAAACCGTATAAATGATGATCTCAGGTATCAGTTTTTTCGCATTATTTATTTAATGCATGTTGTGTAAGCATTCGATAGTATAAATAATTGTAGAGAAACATGAATTTAAAAGTTTTGTTGATATTGAAGAAAGAGAGAAAACACTGAAAATTAAGTGATTATTCCATGTCTTAAGATCTCGTGCAAATAAGCCACAATGAAAGAGGAAGTTCACATTCAAAACAGCTTATAAAAAGTTACCACTTACGAGTAGTACTCGTTGGTCGTTCCTATGTTCGTTGGTCGAGCACCTTCTCTCTGTTTCAATTCTAGGCCAAAAAAACGCGAATTTCGTTTTTCCTTTCTAATCAATGTTTCTAATAAGTGTACATTTTTTTGATAAGAAAATCACGATCGTGTTTAGCTTGATGATCATTAAATTAAATCTGAATACGTGCTTAATGTTAAAAATCATTCAGTGCAAATCATGAACATTGTAGGCACGACCCGCGCTCAAGATATAAAATAGAAATAGTTAACATTAAGATGACCAGTTTCATGGTGGTAAATATATATTACATATTGTTTATCCGTTTTGAAAAAACATATTGTCAATTGACTATCTATCCCGCACCATCCAGTTAAAATTGCTCTACCAACTGAACTATCTTGCATTAGGTATGTCAATCCGTTGAATCAATCAATAAGTTATATGAATTTGCTGTTTTTTTTTCAAATTTTTCTTTCGTGACAGTTTATCCCATAAATCCTGAATTCTTCACAGCCTGCGAGATCTGTAAATATCAATTTTCATTGAACCCCTCGGGATAATTTGTTCGCTTTTGGGAACAGCTTGTGGCGTATTCCTGTGTTAATAGAATGTACGAGAGGTCCGTACATATCATACCTACGATAATCAAAATGAACCCGCCAGTGTATCTAATTGTGGCCGGGAAGATTTTAGACTCTACCAAGCGAGTGTGTGTCCCAAATAAGGGCCGCACTATGTCCAGCTGCAAGTCAGTCTTACGAGTGAGGCGAGTGAGTTTCGTACCAGCATTCATCGCTAACTGAGCGGGGCGACAAATCCGGTCGTCCCCTCCCGCGCCCGCGCTTCGTGTGCCCCTTCACCATCGACCACGGACTAACCGCTCCCGGCATTACCAGTTCCTAAAAGGAGGCTACAATCAACCAGGATTCTGTGGGAATTAACAGCGAGTCCGTTCGCGCTTGCATCATCTGCCGACCATGTTCACCACACCCCCGACTCTTTCCTCACTGGAGCACATGGAAGACCTTTTGTCTTCACCACCAGTGATGAGTCACCTACAAGCCCGGTCTCCACTTCTACGCATTCAAACTACCGTCTTCACTTCACTCCACCACCGTACATCTACGCTAATACAGTGTTGACCATCGGCCTGGAAAATTCACCAACAATAATGTTCACCAACTGCGTTGAGTATCCGTCCGAAGTCATCATCACATCTACATTAACTTCAATAAACGATGTGATATTAACAAAAATAAGTATAATAAATAAGCAATAATTAGTCGCCTGAAATATCAATACAAATTGAAATATCTCCCGAGTAAAAATAAATGCCGCCAACGGGAATTGAACCCGTGCCTTCTGATGTCCTGTCACCTGACAGGGCATCAGAAGGCACGCAATTTGTATTGATATTTCAGGCGACTAATTATTTTTTATCCTTTATACTTTGCATAAAACCTTGTCTTATAAACATTAGTTTATCATTAAAAAATAATGATGTGATATTACACACCATCTTTCACTCATCTCCTTACCAATCCCAAAACCTCATATAGTTTAACAGAAATCTTTGTCTCCCTTTCCGTCATGGTGAGAAATATGATCTAAACGGTGTTAGTAAAAAAAAATAACACAATATCTTATATTAGAAGTCAACCACAGAAAAAATATCTATACTACGAAACCAAAGAATCCGACCGCATTTAGAAAAAAAATTGTATTACAAGTTTGTATTACATTTGTCTAATTAAATGGGGTAAATTTTTTTCTTCATTATAAGTAAATTTTAGATGAGCCGTAAGGTGAGCCGTTTTTTAAATTTTTTATTTTTGAATTTAAAAAAATCATATTTCAAAGGGTTATAATATGTTAATTTCAAACAAACAAAAAGGGTATTTCATCACCTTTCTAAAACAATTGGTTTTCAAACGCATTCAGAAATATTACATTTATTAGGATTTTATTTCCAAGTGGAAATATGCCAGAGGTCCGAAGGGTTAATTCATAACGCCTCGGTTAATCAAAGTAAAATATTATATTCTGGTTTCTTTCTAACTTTTTAAAACACCCCTGAAGTGATATAACGTTCATAGGGTATGAATAATTAAAGTAAACCAAAGATTGTAACATTATAACTTCATTTCACGTAACTTTTTATAGCACCCCTGAAGTGATATAACTTACAGAGGGTATTAATAATTAAAGAAAACCAAAGATTGTAACAATATAACTTAATTTCACATATATCATTGTAGAGATGTATTATATATTTGTACAGCGCCCTTGAGGTGATTTTAGACTTAAACTAACTTACCTCTTTTATTGTTTATGCTTTGAGATAATTCACTTACTTCTTAAAAAATAGCTATGTAGTTTTCACAGCAGCTTAAAAACAAGCAAACTACTCGTATATTGCATTACTTTGTTTTGTGCAAGTATAGCTAACTATACTCTTTGACATTACTTCTTCATCATCTTTAAAAAGGAACATTTTTACAGCGGTGTGTATCTGCCTAAACGATGTTACGTTACTGCGTTTAGTTTTAGTTAATTAAAATTCTGGCTTGTGCAAGTATAGCTAACACATCGATGGATTTAATCACTCGGAATGCCTAATTATTTGCACACCCACGAGTAATGGCAGCAATCAGTTAATGTAACAACTATATCGTGAGAACCGACTGTTTTTTGCAAGAGATCATTCTTGCTGTGGCAGGTGTAGTTCTATTTCGGAATCTAAATATTTTTGTGTTTTTTACACTGAATACATTGCTATCACGAAGCTATGAGAAAACATTTACCCCGCTAGTGAAATTTCACAGCTTCACTACAAATATTTGCACAAAATAAATGCACGACCAAATATTCACTCCACTTGTGAGGTCCGAGAATCTTTTATGAATACAACCAAATTTGTAGACAATTACATACTTTGTTGTGAAGTCTACAACATGTATTTATGATAACTGTTGTATTTAACTAACTATATAACTTTACTATTATATTTGCCCAATCCAAAATTTTAGGCCAACCTAACTATTTTCTGCTACAAGCATCATTTAGATCAAGACCATAAACATTCAAATTAATGGTCTTACCCTATCATGAAATCTGGGCATCATTTCGACGAGCTGGAGGAAAACCACGTAAACGCAAAGATTTGTGGCACTGTCCATTGCGGGGCTGGACGCAGGATCTGATTGTTCTTTCTACGAATTGCCTGGTGTAGCGACTCTAAAATTGAGTGAGGTGGGTAAATTATAACATATTTAAAAAATTTAACAATATAGAGTAACAAAATATTTGGAAACAAGCCCACACTTTTGTTTACCCAGTTTGGGATACGTAGTACGTATTTTATTTACGAGGGCAAAATGGTGATATTACAATGCAAGTTGCCTGTGTACTGTCAGAATCATTTTTTGATCACCGAAAGTAGGACCACAAGTTGGTTAGTTCCCCTTTCCCTAACTTGCTCGTCTATTCATTTGAATGTGTATGATCATGACCTATTTCCTTTTGAAATTTCTGGTTATATGTGCAAAAATTAGACAAAACCTAATAATATTCATTCCTTAATCTTTTATTTTGGTTCAATGAGAAAAATATTTCAAAAAATCGGGGTAAGTCCGGGAAATCGGGTACTTATTACTAATTTGAATATGATATACCTTCTTCCTACATCAGGATAAGTCCGAGAAATCTGGTACTTATTACTAATTGAAGAATATATACCTTATTCCTACATCGGGGTTAGTCCGGGAAATCGGGTACTTATTACTAATTTGAATATGATATACCTTCTTCCTACATCAGGATAAGTCCGAGAAATCTGGTACTTATTACTAATTGAAGAATATATACCTTATTCCTACATCGGGGTTAGTCCGGGAAATCGGGTACTTATTACTAATTTGAATAAGATATACCTTCTTTCTACAGCCAGTGGCTTTTTTGAATCCGTAAAATATTTGCTTTCTTTTATTTTCGCATCCGAGTAGGATTTGAAAAGTTTCGCGATAAATATTCAATTTTATGCCAATTGACGCCGGAAAAACGAATTTCATGTTTATTTTCTTGGAATGACAAGTTCGTTTAGAGTTTCGAATAGCGAACAGAATCCGAAATGCTCTCTCTGATACAAAATCAATACTTCGATACTTCTTACTGCCAAACTTGCGAAATGGTTCTGTGGCTGATGAGGCTTATGGCTGGAAGCAAGACATGATATTGTCGATTGAATGGAAGAAAAAACCATCATATTTTCCTTTTATAGATTTCCTTTATAAATCTCAGTTTTGGTTAAATAAATACATTGAGATGTTATTCAGTAGGAAGATTCAGTTTCAACCTAGCAATTTCTTAAAACTGTGTTTAAACATGCAAATATTTAAAAAATTAATAATGGTAAATTAAATATTCTAACTTCTCCCTGGTTTCGAATACGAATCATCTTGACGCACTTCAAAGATATAATTTATTTTATTTTTTTATTTATTCATTAATTATCAACGCCATGGTGGGATTTTACATGATTTTTTTTGTGCATGATAAAGATAAAAACAAAAAAAAGAAAGCAAAAACTGAACACAATACATAGTTTTTAGGCGTATAAATAATATGAACATAATATATAGGTGAGAAAAGAGAAGAAATAAACAGTTTTCTAATTGCAGATAGCTTAAAAAATAAAGTGATATGGATTCATAATAAATAATTATACAAGTTCACTAAGATATCTCTCAAATATGGGTAAATTAATATTAATTAAACATTGCCGATACTTGAGGTAAATTGGTTTCCAAGTGTATATGGGCTAGAAATAGGCACGTAGGGCATCTCTAAGCAAACATTTTAGTGGCAGAGTAGAAATAGGCATGTAGGGCATCTCATTTCTAGCAAACATTTTAGTGGCAGAGTAGAAATAGGCATGTAGGGCATCTCTAAGCAAACATTTTAGTGGCAGAGTAGAAATAGGCATGTAGGGCATCTCATTTCTAGCAAACATTTTAGTGGCAGAGTAGAAATAGGCACGTAGGGCATCTCTAAGAAAACATTTTAGTGGCAGAGTAGAAATAGGCACGTAGGGCATCTATAAGCAAACATTTTAGTGGCAGAGTGGAAATAGGCATGTAGGGCATCTCTAAGCAAACATTTTAGTGGCAGAGTAGAAATAGGCATGTCCCGGAATGATTATTGTGGAATAATAATATTTGGATGATTTGTATAGCGTCGTTTTTGTGCAAAATCACCTCAAGGGCGCTAAGAATATGTTGACAATGCCACTAAAACGTTATGTGTATTGTTGTTTTTGTATGCCTTACATTCGCCATAAATAAATAACAGTCCTGTATTTTTGACAGTTTTTTAGCCGTGTGGTAAGAAGAGTAAGTTTTGTACCCTCCATCTTCGCAATAATTCTACACCATTGCAAAAAGAAAAAAAATTTAAAGCTTTTCAGATGGGATTAGTAAGAAAAAATACTGTTAGATAATAAAAAATAAAAAAATATTATTATTATTAAGTTCTCTTACTGACGGAGTGGTAATCCAGTTCTTTACGTGTCAATAGAGAATTTATTTTCAAGAAAACAAATCGATCTGTCAATAAAAATCATAGTTTGTTTACAAGACTCCGGCTTAAAAAATGTCTATAAACGTTATACAGAGAACAAGCCTCTTACGTAAAAGCATGATGATGTACAAAAAGCATAAATCGTTACTTATATTCTTTTTACAAAACTAAGACTGTGTTGTAATTCTCATAATAATATTTTCTTCGTGAAATTTACCCTCCCTGTGATAATGGATCATTTTCAAGAGGCCCCAAGAACAACAGTCTTAACTTGCTTAACGTACTTCAATAATATAGAGTAGAATAAGGGAAGATAGACCCTTTAAGTAGTGTTCCAATTACGACCTATTCCGAATTAGGAAAACCAATCTAGCAATTACGAGGGATTAGGGATTCCACCCGATATAACTAGGTCCAAGGTTGTTTCTTTTTTTCCTGAAACAGTTTATAGTGGAAATAAAGCAAAGAAAATTAAATATTTAAGATTTCATTTAATACCTACACAGAAATATCGACGATCCGAAGATGAGACATGGAGCTCCTGCTAGTCTTCTTAGATAAGTCGCAATTGATGTGGCTTGTTCACGTAAAAGGTTGAATTCCGATGAACATCTTCAAGAGGGAAGGCGTCCAGTTAGCTGCACCAGGCAAAGTTGTGAGAGGCAACTCCAGAAAAAAAAAAAACTGAGGCATCTTTGGAGGCTGCTGGAGTAGCATAGGACAGGGACCCCTGCAAGCGCCTTATCGATACGTTGAGTCCACGACTCATAAGGGAGACGGGAAGAAGGTGTACGAAAGAATAAACTTACCTACACAAAGTTACACACAAGAGTATGCGCAACTGCTCCCAACCGTCTGGAGCCAGTGAAACTATGGCATCCTTAATGTTGTGAGGCTAGAGGTAATAGGAAAGGGAAGAAGACAAGGAAGAGGAAACTGGGGATGTATAGGTATAGCAATGGATAGTCACCAAACACGTCCGAACTATTCCCAACCGGCTGGGGCCAGGGAGACTACAGCATCCCCTATTAGGGTTGTTGTGAGGATTGAGGTATTGAGGAGGGGAAGGAAATGTGAATAGGAAGGTAGGGAAGTATGGCTATTCAGATCCGGTCACCACACACGGCAACAACCATTTCAAGTAACGTTTCGATTCTGAATGGCGGTCTTTCACCAGGGCGTTACTGAACACGGAGAAAAATGAGTAGGTATTGTTTATTTATTAACAATATCTTCAAATTATTCGTAATCCGGTTGAGAACGGGATTGCAAGCCCTTAACGAATAAATTAATAAGTTTCCTGATAAACTTTTAGTAAAGGGCGTATATATTATCACAATATTTTCGCATTTCGTCATTATACACTACACAAAAACAGATGCATTAACACGTTTTCCGATATATTAGGAATGTACTAAAAGTTTTTCAGTCAAGCAATGCAATACCGGATTTTAATCGGATTACCAAAAATTTAAAGAGATTCTTAAT
This sequence comes from Hesperophylax magnus, assembly GCA_026573805.1. Taxonomy (NCBI): domain Eukaryota; kingdom Metazoa; phylum Arthropoda; class Insecta; order Trichoptera; family Limnephilidae; genus Hesperophylax; species Hesperophylax magnus. The sequence continues at coordinate 12,917,140 of JAIUSX010000049.1, forward strand.
AATTTAGCAATACCTACTGATTTTTCTCCATGTACCACTCTGGAACGTGCTGCAAATACACGTTTATTTATTTTTTAATGAAGAAATCGTGATATACAACAGACATAAATTTTATTTACTTGAGCACGCCGGGTTTTGTACCCGCACCACCAAATTTATTTATTACATTACATTGAGGCCTTCAATGTAATGTAATGCATAATTCAAAATTTCACAAATGTTCGAAAACTAAAAATGTCAAACGTCACTGAACTGTCAAAAACAGCCTCATTTCATGAAAATTTCACCAAATGTACAATTTCAGATTTGGTAGGTGTACATTGTACTTGTTCACACAGAAGTACATAGATAGACTCGTTACGTATACATAGCGTTAAAGTAAATAAACCAAGTTTCACGCGAGATCTGAGCGTTAAATTTTAGCACGCTCAAATACTCTTAAACACACAGTGTTACAAAGATCAAACAAGTTTATATGACGGAGATAAGAAAACAGAAAATATCCTTGAAAAGACAAACACATCGGTTAATGTCGAATAGATTCCCAAATAAGTTTACTTTTCTCGTATGTTGGAAAGGTTTGATGATATAAGCTGGATTCTGCATCTGGAACAAATAACATTTTCATAGTTAAGTTATTTTATTCGCTTGACAACGAACCTGTCAATGGAATGTAAAGATCTTGGCGTTTACCTTGAGAGCAAACTTATATTATACAGGGTGTTAAGGGACGTACTTGAATAACTTTAACCAGTCATTCCTGACTTTATTTGGAGTAAAAAATGTAATTTGATTTCTGGTTGTAACTGCTCAACCCTTTAACCAACTCAACTGTCCACTACCTGACTGACTTATATTTATAGTTGTACAAAAAAAATGGTATTGGAGATCCAAATTTCATTTACATTTCTTACTCCAAATAATTTTAGGAATCGTAGTCAAGTATGTCCCTTAACACCCTGTATATTGTGAAATAAAATGCTTGCTTTGTTCTAAGTTTAAAAGAATAATGTTATATTTCAAATTAGTCAAAAGTACACTGGAATATGCATTGCATAGAGAGAATTTTATTTCGTATTTGGGAATTTGCTTCACATCGTTAACAACGAAACAACAACATTAACAACAACAAAAAATAACTTCTTTATGTACATTTCAATCTTTGCGACAAACTGATTATAAGATTTATACTTAAATTTAATCAATAACATAAACAAAACCGAACACTATGCCTAATTAATTTAAAAATTGCTACATTTCTACAAGCTTAATTTGATTTAAAAAATGCACAAGCGAATTGTCCAATTAATCGTGCTTTAGATACGTTCAATAACATTCTCCCCAAACTCTAACATCGATAGTGGAATATACTGTCAGTATCGCCCTGGTGTAAGACCACCATTCAAAATGACCCGATCTGAATTGCTCGGTACTCCCCCCTTCAGCTGGAGATGTCATAGCCTAATTGGTTCCAAACGGTTGAGAGCAGTTGCGACTCTTGTGCGATATTCACGTAAGACATATAAAAAATATGTCTTCCTTCATAGATTGTCACACTTACAAACACATTCACACACGCCCTATACATACACTATGCACGTCACCCGTTAATTACAAAATATACATACCACAAATAAGACATTACAAGGAAATATAATAACATTGGTACCCATTATGAAATATTTAATATCTGTAAATTGTTTCATGACTGTAACTAGTGTACTGTTTTGTTTCTATTGTATAAATAAATAAATTAATATAAGTAGAAAATCACAATACAAAAATAATTGGTGGGATCGGGAATCGAACATAGGATCTTACTCTAACCGGGAGTATACTCTAAAAACGGGATCTTACTCTAACCGGGAGTATACTCTAAAAACGGGATCTTACTCTAACCGGGAGTATACTCTTAAAACGGGATCTTGCTATAACCGGGAGTAACAAACAGGATCTTACTCTAAACGGGAGTATACTCTACAAACTGGATCTTACTCTAACTGAGAGTGTACTCTACAAACTGAGCTATTGCACCAACCCCCAGACATAATATGTTAATTTCTTCATCACTTATTTATAACATACTCTTTATCTTATTATCATTGTTACAGCAAGAATATATTTTTTCAAGCATTTTCATTGATTCTCGCTGAAATACATTATTGCCGTTGCTTAAATATTAACATTTCAATTGACGAAGGGAAAACCAGACAAAACTTACGACAGCTTAATATTAAAACTTTGTTGGGATTATCTACTTTAGTGGTCATTCGAAATAAATTAGAAGTTTCAACAATTCAACTGCCAATTCAATAAACTGGGAAAACTTTTGGGAAATCCAATATTTTCATTTTAACCTTTCATTCCTTTTCACTTTTCTACTGTTTGCAATGTTTTTTTGTGTATTTCAAATGCGTTATATACATCCTAATTTTTAATTTTCAAGATAATATTTTTTAAAACAAAATTATCTTTAAAATAATCATACTTTTTCTAAATAATGAAATTTTGAAATCAAACGTGAAAAATGTCTTCAAAAACGCTTTACACATTTTTACTTAAGTTTTTACTCCAATCATAGAAAAAATTAAAGAACTCGATATTTCGTAATCACGTTCGTTTTACTTGGGGAATTTTTAAGAAAACTGTAACTTCACTTTATCTATGTAGTTCATATAATAAACATAAGATTATTAAATTTAAGTTAAACCGATTGTTACGATAGCGGCGCAAAATATGAATAATTCATTTTGGCTATTTTTAGTATATTATTAATGGATTCCAGAATGAATATTTAAGGCAAGTTGAAAAGAATTATTATTTATTTTTCTAACGTCAAAAAAGTTAATTTTTTCCGCATCATAGGAAAAAAAACTTTTGCACAATATGGACGTGGGGTCATTTATGACCCTCAAACGCTGGACGGGTTAACAATAATTATTTAATTATTTAAATCCAAATAACTATTAGTGCCTATACTTAATAAAGGTGTAACATAGCATGTAAAGAATTTTTAAATATAACTTACTGTAAATAATAAGTGCAAAGAAAAATTTGTTTATATATAATAACATTATATATAAACAAATACTATTTTTTCAAAAATGAATAAAATAAATATTACATCGTGTATCTTTATTTAAATAGCGTTGCGATCTTAAAAGGGTTTCAATAACCTAAAAATACCGACTTAAAAACATCTGTGCATATTTATTTATTTATTAATTTGTACATCAAATTTGGCAAATTATTAATTTATTATAACGTTTGTACTATATTATTTATCTTGATTAATGTGGCTCTTAAGGTTCCATGATAACTCAACACAGTGACTATTTAACACACCTTTAAAAAGTGATATAAAGTAATTAAAAACGATGAAAAAAAAAAATAAACCTAACCTAACCTATTTCGTAGATGTTACTTTTGAAGCTGTCATTTTTTTGACATTTGACAAGTAGAAACTACGCCATTAATAAAAATGGAACGATACACGCTTCAACAACGCATTGAAATTATTAAAATTCACTTGAGTGAATCAAATGCAAATCATCTTGAGTGATGAGGCCCATTTCCACCTCGGTGGCTTCGTCAACAAGCAAAATTGTCGCATCTGGGGCTCGGAAAACCCAAGAGTTATTGTTGAAAAGCCTCTCTATCCTCAACGTGTGACTGTTTGGTACGGTTTATGGTCCGGCGGAGTCATTGGACCTTACTTTTTCGAAAATGAGGCTGGAGCAACAGTTACGGTGAATGGATTGCGCTATAGAGAGATAATTAATGATGTCTATGGCCGGAATTGGATGGTATTGATCTGGACAACGTTTACTTTCAACAAGACGGCGCTACGTGTCACACAAGCAATGAAACCATTGATCTTTTACGATTGAATATCAAAATAACACCTCTTATAGGAAAACCCTTTACTTAACCCAGTTAATAAAGTTTTTGTTTCATCACTTTCCATTGACTTTATATAACTTTTTAAAGATGTGATGAATTATCATTTTGATGATTTATCCGGTCACCAGCTCTTACAATACATCCAGAATCTACCAATTGGAGCAGACTTTTGTTTCCGGTAACCCATTATTTTTAGTATTCTCTTCATTTTTTTGTTAATTTCACATAATATCGTATTAATAACACCATTAGCGATTTTTTACTTCTTCTGTGTGCACGCAAACGTAAGATATATAAATAATTACTATAATAGTGATATTTTATTCCAATGTTAAACCTTGAGTATTTATAAATTTAGCATAACATCTCGTTAACAGTAAGGACAACAGTTTTCGTTTAGCCTCGGTGGCATACCTATCTTGTTAACTAGACACCAGTCATATTTTAACCGGTTAAATATAACTTATCTGTCACTTTACTACTTATTTACCCGCACACAACTCAAGAGATAAAACACCGTTAACTAATACTAATTTACATAGACCCTGAATTCAATAACGTACAGTTTTCATTCACGGGGAAATGAGTCGTACAACAGAATTTACTGGTACAAATCTAATTTAGAAAGATAATTATTAGCAATTAGTGGATCTCGCAATGCTTCGATATTGCTAATGTCTTTCTCAGGCGTCTCCGACTTCTTCCACCATTCTCTACTGCAAACCACAATGTTACTGTTAAGCTCTACATTATGTCGAATTTAATTCGACTCCGTAGCTCATTCAGGTGCAGAGATATTGCGTTAAGTATTTTTCGGACGTCCCTGCATTTCAACCTACTTTCTAAATACTCCTGGCACTAATAAGAACAAACTTTGAAATTTTCAGAGATATCAGTCTAATCATTTTCGAGTTTTGGGAGGACAAACATACACAGGCTGAATTTTTATATAGATATAGTACCAATATTCAATAGTATATTTGCAATCATGATACTCAAATAATAATACTATTTTTTTAAAAGAAAAACAAATATTCCCGGGTTACGAATAACCTGAAAATATTCGAATATATCCTACTACCACTACAGTAAGCGGAAAATGTTGCTTGTTTTGTGATGGAGGACTTAGCCAGCCGAGGAAATGAACACGCTAGGCCTGGGTGGGACCCAAACGCAATGCCAACTCAGCCGCCGGTCGTTTACGTCGATAACTTTACCAGAGCTAGACAGCACATGATTTTTTTTATTTTTCCCAAAGAGGAATTAAACTACCAATTACTGTGCCATTGGGGAGAATGACTACACTCCTAAACCACCTATCTTCTGAAAGGTATACATTTAGATACAAGGTATACAGATAGACATTTTTCGGTTAAACTTAGATATGTGACTTCAAGATTGCGATAAATTTTGTTAAATTTAAATGGATTCACTGTTTATCACAGTAAACATGTATAATAATTTAAAGCTTTTCAGGATAGATACAAAATATTTGAGGCTTCAAACATTCTCCAAAGACACAGAAAAACTTAATACACTACGTCAGGATATTATATTAAATTACAGTAAGACCACGAAAATTGATTTTGATGAAGCTTTTGGTTTTTACTGATAATTTTTTAACATTTACAGAAATAGTTAATTAAACGTCCAAATGGAAGCGTTTACTAGTTTTTTTAACGAATGTAACCCACTGTTATTTCCTTAAAACCTGACCTAATCTAACCTGAGACAATTTGACCTAACATAATACAACCTTTGGTACTTTTAAACAACCATTACGATTTACTTGTAACTATTTTGTGAATAATACGTCTTCATATATATAATATGTTACATTATTAATATCACATGTTTACGCCGACAGTCATTACTGACGTTAAGCTTCCCTCTTCCAAAATTTTGAACAACAAAAAATAAATAAAATCCAAATAATTGGTAAGATGGCATACGGTGGTCATTCGTGAAGAAATTATCATTTTTACGAGAACACATTCGACGAAATAAATACATTTGAATTTCGTTAAAAACAGTAAAATGAAAACATCTCGGAACATAATGTGTTTTAGGCGTGATTTAAAAAAAATATAACATTGACATTAATGGACACTTTCGGTTAATGATTGACCATCACGCTAAAAAATATTTTTGGCGAAAGTAAGGAAGTAGGACTACTTTAATCAAATTAAAATGCGGCTAAGTGGATGACAATTATTAAAGTCAGCTGAGTTTAATATCAACGAGGTTATTTAAATTAAATTGCTTACATGTGGCCCGTTATTTTTTGTGTAGCTGCAGAATGGGAAATGGAATAATTTATTTAATAAGTATACAGCTATATGTAACATTAGTAGAGATAGTTCTGATAAAAGCTTATTCATGAACTGAATTTAAATGAATACCTGATTAGTTCTCGTGCTATGTGGTTCGATAGGAATGTTGAGAGATGTATTTGTAATATTGATCTAAATTCTTAATAATTTTCGTGTTACAGCTACCTACGTAATTTAACAAATTAGGAAAATAAACTGGCAAAAGAGATACTTATACATACTCCCAATGGGTATTTTTTTAAAGTACCTATATGGTGCCTTTTAAAGATAAAAAATAATTTAGGAAGATAACATTAAAAATTAAATTCATTGACAGTGAACTATCGCATTCCCAATTTGGGAATGCTGTAAGGCGGAAGGAGAAGGGAAAGGAGAAGGATGAAAAACAAGAAGGTTGTAAAGGAGTTGGTTATTCAGATCTTTACACTAAACATGGCTTATTCCATTTAAATCGTGAATGTGAACGGTGGTCATTCACCAGGGTGATAATTAAAGTATCAACATGTCGCAAATAATATTATATTATGTGAAATAACTAGGAACCTGAAAATTTTTTTTTTTTTGAAAATGGTAAAGTTCTCGTTTTTCGCATAAAAATGACGAATTTTTCAGGTTTATAGATATAATATACAAATTAAATTATATTTATTTGAGCCTATCGGGTTTCACGAGCTGCCACGATAGCCCCTAAATATACTTAATCTATAATTTCCCTTAATTTATTTTATTTGTTCTTCATGTTTTATTTCAAATATTAAGCTTTCGTTGATAAAGTGTCGTTGTAGGTGTGTTTTCTTTTGCTTTGACAAACGACTTTGTTAATGGATTACGAAAACAAACCGATATTTCATTGCTATCGACCGCCCGATTTACGGCCGTGTTGTTGCCGATAGACTGGAAATATTATCACCATTACATATTTATTACCCGTGAACTTGGCCCTTAAATAATAACGCCTCTTTATAAAATGAATTCCATACTATTCCTTTTTAATATTGCCAACGTCGTGTAAATCGGCAGATATTTTTTGTGTTCTGTATCATATTTGAGTGAAATTTAAAAAATTATGAATTAAAAAAAATTACGTCTCATTAAAGATTTCTTTATTATACTCCCAGTTGGGATAAATTGTAAGTTGTTTAAAGGAAGAGGTAAAGTTATTATTGCGTGTATTAATGTTGCCCGTATGAAATTAAAGAGAAAAACCATAGGAGATTTCTCTCGTAAGGTATTGTATATTCACGAAAACGAAAAAAATATTAACTATCAAGCTGTCGATATAAGCTTTGAACGAGTATTCCGCTCTTGTTAGCCAGTTTTCTTGCTGGTTCACTGTTTGTATATTGGTTCAGGCAACGGATGGATAATTAAACGAATTAACTCTCCTGTGTACTGAGTCGCGCAGCATAATAAAGTATTTTGAGTTCAGCTCAGAGATGTGTATTCTAGTTTCCGTATAATCTATTGTTTTACTATTTCTAGGCGTTCATCGAATCTATGCAATAAATAAATTTGAAACTTCCCATTAAATCTTCAATCTCTTTTACTTACTGAAAAATAACTACAGGTAATAGGTATGGTTTTTTAATTGCAATCTTTTATATTATCAATTTATTCTGCTCATGTAAACAGTTTTTAAAACACTTTCATATCTACCTTACAAATGTTTGTAGCAGTGATACAATTTGATAAATCATTTAGAGTAATTAGTTCTACTCAGTCAAGCCAGCATTTAATATTTAATTACCTTTTAAAACGAATTCACTGTACTAAAATTCATGTTTTCACATTATTTGTGCATTCTCTAGAACCATAAAACAAATCCACGAACCGACTAAGCTATTAAATTATAAATTAAAATCCATCATAATCATTGTGTAGATTGAATTATTAACAAAAACCGGCGGCGGAAACGTTATTTTAGTATTTCCCACATACAAATGGGGGCAGTTGAGTGAGACGAATTTACGTAGAAAGTGCAATGGTTTGTTATGTAAACAAAAATATATTTATTAAATTTACATAGAGAACGCGATAAAGAAATTCGGAACACTTCCAACAAAATACCACATTTCTACACATGTTTCGAATGAGTCTAAAATTGTTTGGACTACATTGTAAAAATTTAAAGAAAAAGATTTCACCTGCTTTAATGCGACGGTATTTATTTTTAATCAAATAAGCAAACTGTAAAAAGTGTTAATATCAGGATGAATTTACAAAACTAATTATGGTGTAGATATAATATAATATGCATTATTATCGCTTTAGATACCAGGGATAAGGTAGATGATGGAATTTCTAAGCAGCATGAAGCATGGCAAATCTGCTGAACGCAATAATTATCTATGAAATACTTACATGGATGAAAACATGTATGTAATTTGATGCGGGATACTGTAGTACATGTATCTTCATCGCATGTCATTTGGAGTCCATTTTGAAATTGGAATATTTGGGTCAATTTGAAAAAATCGAAGATTTTATAGAAATATATGTGATTGTTTCCATTTTCCCACATATACCACTATTTTTCGGACACCGTGTGTTATTGTTATTGTTATTACACGATTCTAGTAATTACTTCTGCTAATTTTTTTAACCCTTTTAATATTATTTTTTCCTGTACGCTCTATAGCCGTTGAGCTACTTGAAACGGTAGTGGGTAGGTACATGAGTTTTTTGTTAGACCAAATGTAAAAAGGCATTATGTATGTTTATTTTTTTTTTCAGGAAATCGACAGTTTATATTTTATCAGTTTTTACATGTGTAGTAAAGCAAAAATAAAACCAATTATGGATTTACTCCTTGTAATCGTTTCTTTAATAATAGTAAGAATAAAAATGTAATTTTTGAGAAAATCAAATAAAAAAACCCATATTAAAAATATTGAAATTTACGAGATTTAATATTGCTCATAGTAAAAATATTGAAATTTGCATACAAAAAAAATATTGCTCGCAATAAAAGTACATATTAAAATATTTTACACAATATTATCAGACTTATACCCTTTCTTATCAAATTTCAATTTCGTACCATTTTAATACTGCTGATAAAATGCCCATAAACATTATGAAATACTTGTTTTCATTATAACATTTTTTTTATTCTTTCAGGCAATTCTTCTTACTGGTCAAAGCTTCCGCTTTTGTGCAACAGACAAGTGACAAAAGCTTTAATCAACAAACCAGTAGCAACATGTCATTGCTTGAAACAAGTTACCAGTGACAGTTACTTTTAGTGCGACGTGCAAGTGTCCCCACAATATCCAAGAACAATATAACTTCCACGTGACAAGTGACTGTTAATCATAGCTTCCCAAGTGGGACACCAGTGTCATTTTGTGAAATGTAATGACTGTCACAATATAGGCCATCAAAGTTTAATTCAAGCTAAATTTTACAATCGAACAAGCTTTATAAAACAGTTTAAAAACTTTACTACATTGTAAGTCCCAATCAAAACCCTTATACGCTTTCGGTAACAGTCAATCCTAGTTCAATACAAAAAGTCTAAAAACTTATTATTTCCGTAATAACAACGAGAAAAGGGATGTCAAAGCTTACACAAGCAACAAGATACATTCAACCACAGCTTACACAAGTTACAAAAGACAGTCAATAAACGTTTGAACAAGTTACAAGAGACAGTTAATCAAAGCTCACTTACAACCTATAAGAGACAAATAATCACAGTTTACAGAAGCTACAAAATCGATTTATTATCGAATAATTACCTAATTTTGAACAAATGAAAGGAGACAGTCAATCAAAGCCTTAGAAACGATTAATAACACTTCAATCTAAACCTGATAAGTGTCATCAAATTATCTCAAAGTTAACAGAAATAGTATTCAGTACAGATGATCCGCCTAATTATTCTGACTTCTCCAGTCAGAAGCCCAGGTTCCCGGATCACAGAAGGGGTGTGAAGTGTGATAGTGTAGATGAGAGGTGACACGGTGCTGAGGATGACAGGGGAGGCTTTTCCGCTGCTGGTTGGAGCGGGTCTGGGAGTGGGGGTGATTGCGGGGGTGGTGTCAGGTGTCTGCTACCTGCTGGTCAATGGATTGGGTTGGTCGAGGTAAGAAAATACATATTTTTAAATATCTACTTATATTCTTACATAATATACCTTTCTTTTTGAACAGCCTTTTAAATATTGTCAGGTTATTCGTAACCCGAGTAAAATTGGTTTTTCTTTACAAAAATAATTGATAGATGGTCTCCAATGATTTGAGAATGCCGTAGTATAATGCTAAGGACAGCTGGGACTCTTTTGCTATATTAACACGTAATCTATTTCGTAAGGTTCAATATATTATGAAAAAAATATGATTTATTTTCAGAGTTTTTTTAAGTTGTGAAAAATCATGAAGACTGGGTAAATAATAAATAGATTTGGGCTTATGTTTAACTGCTTACCAAATGGAGTAAAAATTTACATTAAAAAAATACATTTTCAATCCAAAATGGGTAAATGTTCACCAATATTTGGCGCCCTATTTTACACTAAAACGTTACCTATATATATAATATATTTCAGTTTACGTTCGTCAAATAAAGTACCTGACACCAAAAATAATATCGCTTTCTCATAAGTAGTAGATGTATATCAAATGACTTATCTAAATATGACTATTTTCGTTTGCCTACATTTTCGAAATTGTTAGGCGCGAGCATGTACAGCTGCCATCTACTCTCTAAATTTGTAAGCTTTGCTAACCCGTTTGTAAAGCCGTGCAGCTGAAAAGGCTGTATTCTGAATGGTTTCAGATGTGTTCGCTAGATGGTGTAAAATTAATCACAAATAATTATTACCTATATCATTTCTTTGCAAAAAAGGTCGATGTCTCGACTAAATATATTTTTTTAGGAAATACTAATAAATTTAATTATAATTTTAAATCATATTTGAACGATTTTTTTTTGTCCTCGTGATATTAGGGCCTTCACACTACCTACCAAATTAATGCATTACATCAAAGACCAAAACTATAAATTGCATATAAACCGGGAATGCTGATCCGCTACTCGAACATAAATACATGTTTTTCATTTCATTTCATCCGTGTGTAAGTTTATTTGTTATGTACCGGTTCCTATTCTAGATGGTGGACATTTAAAGGTACAGTACCTAAACATTATTTTTTAATGTGAAATTGTCGTGTTTATTTATTAGATTTATTAATTAAAGTAACAACTAACAAATATTATGATAACAGAGGAAATTTTTAAAATGAAAGAATATTAGATATTTTATTATTTTTAATATTATAATAGGGATGAATATAACCGAAGATAATACATAACATTATATAAGTATTGGAGTAAAAAAAACGTAGGTCATGACATCAAGTACAATAAAATTAGTATTAATAATAAGTTTATTTTATTAACGGCGCTAATTTCATACATTTGCTTTGAAATTAAATCAAATAATTTCATAGAGAAATTTTGAAAAATAATGATTTTTTTTATTTTTTTAACCACAACTCCGATTGGTGCAGTAAAAATGTAGTATTGAGACGCAGGAAACGGAAAGTGTAGAAACCAACTGTTTATGAATCGATTCCGTTAGGAATCCGTACTTCCGGTTACAATGATTATGGTTGGTGTAAACCAAATCAGGCGTCACTATTTATTGTAAAATAGGTTTTAAGGTAAACAGGACAATTAATATTGTTGAGTAATATTTGGTAATTGTCATACAATGACTCATTTAATAAATTAATAATGGATCTGATACAAGCATAATCTGGTTATGTGCATAAAATGAAAGCTAAAATCTATTCGTAATTTTTGGGTTTGATATATATTTTTTTAATATTTATTATAGTTATAAAATATACATAGTTCGATTTCTAATTGCATAAGTCAAAGCTAGTATCTTACATACCTATAATATTATTCTTACCTCATAGTTATGTTAGGTTATTATAATACTATAATTTTGTTCACTTGTCTGAAGAGGTTTATATATGTATATGGTATATGTATATTTCTCCACGCTTCTTTTACCACTTTCAGTCTTTAATATACAATTTAATTAGTTGTCTTGAATAGTATTTGTGATTTTTTTTGTGATCTTGTGCATATGTTCACTACTATAGTTCAACTGAAAATCGTTTGAATTCCACAGAATGAGCATTTTGAAAATATACGCTTCCAAATTTAAGTCTTGCCGCCAAGATCCAATAAGGAAATGTGTAGAATTGGGAAGCGAGATATCGGAGTTACCCGTCTTTCATGATCTAGTTACTAAACTTAGCCGACATACATCGATCTATTCTAGTCACCGTTTGTCAAGCTATTTTTTATGGCTATTTGTGGTGATACAAGGAAAACCAAGAATATGCATATTTTTGGCTTGTGCATTTTCAAATGTAAATGACGCCAGAAAGTGAATTTTCGATTTGCGTACACGCCTTTCACACCTGTTTATGAAGTAAACTATACTTACCTACCTAAAAAAATTAATACAAAAATACAACATTGAAATGTTATTTTTTTAAGTTACAGATAATTAATTATCACTCATCATATAAACATCATTTTATAATAATACCCAATAATGTCATTTCATATTTCGGAAAGTAAAAGTGTACGGAGGGGTTCGTTGGATCAAACGTAGAATCTTTGGAATATTTAATCATTGTATAATTTCATACGAGTTAGCGTTACGAAAATAATTATTTTTTTCTTTTTTGTCTTGATGAAGCTGAGTTAATTACATAATATTCTTCTTAATCTTCTAAATAGCCCACACTGATAAAAAAAAGAATTACTAATTTATTAAAAATCTCTTAAAATTATTCGTATTCGAGATTGTAAGCCATTAACGAATGAAATTATATGTTTCATGGGTAAAAAGGGAATGTGTTAACGCGCCGTCGAACGGGTGTTCATAAATATAATTATTTTTCGAATTTCGTCATTATATGTTAACAAGTCAAACACAGGTGCATGAACGCGTGTGCCATATATTCGGAAAGTACTAATCTTGTATTAGGAAACGGCTTGCTATCCCGTTTTTAACAGGATTTTAATAAATCAGCATTACTCAATTTTCTCCGTGTGCCAATCGTAATTTTTTTTTTTTTCAAACGAAAAATGTTTAAAAAAATTCTGTTTTCATATATTGGCCAAACTTGTATTTTAATAATGTAATAACCTGGATTTAAATAGGATAGGTTAAACTAATATTTAAAACACACTTTTACAGAATATAATTATATCGTTTAAAACCAAACCAAAATCAAGGTATTAGCCGTCCTCCCTTCAGCCTTACAACATACCAACCCTAATTATTTTTCCTCACCTCCTTTGCCCCTTTACTCCCTTCAGCCTCACAACATACCAACCCCTAATTATTTTTCCTCACCTCCTTTGCCCCTTTACTCCCTTCAGCCTCACAACATACCAACCCTAATTATTTTTCCTCACCTCCTTTGCCCCTTTACTCCCTTCAGCCTCACAACATACGAACCCTAATTATTTTTCCTCACCTCCTTTGCCCCTTTACTCCCTTCAGCCTCACAACATACGAACCCTAATTATTTTTCCTCACCTCCTTTGCCCCTTTACTCCCTTCAGCCTCACAACATACCAACCATAATTATTTTTATGGAATACATAAATTTTTGGTGCATTAATTTCATTAGTTTTTTTTGGCAACTAACTCAAAGTGAGTAACAAACCTGACCACGTTCACGCTACGCATTGAATATTTATAAACATGTATAGAATTTCAGCAGCTAGTGGAAGCACGGCTAGAATGACAATGGGCGGTGCATGCACTGTGTTGTATAGCTGGGCTATTTGTTTCATTCAGAGCGTCACCTGTGATGGACACCCCTGCCTCTCGGAGCCCCTCACCTGCCCACCAGGGCAGATCAATCGAGGGGCAGAAGAAAGCAAAAACAAATAAAAAAACATAGACGTACATATTTTTATTTATACGTATTGTACACGTGGTTGTAGCCAAAGCGAATAGAAAACAAACAGGAGGATAACTAATCACCCCTAATTTATTTTATTATATTTGATATCATTAGTATAATACCTGTAGTGGTAGATACTTGATACCTACTTTATAATACCTATAGTGGTAGATACTAGATGCTTACTAGTATTTACCACTACTAGATACTAGATATCAAGATACCTACTCTACAATACCTGTAGTGGTAGATACTAGATACCTACTCTATAATACCTGTAGTGGTAGATACTAGGTACCTACACTTAGAATCATCCTGGTGAAAGACCATTCAGAATCAAAATCTTGTTTGAATTGGCTTTAGCCGTGTTTAGTGACCAGATCTGAAGAGCCCACCTCCCTCTTTCCAATATCCTTACCCTCCCCATACCCTTCAGCATCATGTAGATGCCATAATCCCTCTGGCATCGGTTAGCAGGGAGCAGTTGGATCCCTAGTACAGTATTATGACAAAAATCTAGGTTTTAATCATCTTGAAAATCTCAACTAATACTTTGCCAGTTATTTTTTTAATAATATTTTTATTCAACGATGTTTTCAGTAGATTTCAAATTATGTTTTATGTTTTAAAAATATTTAAATTTAATTTAATATAATAACAGACCCATCTAAGATATGTTCCCATTCAACGCCCGTTCTATCTCCTACCTTCACTGATCTCTAGTCATGCCTCCACCCCCACTTCGACACATACACGTATACATTTGCGAACCGAAACGCGAACTTTACCACGAACTACGGGAAAGGAACGAATCAACTGCAAGGGGCATTTCGCACCATTTGCGTTTGCTTCGTTTCTTTCCCATTAGTTGAGGTTCAGTTCGGCAGTTTGGCTCGCAGATGCATACGTAGCATTATACATGCTCACCCATTATTTTGTAATGCTATACACATTATGTTAGTATATCCCTATAGCGATTTTTGGAAGTTTGCAAAAATGTTTTGTGCAATCGCTTGCCATAATATGCCAAATTTATGGAACCTAAAAAAATGGGATAAGCGGTGCAATCTAGGTGGATTCATTGATTTTATATGTTTCTTTATTAATATTTTGAGGAATGATTTAATTAAATAATATGGTAAATGTATATATGTGACACCAATCGCTCGAGTGGAATATTATAATTGCCTGTGGAAGCAACGGTTGTTACGATACCGGTCAGCGTTAGTTTACAAAAATACAGTGGTAAAAAAATTACGTTATTCCATTTAATTAAAATGGATAGTAACATTCAATAATATCATAAATATTAGTCTAGTGATCGACACTCAGATCTAAATATGCATTATCAAATCAACGAAAACAAAATGGTATCTATTCACCTTATTAACTAACTCCCCTTTTTTGTGAACAAGTTTTAATAATGTCAAGGATACCCCTACCCGATAAAAACGTATAAAACAGTTCCTACCTTCAAACATTCAAAAGCTAATTATTAGAGGGTGTTCGAATGACTTGAGCGCCTCTGACCAATCACACGTCGCTATTTTATAACCGACAATCGCGCTCAGTCATACGGGAACTTCCTTCCTATAATATTATTCGTTAGTTCGGGTTGGTACTACTGCTCAGTGCGGTTCTGAGGGTGGCGGGAACAGCCGGGTTCAGTACCTACCAAAAGCGACAGTTGGCTATTATGCATATTATTCGTCTGTGGTTATTGGTTCAAAAATTAAAACTTTCCATTAGAGAAAGGATCATCATTCTGTAACAGTAAAGTTGATTTTCAAAATTATCTGTGGTTATTGGTTCCAAATTTAAACTTTCCAGTAAAAAGGGTACTTCTTTCAAAATGATTTTTCTTCTTACGTAATAGTAATATGTTTATTGGTTCAAAAAATTTAACTTTTTAGTGAGTGTTGGACCATTATTTAACGTGATCATTTTTCAAACGGTGATTTTATGTGATTAGTTTTGTGGAGTTACATTTTCGTGTAATTTGTTATGATTGGCCTTGAATTGTATCACTGATTTGATTGTTGTGGCGTGTTTTTGAAGTTTTCTGCATTATGCTGTGTTTCAACAATCAAACATTTCAGGATATATTCTCGTGAACTGGTGAGTTAATTATTAAATATATGTATTTATTATTTGGAACAAACGTTCAAATAATTTTATATACAAAAAATCAATGTAATTTTTATATGCCTACAATTCACGTAATTTTACTTACATTTTCAAACCGGTTTCGAGATATCCATAATTAGGGCAGAGAATTAGAGTACTATGAGACGGTGAAACCTTTTATCCACTGTAATTTATAGTTATTTTATTATTTATATAATTTAATCCTCCAAAAAAATTTATATTCATTTTATCTTTTAATCATGTAATTATGGCCTATAATGATACAGTAACAATACGATCATCCCAGTTCACATTATATGCCCTGATGACAGTCACGACGAAACCGGTTGGCATGATGTTGTAAATTAAAGTGACGTTATTATCATACTGGCAGTCATCTGTGTTGAATAAATCATTAGATATATAATTTATGTAAATAATTTCCTATTCATCAGGGAAATGTTAAAAGTAATGTAAAAGCTGAAGAAAATTAGTGATTCAGTTTAAATACGATTAAGAAAGTAACTGTTACGACACGTTTAGCACGATCACGGCCATTACTATGTCAAACACGTTGTCTGAGAAGGTAATACCTACCTAACCTAAAGCCACATCAAGCGTTAAATAAATTGATTGCAATCATCCCATGACTTTATTAGATCTCATCAAAAACCTTCAAACTTGAATAAAAAGATTGAACAGTCCGGGTTACTAGCCGAGATTTTTTTTCATTAACTTTTTCTCGGAATTTTATACCAAAAAATAAAACTCTTCTTTGTATTATTTTCTATTAATAGTGCTTACTACCCAGTTTCGTTTGAGTCCGGTTGTGTGAAGTTATACACAATGTCCGAAAACTTATAGTACAAACTTGTATATCTACATCGTATAGAGAACTTTTACACGGGGAGAGAGCATTTCGAAATTTTTCGGCAACTAATTTTAATATAATTCTAATATATTTGGGGTTAACCCTTTAGAGTCAGGTCTACATTTCGACGCATTTTTAAAGACATTATAATATATATCCCCTAGAATTTTTTTTTAAATATAACATAATATTTCCAACGTCGGACTCGATTTATTAAATAAAAAAAATACTACAAATAGTAGGTTCCCCAGTTTCCCGTACTACAGGGTTTTCCAATGACAGGTGTTATTTTGAATAGCCAGCTATTTCGGTAGATGTTACTTTTGAAACTGACATTTTTTTGAAATTTGACAAGTATAAACTACGACATTAATAAAAATGGAACGATACACGCTTCAACAACGCATTTAGATTATTAAAATTCACTTGAGTGAATCAAATGCAAATCATCTTGAGTGATGAGGCCCATTACCACCTCGGTGGCTTCGTCAACAAGCAAAATTGTCGCATCTGGGGCTCGGAAAACCCAAGCGTTATTGTTGAAAAGTTTCTCTATCCTCAACGTGTGACTGTTTGGTACGGTTTATGGTCCGGCGGAGTCATTGCACCTTACTTTTTCGAAAATGAGGCTGGAGCAACAGTTACCGTGAATGAATTGCGCTATCGAGAGATGATTAATGATTTTTTATGGCCGGAATTGGATGGTATTGATCTGGACAACGTTTACTTTGAACAGGACGGCGCTACGTGCCACACAAGCAACGAAACCATTGATCTTTTACGATTGAATATCAAAATACCACTTCTTATTGGAAAACCCTGTTTATAGTCTACAAGTTTCGGGACACCGTATATAGATATATTACCCACCATTTGTTTTTTATTTAATAAATTTATGCTTTTTGTCTGAATGTAAGTAAATTAGTACAATCCCAAGAATTCCATAAATAGGTGCCGATTTTTGCTCTAGTAATATTTGGAAATATTACAAAGCGCCGTTTGGCAATAACATCACCTCGAGTGTCTATCTGAGAGTTGGTGTACATACTGTATTATTAATGAATATTTTCTGTAATACGAGGAGCCGCCTTATCGATGTTAATTAACTAATATCAATCATATCTAAATCTATAAGTCTAATCCATGAAAAATACCAAAAAGAGATAAAAAAAACATTTAGCGATTACATATTTTATTAACTTCCCAAGATCAGCAGGCTTAAGCTTAAGCTTTTGACACAATTGAAATTCACAACCTACTTACCTGTTTGATAGGCCATATTTAAAATTATTACAAATTATGTCTTCCTTACACGCAGAAAAATGAGTATTGCTAATTTATTGGGTATCTCTTCAAATTATTGATAATCCGGTTAAAAACGGGATTGCAGGCCGTTTCCGGGATTGTACGTATAAATATGCGAACCGAAACGCGAACCGTACCACGAATTACGGGTAAGGAACGAAGCAACTGCTTGCGGCGTTTCGCGTCATTTGCGGTTGCTTCGTTTCTTTCCCTTAAGGCGAAGCTTAATGCCAAATCACTAATTTGATTAATCTTTATAACGAATTGGTGTACATTATGAATACCAAAACAAATGCTTTAGATAAATTGAAGGTTATACTATCGTTTCGCTTGAGTAGAATACAAATAAAAAAATAAATTACTTAATAAAAAATATAAATGTAAACTACTAAAAAAAACATTTTTTTCAATAGAAATGTATGAATGCATAGAGGAAACAACTTTAAAAAAATACCGTACTATACCTAAGATTATCTGTGACAGTTTCACTTGATTAACTTTTTTGCTTTCTTATAAAATTATTTACAAAATAAATAAAAACTAGTTTTGTGCTTCAAATCGAACGTTTCTAGACTCCGTTTGTCAAGCAATTTTAATGCCTATTACCTACAATATAAGGCATACCAAGAATATACACATTTTTGGCTCGTAGCTTCCTCATAAGTTGAGGTTCAGATCGGCAGTTCGACTCGCAGATGTATACGTAGCATAATATATCGTAATACGTGTTCGTGCACCAGCGTTTGTCTTCATAATAATAATGAAGAAATACAAAATGTTAGGATTTTTATGAAAACGTTTTACGATCTCGTGTTATCAAAATACAGTGGTATTTTACTAAAAGTTTATCAGCAAACCTATTAATTCATTTATTAAGGGCCTGCAATCCCGTTTTTAATCGGATTGCGAATAATTTGAAGAGAATACATTAGCAATACTCAATTTTCTCCTTGTTTCCCTGTAACTAAAATTTACTCCAAGCAAAATATTAAACCAGAGTAAATTTATCTAACGAATAACATTACATTAAATAACACTACATTAAATAACATTATAATATGACATTATATTGGTCATCTTTTCATATGGATTTAAGATGAAAGGGAACGTGTTTTTGTTTTATTAGTGATTTTCATACATTTAAAGATTACGGACATTATTTCACATATCTATCGACTGTGATTTACATAATTATATTTGGGATTTAGTAACATCCCAAAATATTATTTCTCCTCTACAAGTAAATATGATGTTCATGTAAGTATGAAAATCATTATCATGTAAGGCATAGAATAAAGAAAAAAAATTATAAGTGCCTTTCTCACGAAAACGGCGCTATATAAATTAGCAAAATATTAATACAAATTTGAATGGAAAGAAACGTTTCATTTAGCCCAATAGCCCAGCGCTTAGTCTTCTTACACCCGCCTGACAGATTCATCCCATTTGAATTTCGTAAACACTATTGTATTGGAAATTTAAGCCTTGGTTAGGCAAATATTTGGATCACAAAACACGCCTATAAGGCAGTACTTGTAATATTCTTTATTCTATGGTGTGAAGCAAAGATTTTTCATATGGGTCCCGATATAATTGATCTGTAATTTTTGAGTGTTCTTTCAAAGGGTACAAAGTGGTAGATACTCTAAATATCGCCCTGGTGAAAAACCACCATTCAGAATCGAAACTTTGCTAGATCTGGAAAGCCAGGTACTACCCCACCTTCCTATTCTTCATCTCCTTAGCTTACCCACCCTCTTCAGCCACCCAAATACAAAAATTTATTGAGAAAGCCTTAGTTTTATTGGCCCACACCATAAATAACAATACACACTGTGTTATCGTATATGTATTACTTTTGAATGTGTGTTATCTGTGTGCTATATTGTCTTGTACTTTTAAATGTACATTATCGTATTGTCATTCAAAGTGTTAGTGTACTTGGGAAGCTTTAGTGAGTTCTATGATTGTATGTAAGAGTCTGTTATTTATTTTATATAACGGGAGACTTATATCGTATTATAATTGTATATTGAGATAGAACCTGCAGACAAGCAGCCATGTGGCAGCTTCGTGGGACTATCTATACATTGTCTAAAAAAAAAAAAAGTGTAAAAATTTTCAGTAAATAAAGGTCAGCTTTAAAAAAAAAAAAAAAATGGAAACCAATGTCGCCATTGACTTATTACCTTTAGGTTCTAGTCGCCAACCCATTTGAATTTGACAATCATGATGAAACAAAGTTCTACATGTGAAATTTAAGCAAAGAAAGCTCAGACCTTTACTCAGACGACCACCTGGCATTTCTTGTGTCCTTTTTTTATTTTATAGACAGTTGAGAGCAGTTGGGACTCGGTACCTACCAAACGTGGTAATTAACTCAAAACACCCGATATTTAACTTACATGTGTGCAACATACACGAGCTATATTACACAATTGTAACCATTTGAGTAAGTTTTTTTTATTATACTCGCTCAAAAAACGACTGACAGAAGATCATAGAAAATAATACAATACATTCACTACCGGACATCTCAAAAAATGTAAAAGAAATTTTCCTTGGATGAATGACAGAAAATTATATATAGTATACAGGTATATCCACAATATCATGACACAACAATATAATGTAGGACGTATGGCGTATGGCTATTGAACCATTGACGCATCAATTAAATCTTGCAGCACTTTTAAAGAATAATAATATTGACTCATTTGTGCAATGAGGAAATCAATCTTTTAGAAAAAAAGTGATGCAAACTTCTCACGTCTGCAACATTCCTCCATTGTCCCCTGAACTCTCTCACAGTCTTATCTGTTAACAATTAGCCAATCAGCGTTCTGCTATTCCCTCATCGCATCGGTGTCGCCTATAATTCATAGCTAACGGTCTAACGGAAGAAGCCATGGATAATCACAGTTCAACAATAAACATTGTTCAAGACTTTCAGAGATATAGAAGAAGATGCAGAAATTATATCGGTATTTTTCAGAGAAAATCAAGTCCGTTAAACTGAGTGTTGAAACTACCTGAGCAATCTTTTAAAATGTTTTTGTTATTTCTGAATGAGAGTCAAAGAAGTTGGGAGGGAGAGAAACACAGAGGCCAGCAAGTTATTCCACAGCCGAGAACACATCAGAACGAGTCGCAGAAACGACGTTCTTACATAACCGAAAAAGGGTTCATCTGTACGATTTTGAGATTTTGAACTTATGCCAGTTTTTATAGGACTGTTATTATAGTTTTAAAGGCCAACATGTGTTCTACCCAATATTTTTTTTAATTCGTGACGCAGAAACGACATTTTTATGTGACAAATATCAACCGTGCAGAATTTTAGGGGCGCATTTGACTTTTAAACATTTATATTTGGCGTAAATACGGGAGGTACAAAATAGTTGCTGATTATTTTTTATTTGATTCAAAGAAGAGTTAAGTATTCGACTACGAGCGTTTTAACCAACTATAGGATTTGACTCGGTCATTCACACCGAACGCTTGGTGCTTTTTTGGTAAGAGTACAATCGCGCTGTTAGTTGTAAGCTTGACATTGACAATTTGAGTAGTAGATACGTACGGTGTACGTGACGCTCACCTTTTTGCATTTTTGGGCCGACAAAAGCTAGGATGCCAGGAGATCAAGTAACAAATGTGTTTCCTATCAACCGTCAATATAATTTAACACAAATAACCGTTAATCTAATACTAAATTTTAACAACGAAATTACTTGAAAATATCGAAATTACATCAAAAAAGCATCGTTCCGTTCGTGAATGAGGCAATAGATGTCTCCACAGACGTTTGTAAAATGTAAAGCATATAAAAACGTACAACTATGATAAAAATAATGCGGTTTGCAATACTGAAATCTATTTTTAATTGTCATGTTAAACAGCAACTGTTTAACTTCTAACCATTGTTTAGATTTCCCATGCTTGAAGTACCATCGTCATACTACTGCATTTTTTTTAATCTGTGTTTTGCTGGTTCTGTAGCTAATTTCGTTAATTGTGTACTTCGAATCGGAATGCGACTATAATACCGCTTACCGCTGATAAATCTGCTGTAACATCTCCCTCTTTTGCATAAACGACGCTTGCAACAGAGAGAGAGGTAACAATGGAGTTCTGATGGCAAGACCATTTAACCCTCTGTTTGCCAGTAAAAAATAATTAACTAATCGTTAAAAATTGATTAAATAAATGATTGAACGAAAAAACATACACTTAGTAAGACACCACTTTATTTTTGAATCAATAACGATAGCCAACCGGGTTTCGCTTGTCCCAAGCTTCATCAGGGCTAAATATCAACTAAAGCTAATTAGATACAGGCACATATAAATATAGGTAAATGAAAACAATGAGTGAAAGACTTTCTTTCACTCATTGTTTTCATTTACCTATATTTATATGTGCCTGTATCTAATTAGCTTTAGTTGATATTTAGCCCTGATGAAGCTTGGGACAAGCGAAACCCGGTTGGCTATCGTTATTGATTCAAAAA
Organism: Hesperophylax magnus; assembly: GCA_026573805.1. Taxonomy (NCBI): domain Eukaryota; kingdom Metazoa; phylum Arthropoda; class Insecta; order Trichoptera; family Limnephilidae; genus Hesperophylax; species Hesperophylax magnus. Next base: position 12,940,135 of record JAIUSX010000049.1, read on the forward strand.
TAAAGTGGTGTCTTACTAAGTGTATGTTTTTTCATTCAATATGTCACACCCCAAAGTATTTGCTTCCTTCGAAAATAAATAAATGATTAATCGTTGTTCTTGGGATAAGTTACGAGTGCCAACAACGATTATTCATTGCTACTAATACAGTTTTATCAACTTGGAATGGATTTTTTTTTCAAGATTCTTGTTTAAGCATCAAATCGCCTACCTGCTATCATTTTTATTTTTTGATATTTGAACGCGTTAATCGTACGCCAATTCGTGTTTTTTTCAGCTTTTGAACAAATTGTGTTCAGCTGACAAGCATAACAATATGACCGTAATGCTTGAAAGCTGATCACAATATAAACAACCAAATCTGAAATTACAATATTAAAAACGTGTTTTAAAGGAACTTAATAATAATGGTTGTTCTTAATAAATTAGAGACATCAAACTGTGCATGTCAAGAACTCAGACAGTAAAATGCTACTATTTTTTCAAATACTTAAAGCCCGCCATATGATCCTATTAGCGTATTAAAAAGGCTGAATTTTATATTAAATCCATTCATTAGACCAATCAGAGAAAGATATATGATGTAAATGTCGACATGATCAAACAGTAGAACACATCATAGAAGAATGTTGCCTCCATCAGTTTTCCGTAGGAACATCTGTGCTGAACCAAGTGACTCTCGATGGCTAAATAATTTCCGTATCCCACTTTGACCTCAACCAAACGAAGAAGAAGAAAACCTAAAAACTTGTAAACAAGGGTACTTCTATCATAAACCAGCCAAAAAAGCTGGACACCAAGAGGGTCAAACGCCGTAGACTGTAATGGTAGGATTGGTAAGTATGGGTATGATCGACATTGCAGCGGAAACAAACAAGTGTCCACCATCCACATATCTGCCATCACACAGACAATGGGACCGCGAAGAGTATGGCATTGAACCAATCCACTGGGCACTGGGCACTGGGCACTGGACAGCGCGGATGGGTAGGCACAAGAATTTAGGGAGGTCGTGGGAATATGGTCATAATCGTATCCTTCGGCATTAATTAGTTGATTATTTATTAGAACGTACCTATGTAAGTCTGAAATGGTAATAAAAATGTATGCGCGTAGGACTTGTTTTTATATATATATATAAAACCGTATATATATACTTTACTTGCCAATAACCAGCTTCGTCCAAATTCCATTAAAATTATTTTTCTTATTGACCATTTGAAAAACATGGGGTTTTTTTCACAAAAAATTTGATATTTCAAATCTCCATAATTTAAGATAGAGATAAGTAGAGAGCTAAAAATATTTGAGTTTACTCGCAATTCGAGATTGAACGCTCCTTGAGATGAAGGGAAGTTATTTTCTTACTTTTGTTAGACAGATTTATTGTACGGAATTTCGGTTTAATTGTGCGTGTCCTCGTAGTGCAAACATTGTACATCCACGCCATGTAAGTAAGACCTGAATGTGGTAAATTGTACAAAACCCAGAATTACATAATACATTTAATTAGCAAAGTGACTTATCGAAGAATTTAAGTAAGAGTTATATAACATTACTACAAAATAGATGAAATTGTTACCAATTTATTGCTTTGCTTCAATCAGTTGCCATAAAAATAAATTTTGTAAAAGACAGCGATAGATTTCTATTAAGAATATGGAAAATTTATCACGTTCTGACCGTCAATGACCCAATACACTCTATCCTCAAACAGGAAACTGCTCTTCGTTTAGAAATGCATGTCCCGACTTCCGACAAACCGGACAAATGGACGGAAGACAAAACTGGCAAACGGACACCCAGCTATCCAGTCAATATATATTATAAATATTGTACAACAGATTAATAGGCAATAATTTGTTGAATCATAGGAGACGGGTGCAGAATACTAAACGATTTCATAATACCTCTAAAATTCTAAGACCGGCAATGGCATAACGGCCTGTTCAGTTTGGGAAAAATGCGGTACCTTACACAAACTTGTGGTAACCAAGAAGAATAGCGTTGTTTCCATTGAGGCATAATATTTATTTCGTTTCTGATAACTTTATTAACTAGATCAAAGCAAAACAATTTAGATAGGAACCGAAAAATTCCAGATCGGTTTTGCAAGTCGACGATTCAATTGCGTTTTTGCTAAACCTTTTGTCAGGTTCAGAAAAAACGCAAAACACTTCGAATTTTCATATCCAGAAACGTTTTATTTACTTTGACCTTTTCTGAAAAGCTAAATTACTCGAACTGTTTAAGTTCAAAGTTTTTACAAGCCAGGAGGTGGTCGACATTTTTTATAATTAAAAGGGAGGGTTATTTGCAATAAAAATGACAAGACATGGTCGTGGCGGTCAAACTATAACCCTATCGGTCTTTTTGATTGCCAATAACCTCCCCTATCACCCCGCTTCGTTTGATCCACAGCTTATTGGACACCTGTACAATATCTCATTGCTTTTGAACAAAGTTTGGTTTTTCATTGCGCCCTCTTCGTTGCTTTCTTTTAGCTTATATCACAAAGAAATTGGCATGTAACTGACGTTTCAACATATTGAACAACATGAAAACAATTTGATAAAATATGGTTAAAGAAATGTTTTCAAACATTCATCACATCATTTTTAAATATATTTTATGTGGTTATAAAATTTAACATTTTATATCTAATGTACATCTATTCTAAAACTACTATAAAAATATTGTATTACCTGCGGACTAATATTTGGACTTCACAACATTGAGACATGACCCATGAAAAACTGCAAGACCATTTAAAGGGAGTTTCTTTGAACATTTTGAAACCTTTGTAATAAATATTTTTTGTGTTGCCGATAAATTTGTCTTAGTAAGCCTAAAATCGTTGCAGCTTCTCATAGGATAGCCACGAACTGTACTATTTATTCTAACACTTTTTAACATATAATCTGGTAAGATTTTATTTTTTAACTTGTATATAAATACTAGGGTATTATACACCAAACGTTGCCACACACTTAGAATATTGATTTGGCGTTGCATTTTATATCCTAGTATATCTGCTACAGCACAATACAGACCTTATGAGGTCAGAGTTATGCAGAGGTGTGCCTCTGTTCTGAATTATTTCAATACATTTTAACTTGCGTTTTATTGCTCAAAAAATGACACTTGTGCCGTAGTTCAGGTGGGATGCTACAGTAGTGTTGTAGACCAATTTACTTGTTTTATGGTTTAATCTCCCCTTTTTTAATCAAAATTTCAAATTAAGTGTTAAGTTTTACTTTGCTATCGGTTATGATTCTCAATTATTTAGTTTCTTCTACATCTTCAATATTTTGATAGTCTATGTTGAGGGTAATAATTCCGTTATGATTATCCTTAAACAAAACCACGTATGAGAAAGAACTTAGAGTAATGTATTTGTTATTTAAGTTGATAAAAATACTATTGCAAGAGAACAAACAGACCCTCGTTGTAATTTCAACCAACTCTAGACATGAAGCTTTAATGCATCAAGTGACTGAAACTCAAGAAAAAAAATATATAAATCTAAAGAGAAAGAACAGAGACGATTCACAAAAATACCAAGTGCTTTGAAATACCGGCAATATGAAGATAGACTCAAGGAACTAAGATTACTAGAGAATGGGTTGACTTTATTAAGACTTTGTAGTTATTTTATCGGAACATTATAGCTGCCCTGGCATCCAAGAAATCAGAACCAACAAAAATACAAATCACTGCGGACATAATTTTTTTTAATAAAACCCCCAATCCTAGGAAACACTTACTTGCAAATAGAGAGTAGTGGATGCATGGAACAAACTGTCATCGATGCTACTGATATAAATCGATTGGATTCTTATTTGAAGAGAAGAAAAGATTTACTTATTTCAAATTTAAATAATTTAATGACCGTTAAACTTATTGTGAAATCAGAAATAAGCCGATCAGCAGAATGCTGCCTGCTTATTAAATAATAAATGTTCGATGTTTTACGATTGACATGACATGTTCCTACCTCGTACATACAAATTCAGTATTCATTAGAGACTCGAGTCCCCTAATTCTAAACAACAGGTGAGCTACATGGTTTGCTAACTGCCAAAAGCTAACAGGTAACAGGTTGCTTTGTCGTTTGCCCGAAGACAGGGGTTGAATTTTGAGTAGTATTTATCGAATCATTTATAACCACATAATGGCCTTTTGTGTAGTTGATGAATTATTTCGTTTGTCGCCAACTATTCATAAAAAAACGTTTCAAAAGATTCATATGAATTTTCCTTAAATAATACATGATGTCATACTTTGGTGACGACACTTTGATGAACTTGACATTTTTTTCCGCATCCATGCATTTTGTTAGATAGCCTAGTTTTAGTAAGATAGCCGCTGTGCAAATTATGCGAAAATTTATCGGGGTCAATAAGGCAATTTCAATTTTAAAATAAATAAATAATTTGTGAATACCCCACAAGAGTCACAACAGTTCCCAACCGTCTGGAGCCAGTGAGAATATGGCATCCTCAGTTGGGTGAGGTTGAAGGCATTCGGCAGGAGGCAGGAGGAGGGTATGTATATATAGCATTTCATGCTCATATTGAGGCGGCATGTAGCACTTCACTTCGAATTCTGGGCTTTGTTCTACGCACTGCAAGGAATTTTAGAGATAACCGGGTGCTTATAGTTTTATTTAATTCCTTAGTAAGGAGTAGACTTGAAAGTGGGTCGGTGATTTGGAGTCCACACCAGGTAAAGTATTCTCTCATGTTGGAGAGAGTTCAGAAGAAATTCTTGAGATTTCTCTACATGAGGGAGTATGGCTACTACCCGTGGCTCTATCCCACTGACTTTTTTTTGGGTATGCTCGGAATGAACTATCTACGGGTCAGGAGAGATGTGCGCATTGCTACACATTTCTTTAGACTGATTCGTGGATGGTTTGAAAACTCGGTCATCATGGAGAGCATTCATTTCTATGTTCCCGATGGTTATCTACGTCACCGACAACATAGACTATTTTATCTCCCGGCCTGCAGAACTAACTTGCCAATGGTCATGCCTGTGGGGAGAGCAATCTTGCTGTTGAACAGAATCAATTCGGATATCGACATGTTTTACATCAATAAAGCTTCCTTTAAAAGGCAAGCTCTATTATCACTGGTATAGTTGATATATACACTGTAAATATTAATCTTAGAATTCTTATTATAAAAATATTTGAACTGAAATGAACAATTTTGTAATGTTTTTGAAATTAATAAACAAATTGAAATGAATTGAAATTGAATTGAATTGAGACCTTGAAGTATCTGGCTATTCAGATTTAGTCACCAAACACGACTAGAGCCACTTCAAGTGACACTATTCACTTCTGAATGATGGTCTTTCACCAAGGAGCGGGAGATATTGATAGTATCTTCCACTATGGAACTAGCTACAAATATACTATAATATATTATTTTTGAATGTATTAATTGTGAAACAACACAAATTAATTACATTACTTGCGCACTCCGGGATTTAAACCAGTGACCTTAGGATTCGTAGTCTAGAGCTTTACCCCTCGACCACAAAGAATGTATTAAAAATAGGGAAAAATATTATATTATTTTTTGGTAAACTAATGTTTACGACAAGATTTTTTTATGCATAGCACAAAGGGTAACAATTATTTATATATATTTGACAAGTTCAAGTATCTTCACCAAAAAATGTAGACAATTTGTCTCGACGCCATCTAGTGAGAGAGTTAGCACTTACAATGCCTTTCTCATATAAAAATAAAAAGTTGGTTGTTTTCAGGTGAAAAAAATGTAATAAGCAGTAATTGTTGAATGAAACACTAGTATATATTGAATTATTTCGCGGATAAGAGATAAGCCGCCATAGCTCAGTGGTCAGAGCTGTCGACCGGAAATCGAAAGGACACGGGTTCAAGTCCCGTTGGCGTCATGTATCTTTTATCAGGAGATTTTTCAATGTGGATGAGTGTTTCAGACTAATAATTATTGCTTATAAAAATAAAAATATTATATGTTATTCCAGTGGATGGAAGAAGTCGAGGGTGCTCCAGAAAGATTATAAATTAATATCAGCCATGTAGGTACTAAGTCCGATTATGTCAGGAGTCGGAATAAAAAAGAGAATGTATTATATCATTATATGATACGTTATATGAATGTGAATGAATCAAGTATTGTGCACGTATACACAGATCATCCTCTCTACGAAGTAATCATGGCGTAATGATTAGTTTGTTAATTAACCTACTCCACATTATTTTCTATGACACGACTTGATGCACGAAAAAATCTAAACTATTTTTCCAGTCTATAGAGTTTGTTATCCCGTACATAGTGGTTCCATACATTTGCATAATATTTCTTAAACGTGATGTCAATGTACTCACTAGCTTTCTCATATCATCACAATAATACTTAATAAATCGAGAGTTCCGTTAGGAACGAGACAAAAATATTCAACCAATGAATAATAGTGAGATATTTGCATAAGGAAAACATTTCCTTTTCGCAACACTTTCGTATTCGTACGTGTGTGAGTTTTAATTTCCGCCGATGCTCAAGATTGTATAAAATAAATAGTAATTTGGTATAAGTAAGCACTTAATATTAATTTAATCGATTTTTAAATGGCATCTACGCGCAACGTACATCTAAAGAAATTATAATTATTGTTTATCATTATTATGCATTGGGTGCTAAGTACGTGCTTTGGCCCTCTAGTTTAATGATAATGCCATCTTGCGATATTTGGTGAAAGCTAAAAATGCGTTATAATCTACGCGTTCATAGATGGCGTAAATTCAATTATTTTATGAAAATACACATTTTGCAAGTTATGACGAATTATTGTTTACAAAACTATTATTAATTATTTTATGTAAATTCACTTTCTGCAAGTTATGATATATTTTTTCCACCCAAACATACGTAATATGAATATGAATAAATAGTTTTGTTCGTATAAAAACTCAATTCTTTCAAGGAAAGCATGCAAATTCAATATTGTATCGGTGATTCAATCCAAAATCATTAAAAACATTTTCTCACATCCAAAACATAGAATATCGTGAGATGTAGATTCATAGAAATAACTCCCGAGAAATTATGGTAGTATCCAGGGGTGTAACAGGGCTTCTTCTAGAGGTGAGTTGTACTAGCTCGTCATTTATTTTTATTTATTTATTAAACTTAAGTTAGCACACATCTTCGTGTGTGCTAATAGTTTTATAAACATATAAACATGTACATTGTTTGGCAAACATAATCTTTCTTTAAATATTTCAATAAAGTCACAAAAAAAGAAACATTTAATTGAGATAGACATATTTTCTTAATTCATTTTTGAACTTATTAATATTTTCTATCACAGCAATTTCCTTCGGGATTTTGTTGAGTTGAACGGCCTGGTACATCAGAGATTTTTGGGTGCTTGTTTTTTTTCTTGTTGGCCATCTAATTTGCTTAGAATTTCTCGTCCCGTGTCCGTGTATCTCGTTATTGTAATTTATTTTTCTTTTCAGTTCCTTAGACATCATCCCTATGTTAATTTTATGTATAAAAATAAGTACATTCAAATACACAGTTTGTTTCACCGTCAAAATATTCAGCTCCTTTAACATGTCTCTTATCCGTGTGTATATGTTGCGCTTAAGTATTATTCGCATTGCTTTATATTGCAGTATTTGCATTTTTTTCATTTTCTCTTTATTGCAGATACAGGGCTATGATACAGTCATGATACAGGGTTTTCCAATAAGATGTGTTATTTTGATTTTCAATCGTAAAAGATCAATGGTTTCGTTTCGGCGCTACGTGGCACGTAGCTCCGTATTGTTGAAATTAAACGTTGCCCAGATTAATACCATCCAATTCCGGCCATAAAAAATCATTAATCATCTCTCGATAGCGCAATCCATTCACCGTAACTGTTGCTCCAGCCTCATTTTCGAAAAATTAAGGTCCAATGACTCCGCCGGACCATAAACCGCACCAAAAAATCACACGTTGAGGATAGAGAAACTTTTCAACAATAACTCTTGGGTTTTCCGAGCCCCAGATGCGACAATTTCGCTTGTTGACGAAGCCACCGAGGTGGAAATGGGCCTCATCACTCAAGATGATTTGCATTTGATTCACTCAAGTGAATTTTAATAATTTCAATGCGTTGTTGAAGCGTGAATCATTCCATTTTAATTAATGGCGTAGTCTGTACTTGTCAAATGTCAAAAAATGACAGCTTCAAAAGTAACATCTACCGAAATAGCGGGCTATTCAAAATAACACCTCTTATTGGAAAACCCTGTACTTGGAACAACTGGTACAAGTGAGAATAAATACTTATTCCAAATACCTGTTCCCTTGTATTTCGCACTTGTACCTACTTACAAGTGATTTTTATGTGGGGTATTGCTCACTTAGTGTTGGATTCCCCACAGGGAAATAAAACATCATTCTAATCTTCAGGAAAAAAACTGAACAAGTTATGTAAATATCTCCTACCTAAATAATATTTTTGTCTTTCAAATGTACAAGAATACCAAGGAGCCGTTGGAATTATGGCATCTCCGATTTTTCGGGTCAAGTGATAGATAAATAAAAGAGAGATAAAGAGATGAGACGAGGAAGGTTGGAAATGAATCCAGATCTGACTACTAAACACGACTTAAAACCATGTAACGATCTGAAAGGCGTTCTATCACCAGGGCCATACTGAGAGTGTGTCATTCTATAACGTGCCGATAATTAACTATTTTAAAACACTGCTAACTTATCCGATATATAAATAGTCAATATTCATGGGTTCGAGTACCGAATAGGAAACCTTAACTATATAAATCAAAAATATGTCACATGAATAGTGCTTTTGAGAGATATCAAGAGAGTGGTGAAATACCCCTTGTGTATAAGAATTGCGTAAAGGAATATTTGTTTTGACAAAACACATCACTAGTGAAATTTCTCATAACGTACGAGTATATCAGATATTGTTTTGTCTCGCTTACTTTTCCATGTCTTTTCCACTATTCATTACGTGTAAAATTAAAGATATGTGTTTACAGTCCAATATTCATTGTTTTTTTATAGGAAAGAGATATGTGAAGGCCCCGTAGTAAACGTTCAACGATGGTTGAAAGCGAGATATGTAAATACGAATGTTAGAGAAAATATTTAGCTGTATTTAAAATAGAACAAAAATCAAATCTAAGTAGGATTTAAAACATCATGGAGACCTTTTCATACCTGGAACATGTTAAATAAAAGAACCAGATGTGTTCAAAAAACATTATTTTTTATCAAAGTTTAAAATTTTAAGTGTTCAAGGTATGAATATAAATCAGAAGAAATTCGGAATGCCGGATTTTAAGTATAATTTTAATTTGGTACATTTTTGATATTTTTTCTAACTTTTAATAAATAAAAATTAATTTTATTAATCATAATATAATCCTCAGTTCGGCCCTGGCAGGCAGTTAATAATCATCAGGTAACATCATGTCGTAATATGTCGCAACTGTAGCGTAACTGTGAGTTGTTGGTCAACATGCAGTGAACAACGCCACTGCCTACCTACCTACTTTACATACATAAACAGTAAACAAGGCCCGATATAGAAAGTGGACAATTAACACCTGCTTCCACTATTTAAATTACTGCAAATAAAACAACCCCTTCGTAAACCTGTTTTGTGACAGAAATATTTAACGGATGCAATGAAAGTAAAAAAATTATGAAAAATATTTGAAGAATACAAAAAAATATATGTATACAAAATGGATTATTATAAGTTTTTTTTTAAATACTTACATCTATTTGAATTTTGTTTTCTGGAATGAATAAATGCAAATCTTGGAAGTGGTAACTAACCCACTTCCCGATATCCATGTTGTCGATGACAATGTATTCTGGTGACAATCACGCATACACATGCTGGCACACTCACGTTCCTCTGAAATTGGATGACAAGGCGATGCACTACGTCGTGAAATATTTTAAATTGAACTGCTATCAATAACAACCCTTACGTAGATAACGATAAGGTTTAAATTCCCGCTTTAAAACCATCCGCCTGTTTTGATTTATGCAAGAAAAAAACATGGCCAAAATGTGCCTTTTATTTTATTTTGTGGATGTTCAGGCATAAATATTCAATTTTTTTTCGATCATTTTATAAATAACTTAATTTCCCACATTATAAAATAAAATCATAACCAAAAATGGGTTCGTAAGTAGGAGATTTTGAACTTTAAAGAAGTTTTCATAGGGCTTATACATTATTTTTTTCTGGGCTTATAAAAAGACTTATCTAAAAAATACTCGATAATTTTTAAGGCCAAGATGTATTCTACTCGCAGTATTTAATTAAAGCATCTGAAACATTTCTAGGCGACCAAATTTTCAAACCAAAAACACATGATTTTGCATTACTACGTATGGCATCGCCTTAAGTCAAAGTTTTAAAAAACAAACTAAAAAAACCTTAAACTTGGCTACTAGCCGGGACAAGAGATGGCACAACTAGTTTAAAAAATTAAAATATTTTTTTTTTTTTTTTTTTTATAGTGAATACCTCACAAGAGTCCCAACTGCTCCCGTCTGGAGCCAGTGAGACTATGGCATCCCCAATTGGGGGATGTTGTGAGGCTGAAGGTAAGTGGGGAAGGGAAAGAGGAAGGTGGGGAAGTACCTGGCTATTCAGATCTAGTCACTAAACACGGCTAAAGCCATTTGGAGCAACGTTTCAATTCTGAATGGTGGTCTTACACCAGGGCGATACTGGTAATATCTTCCACTCTGGAACGTGCCGCAAATATACTATATATTATTTTAATTAATTAATTGTGAAATAACACAAATTAATCAAATAAAATTTATTTGCGCACGCCGGGTTCGAACCCGCGACCTTCGGAATGGCAGTCCAATGCGTTACCACTGGACTATGCCGGCCGTCAAAAAAATAGATGTATTATAGTAAAAAAATATATTTTTTACGGGTTGAATTTTTCTTCGTCAGAATTCTGGTCTTTATGATGGATATCGATGAGACCGCACAAATTTCTGGAAGCAATAGTTCACCATCCATTTTTTCTGGTTTATCATACAAATTTTCTGCTTATAGGATATCTAAAAACATGTATTTTATTCGATGAGTAATTAAACTGTGTGATTATGAACTGTGGATTTTGCTGCTTACGACCTAAATTCACGCACTGGTGAATATTGAAGTTCGTAAAATCACGTTGGTTCACAGTAGAAAAATCATACTCACAGAATTATGTCTACTTTACAAGTTGATAGTCATAATGACGCACACCACGAAACAAAGATATTAATTTTAGGTACAATTCAATATGTGCATATAATTATCCATTAGGTATGTTTAAAATTAACTATTAATGCACGTAGTTATTATTACACATACCACTTTCGCTTAGTGCTCAAAATTATTCAAGCTCAATGAACTTTCAATTTTCAAAATTGGAACTGAAAAGTATTAAATCATATCAGACAAGCAATAAAGTATGTACCTAAAATCTTTTTCTCTATTTGAAATGTGTATGTTTTTTTGTTCAAATGTTTGACAGATGTCGCCAGTTTTCAAGCTTACTAACGTTCGAAAGGTGGTTTTCTTTTATGCAAATATTTTTTTATAAAAAATGTTTTTAGGTTCACAAATCCTACATTTATAATATCCCATGAATTTTTCCGTGGTTGCGCTGGTAAATATTTTTTTTTTCTGTAGTGCCGTTATCGTGAGAAAATTATCTCAAGGTCAAATGCTTGGTATAAATTTTCAACAAAAGATTTAGAAATATTGTTTGACAGAATATAATACTTATCTCAATTTGCAGTGACCAAGCCAATAGCTTATTCCTTTATATCGTCATCACCCACAAGACAATACTAGGTATATTGTTGATATTTCTTTATAAGTAAACCAATATGAATTCGTTTACCTGTTTTTGCATTGTTTTATCTTTCGCAAATTCTATGACATCTCCAAATACCGCACACGATCGCAATGGCCTCCCTCAAAAATATCGACGTGATCCTGATTTCAAAATTTACGTGAAAGACTTCCTCGAATTTCTTACAAAAAATTATTTTTACGATATAATATTGCTTTGTAACATATTATTATTATTATTATAAGGTATAGTTTAACCGCTAAAATTCCAACAATGTTTTTTTTAACCGCAAAGCGAGATTTTTGATGCACAATAAATTTCCAGTTGTGTAAGTTAGATAAAATCGTTTTAAAACTAATATGTATTTCGTATGAGTCATTGCATAATTGAGCCCAAAGTATTGCGTGCTAGGGAAGCACTTCTCGGAGGTATGTATTCTAGTTTTAATAATGGCTTTTGATATTTTCAGTTATTAAAATATTGTTTTCTTATTTATACCTACATTATGACGGCAGGGCCTTAGTTTTTTTTTATTTACTGTATTTTTTTACTGCATTTTTCTCTGTTGTTAATCTTTTCTGTAACACCAGGAATATAAAAACAAAATGTAAAAATAAAATTAATGCATTCAGTTAGAGAACCACTCTGAGAGAATTAATAAATTGATTGGGTAGCCTCATTTTAAATCGAAATCAGAACGACAAGTATATACGGTTAGGTATAGTGTTGAATGCGTAATACCTGGCCAGCCAATTAATAATCATTTGTGTCCCAAACTTCTATAAAAACCGGACGGTCTTCACTTTTTTTGCTAAGCATGAAATCAAAGTTCACGAATATTTGCCCTGCGCAGTTTGTACAACGATGATAATATCTATACTAATTACAAACTAGTAAGTTCCTATGTTCAATTTCGTCTTTACCTATATTATGCTTCAAATATTTTAGTTTATTTATTTTATCCAGCGTGTGAAAGGGGAGTCCAATAAATAATAGTCCTAATAATATATTCACTCGAGTAACATTAATTAAATCGCTGATTATTAGCAATTTCGCATTTTGAATCGATGGCCAACGTCGCTTTTTGACGTCTTTATTCGAACTGCCTCAACTCATCGCATTGCATCGCAGTGGAAGGGATGGTCTCATAAGTCACTCCTGGACATACTGACGCGCAGATTCCTACTCACCCTCGTATATTTGTTCCTTCCCAGAACTACGTATACTTCCTTTCCTTAAAAAGACCCTCCAAAAAGATGACATTGTCTCTGAGGGAAAATATTTCCCTAAGGGCTTTCTGTTTGGGATTAACGTAAAAAAAACAACAGAAATCCACTGGATTGTCTGAAACTGTATCTATCTATGACATGGTATATAAATACCTGCTATCTCTTTAATATTAGTTCTATCGGAGTCCAGTTAGTGACGTTACAAAATCACGTTCAGTTCAAAAAAATGAATCTTGCCTCTCTAAACTAGTTCCTAGGCTTTCACTTTCAAACACTTTTAATTGTGCCCTTTTATCTACGTTTGCTTGCAGGATAAATTTGGTGGATTGGAATTTATTTTAAAAAATTGAACAAAAATTTTTATTTTAAATTTTTAAGGCTATTTACAGAAAAAATGTATAAAATCTATTTACAAATGGCGTAAAATGAGTATTGCTGAATGAATTAATACAATCCGGTAAAAAACGTGATTGCAGGCCGTTTCCTGTTAAACTTTTAGTACATTCCCAATAAATCGTAACACCTGTTTATGCACCTGCATTTGTCCTGATAATATAAAATGATGAAATGCGAAAATATTATAATTTTTATGAACACTTGTTCCGACATCTGAAAGTTTACTTGGAAACCTATCAATTCATTCGTTAAAGACCTGCAATCCCATTTTTAAATAGATTACGAATAATTTGAAGAAATTCTTAATAAATTAGCAATATTTTGTATCAGTTTAAGTTTTAAGTAAGTTTTTTCCGGGCATGTCTAAAATAACTTTTCCAGTAGGTACTCTATCAAGAGGCAAGGACAGTTTTTAAAAGAGTTTTAAGAATCAATCAATGATCTCAACTATTCACCCACTTTTAATAGACTTTTTGAAATAATCATTGAAAATCCCTTCTGGATCAATTGACCCAGATCAACGAAGTGGAAATCCTCAAATGCACATATAACCTCGATTGACTGCTTCCAATCAATAAAAGTGCAATAAATGCATTTCCTGAACGCAGCGATGAGAGTGTCCGCGAACCGCGATAATGCATAGGCAAACTCGAAATCCTTGAAATCTACCCGCACCGTCTCGACACGCTTGTTGTCTTAGACACCGAATGCGCTCAGTTGCCCGCCAGAGTCGTTACGCCGTGGTATACTACTAAAGAACCTACAAACACAAATATTATCTCACCGAGTGCCTACCTCAATAGTAAAGCATTCGTTATCCTTCTGGCAACAAACAGCTGAAAATTCGAACACATTTCAAAATCTGACATATTGTCATTGTGACGATAGATCCTGTGATAAAAGTGCTTGTTATGTGTTTATTATAATTGCTTTTGAACATAAATACTGTTAAAAAAACGACAGCATTTTGACGTTACAACATTTGACCCAAAAACTGTTATGAAACTGATCGACCAATTTGCTAGTGGCTGCACAAAATAAATGATCGCGCTGTAACGAGGAAGTAAAAGTGCTACGAAAACTATGAAAATAACAGTGATTTTAATAGGTCACCGCACTGTGTTGCCTCGGGAAGTTTAACCACCAGTTTAACCACGTGAATCAAAATAAACAAACATTAGATGACCAGAATTCAGTGGGATATTTCAAATCAGTGATATAATAATTGCGTATCAAGATGCCTTGGTTGAAGAGCTTCTCGCAGCTTACGACGAGCAGCATAGAAGCCTGGGTGGAACAGGAGAGTGAGTTTTCAATTAACTCTCCTCAGCATGGAGGGACTAAGATGATATTCTTCCTCTTCTTATTCGCTCTCTGCACCATGGAAGTCGTCATGCTGAAGATCATCACCCACGAGATGTACATAGAGAGAATGTCTGCGAGGCCCTCGGGATCGTCCTGGTTTGATTTTGACGAGGATCGGTAAAATCATTTGACGACAGAAAAATCATCCTGGATCTCTAGAAACACCTGAATTTTTATCACGTTAGAATTAAGATGTGAAAATTTATTATTTTTGTACTCTTTACATATTGTGTAAATTATTATTGAGTTGATTAACAATGAGACTGAAACCAAACTATGAAATGATTCATGTCTGGCTGATAAGACTAACAAAACATTGTTATGTCTGTGACAAGTGGAAGTGACAATAGCATATCAATTATCAATAATAAATTTTAAAGACGTAAAATATATGTAATCGCATTCCTTCACAATGTTGTGTGCGTCCTGTCTTCAATGTGGTTCAATGAACTCAAATTAGATTTGACTTTAAGTAATTTTCAAAATTGGAACTGAGATGTCATTAATTCAGACATTACCGTGATTTTTTACAAATAATAAATATTGCAAATATAATATACCAATAATATATATTTATAAATAAATAAATAATTTATCTTCATAAATATAAAGTGAAATGAAACTTTAATTATTAACAATTATTATTGTAAATAAAACATACAATTTTTCGCAGAATTAGTAAGGTGGGCATTGATAAAGTTATAATTTTCCATTAAACGTTATCGTATTTCAATGGAAAAAAGTAATATACTTCGTTCGACCAAAAGTATTACAGTGATTTATTTTTGGGGTATAATCAAAGATATTGGTATAATGAATGTATTACACATCTGCCCTGATGATGGACACTGTAATGCTGTCTGAAACGTTGGCTAAATTAGGAGGTAGAGCAACACCACATAATACCCCAAAAATAAATCAGTGCAATATTAGATCACTTTGTTATCCAACAGAATAACTTCAATTGTTCATTTTTAGTATTCTATACCTTACATATATGAAGCACAAGATTATTCGTATGACTTTTAAAATGCTTAATTATCATGATTCACAGTTAATTTATTGCACGAGAAAAAAGTTGAAACATTTATTTTAAGGCGATGGCATACGTAGTAATGCAAAATCATGTGTTTTTGGTTTGAAAATTTGGTCTCCTATAAATGTTTCAGATGCTTTAATTAAATACTGCGACTAGAATACATCTTGGCCTTTGAAATAATCGAGTATTTTTTAGATAAGTCTTTTTATAAGCCCAGAAAAAAATAATGTATAAGGCCTATGAAAACTGCTTTAACGTTCAAAATCTCCTACTTACGAACCCATTTTCGGTTATGATTTTACTGTATAATGTGTCAAATTAAGTTATTTATAAAATGATTGAAAACAAATAAATATTTATTCCTGAACATCCACAAAATAAAATAAAAAGGCACTTTTTGGCCATGTTTTTTTCTTGCATAAATCAAAACAGGCGGATGGTGTTGAGGGGGAATTTAAACCTTATCGCCATCTACGTAAGGGTTGTTATTGATAGCGGCTCAATTTAAAATATTACATGACGTAGTTCATCGCCTTAAATAAAATTAATATCTTTGTATACACCACTATTTAATCAATACAATAATATAATGTATGCGTTTATCCTGACGAAGAAACCATTGGTTTTGAAACATGTCGATCCTTTTTGATTAAAAAGTGATCCCTTCAGGCTAATTGGTTAGCTTTTGGGAAAAAGTCATATCGTCTCAAAGATATCGTTGTATCTCCCTTATTGTCACGATGAGAAATATGATCTAAAGGGAGTTAGAAAGAGAAAACACCACGCTTTATATTCAATTTTAGAAGTTAACCACAGAAGAATTAAAACGTGGACCTTTATGAAACCGAAGGTTCTGAACGTAATTAAAAAAATATGTAACATCGTGAATATTTTATTAAATACTTTTATATGAAACGTTAAAAAGTGATGTGACAATAACATCTGTAGGAAATTTGTCTAATAAAATACGTGTTTTTTTATAAAAAATTTTCGTTATCAGTAATTTTTTTTGCAAAAAACGTTAAAAAAATAATGTTCACATTTAAAAATTTAATTTATGAAAAATTGTATTTTTATTTATAATAATAAAATACGAAAGTATATTTTATCACCTTTCTAAATCAGTTTTTAGCTTTTGGATACATTCAGAAATATTCTATTTATTACGTTCTTCTGTAAAATATGGCAGAGGCCTGAGGAGATACACATTTATTTATTATATTCGAATTGAAAATGACGCCACAAAGTGAATTTACAATTATTTAAGATTTGAAATATTTCGTTCATCAATATGCTAATTTTGCATTTGTGTATTATAGCTCTATGTAATTATGTCGATATGTAAATAGCGTGTCAATACCAAGATAAAAGAATTTAAATCAAACATGCATCGTTTCAACATTGGTGGTCACAAAAAATTAAAATACTCACGAGTTACCTGCGTCAAACAAAAAAATACAGTACACTATTTTGTTTATAATAGCACGGATTTACAACTGAAATGTGACGTTCGGGCATTTTGTATGTGTTTTATTAAAGCCGATATAGACATAGTAGACTAAAAAAGGGATCATGTTCGATAATTTACAAAATTACACGGCTATTAAATACTATTTTGAGATCTTAGAAATTACGCAAATTATCAAAAGAATCAGGCCTATGAAAGTTTGAGGCTGCTTTAAAGTTCAAAAATTTTCGGTTACGGTTTTATTGTATATTGAGGCAAATTATGTTCTTTAAAACATAGTTTAAATATTTGTGCCCGAACTTCACAAAATAAAATAAATCATTCTTTTTGGCGATGTTTTTTTTTCATTCTTAAATTAATACAGGCGGCTGGTGTTAGGCAGGGAATTTAAACCTTATTGTCATCTACATAAGGAGTATAACTGATAGCGGTCCGATTTCAAATGTAAAACGACGTGGTTCATCGCCTTAAGGCGTCCAAAATGTTTTCGAAATGCTATTGTTGTTGTTTTTTTGAAACCGCTGCTAAGTAATAGTATTTTCACGATTCAGTAATTCAATTATGATTTATATTTAAACTGTTATCACTTATCCTTAAGCCATTTCACACAAGCATATCGAAGTTTCAAATGCATGATTGGTTAGCTATTTCAACTGACATAATCCGTAAATAGTAAAAAATATTATTATAGATTGTCCCTTGTTATACATTATCTTATCATTTGACAAATTGACACCGCGCCGATGAACTGAATCCAGTATTTTGAACCTATCATTTTTAAATAGCGTGTCATCATCGTAATGTACATTAAAAAGGCCGATTGCCAAAATACTGACCTCCTTTAGTGGTTAACCAACAGCCTCGGCTTCGACTACCGCGAGGAACCAATGATCGAAGAACTAAAGGCGATGTTCACTGGAAACGAAAAATAACTGCAAAGAAAAAGCTTTATTACCGAATTTCATTTTTTTTTACCTATCTAATTGAGCTAAAATTCTTCACTTGATGTTAATCACGCTTACCATTGCAGGCAATTACATTATATTACATTGCCTACATATATGTGCTTCTCTTACACTTAGAGATCTAAAATATAATGTACTACTATATAAAACTCTTAACAATGGGACGATTCATACGTTTTCTAGTGAAATTAAATCTGTTTTAGAATATGATTTAAAAATTTCATATGTGGTAAATGTGGCGCATCCAACAGTGTAGAGTTATATAATCCACGACATAAACAAGGCACATTTATTTATTGTTAAGGCATATCGCATTATGCAAGCGAATCTGGCACAACACCACCCATACGGCAACACTAAACTTACCGGTATTCTTGCGCAAGTGAAATTGACGGCGATCTACCTTGCTAATACGCGTTCCTATGCCGGCGATACCTTTGCCTGCATCCATTCACCACTTGAATTCAACATACTGCAATAATTAATTTACTGACTATGATAACCATCATCTTATTATTTTAAAGGCTTCTTTCTAAACGCTTCACTTGGGTTTTCGGTTTTTAATTGTCCCTAAATGTTATTAATATGTTTTTCTTTTTTTTTCGCGGAGAGATTCGGTTGAGCAACCTATTTCTTACAAAACTTAAATTTGGATTTGAGGCCAAAACAACTGAATAAATATTTTTTTGATCAAACATGGACCTGCATGGAAAATTAAAAATTTTTATGGACTTTATTTTATAATTAGAAGAAAAATAAATAAATTAGCATATATTTGTACTAGATATTTGCAACACCTTTTGATTCTGTTTGTACAAGTATTTTGACCTAAAATCCAAATTTAATTTTTGTATGAAATAGATCGCGCAGCTGTTCCACTTATTGTTTGTTTGACTTTAGATTGATTTTTATTTAGGCAACCTATCGAATTTTGATCTTGCACACATAATCATATTTTTGAATACCTCATATTCCCAACTGTCCGGGGTTGTGAAACTGTGCCATTCCCAATTATAATCATTAGGGTATGTTTTGGGGGAGAAAAGAGTGGGGGAGAAAAAAAGGAGATGTGGAAAAGGATGGTTAGGAAGATCCTGGCTATTCAGATCTGGTCACCAAACAAGGCTAAAGCTATTTTAAGCAATTTTTTACGTACTGAGAGAAGCTATAACTCTGAATTATCTCTAAAAACCCTGTTAAAAAGGACTCCCAATTTTCAAAGTAATCATTATTCCATAATTAGTGCTTCCTTTTCTGATTTGGATGCCCTCTTCTATTGGAGGTTGGCTATCATCATTTAGCTTGATTCAGTCTCAGTAGTGATCTTGCACCCGCAATGTAAATCAGCTCGCTTACAATGAGTTGTAATATTTTAATTTTAGGATTCGAATAATATTCAACTACCAACTTCTTCAGCTTTTATTCACGCTTTCTAGAAAGTGAACAAGTTGATAATTCTACTTTTTCAAGTCTGTCATTTTTCCCTGTTGGAAAATGTTAAGTGTTTTTAATTCATTAAATTAAAGTAGGGTATTAAATCTATTTTTAATCTTTAAAAAATGTGTAAAGATATATGATGAATTACTGAATACATACGGAGAGAAACAGGGTATCCGGGGGTAAAGTGCGCTAATTTGGGGGTGATTCTATTTTATAAGTAAAAAAGATTATAAACTTTAACGTTTTAAACAGTTTTTAGGTCAAAAAGTTGAATTATTTGTATGGCAAAATATTTTTGAAAAGGAAAAAGTTATTTACCTTTTTTTACTTCTTCCCCGGACATATGTATTTTCAGGTTTATATCCCCGTAAGTTAAATATATTTTTGAATTGATGCATATGGCACGTATAAGTTTTTAACTAAAAAATACTTATAATCATTATTTATATATTAAATTCAAAACCAGGGAAGGTCGTCAAATGTAATTTAACAGATGTGAAATGAAAGCGCGGGCAGATAGTTATAACTGAAATTGATGGATATAAGTCACGTTTCTCAAGGTACAAAATAATCGAGTGAAAAAATGAGAATGTTTCGGTAATACGTGTATATTTAAAAAGAATCAGGTACTTACACATACTTTGAAAAAAATAATAATAAATTTCCTGTAAGAACGTACATAGTTGTTGAAAAGGCACGATTATTCCATGTGTACGTAATAATTTTACACTTTAACCAAATACGAAATTACAGTTTGGCAATAAAGTATAGAAATGTATTCAATTGGAACTAAACACTTTCATTACTATAACAATAGCAACTCCTCACCTTGACTGAAAATTGTTCTTCACATTCAAATTTCTTAACATTCGAGTTTGACATTTCGTTAACAAACCGGGGAAAAAATATTATCTAAGTTTTTTTTTAAATTCATAATTTTGATCATCTGTGAATTAGATTTTGTTTTATTTTGATATAACATCTATAAATTGGCTATTTTAATTTAGGTATACATTTCAGATAAACGAATAAATGCCTTGCCACAATTTTTTTTAATAACTCAATGAGCAAAACCTCAAATTGCAATATTTAACCATCGAAAACAGTGTTAGCGATTTTTAGACGACAATTTGAAATAGAAAAATTAGAAAAAGTATCTAGGACGACGTCTTTTCTCTTTCAAATATTCGTTTAAAAATCGCTACAATGTCTTCAATAATTATTTTTTTAAATTCTAGAATATGATGTCTGAAAATGTTTTCCTTTCGGAAATAACCACTGATTTTTTAACACCGTTTAGAGTCGATAATTTGCACTTGAACCACGGTGTTGTTTTATTCTTATATTTTTTCCTACGGGCCATTTTGGTGTTGCCATTAAAAACCCTTTAATCTATCGTGGCGCCATCAATTTAGGTCTACTATTAAATGTCAGAATGTGGGTTACATGTTTGTTACTTGTCACACTTAAAAAAATGTTCAGGACCCATTTTTAGATTTTAGCGACAAAAATAGGAGGAAAGTTAGGGTGGTATCCTAGTCACAGAGAGAGGTCGTACGTGACGCATCGTTTTAGTTTCTTCTGTCTTTTTCGTTTTCATACAAGACGTGTAAAAAGAAAGAGGACGTACAAACGACATCTCTCTGGAACATACTATTACTAGGTTTTCTGGTTCTCATCTATTCAGTTAATTTTCAGTATACATGTATGTCAGTACCAAAAACGCACGTTTTGTGACCTGTTCTGCCGATGTACCTTCAGTTTTAGCACATTCACTTTAATACTTTCGAATAAACGGTAGCTAGAGATCATTAGGAGCAAATTTCAATATACTATTATAATACAGCGTCGAATAAAGAACCTTTGAATAAAATAATATTATTTTGTATAATATTTATGTTGTGTATTGAGTTTGCAAAATCCATGATTGCATATTACAAAATAAAATAATTTATATTCTAGCTACCTGCCTACCGACTTCATCAATCATTATAACAACTCATCGTTGAACAATTTCAAAGATGATTTTCAAGTTCTGTTTTATTTCAGTTTTGTGGTCTGTAATGATATACTAACAGAACTTGAATAGAACCTTCATAGAACTTTAAAATCAACATTGAAATTTGATGAATTGTTCAAATTCGATGTAACAACTAACAACCCATCAGTAAAGATCCTGTTAGAACAGAACTATGCCATAGATTTTTCGAAGATGAGACTAGATTTATTCAAAACAGATTTTAAAGCAAAATTGCGCAAGTACGTACCCGGCCGAGTTTGCAAAATGTCTTGCGTGATCGCACGTCATAATATGAGATTTTTGATTCGCAGAATTCGAGCATTTACGATTTTTTATAAATTCTAAAAATATAGGAATAACGCCAAATATAGGTGGATTCGTTTGCTATATAGCAATATAATCAGTTTATATGTCTTCGAATTAAAATTAAGATGTATGATTTTATCAAATGAGTGCGAGAAATTTCTATCTCTAACGCCAATCACTAAACTCATATTCCAGTTAATGACACAAGGACTCGAGTGGTCAAAGACAAATATGTTAAAAATTGGTAGAAATTCTGAATGCGGGGGCTTAATTAAACGCAATTTTCAGAGGTTCTTGTTGGCCGATGCTTTTACTACATTTTTTAGTGTAGATATAATAATAATATGTTACAATAATTAGAGTCAAATAACTTACTAAGTTTTTTTTATTCTAACTATCATGATTTTGTATATCAACAAAGTTTACATAAATTCATTAATATATTGTATTGTGTTGTAATAATGATGTTGTTTTTGGTTGATTACTGCGGTAGGTACATCTATCATATTCGTGTGCAAACATTTATTATACTATCGGTGTACCGCAAAAGTCGGAAGAACCGCATTCAAAGTAAAAATAATGTCATTGTAACCTGATGATTTCTGATATGATTTGAGATATTCTCCACCAAAATTATTATAGTGATTATTCACATCTGCCCTGATGATGGATACTGCATTTCTGTCCGAAACATTGGCTAAAGAAGGAGGTAGCGCAACACGGTATAATACCCCAAAAATAAATCACTTTTATAATTTTTGTTTTAATAAAATTATAAATTATACACTTAATTACTTCTTCCCGGAAAGACGTCTTCAAAAGCTTATAGATGACTAGATGTAAAGATGTCTTCGTAGTTTTCAATTTGTTTATTTTTTTTTGCTATGATACATCTATTTAAATATGTTTAAAAAATACCTTCTTAACCAGGAACTTGAGTCGACAACTCTACAAACTGAGCCAAATCCCGATTGGATAATACCGACATTTATTGCGTAGGTTTACTGCTGTAATGTCATCTGATTTAAGAGAAATTTTATATTTTGTCAACGGGTGTGTACGTGATGGCTACCAAAAATTGATCGTTGTCATCGACCACGAATCTATCTGCCAAGTTCCATCTGTCGGGAAGTGGGTTAATTTTCGCTTCCAAGATTTGCATCCATTCATTACCAAAAACAAATAACGTTCAATTAAAATAACCATAATGTTTTCTAGCTCGATTTTACCAGATGACTTCCTGCGCTACGTCGACTTTTGTGTATTTGATAATATATATAATAATGTTTTTTTTCGCTCACTATGCAATTGAGGATATTTTGTATCACTTTAGTTTTAGCAAGGTCTTGACTTGATTTGACACTTCTATTTCATTTCTATTTTCTTATGTTTTCCCTGTTTGTCTCTGCTTTTATATACCATCCTTTACTCTTGCATTGTACATTGTCCCAAATCTCGTGTCGCTTTGTAATATATTGGACGTTAGTCCGTTAATTAATTAATAAATAAATAAATAAATTGACAATTATTCGTTTCCACTATTTTCTTTACTTTCATTTGAATGTGTGCGACAATCTATCCATTTTACTACTGTTTTAAAGGAATAACCATCCATGATATTATTATTTTTTATAAGCACTAGTTACTTCAGGGCTTTTCTCGAGTTTTAATTTTATTTGATGATTTATGTGTTATTTTATTGAATTTCTGAAAAAAAATATATATATTATCTAAATGCTCCATAGCACTTAACTGAAATATCACTGCAAAAATTTAATAGTTGCCCTACCAAGAAAATATAGATAGAATAATATCACATTTCTTGACGTCATAGCTCACAAACACATTTCTTCTACGTAATTATTAGTACTTAAAAATTGTAAAAGTTGCGTAGTTTTGTGTAATTTCACTCAAATGTGCTTTACTATTGTAAACTTAACCAGTTCATTGCCAATCACTCCAATGGGCGGACCAATTACATGCAATTCGTAACCCTATTCAGTGGTCATGTTTTTAAGAATTACTCCTACATTGCTTACATATAAATAAAATGATACACAAAGCAATAAAAAGAGCACATGCATAGATAAAATAACAACATGCATAGATAAAAAAACGGGTTGTAAAATAATATAATGTACGATATAAAACATGAAAAGATATTAAAAAAAAATTATGATGAAGATTTCAAAAATGCTACCATATTTATGCGACTATTATAAATTAATATTTTACTTGTATATGTTTGTACTTGCGTAAATATTGTTAAACTATAGTATTAAATAACCAACCATTTTTCAATAAAGTTCTTATTTTTTATTGTGTTTTGTTTGATATTTTTAAATATTTTAATAATTAAGTATTTATAATATTTTTGTGCACATTGAACTTTTATACACATATTTTTGTAGGTACCTACGAGTATTTATAGAACAATGACCTCATCGAAAAAAAACACATCTGTTTATGACATCATTTGATCACATGGAAGTAATTTATGTTAAAATTGTAAGATTTCAAAACTTCAAAATTGTATTCTAGAGGTTTGTGACTTTATCTTGAACTGGTAGTGCATTATTAAATGATTAGTTAAGTTAGATATGCACTGCTGATATTACATTCCGTGATAGTCCACGATTAACCTCAATACCTAGTTGAACAATACTAATTATCGCTCCTAGTTCCATAATATCCCGCACTTCACAATCTTCATGAATGGCAGAGTGGTTTATGTAATAATTTGCGTAGTAATTTTGTATCTAAGCTTTTCTGTCTTTAAAGCGAAGCACTGCGTAGTAATGCAAAATCAGATGATTCTGGTTTGAAAATTTGATCGCTAGGAAATATGAAGTATCAGGCCTATAAAAACTGCTTTAAAGTTAAAAATCTCCTGCTTACGAACACATCTTCGTTTACTAATTTGTTGGATAATGTCGAAAAATTAATTTATTTAGAAAATAATCGTAAAACATTAAAATATTTGTGCATGAACTTTGCAAAATAAAATAAAACCCATTCTTTTGGCGACGTTTTTTTCTTGCATAAATCAAAATAGGTGGTTGGTGTTAAGAGGAAGCTACAAGCCGAAAATGGGTATATTCTTGGTATACCTTATATTGTAGGTAATAAGCATTAAAATCGATTGACAAATGGAGTTTAGGAACGTTCGATTTCAAGCACAAAACTTGTTTTTATTTATTTTGTAAATAATTTTATAAGAAAGCAAAAAATTTAATCAAGTGTGTAATGTTCTCGCCTTTTCACCATTTTCTTTTACTTGTTTAAAACAATATAGAATTTTCTTCTCTCTTGGCTATGATCGATACTTCTTTTTTTTTCTAAGGCTTTGCATATGTGTTCGCAGGGATGGAAAATTCCTCCCCTACAACACATAAGCCTCCATGAAAATTGGACCCTTTTCTTTGATATCTACAGAAAGCTACTTAAAGCTCTCTTGTACTATATATCTTTATAGACATATGTACTTAACTAATTAATACGTTATTTACGATCTTGAACGCAAATATACCCGTATTTATATTGTAATTAAATTCCATCAAACGTTGTGTAATTTTTTGATTTATGATATAGGATTTTAATTACTTTCATTTTGTGGTAACCCCCTTGGTTCTGATCGAGGTGTTGAGTTTCACAATTTAATTGGTCTTTCCATTGCAAACCTAGACTTAAATGAATTCCCTGAATGAGCTAACTTTCCTAATGTAATTATTGATTCCCTGCACCCTAACAAAATCGTAGTTAAACGCTGATAAAAGATATTATACATGTTTATTTGGACAGGTAATTGAATATAACTCAAATGGTTAATTGTTAGTAAATTTGGCAACGATTAATTATTGTGTCTGGTTGGCGCCACTCCTCCATGACTCTGCTGCTATAAGGTACATGTAAGGATCGATTTAGAAGGTTAATGTTATTAGTTAATTGTATATTTGACGAACTCAGAATAACCCTTTGCTAGCAAAAATTTGGCTCCTTCCTCCTGCAAGTAAACGAGATGATCGTGAGTCGACAAGAAATTCGTACAATCTTTTGACACGGCTCTTTGATTGATACCTAAGTTATCGCGTCCCAAAAAGCCTTCCACGTCATCATGCACTGCCTTCAAGTCTTCCCTCGGGTCCCGAAACCTCCAAATTCCAACACCTCCTTGGACTACAATTTACTTAGGGCGAACCGGTTTCGTCCTATATACAATCATATACTCACGGTTGGTGTGGACTTACGGGTCGTGAATCCTCATTCCACGTTTAAAAGAGAATGCGAGAGTGGTCTACCGACCTAAATGCAAGCTGTATGCAGGTCCGCATTCTCCAGTAAACAGTACATACGAATAAATATATGTATACATACAGTTTGGGAAAGGTTTATAACTCGCAATACGAGGCTATCTACCTCGCATTCCGAGCTCGGATCTCGCACGAAGAATTCTGCACAATTCTTAGCTTGGTAACCGAATATATACGTAAGAATAAGGTTATACTAATAAATACTAGTAGAATAAGAAATTATTTGATAGTTTGTTTTGGAGAGCTATCGAACTCCAGGCTTTTGTTTGTTTGGTTTTGACGTTTTTATTTAAGAGAATCGTCATCTCTATTTGGTTTGGATAATGGTCTTGTTATAGAAGCGACCACTGCCTCCTATTGGGTGAACTGTATTTGTTTTAAATTTTACCTCCAGGGTTCAACATTAATTTTTGTTCATCCTATCCCGTGATTTCTCAATTGTTTCAAGTAATTGATTGCCACATAAGAGGGTACACGACTCTCAACTGTCTCTGGCAACTGATGGGATCTATGCGAACATTCCATCAATAATGTTCAAATGTTTCGTATAATATTTCTATATAAATCTTACTAACCCGTGATTTTTCAATTGTAGATTGTGAATGGTAGGTAATTGTAAACACGCGGCTCCCAGCTGTTTCAAGTAACTAATAAAAATCTATGCGACTATCTAATCAATGGTATTCAAATGTTTCATGTAATATTTTGATATAAATCTGGCTAACCCGTGATTTTTCAATTGTCGTTTGTGATTGATAGACATTTGAGAGCACGCAGCTTCCAGCTGGTTCAGGTAACTAATAAAATCTATATGACTATCTAATCAATGGTATTCAAATGTTTCATGTAATATTCGATATAAATCTTGCTAACCCATGATTTTTCAATTGTAGATTGTGAATGATAGGTATTTGTAAATGACCCATATCGCTGCACATTGCACAATGACATCCTGATGGTTATCCTTATAACCCTGATAAATTATCTAGTTACGGCCAAGGTCGTTTCCAAACTATGCGGTTGGCCCAGATCTTCAGCGTCTCTATTTGTAAACAAATCGAATAATATAAACACCTTCTTTGACACACTAACCTAGATGCGAGATTGTTTATTTAAGAAATATTTCTACCTCTCCCTATAATTCAGTTATGTTACCTTTTATTGTGCATAATTAATTAGAATATTTTTAATTCCTTTTGAAGTTAATCTATTTATTTCACTTTTTGAACACAAATTTACTAAGAGGTTAAATGAAGAATAAATATAAATATAAGTACACATATATCGATTGTCAAAATATGTTAAATAAGAGTACATATATTAATAAATAAATATAAAATATATGAATCTACATAGTCTTGAATATTAATAAATACATATTTTCTTTTTCAATAAAGTAGATATGTCCATAGGTAGGTATCTAAGAATCGCTACCATTTCGATGCTTCGATTAAATGATAAATATATATATATATATACATATACTAGGTACATACATTACTCATATATACTATTTATATACAATATTTTACTTTATTTTTTTTTTCATAGATAAATACATATATTACATATATTAGTGTGTATTTCCTTTTTGCTGTTTTTCTTTAATATTCAATTGATATACTTCCATCTCACAGCCCTTCTGTGTCTCCTGGGACCTGAAAATTATTTATAAAAGGAAAACTCACCCACGTCAAGGTATTTCCGGTCGGGTAGTACACAACAACCTTGATGAAGAAATCCTACCTAATTAATTGTATTTTTTTTTCACTAATTCCAAAATAAATCTTTTCGACTATTTATTCCTATTTAATATTTTATTCTCGCTTGATTCGTATAAATTAGTTGATATTTAATTTTTCTTCCGAACGAAATCCTAATTCAGAAAACCCGTTGATTTAATAACACTTTTCTAGTTTAGGCTTTTGAATGATAGCTGTTTCAAATTCCTTTTCGAAATGATAGACTGATGATTAAAATTCCGGTTAAAACGACAAACACTTTTAACACTGTCGCTATACGCACGATGGATTTTAATTGAACAATTTATTAATTCTAAATTTCCTTTTATATAAATTGATAAGAAAATTTATTCCGAATTGTGCAAACTTTTAATTAAACTCGACTCTTAATAAATTAATTTTTTTTCTAACTGTTAATTTTAGAACAAAGGTTTAATCCTTTTTTTTTGTTTTTGTGTTTCTTTTAACCTAAGATGAAGTATTTACTATTAATAATTTTAAACAAAATTATAATCTATTTTTAAATATCAATTCACGAGCACATCCACTTTAATTTAACGATAACAAACTCTTAAATTTAATTCGAATGTTTTCACTTTGAATGAAATAATTATTTTTAAATTTTAGTTAAATTCTTAATTCCGTAATCACTTTCTGCACTTCACTTAACACTTTTAAGCACTGAGTTTAAATTATATTTATTTTCACTGTTTAACCAAATTAAATTTCACTGACTCTAGCACTTGTACTTTTCACAAAATTTTCCTAAGTCCTGGGGCTTATTTAAAATTTAACACTTAAAGATTTTTCACTGTTAATCCTACCAAAGACGTAGTACCGCCACGTAACAACTTTTCGAATCCTCGGCGCGACTGACTCCTGACTGATGTGTTCCATCTTTTATACCCCTCTCAGGTCCCAAAAGACGTATCTGAAATTCTCTTGATGCTTAATTCTATCTCCTATCAACTCGTAAATCCGAACACCCCTTCCCCTAATTTCGATCGTTCCTACATAAGATCTTTTGTTGTCCGGCTTTGGGTGGCGGTTAATTTTTATCTCACGTCGCTAACTTGATAGGGTCCAAATCGGGTAAGTCTGCGTTAATCGCCCAAGCTCCCTTTGTCCTCTGTTCATACAAAATGTAGTTAAAATCTCATGATTTTGCGTTCCTTTTTTTTCTCAATTCGCGATAGGTCCGTCCTAAGTAACATATATATAGATCTCAATTTTATGCATCTCATGCGAAACATGATTAAATCCATGGCGAAATCTTTACTATGCATTTTTGAATTTCGATTTGTCTAAAATCTACTTAATTTTATTGTCACCTATATGAGCTTTTCCATTTTCACCCGTACCTTCTTCCTTTATGTCGTAGATTTGAATTTTCCCTTTTACTTTGAATTTTATATTATTCGCGACGTTTTCCTGCACAGTTTTCTTCTTTATTCTTTTGTTATTTCTCAAAACTCTATAACTAGTTATTTTCCAAGTCGTATTTATTTATTTCACGGATAAATTTGAATTGTATCACTTTTCTCCACTTGGATTATTCTTTATCTCCGTTCTTTACCCTTCCTTTTATCTTTTCTCCACTTTTCCCGATGTGTGTGGTCTCCAGGAAAATTTCATACTTCATCTATTATTAATTAATATATAATTTTCCACACTTCTATGGGAGATATACCTAATTAGACTCTGGTATATGTGTCACTTTTATTGTCTGACCCAATCTCCGCCCATTCTCCATCCCTCACTTACAAGATTTCACATAAATTATACGTCTGGACATATGTTTACGTCTCAGATTTTATGTACTACGGCCGTAAATTTAGTTTAATTTTAGAGCCATTAGTTTTAATCTCTTTTGCCTAATCTAAATACTTCATAAGCCCAACGTTAAAGTTAATCACTTTTCTAATCGTTTATTACCTTAACGTAAATAAAAATCATGTTCGGATTTCGATTGTTTACTCTTCAAAATATACATGAGACCGCCAACCTTTTATCTTGTTTCGATCCCTCCGTAATATTGGGTAACTCTAATATATATCTAACCTAATAAGTATGTAAAATGTCTACTTTTCCTGAATCTAATCTATCGCTATATGTTCAGTTTTACTGTCTTCTTCTGATACTCAATTTTTTATGCCCCTAGGACCTTTGTAGCAGCTAAAATCTCTGTATTATCCTTCCATTCGGTCGCCGCACTTTTCTAAAATGTCTATTTTTTTTGCGAGATTTTCATTCAAGATTGATTTACCAATATGTCCGTTTCATCTTAAATTGATAACGATTAATTTCCATTGTTTCCAACACTCACTCCTCTCTTTAGTACGATTTTTATCGAACATGACACCCTCCTTCTATCATAAATAATTGCACTACAGTTGAAATTCCGCCAGTAACTTTCCTTTGCTTTTCCCGTCCTTTTTTTATACTATCACGTTTATAATTTTTTTCATTGCATTTTTGTGTGTGCGCTTTACAACCTGTAAAACTTCCAAGCACCCGATTTCAATGGTTCGATACCCCATAAATGTCTCAGTTATTGTAAACATTCCCAGGAGTTTGTCACCTTGAAAGTCGATGTTGACCCTAAAGTGCGTTCACCTCCAATTTCTGTGAGAATCGAAATGTCGTTAATTATCTTTTTTTATTGCCCGATCCACAGTTCATTCCTTTGTCTGCATTTGATGTACGCCTCTTCGTTCACTGATTGGTTACTCAAAATTTTATAGCTCTTTGTTCAGATCTATTGGTTGACAAAATTCAATGTTTATTTTGAAGCCTCAAAAGGGGGTTCCTAGTCGTTCCTAGACGATTTTAATGACCTCTGTGTTTATACTATAGAATCTCAACATAATTCCAACTATTACAGGTGCCTACTGAAAACCAAACTGAATCAATTTTAACCTCAACAGATGTCGCTAGAATGACGGTTTTCATTAATAATTTGTATATTTTTAGCAGCTATGGTTTATCTGTTTTTCACTGTGATTTAAGCCTTTCATCACAAGTGAAACTGCCACAGATAATCTTAGCCATAATACTGTATTTTTTTAAGTTGTTTCCTTTACGCGTTCATACATTTCTATTGAAAATATATTTTTTAGTAGTTTACATTTATATTTTTTATTGAGTAATTTATTTTTTATTTGTATTCTACTCAAGCGAAACGATAGGAAACCTTAAATTTATCTAAAGCATATTTTTTGATATTCATAATGTACACCAATTCGTTATAAAAATTAATCAAAATAGTAATTTAGCATTAAGCTTCGCCTTAAGGGGGAATGTCAACCTTATCGCCATCTACATAAGGAGTGTTCTTGTTAGCGGCCCGATTCCAAATGTTACACAACGCACAGTGGTCCCAAATCCCGATCTAGCTAGACAAAAATATTTTTTCATTGCATTTGATACAAAAGGGTCACAATGTAATAAAAAAAAATACTTTAAAAAATATACATTTATTTTAGCCATTGTTGCAGATTTTTTAAAACAAAATTAATTACTAATAAAATTTCTATAGTAGGTATAGTGGTTCGGTTAAGTCATAACGAAGTACTTATTTTAAGTTATTAGTTAAAAATATTTTTTTACCATAATATAAGAACAAAACC
Source organism: Hesperophylax magnus (assembly GCA_026573805.1). Lineage (NCBI taxonomy): Eukaryota > Metazoa > Arthropoda > Insecta > Trichoptera > Limnephilidae > Hesperophylax > Hesperophylax magnus. The sequence continues at coordinate 12,971,952 of JAIUSX010000049.1, forward strand.
GAATGACATTTTTTGTTTATGAATTACTAGCCGAGTCGCTATCGTCACTATTATTAAATGCTAATGTTCCAACATTGGCTTTGTTAACAGACTTCTGTATTTTCTTCGCTAGAACTTCTGGAATCCATAATAATTTTAAGACACCACTAGGTAAGACATGGCAATGTGTTGTTGATATTTTGGCAGCATCCCGTTTTCCATGTGACCTCAAGTTGATTTGAGTAGTATGAGAGAGTTCTTGTGGACTTCGAGATTTTCTTGTTTTGCTTTTTGACGAGCATAAACCAAATTCTTTTTCTGGTCTACCATATAGTCTCTCATCACGCGTCTCTACAGGAAGAATAAATACTGTGTTAAGCCATTTTGCGTGTTTCAACTTCAATTTTAAAGTACTTCTTCCGACTTCAAACCATTTTCAAAATATTAATATAAATGAAGGGATTTTTTTCTTAAGTAAACTATCCTCAAGACTTTAAAAACTGTTTTTCTTCAATAAATATTTTAAATGTTCATAAACACACTGCCGTATTGCAGCACAATTCAACTTTGACGTGCCCTTTACTTCTAGAATGTCCAAAATATCTAAACGATAGATTGTATGTAGAGGCTCTGTAAAAGACAAAAGAGCAAGTTTGAGCAAACAAATTTTATAAGATATTATACATAAAGAATGGTTTTATATGAAACTAGTTTCGTTTGGTGGTACAAATCGGTACATGATTTTGAAAGTTTAATTAAACTTTGGCAAATAATTTTAAATATTGATACTTTTTTCACGATTTTTAATTAATAATTAAGTAATGTTGAATAAGCAAATTATAAAATAATTAAATTAATTTGAAAGAACATACCATAGACTAATTTTTGGATTTACATAATTTCTCTCCGATTTCAAATAACAACACTAACGATCGAACAGCGTGAACACCCGAAAGCGTCCGACCGCTAGGCGAACGATTGGCACATCCGAAGTGTCGTGTTTACAACGTCGCCACGTATCGCGCGTATTGTTTTAATTTTTTTATCGATGTGAACATAATACTATGGACATTTTTCAATATTGTGAGAATATTTTTGTACATAAATAAAAACATCGTTGAAATCTTTTTGTCTAGCTAGTTTCCTCAAAGGGGACCATAGTGCGACGTGGTGCAGCGTATTACATGATACAAAACGCAATCCTAGTACAATCCTGATGTAGAATAACAAGTTAGAAACATGATGTATGCAAGTAATGCATCTGTATGAGAACTGTGTTCACATCAACTACCGCTGTAATGGATGTTGGCACATATCTGACCATTATCTGACTTACTTTAACCAGTGAATACAGAGCTTATTTAGAGTAAAAATGTGGTGGGAATTTTTGTCCCCCTGTGGTTTCCGGTATCGGACGTCAGGAGTCATGACGGGCGGTTAGGTACTCGACTGTGTGAGCAGTAGCAACATGAGTTCTTGATATTAAGTCATGAAAAAAAAGGAAAAAAGACTTGGTTAAATAGGTTAATTTTATACGACATATTCTCTACTTTATGTCACTTTTAAAAAGTGTGTTGAATCTCCACTGTCTTGAATAGAACCAACTACGTATGCGAATTGCATACCTAATTAAAAGCAGGTTCACCACCATACAACTATCCCAAAAAAAATATTTGGAGAGTAGAAATTATTGTTCTATTTGAAAAAAATATTTTTTTAGAATGTGTGAATTATTATCGGTGACAAATCAACGCAGAACAGTGGCAATTCGACAGACTCTTGAAAAGTGATATAACGTCATGAAAAGTGATGTAAAAACCGGGTTAAATAGGTTACATTAGGTTAGGTTTATAGGCCATTTTATTTTCATATATTTTTATGAATTCAAATCACTTTCAAAAGTATGTTGATTTGTTACTGTCCTGAGGTGCCATTAAACCGAATTATCACCTTCATGCAAGATGCAAAAACTGAAAAATATCGTTTTATCATTGATCAACAAAAAAACTCATCAATAAGTTCAACTTTTAGACACCTTTTCATGGCATGGATTACCTACAGAATACCAATTTAATATCCATCATACAACTGAACATCTTCTGTTGTTTATCAATATGACATATTCATTATGATCCCGGATTAATTGAATAGAACAAAAGGGATCAAAGATCAAAAACTTCACAAGCATAAAGATGCTATGTATAAAAACAGTAATATTTCATGAATCTGATGAAAACATACTTAAATAAATCTCGGCAATGAATAAGTTAACATTGAAAAAAAAAGTTAATTCTTTTTTCGGTACAAAAGGTTACACTTAAAATTACAAATGGCAAAAAATATACTTATGTTCCAGCGACTTTGAATGATTTATTGCAAAAGTCAACTTGCTTTTATGATTATTACAAAATCATTATTATGTACATATCATGTTAGTGTGGGGGTAAAGTACTACAACTCCTCAAAAATAATCAGATATGAACTCACACTCTCAACACAGTCATACATTTAACTCTTTCAATACCAGTGTTCTTCCTGAGGGACATGAAGAAAAAATTAATATCTCTTGATTTTGTGACACAAACAGTCCCCTAACAATATTCCTCATGGCGTATATTTTTACTGATAGATTGAAATCTTAAGTATTAAAGCTAATTAAAGTGACTTGGGTAAAGATTTTCATGAATTCCGTGAGGCGCACGGCTAAACACAAATCTTCATTCAAAAAATCAAATTTTCGAAAAAAAAAAATATCGTTGTGGACTAAATAACATTTATAATGTCTAATTTTTCAAATTATCATTCTATCATACCCAAAAGTCACGAGCCGCTACTGGTTGCAATCCTTATTCCAGCGACAAATACCGTAAATATAATGAAAGATCGCGTTTACATTATTACATTATTACGGATACATTATTTATTTTTTTATAGTTGTCTTTATATTTATTCATGTTACACTGTAAATTTTTTTTTTTTTCACTAATACAAATTAACCCCTTATGGCCTAAAACAACGAAAATCCAATTAGTATTATAAACAATAAAATATGGTGTGAAAAGGTTAAAAATAAATAAAAACAATATGCACTTAGATACTCTTATAACTTAAGTCTCGGACATTACTCTTGAATAGAGTAGAGTTTCCGAGTTCGAGTCTTGGTCACAACATGTTATTCTTTTTAGTTTTCAGTAATTAATTTCACAAATAATTGTTAATTCCAATTTAGGGATATTTTTTATTTACAATATATTTTTTAAAAAAACTATTAAGCCTGTGACAGACCACGCTATAAGCTAGCTATATTTTCGTGGCTTAGCCTATTTCAGCATATCACTCTCCGTAAATTCCCATTGGTAGTATATAGGGAGCAATATGCTGAAATAAGCTAAGCCATAACATGATAATATATTAATTTGATTCTATTAATGTATTAAACGCGTTCTACAAATGTAATGAACGCGTTCAAAAAAGTTCAATAACTACATTCCTGAATTCTAAAATGAAGGCTAAAAAAAAGTATCTCACTCAAAAAATACTTTATGTGTACTGGTACTGCCCTGAAGAAGCTACGGTTGTAGCGAAACAGGGTAGGCATTAAGTGTACATAATAAAAGTAGTGTATACTATGTTATTTTTTATTTCAAATTATAATGTCACATCACAAAGTATCTGCTGAAGATACGAACAAAAGTACGTATTTTGGTGACGATAAAAAAAAATGACCAAATAACCATGCAAACATGGTATACCATGCATCTGGTAACACTAATACAAAGTAAACCCAAACCCGCTTCTCAATTTAGGAGACGGGTTTGGCTACCGCCTCCCCGGGAACCATTTATTGTATAACAAACCCTTCTGCCTTAAGTCAACCCAATTGGTTCGCTACGTTTGGTGACTTTGCAGGGATTCATCGGGTGAGGTGTGTTCAGATGCGCCCGCCCACCAGCTGCATGGCGTGCCAGATCGGGAGAGGTTGGTTTGGGGAGACCCTCTGACCTCTCCGACTGGTCTCTCACTCCGTCACTCCTGGACACAGTGATCCCTAGATTCCTACCCACCTTTCATAGACTTTTCCTTCCAAGAACTTCCTCTGCCTCCTTTCCTTCAAAATTCTTCCACACAGCATCCCCAAAGATGACATTGGCCCTGATAGAAATTATCCTTCCGTGTGGGTTTAGTGTAAAAAAAGTGTTTGCACAAAAGACCCAAAACAAAAAAAATAGGGTTGCCAGAAAAAGTGATGATCGGTGTTTAGTTCGTAAATAATAGTTTTCTGGCAGCCCAACTAACTCTCCTAATAATTAAAATATTGAATTTATTTGTTTCAGACGCGTGCATCGCGGTGCAATATTACGCGCTGAAGGCGAAACCCGCACGGTCTGTGCAGCTTGCGGCGCCGGTACCGTGGCCGAGTGCGCATCATGCGCGTTGCCCGTCTGCGCAGCCTGTTGCACTGACGCGCCCGGACCCGCTAGATGTCGCCCGTGCGGCAATGACAGGTAAAAAAAACTAAAATCACTTGCCTGCTCAAGCTTTAAAATAATTCATTTTTGGTTACACTATTTTAATGAGCAGACATTCATTAAAATCTAACCTTAACTTCATAATAAATTTATTCTCTCAGTTGATATATAAGCTTTGTTCAAGAAATAACAGATGTCGCTCTTGGACTAAGTTCCATGAACCCAAAGAACGACATCTGTTATTTCTTAAACAAAGCACTTCCCACGACTGACTTTGTGTATTGGATAACAAGAACGATGGATGTTATGTATGAATGTAAATGGAGAAAAACAGAACAATCACGGGATGTATTATTGTAGGATTAAAGTTCATGCAAATAACAGATCAGATCAACGACAATAAATTGCAGTATGATCAAGTAAAAAATATTCACGAAAATGTACTACATAAATCATGTGTACTTTATCGCTTGTCTGAATTTTTGACGCAGCAATTCCAATTTTGAAAATGACAATGATTATGAACATAATTTTCTAAGTAACCTTATGGCTTATCTGAATTATCGACAAAATCAGTTCCAATTTTCAAAATGTTACTTAATTCGAATTTATTTTGAATTTAAGTTAATTGAACCAGAGTTAGAATCAGATACGGACCCACTACCAAAATTAGTATTTTTGTGATCAGGGCCTTCGTCTTATTTATATGAGACCGTAACAATTTTGCCCTGCAACATGAATCATAATTCAAAATTTAAAAAAAACATCGTCCGGAGATAAAAAAAACTGTGCGTAATTTATTTACCTACAATTTTCGTACATTCATATTTAACTTTTATTGCAAGCAGCGTAAAGATATCTTTTTAGTAGCTACATTTTTACTTTTGTAGCAAGTACCTTTTGGGATACGGGTTACATAATGTGGAAGACCTCTTGCACTTCTTCATACCTACTCCGAAGCGAGGACTTCTGCCTATCAGAACCCACCAGTCCACAAAGCGATTCAACTGCGAATGGTATCTTTTGACGTTTGTCACAAATTAGTAAAACTGCCCCCATGACAATTTATACTTACATATACCTCAAATTTGAGTTCCTCTCCGTAACCTTTTTATGGAGAACAGGAATAAATACATTTTAAAAAGATAACATTTGCTGTGACTAAACATCTTGCCTAGTGTTTTCAGAACAATTTAAACGTACTGTTTGTTAACTGTTTTTTAAATACATATATTATTGTCTCCAGATTGGTTCTAACGTCTCAGCTGAAGGGCAGTCATTCCTTCTTGCAGCTGTTGAGGGATAATTTTTATTTCGGTTCTTGGTCTGAAGAAGACGACAAACTGAATCATTTAAAAGGTTGGTACCTTAATCCTATTATTTTTTATTACTACCTACACCGTCCAAGTTTCAAAGAATAAAAAGTAAAAAAAACGTTGTTCCTGATGACGTCATATTCAAATACATATTTAAAAACTTCATGATTGTTGATGGATATCACGCTGCGTGCTGAAAACAGTTGGGTTTATCTTTTCAGGACCCTGGAGGGCGATTCTCGTTCTTTTAGCCTTAAGCTAAATGATAGCATTCGTCAACGACTGCTATCGTTTGCGAAAGATAGCTGTCCGTCGCTTGCAACATCTTTTCTTAACTATTAAGCGATTCTCGTTCTTTTGATATCCTTACAAGTTCGATTTTGGAGAGACCTAGTAAAAAATCCTAAAGAAGCGTGGTTAAGAAATTGTTAAGAGATTATTGAAAACACAAATTGGTGAAATATAATTAAGTGACGCAAGGTTTCTAACTAAAACTTAAAAAAACAAATACTTTGTATTATAATGCATTTTAATAACTGCTTATTTTATTTATGAATGACATAAATAAGCCATTTATCGAAGATTTACGTTTTGTGAAAAGGTACTTACCTCGCTGGATAGTAATGACTTTTTTACAGATTCACCACTTCTAAAGTGACGTTTGCTGTCAAACTAACGCTGCCGAATGGCGGTAACTGTCACCCAAGTTGATTTAAGAATGAAAGGGATTCTTATTTCGTTGTGGTTAACTTCAAAACCCACAATTTCGAGCGCCAGCCAGAAACTTATTATTATTTATGTAGAAATCCTCAATGGTATGTGTAGTTTATTGTAAATTAAATCACTTATCTGGCTTTCGACATGTTACGTACTTTACAAACATCGCAATTACCTGATTCAATTCATTTAATAGCATTATTGTGCCACAAACAAGTCACTAATCATGTTTACAGTCAATACTTACGATAATATTAAGTTTTCTCTTATTAAAACTACGCAAATATTGCTAATTGTCAAAACGTCACAATTAAATGAAGCAAATTCCCCGCGAACGCTAGCGTTCGGCCGCCGAATGACAGGTCTAGGGGTACCCTTCGCGTAAGGCTAAAAATTTTGGCGCGCAATCGAAAATCTAAGGATTCCATCTGTCATCGAGAGAACCGGAATCGCTTCATAAGAATAAACCGAGAAAAATCGTTAATTTGAATGTAAGGACGATTTTAGTGTCGTTAAGTAGAACGAGAATCGCCCTCCAGGAGAGTGGAGTAGAGTAACAGCATTTAAAATGATACATTATATCATTTACATCCCAAACCACGTAGAATGTTATAAATTTCAAAGACCTGCTATGATATATTCGCGTTCAGAGCCGGCCCCATGCGGGCCCAATTGGAACAATTGGAACTTGTGATTATTTTTCACACAACAATACAAATAGGCCTGCTTTTGAAAAAGGGCGCCAATATTTTATTCGCGCCATGAGCCGTCTGGCTAAGGGCCGGACGTTCTGTGCCAGTATAGCATGACACGTGACGTGGTGATATCTCTGGGTCTCTTTAAATCTTCGACATGGGCCTTGATGGTTTCGAGAATAAAATTTATTTGGCAACTGTAAATTTTCTTTACATATTGTGTATTATTGTTATTGTAAATGGACAAAGAAATATGAAATTAGTCACAAATATGTTATTTTTAATTTATTTATTTAACTTTTTAATCTGCAGGTCTATAAGGATAGTAAAATCCCAGTCTGCCATATTACGTGACATAAACAATTATTACATAAAGAAAAAATTAAATTAAATTAAAAATAAATCATTTAAGGTAATCTCTATTCAGATGCCGAGTCGAAAAGTAAATAAAATGAATTGAAAAAACACACTTTGTAAGACACCACTTTTTATTTGAATTAACAATGACAGCCTGGCTATTTATTACGAATTAACAATGACAACATGGCTGTCATTGTTAATTCAAATAAAAAGTGGTGTCTTACAAAGTGTGTTTTTTCAATTAATATATAATGTCACACCCCAAATTGTTTATTTCCTTCGAAATAAAAAGTAAATAAAATTCCTTCCTTAGAAAAAATCGCATAGTATGCTCCGACAAAAACCATTTCTGGTTCTTTCAATATAGGTATGAAAAACAGTGTTTTTTTATTCAGATGTCAAGACATTTTGCTCTTTTTAAATAAGACGTTTTTAATTAAATATTTTCACTTACGACTATTTATTATAATTGTTTTTTTGTGCATTAGCGCGCTCCCTCTATTATTCGCATTTACGTATCTCCGTTTTAAATCGTCTTCTTTTCTTTGAACGCTTATAACGGTGCCTGGTTTCCTTTAGTGTTGGGGGTTCGGGGGGGAGGCAGCGAGGTGGAGGCGGAGGGGCGCCAGGTGCGGGACTTCCTGCAGCAGCTGGCCGAGAAGTTGGCTGGTGGCTCCCTGGATGACGTCAGCGTCTCCAGAATGTTCCAGAACCCTGAATGTAAGTTTTTTGTTGAATATTTATCAATCTGCTTCTGTGGTTTTATTTATTTTTATTCATTTTGGGAGCTTTTGTGTGTGTGTGTTGTGTTTTTAAATGAGGTACGATATGTGATAAGCTTCTTCAAGCAGGCAGTTTATTGGCAGGATAAAAAATACAAAGGGAATTAAGATACAGACAAAAACATATCAAACATAAAAACAAAAAAATATATCTTAAATTTTTGGGTATCACAAAAAGTTCAGCATAAACAATATGTTTTCAAAAACGTAAACATAAACCAAAAATCAATGGAAAGCGCGATAAGAAGATTATGATATATTTTGTTAATTTCTTCATAAATTTTAAAGTTAGTAGGTATAACAATAATGAAAATATACTATAGGTAAGTTAAAACATCGTATTAAAAGGCCGAAGCAGCAATGCTGATATTAGGGATTTTTAGATTAAAAATAAATTCTTCCTTTGCAATTCCTAAAATTACCAAAATAATTACTACTATATTTCAATTTGAGATTTTACAATCACTACTGGTGTCTTTCCAGTGATATTTCCAAAAAACTTAACGGCGTACAAGTAATCAATATTTCATTTGTATTTCTACCAGACGAAAATGCTACATAAATAGTTTGGCGATATTTGCATAGGTGGCGTCGAGTAAAGTTGTAGTTTCTTTATTCATGTCGTAAAAAATATATCTGAGACAAGTATATAGGTTTTTTAATTTGCAGCGAAACTTATTGGGCAATTTTGGGAGATATTCTTCACAGTCAACGGACAACTTTTTGGGAGACATAACTGTCTTTTTGGGAGATATAATATCCCACCTAACACGGTCTAATTAAATTTATCTTATTTTGTATTTCGGTGAGAAATTTGATTTAAACAGTCTTATAACGAGAGAATACCGCGTTTTCAGTTAGAAATAAAAAAAATACTATAAGCTCTCCTGAAAATATTTTAATAATTCTAGGACACAACATTTAGAATTTGAAACAAATTTTTAAAGGTTTGTAAATTTTTAAATAAATATCATCTTGTTAAGGAACAGTAAATTTTATAATACCTTTGTCAAAATAAATATGTTTTTTTTAGTTACATGTAAAGTAGTTATTTCAGTTACACGATAAAAAACCATTGGTAAGAGAGTTAAAAACTTTATCTTTGTTTGCATTCGAAATTTTAATCTTTTTAATTCTGTACCTCAGAAGTCAAAGGTCGGTTGTAATATTTTTTAAATTTTTCAGGTGAGAGGAAATAGTAAAAAATTTCCTTTAAACATTTCAGGGATACCAGATCTTTTATGTTGACCTAACATAGTTTAACATTGTCGTAGGACAACCGTCTTTATACCTATGTATAGATACTGAAAAAACTAAAAAAATTTAATACGTAACTCATTTTCACAAAAAACTGGACAACCGACCTTTGACTTCTGAGGTACAGAATTTTATGTCGATTTGTACTAAAATATTAAATCTGAAAGAGTCTCATCTGCTTTCAAGAACGGTATTTTTATTTAGAAATGTGTTTAAAAAAAGGGAATTATCTGGAATCAAATGTAATGCGTGAATATTTTTCCGCGGAATCTATGTTCAGACAGTTCACCTGAGGCTTTAGGGGTCAAATACAGTTTTCTATTCTGATGCACACCTTTGTTTCAAAAACTACTCTACTTGATTAACATATTTCAGGTGCATAAACAGAATTATCTTCTATTTCGATGAGTGTGAATATGAATCAACGATTTGGAAATATGAATTAATCCAGAGTAATCTTACGTACAGTATCGTTATATTACTAACATAAAAAACAGCGGAATGTCCTCTAATCCTTGTAGTATATGTTTCAAAATAATTTAATTTCTTTATATACTCGTACCTTGGGATTAACACATTATGCTACGTATACACTTCGCGCCGTTTGCGGTTGCTTCGTTCCTTTTCCATAATTCGTGGCTCGGAATGTGCTTCGGTTCCCGAATGTATAAGTAGCATAAAATATTATTACATAAGTACATTATGTACACGTTTTTTCTTGTAAGATTTGTGCTCTTTGATCAATGTTCGCAGTTTTGTGGTTAAGTCAGATGGCAATAAATTATACTGCAAAGTGATAAAACTAGAAAAACAAAGTTATGTGATCATAAAAATAGCACCTAATAATAGGTAAGTACAGTTGAAACTGAAACCTTAGTACCTATAACACTCAACAATGTTTTCTCTTTTTACCTACAAAAAGAGAACTAAAAAAATTGGTTGTTATTGCAAGAGATAAATTTAATAAAAATAAATAGGTATCTTTGCATTATTACTAAACATAAAATTTTCTTAAAAAGAACTGACGAAGATTTTTCTTGAACGAAGAGAACGAAACGTTATTTCGTCTTTCTCTGACAAATTTATGAAATATAAATAAATTCACCCTTAATATCAGCAAAAGAAATAACCACACTCTGGTTGAGTCGTTGAATCATCTGCACGGGGAAAAATGAGTTTTGCTAATTTAATTAATAATCTCTCCAAATTACTAGTAATCTGGTTACACACGGGATTCGACTGAATTAACAGGTTTCCTTTTAAACTATTCGTAAATAACGAATAAATTTCCAATTACCAATAATTTTAGGGATTCTGAATAAATTCGCAAGACTCATTTTTCTCTATGTGGAAATATTACAGACACTCATTTAATTAGTTTTAATAATACAAATTTAATTCTCTATGAAACTAGAAAAATTTCAAATGACTATCAGTAGGGCTTGCAAAACCAAACCCAAACTTGAATTCAAACAATCCAGAATAGATACATCCCCTTCCCCCCAACCCGTTATATTATAAACCCATTCTGAAAACAGCGGGAATTCTCCCATCAAATCTCTTTGAAACACAAAATTAAGCTTACAGAAGATAAAGATATGATGGGAATACATAATATATATATGCTCTCAGAGACATGAGTTTCCCATATGCATTTTGTCAGAGCATACCTACAGTTAATTTTCAACTAGTGAATGAACTATCTGAATTTTCAATTCAATGAAGTTAGTTTAACATGGGAAATGTTTATTCTCACCTGTGTCCACATGTGTGTACATACATATATGTATACTATATTGTTTCAAATTATTTGGCGCAACTAATGTATGATTTATGATACTGCAATCATCTCTGATGGCTTCATGCTTTTGCCTGTCAAATGGATGACATCTATGAAAGTTGCATTGGAAACCATCTTATAATAATGATTGACATGCCTACCCATTATAATTATTTAAGAAAACAGCTTATCTCGAATTAGTGACGGCCATAATCGAAGTTGCGTTTACCATTTTAGAAACATTTCAATACTTGAGTGATATTTCGTATAGCGGTTGATGCTGATGACGCGAATTTTATACATTTAAGAATATTTTAAAAGATGATATATTAGATAAACTTTAATGTAATTACTTACATTTTAGTTATTTGTTTTTGTGGTATTATGCCGTGTTGCGCTACCGCCGTCTTTAGTCAACGTTTCGGACAGCATTGCAGTGTCCATCATCAGGGCAAATGTGTAAGTAAATGTGATTATGATGCACACTGCAATGCTGTCCAAAACGTTGACAACAACACGGCATAATACCCCAAAAACAAATCACTATAATACTTTTGGCCGTGAAAATCTCAAATCATACAATTACTTACATTATGGGTATGATATTTTGAGAAGACATGGAAAATGTTAATATTAATAGAGATAGCTATGGTGTTTTCAACTTCATACTTTGGCTAGGGTTTTTCAGTAACTTCTATAAAGTTGTTTTAAAATACTAGACAGTTATTTTTCTAACAATTCTTTAAGCCAAGGTTTTGTGAACTTAATTTAGTTATTTTTTGTATTTATTTATTTCGTTTGATACTGTGTGGATTCTGTTATTTAAAGTTACAGTTAAACAATTAAAGCTTCAGAATTAATCATTATTAACTAGGAAAACAAATGAATTCATTCAATTTTTTGATAATTCGTTTTTTTTCAAATAATCGATCATTTGATATTAAATTATTTATTACATTATCTTCCATTATAAAACCTGCGGCTTTCCGCTAAAGCATCTACCAAGTATTGATACATCAATTTACCGAAGTATATGTGTACGTAAATGGTGTTAAAAGGTAATATTTATTGATGGTGTTTTTATTGGGTAAAATGAAGTATTACAATCGGACAGTTAATGATAGATTACGGTTTATCGCAATAGATACCTCGCCTCTAAACAAGTTACATTATTCTTGATCGAATGGATGTTGGAAGGCCTGTAGGAATTCATTTTAACGATTTTCCTTGAATAATACAAATTTAACGTCCTTATCTTCTATTTCCAATGAACATTTGTTTTCCTTGGAATGCAAATAGCGGCTTATCTACTTAAAAGCGTAAATTATCATACATTGTTCATAGTTGTGGTTAAAAATACAACGATTGTAAAAATTGTCGTAAATTATATTCTTTTCAAATCTTTTCTTATTGAAATATATATTTTTTTATTTTACATTATTTTCTATGGTAAAGTTTGTACTTGATGTAGCCATTAATCATAATATAAAAATAGTGTCACCGTTTTAACAGGGTTTTACGGTTTTCATGTGTTTTCCTTTCAAGGGTTTCCTCTTCTGAGAAGGCCTGTGGTTTTTATGTTTGTCTCTAGATTCTTTTACATCGTCTTCTTAATGTTTGAAAGTTGATTATAGCTCTGTTCTCTCAGCCATATTTAATTTAATTTTAAATATATTCATTTCTGTAATGTTTTTTGTATAATTTGGTAGAGCATTAGGTATATCGTTTCGTAGCAGAAAATTTAAAGTTTCTCTGTCCAAAAGATGTGTTCAATCTGGGAATAACTAATATATTTTGGCTTATTGCCCTGGTTGGGTATTTATTTTGGGCGCTGATTTTTATTTGAGTTAAACAGTTTTTGAACAAACCTTTTGTTCATTGAGAACTTGAAAGTTTTGTCAATATTTTGTAACTTTCAGAATTGCCTTAAGTACTCCTTTAGCGCTCCCTGAGAGTGCTCAAATAAGGTACCCATCCAGTTATCCCGTACTCTAATCTGAGACTAATAATCATCTTTTTTTAATTCCATTTATGTCATAATATAGAGTTTTATCATGGATATTTTGTTGTATTTTAGATGTTCAGCTTGGCCATGTTTCAGATGATGGGATGTTCTATCGCTATCACGGTCCGGTTAGTTCTGCGATCGCTTCTCTCTCTTTAGCCCTCCGAAGCCCTCCGAGATGTAAGTCCCTACTTGAAAGGTACTAAGCTCACGTGTGGATTTGCTTAACTTGCACCAAATCTCGTGTACAATTCGTGTTTATTTTTGGTTTGAGAAATCCACTGTGTGTTGTGTTTTGCACTTTTTTGGGCTGTAGGAAGACAATAACAGGTCCCTACACTGTTTAAAATGAGTTGGTCTACGTGACTAAATAGGACCTGTTTTGACATTGTAAAACTTTTTCTTGACGAAATGTTCACCAGCTAGGCTACTTTAAATTTCAAAGAGCAAAAGAGCGGAGAGATATAAATACACTGTCTAACTACATAGATATAAAAAAGTTTATGATCATAAAGCATAGGTTTATGATCAAGTTGATAATAAACCAAGTTGATAATACCAGACATAAAATAGTCGTAATAGTCGTTCACTGTGTTGGGTTAAACGTGAAAACAATTGAATAATAATTCCCATGTAACTATTCAAAAAAAAAATTAAATCACTTGTCAATTTTGAATTAATATTAATTATTATCTGCTGTATTCAAAGGATCGCTCTCAAATTATGTATGATTTTTATGTAAAGTGTGCCTCTGTCTGTGCAGTGTAAAGATAGTAGAACTATGTTGCCACACGGTTGGGCAGCGTTGGGATGCAGATTAAGGTAGGGCGGGTGTAGGAAGGGGTTTATTAATGCGAGATGCCCAGATTATTATACGAAGGAGGGAAAACAGATGCCGGTAACTCCACATACGAGCCTACTTACACAAAACAAGTCCAAGAAATGACCCGTTTTCATGAAGCCAACATCAACTGGGAACGGGTGCTCCGCTCATGTTCATCGAGTTTTCCGGGCACAATGCTGCTAGCTCCATAGAGCAGCATACGTTAAAATACCGGTAGAGCAGACTCCACATCATGCCTATATTGCGTATGTGTATTAGAGATGGCAATCGGTCTGATAACAATCAGAAGGACCGCCCTCCTTTGCACAGAATTAAGTCGGTTTATTGTAAGTTATTATTATAAGTATTTTGGGACTCTCTTGAGATTTGTACAGGTTCAGCTGTTGGTCAATCTTTTGAAGAATGTGCTATCTTTACACATGACGCCTGGTTTCTTGGAAGCTAGATTTACAATGGCTTCTATTGAGCCTAAATTCTTCAGCCTTTCTGATATACTTACTCCAATCATTTCAATTGAGTCTTTATTGGGGAGGGTGCTCCCATAAAATTGCCGAATCTTTGCCGAGACACGCCTGGGTTTTTGAGACGTTGAAACCGATCAGGTTGGCCCAGGGCCGGCCCTGAGCCAAACGGCACCTGACTCAAATAAAAATTTTCAGGCGATCACTTTAATCAATAATATTCGGATTATTTGTATTTTTGAGTAGTGCCATTTTTATGAAAAATAATCTCAAGTCTTAGGACTGTTAGGACTTTTCGATCCAGGCACGTACCTTCTTGAGGAACAAATGTAGATATAATACAGGGTTTTCCAATAAGAGATGTTATTTTGAATAGCCCGCTATTTCGGTAGATGTTACTTTTGAAGCTATCATTTTTTGACATTTAACAAGTAGAAACTACGCCATTAATAAAAATGGAACGATACACGCTTCAACAACGCATTGAAATTATTAAAATTCACTTGAGTGAATCAAATGCAAATCATCTTGAGTGATGATGCCCATTTCCACCTCGGTGGCTTCGTCAACAAGCAAAATTGTCGCATCTGGGGCTCGGAAAACCCAAGAGTTATTGTTGAAAAGTCTCTTTATTCTCAACGTGTGAATGTTTGGTGCGGTTTATGGTCCGGCGGAGTCATTGGACCTTACTTTTTCGAAAATGACGCTGGAGCAACAGTTACGGTGAATGGATTGCGCTATCAAGAGATGATTAATGATTTTTTATGGCTGAAATTGGATGATATTGATCTGGACAATGTTTACTTTCAACAAAACGGCGCTACGTGCCACACAAGCAATGAAACCATTGATCTTTTACGATTGAATATCAAAATAACACCTCTTATTGGAAAACCCTGTATATCTCGACGCCATTTAGTGGGAAATTCAGCACCAACAAAGCCTTTCCTACAATAATAAATTTGGTTGTTTACAGGTGAAAAAAATATAATTAGCGGTAATTGTCGATTGAAGTACTTGTACATATTGAATTATTTGGCGGGTTGGGAATAGCACCTGACCGAACATCAGAAGGTGCGGGTTCATTTCCCGTCGGCGGCGTTTATTTTTACTCGGGAGATATTTTTAATATGTATGTATATTTCAGGCGAGTAATTATTGCTTATAATAATTTCTTCTCGAGGTGTTGGTCAACTTTTTCTCACAACTTTCCGAGCAGTTAATATAGTGAATTATGTTGTAGCAAGGAATTGGTGTACATTCAACGAGATTGTTGATGTGCTACAAAAACAGTGTCGGTGTCAGCACAGATCCCTGTGTCACTCCCGCATTGATTTGGTGCAAAGAAAAGCCGGCAACTACAGTCTGAATTATTTTCTTCTATTGAAAAAGTCCGCAATCAAATTAAACATAATCAGTATCGTCAAGCCAATTTGAATTATACCTTTAGCATTAATAAGCATACATTTAAGTATATATTTAATGTCGATTATTTATAAAAAATACATCTAAACAGATTTTTTTTATGTAAGTACAGTATCTATCTATATAATAAAAGCAATATTGTTTGTAATAAAATAAATATCTCTGTTACAGGGATTAAATTAGTGAACTTCTACATAAAAAAAATTTATCAAGTATTCGCAAACATTAGTTTGAATTTATATGATCATAATATCGAGTCTCCATCTTCTATCTTCGTGTCACCTGTTCCCGTACTTCATTTTACGTAACTTAACTTCACTTTATTTTTTTGATATTTTATTTTGTAATACCTGCATCAACTGTAAAGCGCCCATGAGGTGATATCTCACGAAAGCGGCGCTATACAAATGGTCCAATAAATAAATAACACACTAAGTTCATTTCGATACATGGTTTTGGTAATGCATCTCAAAACGCATCTAGATAATATTATATCTATATAGATATATTCAGTTCATTTTCTGAAAGGATTGATATTACAAAGGTGACCTGTGTTTTTATCAAACATAAAAAAAAACATTTTGAGATTTATCTGATAATCTTAATAATGATGTCTGAAGAAATTCTTTGAATTTCATAACAATTATTATCAAATTGATTGATGGAATTGGCCACAAGCCAAAACAGATTATATCATATTTTTATGGTGTAGGTAAAATAGTCGTAAGCATGTCGTTACATAATATTCCCGTAAGATAATGCCTACAAACCTGTAGATTAGAAACATAATAAATATCATGTACAGGCCTATATAATATATTAGCTGACGGTAACCCGGCGTTGCTCGGGGTTATGAATTGTTTGAAGTAAAGTTTTGAGGTTGTGAATTCGAGTGAACCTCAAGGGTGCATTTTTAAGATGAAAATAATATTGTTGTAAACAATTGAAAAGATTACATTTTTAAACTTCTCTTTTCACTTGATCGTGCCATGTCTTCCTAGGGCGTCATCGACTTCTTCTACCATTCATTTCCATATCATACACTGCTTTCTTCGTTCATCACATACACCGCATTTTACCACACTTAAGTATTGATTCGTTGGGCGTCTCCGACTTTTTATACCATTCACTACTGTTAATATGGTATCACATTCCAGAGCAAAAATGTAGCGGTAAGTCTTTCTCGGATGTCAACTACTTCTTCTACCACTTTCCAAACACTCTTGGCACTAATAAGAACAAGCTTTTCAGTTCCACAACTGAAAACCGATAGAATCGAAGGATATTATTTACTCCCAGAAATCGTCCTTTCCGTCTCTCTTCTCTAGGTTTTTCAGAACCTAAATTTCACTGGCGGTATTTTTGATTAAACTATATTTTTTTATCGAATAAACTCAAGAAAAAGCAACTGACTTGTTCCCTTCTTGAACCACCATCTGTTTGAAAAGTCGTAGTTAAAAAAATTGCAATGATAATATTGCTACTTTAAACTGTCGATTGTCGTATCGATATGTCGTAGATAAAGATGCTTACAAATAACAACGAGACTTGGTATTATTTTGCATATTTACAGAGGTTCCACACTGCCTTTTTTGGCTTGTCATCTCAGCGTCAATATTTCCGTATTATGTAAGTTTTATTGCCTTCTTGTAGGCTTTCAAGAATACAATATTTACTAAATACCTAGTTATTAATTTTCCTCGTAAATTGAAATTGCAGAGTACAAATATTTATGACGGATTTGACCTTCTCATCTTTAGCCTCTTATTATTAACAGGTGTTTATAAAACGTACATAAAAAACTTTAATAAACTCTTATTTTTTTTATTTCGTCGATCGGTACGTCAATACGAGTACATACTCGTATATCTTCTTCAAATGCAGAGCGGTAAGTTTCACAGCTCTGTAAGAATTAATTACTTTTAAAATGTGTTGGGGTTCGTTTTATATAAGTATTTAAAGTTTTAAATTTTATATGTCTTAATACTTTTAAAATTTAAATTTATTTAAATTTTAAATATTGGTGATTGCCACCAAAAGTTGATAGAATGCATTCTCATCGACAACGAATCAATCCGCTGAGTTTCAGCTGAATCGGATGTCGGTAAGTAGGTTAATCTCCGCTTTCTAGATTTGGATTCATTCATTGGAAATTCAAATGGATGTATTTAAAAACTGTATATATTTCTTTATTTGCATCTCTTTTCATAATGGAAAATACTCTCTCTACCGCCTTGATGAAAAATCACCATCTGGATTCAAAAAAATGCTTGAAATGGAGTTATGTTTAGTGACCAGATTACTTGCCAGGCACTTCCCAATATTCTCCTTCCCCTCAATATTCTTTAACCTCCGAATATTTAACAATACGATTTCCTTAGTTCTACTCCGAGCAGATGCTTACTTCACAACCTTCGTCTACCCTTCCTTATCCTTTCCCTCCCCCACTTCCTCCAGCCTCACGATATTCCCCTGGTGAAAATTCCGCATATTACCAACTAAATGCAAATGGTACCCTCAGGGCCGGTCCTGAGCCAATCGGCGCCTTGCGCCAGTATAAACGTAAAGGGCGCTGTGTTAGGTGTTATGAAAGGGGGATATATAAAGTCACGCGGAGACCGTCGTCCTTTCTGCGATTTGTCAATAAATTAATCTAACAGTATACAGGAAACTCGCATTATAATATCACAATTCAGTTCTAGAAAATAAAATCTGCTTACGAATTACTAGTCCTTTTTACAATAGCGCAGAGTCTCATAGACATAAAGTACATCGTGGGACTTTTCTGCGCCTCAAACCTTTACCTTACTCAGTGTCTGATTATTTGCGCGCTTTTCGGCGGTCAGTGTACGACTTATGTCGTAGTTTATTCAAATCATTTTCGAACCCTTTGATGCCAAAAATATGTTACCTGGTTTGCCCCCAGCTCGTCAAAATGATTAACTATAAGGGCAAGTCTATCAGTTTGGATAATAATAATATTTAGCTGATTTATATAGCGCTTTTTTGTGTGAAAAATCACCTAATGGGCGCGTATGGTGTTGTGTTATTATCGGCGCCTTGATTCCTTGGCTTATTTGCGCCTTGGCAAGTCGCGTCTGCACACGAACGGCCTGGGTACCCCTGTGTGGAATCAGATCAAAATACAGTACTTACCCGAGTAAGCGAACAAGGTGAAGAGATGTGGATCTTCCAAGTCTAGAGTCGCGAATGTGATTGTTTGTGATAAACGCGTCCGTGACGGTATTTCGCTAGAGGCGATTTGGGGCTAGTGTGTTGTAAGTTTTTATTTGTTTTTGTATGTAGCTGATAGGTTACATTACTGAGGCTGAACTAAAGCTCTTACCGTTTTAACGGTGTATAAATAACATTATTTAAGTGCAATATTGTGTTATAAAAATATATATTTACAAATGCCACAATAATTTATTTTGAAATAGCGTAATAATTACAAGTTCGCTAAAACCAACACCGAAGAATATAAAAGCAAAATTCGCCACTCCGTATAAGAGTCACATAGCAACGTGGGTTAATGCACCATTGCCGATACTGTACTCGCCAGCGCTCGGGGTTCGATCCTTACACCGGCGAATTATTTTTTTTAAAATAAACTTACACCATCAGCTTGCCTGCCAACAGGCGTCTGTATCAGTTATCAAAGGTGCTGCGGACTTTGCCAACCAACAGGCGCTAAAAAATTAAACATCCCGGGTCAATAAATTATTTTATATAAATATGTCTTGTAAACATTGTAAGAGTGAAATACTCTCCGGTGATGGCATTAAATGCTCTACATGTCTGCTTAACTACCATTTCTTCTGTGTGAACATGAAAGAAACAAACTTTAGGAAGATGGGTGCTAAGCGTGATACCTGGACCTGTATTGACTGCAAAGATGATCTGAAAGTCAACCAATCTTCGAGCGGTAACAGAGTGTCTACTGCTTCTCCTGCGTGCGGTATGAAGTCGCCTCAGAACCCGGATGTCGAGCAGATAATGTTGATAGTTCGACGATGTATTTCATCGGAGTTCGAATCTTTTCACGACAAACTTAACATTCTACCGGAGTTAAAAAAGTCCGTCAACTTCATCTCCGCTGAATACGAGGACCTAAAAAAAATGCTCTCGGAATCACTAGCCACCATCAAAAGTTTACAAGCCGAAAATACGAGGCTTAACACAGAAATGCGTAATCTTAACACGCGCGTGTCCCAAATGGAACAGATGGCCAGAGAAACCAATGTAGAGATTCAGTGTGTTCCTGAAAATAGATCTGAGAACTTAGTATCCATCATCAAACAACTTGGAAGCGTAATTTCCCGTCCCATTGCTGAATCTGAAATACTTCACTTACACCGGGTCCCCAAGGTCCATCCTGAATCCAGCCGACCCAAGTCAATAATAGTGAAGCTGCCAAGCGTGATGGTAAAGAATGAAGTGCTGGCTGCAGTTGCCAACTTCAATAAAAATAACAAGACGAACAAACTAAATTCTACACACATAGGCATCGATGGCACTAAATCACCAATTTACATCAGTGAACATCTCTCTCCCGCAAATAAGGCCCTGTATGCAGCTACTAGGATGAAAGCCAAAGAAACTCATCATAAATTCGTATGGATCCGAAATGGACGGATCTTTGTACGAAAAAATGAAAACTCTGCTCACGTACTGTTGATCCGCGATCATGACTCCTTGGTTTCTCTCACCTAAATTTCTCAATTTAATTTATCTGTAGAATGTATAATCTGTCAAAATCTTAACAAAACAAAATGGAACTGAAATTTTTTTATCAAAACGTTAGAGGAGTCAAAACTAAAACAAATGACATAAAAAATGAAATTTCAATCAACAATTACGATATAATCTGCTTCACTGAAACATGGTTAAATTCATCAATATTTAGTAATGAATTGTTTGACGAGCGTTACCTAGTTTTTCGAAGAGATCGCGAATCCACTAGTTCAGCATCCAGAGAAGGCGGTGGAGTTTTAGCAGCAGTCGATAAAAAATTAATAACAACAAGCAAATCATCTTGGGAAAGTGATGGTGAAGATTTATGGTTATCGATAAAAACGCACGAATATTCTAACTCACTTATCTACATTTGTGTATTATATATTCCTCCCAATTTATCTGTTGATGATTACTGTAATAGAATCAAGAATATTCAGGATATTTATCTACAACATAGTAATCCGAAATCTAAATTTATAATTATCGGCGACTTTAATTTACCAGAGATTAAATGGACACCTGACATAGCATATAACAACAAAACACTAGCTCCGTCCAACTACACTAGTCATAAAGCTCACTGTGTTGTCAACTTGGCCTCAATGTGTAACCTTCACCAATTCAATTATATTCTTAATGGAAATTCTAATATTCTTGACCTACTTTTTTGTGATGAAACTAATATTAATCTGTCTAGAACAACAGGGTTATCAAAAGTCGACAATCATCATCCCCCTTTCGAAATGATTTTAAAACTTGAAAAACTGAAATACATAAAAGATAATCATTGCCCTATTAAATACAATTTTAAGAAAGGAAATTATGAAGCTTGTCGTCTAGATTTGTCAAATGTTAATTGGATCTCACTTTTCAGTAACTCGAATGTCAACAATAAGGTACAATTATTCTACGATACTTTGTGGGATATTATTGATAAATATATTCCGAAAAAAAAAACACAAATAAGAAATCACTACCCCAAATGGTTTAGTCAGTCTCTTATTAAGCTCCTCAAAGAAAAAAATAAAGTAAGACTGCGGGCCAATAAATATAAAAACCCACTAGACTATGCTGAGTTTGGTATTCTAAGAAAAAGATCGAAAAAAATGCAAAAAGAATGCTATTTATCATATATAAATTCTGTTGAACAAGGCATAAAAGTAAATGTAAAAGCTTTCTGGGCATACTCAAAATCGTTGCGTACTACCAATTGCATTCCTAAATTAATGCACCTGGATTCTATATCTGCAGATAATGGAAAACACATTGCCAATCTTTTCTCTAATTATTTCGCATCCGTTTATACTCAATCTAATCCCTTGTTATATACTGCCATACCAAAAGTTTCACAAAATAACCAATTTAATCTTGGAAAAATCAATGTTAGCAAGGAAACCATTAAATCTTGTTTAGAAAAAATTGATACATCCAAAGGCCCAGGACCTGATAAAATACCTCCCTTGTTTGTAAGATGTTGTTCCAGCGCGTTGATTAACCCACTTCTTTTAATATATAATGAATCATTATCTTCAGGAACTTTCCCAGATTTGTGGAAAAATGCACATATTGTTCCAATACATAAATCTGGCGATAAATCTTTTGTGAAAAATTACCGACCAATCAGCATTTTATCTTGTTTTGCGAAAGTCTTTGAATCTATAATTTATATTTCTGTATTTTCACACTTTAAACCCCAATTATGCATTAATCAACATGGGTTTGTTCCCAACAGATCTATAAATTCAAATCTTCTTGACTTTTGTGATTATGTTTGTAATGCTTTTAATGAAAGAACTCAAGTAGATGCCATTTACACAGATTTTCAAAAGGCATTTGATAAAGTTAACCATTCTATTCTACTACAGAAGCTTGATCGAATAGGTATTCACGGTGATCTTTTTAGATGGCTGAAGTCTTACTTAGAAAATAGAACACAATTAGTACTTATTAATGGGTACGAATCACCTCCCATAATTGCAACATCAGGCGTACCCCAGGGGTCCAATCTTGGCCCTCTGCTTTTCTTAATCTTTATTAACGACCTTGGCCCCATGTTACGCTGTGATTTTGTTCTATTTGCCGATGATCTCAAGATTTACCGCAAAATTTCCACTGATTCTGATCATGTTAAGCTTCAAGAAGACCTTTACACTCTAAATAGCTGGTGTATTCAAAATGATATGTTTTTAAATATTGAAAAATGCTACATTATTACTTTTACACGTAACAGAAAACGAAAGGATTTTGAATATTCCATTAATAATGTACGATTAAATGCAGTCACCACTATAAGAGATCTAGGAATCACTCTTGATTCAAAGTTTATGTTCGATGTACACATAAATGATATTATAAGTAAATCAATGAAAATGATTGGATTCATTCATAGAATATCGAAACCATTTAAATACCCCCAATCCATTATAACATTATACAACTCGTTGGTCAGAAGCAAATTGGAATATGGGAGTGTTATCTGGAACCCACATTATATAAAATATTCTAAAACTGTTGAATCTGTGCAAAAAAAATTCCTAAGACTGTTATCATTTAAACTTGGATTAAATGCCTCACTCAAATCTTATGAAGAACGACTACTAAACTTCAAATTTACAACATTGGAAAAAAGAAGACAATTTGCGGACTTAATATGTTTATATAAAATTATTCATGATAAACTTCTTACCACTAATTGTCTGAGCAATATTCATATTAAAGTCCCTAATAGACATAATTTAAGGAGCCAAAATATATTCCATATTGAAACATTTAATAACAATATTGCATATTTCAATCCACTATCTAGAATGTGTCGTCTGTACAATACAGTTGAATGCGACCTTATAGATATATTCGCAAACAGTCTCGCATATTTTAAAAAACAAATTAACAATCTTCTACCATGATATGTTATGGAGAACAGTTAAGAGATATAATTACTTTATTATTTTCTTTACTTTTCTTTCTTATCCTTTCTCTGCACATTTACTATATTTTATATTTAATATTCATGTTTTATATTTCTTTTTAATTATTATTATATATGTATTTTTTTTTCTTTCACTACTAGCATCTCCGCCTAATATCAACTAAACCTTGTTTACGCATGCTGTGAACATTTTTAATTGGGGTGTTAATATCTGTACACATTCCCACCCAAATAATATAAATGTAATAATTGTTAACACTCTGTAAATGTTTCAAACAATAAATAAATAAAAAAAACGACTATAAAAAAATATTGATGAAACTGCGTCACCACGTCGGCCCTGCCTCCCAGCCCGGGGCGAGGTTAGGCAGACCGGTCCCTATGCCAATGTATTTGTATCGACACAATCAATAATGTTATTCCATATTACGACAACATCTACTCAATGATGATCCTCAAAAAGAAGACAATTTATAGCAGGGTTTTTTTTGCACAGGTGATTTCTTGGAATTTCCTCTTTTAAAACTCATTGTTTTTTTGCCCATTACACCGATATCATAATCATTGTTTTTATTTGATCTTTTTCCTCCAATGAACGCTTTTTCCCTTTCCCAACCGGCTCATTCTAAGTAATACACAGTAAACCAATTCATATTACGTTAACTTACCTTATAGTATAAACCTTTACTATATTTTCCCCGATTATTATCTTTTACAAATGAATCACTTTCAACGAAATGGTTTTATTTTATAAATTAAACTTACCTATCCATAAAACTTTTCGTCGAACCGTAAATTCCTCGAATTGAGTTTTATCAATTTGTAATTATCAACAATAAATGATAGTACAAATTGTCTATACTCGTTTTCGCTGTTCTATAGATATTCCTACACCTTTAGGACTAAACCAATTTTTGGATTGTTATAATTGGCCAACCCAAAGCAGAAACAAAATATTATAATTTGATAGCCATTATTTTTAGATTTCTAGAACAAAATATACATGGGAAGTATGCACTTCCATGGATATCTGACCATCCTCCAGGAAGAAAAAAATGCATAAGCCGGTTTCTACCTAGATATGATTTGTGATTTTCATGGCCAAATATGATTTATTTTTGGAATATTACGCCGTGTTGCGCTTCCTCTTTCTTTAACCATCGATTTCGGACAAAGTTACAGTGCCTATCACCTGGGAAGATGGCAGGTTCCTACCTACTTCGTTTCTCCTCGAAGTCAGTGCAAAACAACGGAATTTAAAACCTTTTTATTTGTAGAGGAGTTTTCTGTTCGTAATTTTAAAAAGAGCTTTTCATAATTATTGTAGAATTTTTGATATTCGGTTATACTATAATATATCAGTGGTCCATTTACTATTTAACACTCCAGAATATTCTGAATCACGGTTACCGGATAACTCATCAAAATGACAATTCAACGTACCTATAAAAAAGTGTTATAAAGTTACATATATAACCTAGTTTTTGTTTCATCACTTTAAATGACTTTATATCACCTTTTAAAGGTGTGTTGAATTGTCATTTTGAAGAGTTATTATGGAACCCTGAATCACTGTCAAAGATGAGTATACTTCGATTAAACCTACATAAGCTGGATGATTATAAGAGCTGTAGCTCTTCATTTTCTGATGAACTCACTGTCCAGATTGTTGCTATCGCAGCCGATTGATTGAGCGATTCGAATATGTTTCAGGCAGGTACAAAACAAGTCATGTGTGGATTAAAATAAATGACATCATTGCTATTATTGTAACTCATAACTTTTTTATGCGTAAAGCATGATAGCAAAAATTAAAGGTATTATTTTTTGTAACGTATGAATAATAATTATTAAGCCCGTATAATTCGCGTCTTTAATAACAATAACAGCAATACAAATTAATAATTTTATATCGTCACCATTAGTGCTGACGCCCGAGTCATCTATTATTTTTAATATGAATGACGTTGATTTTGCAGGAAATACCTTTTGTTGAATACAATTAAAGTTAATCTTTTTTGCGAGGTCTCAACAACGTACCAAAGCCTTATCAATTACTTCGCACGATGGCTAGAATAATTTGAAGGGTGTCGGGAGAAAATAATATGATTTGAAAAATTAAATTATTGTTACTTTAGGATTTAAAAGTTTACAATACTATAAATAGTGAATTAATAAAACAAAGTCATAATTTTAACGTTGTGCTTTTATTTATTTTAAAAAAATATTAGGTATTTTAGATTAAACTTGTCTGACTTTATGTCCGGGATAAATCTTCCTCACAGGAAAAACTAAACCCTTCCACACACTTTTCCACAAATGATCATCTAGTCAATCCACATTATGCAAGTGCTAATGCACTTGCATAATGTATATATAATTACAAGCATAATAAATACAAAACAATACAAGAACAACAAGTCAACACCACAGATCAAATGGGAAAATAATTCACCGACTCCAGATATTTATATATTTTCTCCAGATAGGTTCGGCTCGGTAGAACTTCTAATTGAACCTATAAATCCTACTGATCCCTCAATATAAATATTTTAAAAATCTCTCATATTCCTACATGTATTTAAAATGGCTGATTTTTGCATTTTTATATATAAATTCTTTGACATATGTAATACGCCTAAATTTTGAATGAGAGAGCTAGTTATAATGCCAATAGCCGAAATAATAAATGGTGTTATTTTTATCGTGTCAGAATGTCAAATTCTCATTTCCTAAATCTGTGTATTTTATTATTTTTTCAGAAACAGATTTTTGAATATTACAGGAATTTGGAATAGCGATATCAATGATATAAGTTGTTTTTTTAAATTTTGTCATGTAAAACTATATCGGGTCTATTATGACTAATCATTCGGTCTGTTAGTATAGTTTAAACATAATATATTTTATAAATTAAAATTATAATTAGTTAAGGTCCTTTGCTTGTACTAAGTTATTTCACCTTTTAATTCCCTTTGCATTTTTTTCATAGAAAAAGAGAAATTACAGCATCTTACTTAGATATTTCAATATATTGCGTAGCCTTTAATGCCAATCACTTTATCAGTACGCTATATAAACGCTTCCAATCACAAAATTTACTGTAGTCTCAATTTTTTCATTGCTCTAGATCTTCGCACATTTTTTTAGAAATCATTTTTATTGATAACTAACGTAAAACAGTAGATGAATTCGTGGTCATTTTTCAAAGTCAAAAATCGACAAATTATTGAGTGGAATAAAAACCAAAACAGTACGGAGAAGGGACACACGATGTTCTCTCCATTGATGCATTGGACATTAAGGACGGATTGTTTCACAGAATTTGAAAAATTCATCAAATTTCAAATTCGATTTTCAAGTTTTGTGAAGATTCCATTCAAGTTCTGTTATTATATCATTTTTGGACAGTTGTTCCACAAAACTGAAATAATTACAGAACTTCAAAAGAACCTTCACAGAACTTGAAAATAACTTTGAAATTTGATGAATTATTTAAATTCTGTGAAACAACCCGTCCTTAATGTTTTCTCCGATAGTGATAATTTTTATATTTACGTTTAAAACGTATATTTCATCGTTTTCACCCAGTCTCTGTAAATGCACAGTAAAACTATATATGTTTGGCTAACAGATTGCATAGTTAACTCCCAAATTAAAGAAGTGTAGAGGAGCGTAAAGGGCATTCGTAGTTGTCTCCCGACACCATTCATTTACTGTGAATTAGTATTGTAATAATGAAAAAAACATTGATATAGTGACTTATTTTAAAAAAATACTATTTAAAAAGTCATATATGTTCGCAATATGAAGTTAATCTTACAATATGTTTAGGGGACTTTCTGCCTTTATGTGAATTTAGAAGTAAAAAATATTATGTCCCTTTTTTCAAAAGATAACCCACTCGTGTGTTATACGCCCAGAAGCGAGGCGGTTGCCCCAGGCTTCCTTAATTTGGTAACGCATACGTCACGTAGGTGAATGTTTACGTGTGAAAGATGTTCCAGTAATGCAATTTTAAATTCAAATACAAATGTACCAAAATTTATATATTTAAAATTTGTTATTTTGTTACTAACTTAATGAATTAGACTTTAACTCTCCTGGCATTAATACAAAGTTTAATTCCCAAATTACTATACCTATAAGTTTTCAATTTTTACCTTATCTAGTAAAATCATTAAATTTATCTGATTTAAATTAAATTTATCAAATCAGATCTTATTAACATAAAAACGTTGTTTTGGCATTCTTAATCACTGTTTTAAAGGCTCATGGCTAGCTTATCATTCCTACAAATACTGGTCAAGACAATTCCTCTCTCAGGTCTTGATTTAACCTCCACAGTAAATCACGCCTATCATTTGATTTGTGGTTTTACGTTATGCAAATTTAATAATGCTTAAAACATCTTTAATATTCCTTGCTTCATATTACGATTTATAAAACGTAAATTTTCTCTACCTTAGTACTAAGTATTTTCCAACTACTTATGATATAGCCACACGGAGAAAACTTACTGATATAAAATATTGCTAATTTATTGAAAATCTGATCATATTATTCGTATTCCTGTTGAAGGCGGGACTACAGGCCTTTAACAAATGAACTGACAGATTTTTGTGTTAGGGATGGATATCTACGAGGTCAGGCGAGTTTAAGGGAGACTGAACTGAGGAGTAAGGGTGGAAACCTTACTTGTAGAACCCCTTAAAAACTTAAAAAGTGTCTATGTTATGCGATTATGCTGGTAAAAAAACACACATGGCTTGTAAAGAAATAAACGGCAGCGTATTAAAAGTGTTGTACAAAGCGTATTTTGTTATTAAATAAATATTAAATTTTTAAAAATCCGTACTCTACTCACCACAGAGGGCAACATTGACAGCATGCTATTTTAAAAGAATCACCTGACTGTACCTACGCAGTGAAGAGGTTTACCAAATTTCGAGGAACTTTTTACGTAAAACATTTATTATTATTATTACGCCTTTGAAACAGGAATCATATTTTTTTAAATACGTAATCATCGATTTTCAAATGTTGCGTTTTAGAAAATGTCAACAGTAAGGGGGTTGCATTGCTGGGACCGCATTAGAACTCCACTAAATGGCTGACTGTTAAAATCCTCTCGAATATTGACGCCATCTTGAGACTCACCGTAAATAACAAACCATATCATTTTATTTTTTTCAGTTTAATATTTTTTCATTAAGTGTGCATGAAAATTCTAATATTTTCGCGTTTCGTCAGCTGCAAGAACACGTGTACCGATATATTCTGAATTCACTGATATTTTGTTGGGAAACGGTGTGCTATCACGTTTTTGATATTGATTCTCATTTTTCTCCGTACATCTTTATATTCTACTGGTCCTCTTCTATTGGAAGACAGTTACATCAGGGCACTCTTCACCCTGAAAATCCCGGAATAAAGCCATAATTTGTTATATGTTAACAAACTTTTTCTCTGTGCATCTTCATATTCTACTTGTGCCTTCTCCTATTGGAAGACAGTTACCATCAGGGCACTTTTCACCCTGAAAATCCCGGAATAAAGCCAATATATATTATATGTTAATGGACATTTTCGATTTTTTTTCGTTTTTTCCTTTTGTTTAATTTATTGATTTCATATAAAAGTCATGAAAAAACAACTGGGTAGTCACTTTGATGGTGAATGAAGGCCAATGAGTGCTCAACTGCTCAAGGCCCACTATTCAGGAAAATATAATGGTTCTTCTACCTGATTGCCAATAAATTCTCATTAGTAAATCCAGCGAGGTCAACATCACCTTAAGATCCGCTCGTTTTCCCTTTCACGTCATTCCGCCCAGAGAAATTCTTTCGCAGGTGGTTAACTCTTTCTTGCGGTTTTATTATACCGTACATGGATTAATCGAAACTAGTTATTGACTGGCAGCCATACAAAACGCATCCGAGAAAGTGCCGCTTTGATCAATGTCAACAACTTGCAACCTTTAATCGATTCATAGAATTTTAAAAAAATCACATTTTTAAGATTTGTGAGAAGAGCGATTTTTTTTAAATTCGCGCTTGAAATTATACATCAATCATTAATCGGTCTTTCAAACTAGCAATTTTTTTGACGTGAACAGGTTTTCGTAAGATTGCAAATTGAATGTGCGATAATTTGTCTTAAATCTAACTAGTAATTACTACTCGGCTTTGCACGTTTGTTCAAAATGCACTTTCGAACATTTTTTTCCAAATAATTTGAACAATTTATCGAATTTCGAAGATAATTTTCAAGTTCTGTAAAGGTTCTTTTCAAGTTTATATAATTACTGGCAAGTTATTTCGTAAAACTGAAATAATAACAGAACTTAAAAATTAACTTTCAAATTTGATGAATTGTTCAAATTCTGCGAAACAACCCGTCGTTAGTTTACCTTTGAAAATTATGGAACTTATAAACAGTTTTCGTATTTTAATATTTTTTGGCAAATAAATTGATATTTCAAAGATCCATAGCTCATAATAAAAATTATTTTGAGATTTCTTGAATAGTTGCTTTGACATACAAATTTGCATCCGAAAAAACTGTGGAAAATTTTTAACACAATAAACATATTTTTAAAAAAACATAAGTTTATGTGTTATTTGTTTAACTTTCGCCTTTCTTGGCGTAATATTTAAATAATAATGGTGTTATTAGACAGTCGGAAAACAATTGACAATCGTTACGTTTATGGTGCTTTTCATATTGAATTTGTGTACTTCCATCATGTCATTTAAGTATGTTACTAGTTTAGATAATGTTGTGGTGAGGTTTGATGAAACTTACAGAAATGTTTTTCCCGCTGTCGCGTCGTAAGGAACATGCATCACTGGAGCGATGTAGATTTCCTCATTCCTCCAAATGTTAACACTTATTTAAAACAATGAATCCACCTCATTAGA
The DNA here is from genome assembly GCA_026573805.1 of Hesperophylax magnus. NCBI lineage: Eukaryota > Metazoa > Arthropoda > Insecta > Trichoptera > Limnephilidae > Hesperophylax > Hesperophylax magnus. Next base: position 13,002,631 of record JAIUSX010000049.1, read on the forward strand.
TTTCACTGTTCATCCCATATTTTTTAGGTATTATATATATATATATATATATTTTTTTTTAAATCGTCAATTTTATAATTCATAAAAATCACCTTCCTAAATTTTGGGTAGCTATCGCTCGGATGGTTGTCAACGCTTCATGTGAGATCATCGATTGCTTATTTGGTACATTTGTATAGGCCGTTATAATGATGAAAAAAACATTAATATTTATAAGACTTTGTTTTTTCATTTTAATACTATTCAACAATTGCGTACTAATAGCACTCACTTATGGTACGCAAACGGGGACTCTTACCAAGAACGTTGTGACGAAAATGGACATCATACAAAGTGCCATGGAAAGCAGCTTCTTGCGAAATAGAAAGACTAATGAGTGGTTTAGAAGCAAGACGAGTACATAATACACAAATTACCGTCATAATGTCCACATTCAAGTGGAAATGTGTAAGATTTTGCCAGTTGCACGGCTTGCAGATGACCATTGGAAATCAAATGACGTATTTTGTCCGGGAAAGAGAAACAGAGGTCATCCACATTCGAGTTGAACAGACGACTTAAAGAGAGCTGCCAATTTTTCATGCTTTCGAGCCTCCTAGATTCACCAAAACTAGAGACGTACAAGGGAGGCCCAAGTCTAAACGGTAATCTGCCTCCGTTAATTTAATAGCAGCCATTTTTATCTAGTAACTGAAGACCTTGATAAAGTTAGACGCTTTTATTCCGATGTCAACTGCAAAATAACGTTATCGATTTGCGGGCGCGCTAGCGAAAGTCGTCTAATTGCCGAAAATATTGGTAAAAAAAACCCTAACCGCGCCAATATGCAACAATTTTAAGGCATTCGTGCTAGCCCCACAGAAGGCATACGGGAATGACGCAGAAGAATTTTTAAATGTTGAATTACATAAAAGCATCATTGTTGTTAGATTACTCGATAGATCAACAGAACTTACATACAGGGTATTAAGGGTCGTATTTGACTTACTTTAACCAGTAATTCCTGACATTACTTGGAGTAAAAAATGTAACGAAGTATCGAGAACCGGTGACATTTAAAAAAATTTTTGGTTCAATTTAAAAGATTAAAAAATCAGTAGGTATTGGACAGTTAGGATCGGTTGAGGGGATGGTCGGCTACTAGACTGAGTGACCAGTGACGACATGTGGGAGAATTTTTTTTAGTAATAATTTTTAAGTAAAATCACCGGATTCCAAAATTTAATTTAAATTTTTTCTCCTAAAATGTCACCAATCACTCGTTAAATAAGTCAAGTACGTTCTTTAACACTCTGCATTACATAAATAAAAATAGAAAAATAAATGTTTTTCTCGATATCTGAACCGCTCTGCGTAGATTTATTAATCCCACAATGGAAAATTATTATTAAAGTTTTCTTTTAATCCAAATATTCATTGTTTCAATATTTACAATATTACTATACCAGTTTCAACAATCAGAGCTGAATCGCAATTGCCATTGTTTTCACTATTTATAATATTACTATACGAGTTTTAACAATCAGAGCTGAATCGCAATTGGCATTGTTTTCACTATTTACAAAATTTCTATACGAGTTTCAACGATCAGAGCTGAATCGAAATTGGCATTGTTTTAAATATTTACAATATTACTAGGTATACCAGCTTCAACGGGCAGAGCTGAATCGCAATTGGCATTAGAAATCATTGATTTGTTCTTTGTAAAATAAATGTCATGGAAGACAATCTCTACTCCATAAACTAAGTCCGATTTAAAATTCAATTAAAGCGTGCTGTTTATCGATTCACCGTTCATTTTGTTTAAACGCGGGACTTTTAACAAATTCTATGCCATGTTATTTTTTGCATTTTTACAGAAATTTTAGAATGTAAAAATTGTATTAGTGTGTTATTTCTTTATTTAGACAGTTAGGCTTAAAAATACTTGTGGTAAAACATGTTAGTGGATTCACTTTCCATAATGGTACCCAAGGTTCACCGGTACTTTATCTACCCGGTGGTAACTTATACTCTGACAAGGTTCATATTTCTACCAGAAATTAAGAACCACTGGTAAGCGAAAGCGTTTATTTAATTTTATCTAGGCGGTTCAGGTACTTACTTAAAAAATAAATAATTTTTGTTTTATTTTCAGTCGTCGAAATTTGATTAACTACGTTATTTATATTAGTGATTAGTTTCATAATTTTAAAAATAAATCAGGAACATGTTTTTTTTCAGCTTAAACCTTCTGTTTATCATAAGTTGCTCATTATGCACACTAAGAGACATAGTTACGTCCGTCAAGTTGCTTTCTCGTAGGAGCCCTGGCTACTTAAGCCTGGTTATACCATTACTAAAAAATATTGATATACCAGAACTAACAATGAGATCTAGCATTAGGAAAATTACGTAGCTATTTTGTGTCTAGATTTTTTTTAATGCAAGTGCTTATATTTCACGGGAAGGAAACCAAAAACCATATTTTGTTATTAAAGCAATAAAACAACGTTTTAAACCATTGTTGAGCAATTTACAGGATATCATTTTTTGACAGATCCGGTGTTACACATTTTTTAGCGTAAGTATTAGAGAAAAGCTTTAAATTAAAATTAAAGCTTTAAGTCGTCAAATACACAAAATATTTTAATACATTTGTTAACTGATGCAACAAAATGGAATAATTAGGTCGTTAAATCAAAGCTAGCTTATTAATCATTAGCTTGCACAATCTGATCTTTAAACCACCGACATGAAAAACTGTGCAGAATTCAATCGGACTACCATAAAAATTGAGAATGACGTAAGCATACAAGAAAATGGGATTTTAAGTCCGTAAAAATAATTAATACATTTTAACTAAATAAAATAAGTAAAACGAATCATTATTATGTGTTCACCGCTCAATGGTTGACATTGCCATCCCCTTCACCTACCACCTATGGCAGCTTACACACCGCCATGCTTTATTTTGACGTTTCAGTTAGTGCAGGCCGCCGGCAGGTATCGCCGTTCGCTTTAACCGGACCGACCACTTGTTTCTTGTATTCGAATAAGCGCGCAATGTTATCACTCGAGGTACACTCAATAAATCCTTACAAACTCGCCTAGTTGAGCGGGAAAATCGACTGAAAATAATAAAACAAAAGTGTTTATTTAAAATCGTACCGCTTCCATTCGAATAATTTGAATTATTTATATTGTTCGATTTTCAGTTGCGTTCAGGAAGAAAAATATAAACATTTAACGAAGTGTTGTATACAAAATGTAGAAATGTGGTGTTTGCTTTGTGATTTGTGATGTGATGATAATTACTTGTCAATTCATTTATTGTCGATTTAATAGGGTGGATAAGTTATTATCAGGTTATAAAAATCTTACACTGTGCGGTTTATCGGTAGGTGCAAATGATCAGTTATCGGTATAACAGCATTGTCTGTATTTTTATACAATTAATTAATACCGTTTAATTAATCGTAAATCTGGGGGATTTTATTGATATTGTAAAAAGTTATCATTTATTGCACAGTCAGCCAAAAAATTGCAATTTTCGGAGGTTGGTTATTCCAGTTAGTGTACTAGAAAACAATTAAGTATTGCCATATATAGGTATACACACTGAAATGAGACTGTAAAACTTATAGGTATAAGTCATAAGTAATTAGTTATAATATATTAAAATGTTTTAATTTTTGTCGTACTATATACATACGCAAGATGTATTAAATTTAAGATAATATATTATTACGATAAACCATTGTCAAAATATAGAGCATCAATCTAGTGACTTATTTCATTACCAGAGGCTCAGTTTTGTTAAAACTTGCAGGCGCCACCTAGTTTGCTGCGAATCAATTATATTATTACCTTTCAATTTTCTTTAACAACTTTTCTATTCACGCATCACATTTTCTTAGATTTCTCTCCTCTTTCATCTCTGATAGTTTCTAGTTTCTGTACATCAGTAACGCATCATTGCTTTGAAATACAATTTGAAATATACAATAACCTGTATCGTTCAGTTTTTTTGTATCATACAAAAAAGGTATTACTTCACTGTCCTTGAACCATAATTCCTCACTCCGTATTGATGAGACTAAGAATTATAATAATACTATGTTATTTAACTATCAGGTTTGTAGTTTTTTAGCAACACGTCTAAAGTCCGTACTATGTTTATACTCGTGTGTTGTTTATCCGTCGAATACAATTATCTCCGGAAACCCGCTGATGAAGGGATTTTGATTATGTCACGTCTGCAAATAATCATAATTATATTGATAGATTAAATACGTTCTCAGATTATTTACCCAAGAATTTTTCATCACTCATTCCACATTCTAAATATTAAAATATTCCACATTCTAATTATTAAAATATTCCACATTCTTCAGATATTTTGTTTACTTTATAACCCTTTTGTAACAATCAATTAGTATACCTTCATCCCCCATAACTCATTTGCTCACACATCTACTTATTTTATATTCTTCTTATTGCTTACTAAGTTTGCATAAACTTATTATTTCCTAAACACTTTACTGAAATTTGAACTTTGTAACTATTGCAATCCATTTGTTTGTGCTCTAGTTTTGTTACTATCTGTAAAGTGTGTTATCTTGTACCTTAAAATACTATGGTTGAAAAATAATTACCAATAATAATATAATAATTCTATTGATAAGTATTCTGTAGGGCCTACAAGCCAATACTAACAGCGCTTTTTGTCATATATTTCTTCAATAAGGCTGTAAAAAGCAATAAAATTAGCTATCGACATTATATTACAATAAATAATTTTTGATTTGATTTGAATTGATATAATATTACTAGCAGATCCCTCGCTTGCTTAGCTATTGCTAAGGTTTTTATCGGGCGCCTCCGACTTTTTCCACCATCCACTACTGTATACTACAATGTCAAAAAACTACACCACATCGACTTTAATTCGACTCCGCATCTGATTCCGGTGCAGAGATATTGCGTTAAGTATTCCTGGGGGGTCCCCGACTTCTTATACCATTTGAACATCTCTAAACACTCCTGGCACTAATAACAACAAACTTTGAAATTTTCAGCGATATCGGTTTACTACTTTTCGATTTTGCGAGCACAAACATAAGCAGGATGAATTTTTATATATTAAGGTTAGAAACCAGGTAGAATGTAATTCAACCATTTGGAATGCATTTTATAATATAAAACGTTGTCCTGACACAGACCACCTTCTATGTAGGATAGTTAAAAATTGTGGTTGTGTGTATATTAATTGCATATTCCTACACAAAACATAAATTACAATTACCTCTTGGATAAAATGTCTCCATTGAAACTTTCAGAAAGAAGAATAAGCACACATTTAATACTGTTACAAAGAATACTACATTTTAAAAGTGACTGTCCCGAATTACTTCAATGTATCGATATCCATGTTCCCAAAAAATCATGCCGACATTTCTTACCATTTTACTTCAATAACACCAGGACACTAGCTTACCAAAATTCTCCGATTCCGAGACTTCACAATCTCGAAAACAAATATTCTGATCTGGGTGATATATTTCATTTGAAAACTAATCAGTATAAATGTTGTATATTCTATCACTTTTATTCTTCTAGACACAAATAGACCTACGTACCCATATAACTTCTCCGCTTCTACATTTTGTTTTGTTAAATCTTTTAAACTCAATCATATGCGTGAGGATTCATTTTTGCCATTATGTTTACATTCTTCTTTATTGTATTAATTTTTAAGTGTTTACTCTGATACAAAACGCTTGTATTTTTTTAAATAAAAGATCACTAGGGTGTGTAATAAATAAATAAATATTTGGATGAAAAATCTGAAAAAAAGTATGGCTGAATTTAATTTTTTTGGATCTTGAACAGCGCCACCTATTTGGTCCAAAACTATCCTAAATTTCAAGCTAGAACCAACCATACACAATCACGAAATTTCATTGAAGTCGGTTGGGCAGTTTCGAAGATTAGCACGTACGAACACAGTGACAAGTGATTTTTTATATATTACAAAGATTAAAGAAAATAATACTACTAATTACTTATTTACAGACATTTCGGATTGCGAAAGCGCTCTGACTTGTAGGATATTTGGAAACAAATACAAAGAAGATCCAAGTTTGCACAATAACAAAGAAATGTAATAATTAATAATACATTGTGAAGGTACCTACCTACCTTCGAGTCGCTCATAAAATTACCTTTAATTGTTGTTTGCAAAATCTCGTAGATTGTGTTGCGTTCAACACGTGCGGTTAAAACCGATGGTCAATGTCTTATCACAGCTATGCACATAAAATAAAATAATAAATAAGCAAATTAATTTATATAAATAATTTTTACTATTTCCTTGTACGTTATTTATTTGGCTATCGTTTTGGACTTATGGCTGATAATTATGTGCTTATTTATGTTGGCCTGCCAATATTTAAAGTGAGCAACGTCTTTTTCGTCCGGTGACCTTTGAAAAGATTTAATTATTGACTTTGTGGTGTGACAATGTTCAACCTCAATATTAATACGAGTAGATTGCGTTTCTTAAACAATTGTGAAATTACACTGCAAACAACGTACATTTTCCAAGAAAATCACGTATTAGGAGATTAGTCGCAAATCATTGTTTTTTTACCATCACCAAAATTGAAGACGATTCATTGTTTTTTTTTTGTTTTGTTTAAATTTCGTAAATATAACTAAACAATGAAAACTGCATAATCTGCACGTGGTTTATTTTTATATTATATCTCCTTGGAAGACGAAGACATCAGTGGATTTTGGCTGTATTTTGTTTTTTTAAGGGGGGGAGCGAGTTTAAAATAAATTAAAATATGCTATGCATAATTATTGTTTTAATTTTTGTTCAATAAAAGTCATAATACGTAGATTTTTACATATTTTCTTACGTACGTAAACAAGCCAATTTCAAAAAATTAGGATACGTAAAGGAATTGAATATTTCTGGTTTTCAATCTATTTTTGGCTACTTATCGCACGTGAGTCCCAACTGCCATATTGCAACTAATATTATTTGAATCATCTTTTATTTTTCTCTCGATACATCATTTTGCGCGCCATTTTAAGACATAATTTGATTTTGACTGGTTAAAAACTACTAGCTACTTCAGGTATTTTCCACCGTGATGTGCAGCCCAATGACTGGTGCGGGCTAGATCCGCTCCGGGCGCCGACTCGCTAAGGCGCCAAGGAGCGATTACGCCAAAGATATTAGAAGAACTCTAATATCTTTGGATTACGCTGATAAAACCTAACACCTAACAGCGTACTTGGGATTTATACTAGCGTTTTAACAGTTTAAAAAAAAAACAAACAAAAATACCTTGTATCGTGATGAAAATGAAATTTCGAGCTGAGAATATGTTTATTGGCGTAGAAATTTCGGAAAGGAATAATCTGTGCAAATTTCATGGTGCCAAAAACCACGGGAGATTCGAGAGATAATATTGCTTCAGCACTGAAACTTTTTGCTATACTGTTAAGATATTATTTCACTCGGCACATTTAAAGATTTTATGGAGCCACTTAAACATTTACTGTTAGTTCAACTACTGTAGTTGAACTAACACGGATGAAATGATTTACTTACTCAGAAAATCGGTTTTGAATCTCTTTTGTCTCGGGGGTGATTAAATAATAACTTCCATCATTAAATAATAATAATTGAAGAGTTATACTATATTATTACACTTGCAGTATTTATTTTCACTGTGTTATAACTGACGTATGACGAGTTAGAAGGTTTCTGACGTGTATGGGTTAACTTGATATACCCTTTTTACTGGCGCACCAATGACATTGCGCCACCTTATCATAAAATGGGTGAGGCGAATAAAAAGTCGTAAATGGATAGCACTCCATAATAGAGTTCTGATACTAACCCTGATGTACGGAATAGAGGAACAATGCATGGAACTGGTGAAGGAAGCTTAAATTTGATGATGATGCGTGTGCGTGAAATAAACCGTAATTTACCGTACCAAAAAAGTCATAACACAACGTACAAAAAAAAAATTAAAACCCTTTTTCAAATGAAAATTGACCATTGTTCCGTCCCCATTACATTTTCAGGTTTCATGTGCTTGACTCCATCGAATGTACTTTTATGGTCAAGAAGTGGATATTTTACATCTCGATAAATGATATTGGTTGTCGCACTCTAAATAAATTCCTCTTTTTGATAAAGCCTCTTCTAGAATCGCTTCCCCACCTTTCGACATTTTACCTCCATCCCAATTTTAAGTTTTTTTTTTTTAAAAAAACAAAGACAAACATTCCCGGGTTACGAATAACCTGACAATATTTGAAAATCTCCTACTACCACCACGGTAAGCTGAAAATGTTGCTTGTGTTGTGATGGAGGATTTAGCAAGCCGAGGAGTTATTTTTAAATATTCCCACTACAACAAAATAATTTAATTGAATTCACCTACCGTTTCTCTCTGTCTTTGTAATCACTGTCCAAGAACAAACGCACTTGAAGAGTGACGATTAAATATAATGCAAAATGGACCAGAATTATTACAAATTCACACTCTGCTGAAAAAATAAAAGTTCAAAAGTGAACTGTGAGAACTAATCTTGAAAGTCTGAGCAGATAATAAAATGCGAGTTTTGTGGTTTACGCCATACACAACCAGCTACATTAAAATTAAAATAATAATATTGGTCAATGGTTTCTGTCTTAACCTTTGTGCAAATGCTGCACAAGCGATGTATATTGTTAACGGATCCTTTTGCAAAAATATTATTGAACTATAGATACGGAGTTGTTGCAATTGTAAAAAAAAACATTATTTCTTTGGACAGTAAAAAAACCATTTATATGCACCTACCTACGTACATTAGCGCAGAAAAAATGACGATTTGCTCTCCGCTAAATAAGAATATTTATACACTCTCAATTATTTTCCCATTAATGGCATTTATTGCATTTGTTGCTCCAGAAGTCTAGAAAGAAGCGATGGCGATACTTCGGGGTCTAACCAACTTTCTTGATAATGGCGAACATTATTATTACAAAATGATAATACTTGCCACCAACTTTCTTACGCTCTTCGAGTGAGTGCTGTTTTACGTTTGCACTTTTTTAATGTTTTTCAATAAAATATCCAAATGACTTGAATGCGATAATGAATTGTTATTTTCCTTTTTTGTTTGCTTTTTAATTTTGTATTTTTTGTTTTCGGAATTCCTGTTCGCAGTAATTAGGTACAACGAATGTTATTTTTAAACTGTAATCATAAGATTTTTCATCACTTTTTAATCAGAATTTGAACTTATTCACATTTAATAAAATTTTTGCCTTGGTGTGTGTGATATTAATTTAATTGTTGAGGTACATTTGCTTTATGCGTCGTCCGGTAAATTAGTCAAGTGCTACGCACAGAGATGTATGTGGCTGGCTACGGTGCGTCTTTATTAATATGAAAAACTAGCTACTACTTTTGAGGTTATGAGGTCTTTTAAAGAGATATATATATATATATATATCTCTTTAAAAGATATATAAGTCTTTTAAAGAGATATATATATATATATATATATATATATATAAGTCCCTAGTACATGGTCCTCATAAGGTTTAGCTAGCGTTACCAATGTAAGCGCCCGAAAAATTTATTTTTTTTCGACTTGATTACAAAACATTGACTTATGTCTACTATCTTTAAATATAATATGCAGGTATAAAAATTGGTTACAAGATGATATTTTTAATTCTTTTTTGAAATATGGCGCTTAATAAAATAGATCACAATCGTCGAGTGGCTTAAGACACCTGTAAGACAAGACAAGAGATCTGGGTTCGATTCCTAGTTGTGACCGTTTTCTTTTAATTTTTCTGTGTCTTGTTCTGTTTTATGTTTCATTTAGATTTATTAGTATTATCTTCTTCTTCGATGATTTATTATCTTTGTTTTAATTTGATGATGGCGTCTATGTAATCTCTTTATTCAGATGGGGAGGGGGGAATAAAAAATGTATGATCCTCTAATCCAATGGTTTTCAAAGTATGTTTTTCGCGAGATATCAATTAAAACAATTTTTTACTTTAGAAGTGTATGTCACTAAGAGAAATGAGTAACACAAATAATAAAAATGAATGCGGCGGGCACGCTTGTTTTTCTTCAACTAATTTATCTAAACTTCGGGTTTGTGTTCAAGGCAAGCATATGAGATCACCTTTCAATTTTAGTTTGTTTCTATAATTAGTTTTTTTATCGGAATCACGCATAGCCAAAGTCTGATATTTATGAATAGTGCCCACTATTTAATACATATAAAGGCTAGGGGGTCGCGTATAGGTGCCGCGTCTTTAAATTTAATCTTTACAAAAAATCATTCACTGTTGGCAGGTAGACTAGGTAGGTACCCACTGTAGAAAATCGCGTAATTAACGTATTTATACCATGACCTACGACTCGGGAAATCAGGTTTTTCTAGGTTTATTGCAAAGTTAAACACGTTTTCCAAGGTGGAGGTCTCTTACGGACAAAACCTGAAACAGTGGTAATTATTAAATATTTTAAAATATATTGTCGATTGGCAGATCACGAGGGTCTCTGGGTTGTCGAGATAATTCAGTGGTTTAGAACAGTCGAGCTCGAACCCCGGTCGCGGCAATAACCTTTTATATATCGGTATATTCAATATTTACAATTTTACAAAAAAAAATTACGCTTTGACAAAGTTTTTTTTACTATAATGCATACATATTTATTAATGATGTATTTAAAAATGAAAAATTAAAAAATATTTAAATTGTTTTTACTGAGGATTGAACCCTCCTCCCCAGGGATTGGAGTCCACCGCACTAACACAAATCCCAATTCGGTAGGACCGGCATTTATTTCATAATATGACATCCAAGTGTGTATTCGTGATTGCCACCAAAAGTTGATAGAATGCATTGTCATCATAATGAGTCCATCTGCCGAGTTTCAGATCGATCGGATGTCGGGAAATGGGTTAATTTCTACATCATTCGTATATTCATTCAAGAAAACAAAGGTGATATTCAAATAGATATATTTCAAAATAGACAAACCTGATAATGTCTACCACGAAATAAGTACAGTTTAGCACGGATAACTTTGCTGTCAAGACCATCACCAGCATAGATACGAGTACTAGAGAAGAAAAAAAAAGTTTTAAAGAAATAGCTTTATTTGAAACTATAACATATCTACCTATATCAATTATAATGTGATTTTACGCTTTAAACAATGCATTTAGATTGTTGTGGGAGTATATGTACGATCTAATTAGACTCCAAGCTCTTTCTCATCCACAGAGCACGTATTCAAAGCCTAAAAAAATTGCGCCCTTTTATGTGCTGGTCGCACCGGGATAGGAGTGCTCCTGACTTGAAATTAAACACTCGTATCGTATCGGAGGGGAAAAGTTTGGTTCGGCTATACAGGTAATTTTTTTAAATTACTGTCTTAATACATACTCCAAACGTGATGCATGTTAATCCGAATAATTTTGAAAAATGATGAATCTGACTAATTATTAATATCACGCACCGACCTTGCGATAACATGTCTCAGTGATGTTACTAGAACTTCCACAGTTCTATAAGTGTACATTACCTCACTATTGAGATGACCTAACGCCCAGCAGGCAACAGGTGCGATTAGTATTCCGCACATTCTCGGCTCTAGAATCTGGAGTATCCAGTACCAAAAGCATCTAAAGTTACGCACTGGAATCTCTGTACGGTTAAATGACGCTGCCATTTTACATATTACCCATTCAAGTTCAACGCCTCTTCCTTTATTTTGCCGTTAAAATATACTACTGTGTTACTGCAGTACTTAATCAGGGCTGTCACATGATATATTATTAGAAATTTTGTCGTAACCGACCGTTAGCAAAAGTAAACTTATTTCGGCTGTGCAAGTTTTAAAAATATATTTTTTGGTTTTGAAACTCTTAGGTCGGGTTGTTTCGGAGAATTTTAAGTAATTTTTCAAGTTCTGTTATAATTTCCTTTCCGAGACGCAACTGGCCATAATTATGTAATAACAGAACTTATATATAACAGGACTTACACAGAAATAAATATGAAATTTGACGAATGTTCAAATTCTGTAAAACCACCTGTCCTTACTAATAATTTATTGACGGTGTATTTCAATGTAATTATTTAATTTGAACACATTCAAAAGTTATTTCCAAATTTATTCAGAACTCCTCACCCCAGTTTTATCTTAGTTTTTGTTTTAAGGTCAAAATCGTTGCTTTTGAGTTATGACTATGACCTTCACTACCAAGCGCTGCTATCTATTTTGTCGTACCTGCCCTTGTTTTCCATTTTTTCGTTTATCATTAAATAAAAAAAATTTAAACAAAGTCATTTTTTTCTTAACACCTATATATATTTCAGCTCCTTTTTTGTCATATCGTCAGTTTTCGTCGCAATATTGACGATGTTTGCCGTATCGTCAATTGTTATTAAAGTTAAAAATTTAATAAAAAAGCGGCATCAGGAAAAGCTCATTTAAAAAAAAAAAAAATATGATGTTGGACATAGAACGCATTAATAATATTCCAGTGAGTGGAAAATCGATTTACATCTTTGAATGCGTTGTTCTCAGAACCGTTGTTGTGACCTTCTTAGTTGCTTGAGGTTGCTAGGGTTTTGTTTGCGACTAATATCTAATTACTATACATTACTATATAAATATATATAATTTTAAACTGAATATTTGTTTAAATTAAGGTTGGAGACTATGGAATAATAGTGAACTTAAGTCTCTGATGAATGTGAAACGAATGTGATGAATAAAAAGGACTATTCGCGTGTTAGTCATTCTCTTCGATTTTTGACCGTTACCAGTTGTATTTTTTTTTTTTTTTTTTTAATATTTTAGAAACAAACAGTACATGATTTACAGAGTTGAAACAATATACAGGAATAAGACACTTCATGTTGTGTACCTATGATATTTTTCCTTGTAATGTATGCTAAGTCGTATGTTTATTCCTTAATTACCAGGAGGGCGATTCTCGTTCTTTTAGCCTTAAGCTAAATGATAGCATTCGTCAACGACTGCTATCGTTTGCGAAAGCTAGCTGTCCGTCGCTTGTAACATCTTTTCTTAACTATTAAAGCGATTCTCGTTCTTCTGATAGCCTTACAAGTTCGATTTTGGAGAGACCTAGTAAAAAATCCTAAAGAAGCGTGGTTAAGAGCATCTACGAAATTGTTAAGAGATTATTGAAAACACAAATTGGTGAAATATAATTAAGTGACGCAAGGTTTCTAACTAAAACTTAAAAAAAACAAATACTTTGTATTATAATGCATTTTAATAACTGCTTATTGTATTTATGAATGACATAAATAAGCCATTTATCGAAGATTTACGTTTTGTGAAAAGGTACTTACCTCGCTGGATAGTAATGACTTTGTTACAGATTCACCACTTCTAAAGTGACGTTTGCTGTCAAACTAACGCTGCCGAATGGCGCTAACTGTCACCCAAGTTGATTTAAGAATGAAAGGGATTCTTATTTCCTTGTGGTTAACTTCAAAACCCACAATTTCGAGCGCCAGCCATTCTGCAGCCATTTTATCTGAACCTTATTATTATTTATGTAGAAATCCTCAATGGTATGTGTAGTTTATTGTAAATTTAATCACTTATCTGGCTTTCGACATGTTACGTAATTTACAAACATCGCAATTACCTGATTCAATTCATTTAATAGCATCATTGTGCCACAAACAAGTCACTAATCATGTTTACAGTCAATACTTAATATTAAGTTTTCTCTTGTTAAAACTACGCAAATATTGCTAATTGTCAAAACGTCACAATTAAATGAAGCAAATTCTCCGCGAACGCTAGCGTTCGGCCGCCGAAAGACAGGTCTAGGGGTACCCTTCGCGTAAGGCTAAAAGTTTTGGCGCGCAATCGAAAATCTAAGGATTCCATCTGTCATCGAGAGAACCGGAATCGCTTCATACGAATAAACCGAGAAAAATCGTTAATTTGAATGTAAGGACGATTTTAGTGTCGTTAAGTAGAACGAGAATCGCCCTCCTGGTGACTTGTGTGGTTTATAGGTGTGTGTGTGACGTGTGTAATGTATGGGTGAATGTTTATGTGTGTGTGTATCTGTATGTATGCGCATTGAATAGTTTAAATTATTGACATGATGCCACGTTTGAATTTGGGCAGTGAATCCGAAAAAATGTCAATGTTAGAGTTAAGACAAATATTATTTAGAGTTTGAAGAGCTCAGTTAATTGTCGAATTAGATGCTGCATTTGTTTTATAATTTTGCATGTGGAATAGCACTGTATGTCGTGTAAGTCTCAAAGGTATGTTAAAGTTAATAAGGAACAGAAGTTCAGTACAGTCAATGTCATTGTTTAAATTTCTGTGTATAAATATTGAGTCAGCTACTGCTCGTCTTCGCTGCAAAGTTTCAAATGTACACTCAAAGTTATTGCTGAATCTGTAGGTAAAATATTTTATAAATTTGTTTTGGATACGTTCTATACTATCTATGTAAAGTTTATATTGTGGATTTTTTAAATAAGCTATGCATATTACAGTGTACTTCTAACTAATGCGAAATATAACATTACAATTGTACGCGGATTACTGAATATTTTACTTACACGTAGCACGAAACCAAACATAAAACTACTATCGTAGTTTACATTTTATTGAACATTTTCATTTACAAAAAACACATTCAAATTAATAATAATTTATTCACTGTTGGAATACAAACTTTTAGTACCGTGCTATTTTTTTTTGCGAAATTTTGAAAGTGCTTACCAACGCTATCGATAACCTTTCTAAGTAATTCAGTAGTTATTTTAATTTGTAGGTACCACTTCTTACCTTGGCTGTGACCATCGAGTGGATTTTTAAGCGACCTTGGAGAACCAGGTTGGACAACCCTGCACTTGGGTATAGATACTGACCTGAATGTCAACTGGCAAAGATATTAACAGACATAATGGCAATACGGACAAAGGTTACACATAAAATGTAAATAACCCACTGTTCGAGGAATATATTAACCGGGCGACATCACGTGGTCATCATCAGCCTTTTGAGTATTGGATGATAATACGTACTTATATAAATATGATAATCATATTGAAATAATAGGTTTTTTACGTATCTGCGTCACTAAACCGCATTTTAATGTTTCTTTGACGCATTTGTCGACAATATGAGATAATGGATGTTATACCTTAAATTAATTTCTTTATATTCCTGAAGAATGATTTTCGGATATTAATAAATAATATTGTATCCGTAGAATAGATGCTTGGAAAGCAGAGTAGGTATTATTGTTATTTGTTTTTGGGGTGTTATGCCGTGTTGCGCTAACTCCTTCTTTGGCCAACGTTTCACATCTGCCCTGATGATAGACACTTTAACGTTGTCCGAAATGTTGGCCAAAGAAGGAGTTAACACGGCATAACATCCCAAAAACAAATAGCAAAAATACTTTTGGCCGTGAAAATCTTAAATCATATTAGAGTAGGTATTAGTATTGATTATAATAATATTAATTGCACTCATTTGTTATAATAATATTATAACAAATAATTAGTTGCTAAATACTTGACCAAACTGAATAATTAATTTTAAATATATCCATTGAATCTCCATATTTATTAATTCGCTCGATCTTCTTTCAAAAACAATCCTTGTTTTAATTATGTACTCTTTTAAGGCCACAGCATTTATATGCATTTATGCAAACTCACTAACTAATCAAAGGATAAAACATGCAATTTCTTATCTTCTAACCTTTCTGACTAGATTAAGAAACCATGTTTACATAAACTGGCGTTTTACATTCGTTACGGCTCGCTAACTCTACTTAGTGGAAAACCAAGCATCACTTTGTACCAACGCGTGCTTAGTAAATACCGCCTATATAAACGGCCAGCCTTCTTGAAGCACCTCTAGCAGCAAATGCACAGGCCTGCAATTTGCTGGCCTATATTTACAATCAAAAACCTTTAAAAAATTATACCTAAATATGCCCGGTCAGTGACTGAATTGACATCGCGTCTGGGTCCGTTGGCGTCTTGAGTTTAATTCTTCTGCTAGCTAAGTCCTGAATTTTCCGATTACTGTGATGGCAGCAGGAGATTTTCAAATTATTATCAGGTAATTTATAACCTGCAATGTCTGCTTGTCTTTAAAAAATATACTTACAATCTATGATATGTAATATCACTTAAATCATTGTGCATACTTAACCCTTCCATTACGATGCTAGAAAATCTCTCGAGCTCTGGTGCTGCGTAGGTACTCAGTACACGTACACAGGGTATACATTTAACCCCTTACTATTGACCGTGTTTTAAATTATTTGCAACTGATTAACTTAAATTATAAACAACCATTTACGATTCGTTAATGATTATTTACTAGTTGTGTAAAATTTCCTAGCACACTAGACTACACTAAACACTAGTAAGGCTCTTAAAATTTCAACATTTTCAAGTTGGATAGTTTATATTTATTACTCATGTAAATCATTTTATTAATATGGACATATGGAAATAAGTAAAATATTATGTTTTAATGCTGAATGCACATCGCATGAACACATGATACGTCCATTATAGCCGGCAGACCTCCGGCTACTACTCACAACCCCGTCGTGTCACGGTGAGCCAAACCCCTTACCCCTTTAGGTCACTACCGCACCACTCACAAGTTACGCACGCAAACCTACGCATATATCTCTGATTTTTCGACTTTTTTTTCTGTTATGTTCGAAAAATTTACATATATTTCAATTATTTTATCCAATGGATAAATGTATTGCTGATGAACACCTAAAATATGAACTGTGTGTATTTTATTTACAGAAATATTGAAATAATTATTGACATGATTTGGTTTTCGGAGGGGTTTATGAACGCTGTGTGCCAAATGGACCTAAAATTAAGATTTGTTGTTATTTATTTACTCGACTAATATGTTGAGATAATAATAAGTTTCCTGCGTAATTGAAATTGTGCTTTTTTAAGATTAATTTATTACACTGGAAATAATTTATGGAAATAACACCACTGAGAGCCGATGACATCTTGGGGATAGCGATTGAAGTTTGAGATTTGTACTAGATCACCGAACATTTTGGCTATTAGTGTCAAGTCCTTTCGGGCAGGTGTTTTTGGCTCAATTCAGAGCCACTGTTAAATGTCAATTATCATCAATTCAAACGTTATTATTTTCAGAATCGAATAAAAAACACATTGCAGCAAAAATTAATTTACACGGTTTGTGTTGTAAGTTTTTAGATTGCAAATTGGAGAAATTATCTAACTCGTAGTAAGAAAAATGTCGTTTTTTACATCTTGCATTACATAATTGATTAAAATCATCGTCTTTGACATAATCGTATCGAAGTAATTCTTTTAAGATACGGATTGTTTTTTGCATCGGTTGAAATAATATGTCTACTTAAAAGAAAGTAATGAATTAATGGCATTGATTAAATCATCGGAGACGTAAAGTTAGCAAAGTATTATGAATAATTATCATTCTTTTTTTTTTCTAGAAAGAAGACTATTGGATTAACCGTGAAATATAATATAACCTGTTTTTTTATCAGAGATAGATTTGCTTAAGGTTCTACGCAGTATTTTTTCGCAAAAGATAAATGAATAAGTCATAAAGTAATCGATCTTTAATAATTATTATCTTATGATAAACATAATTAAAACGGGGATAAACATAATTAAAAATATCATTATCAGCTAAGTCGTCTCTTAGAGATTATATTATACCACAAAGTAATGAAATCAGTGATTTGAGCAAACTGGCTGATAAAAATATAAGTTTTTTTGTATGAATAACGCACAAGAATCCCAACTGCCGCTAACCGTCTGGAGCCTGTGACATCCCCAATATTGGGGTATTTTGTGAGGCTGATGGTAGGGGGAGAGGAAATAGATGGGGAAAAATCCCATAGGAAAAGTGAGGAAGTAAATTAAGGAAAGTAAGTAAAGTAAGGAACCTAACCTAACCTAACTATTCAAATATGATCACCAAACACGGCCAAAGCCATTTCAAGCAACATTTCGTATCTGAAGGGTGGTTTTTCACCAGGGCGACACTGAAAGTATCTACCACTCTGGTTGATACAATGTTCATTTTATTTTAAATAAGTAAATTATGAAATAACACAAATTAATCAAATAAAATTTACTTGCATGTGGCGGGTTTTGAACCCTCGACCACCGGATTCGCAGCCAATGATCATAACCACTCAACCACGGAGGACATCAAATTTTTACACAATATATTAATGTGTCGAACCAAGCAATTAATGGTTGTGATATATAATTTTTTTAAAGAAAGAAGCATTCCTTGGTTACGAATGACCTGACAATAATTTGTAAATTTCCTACTACCATACCAGTAAGCGGAAAATGTTGCTTTTGTCGTTATGGAGTACTTAGATAGCGAGGAATTGAACTCACGATGCCTGGGTGGGAACCACCGACGTCATCTGTGCCACTGCACGATTCGTCACTAAGGAATGTCTCTAATTGAGAAATGTACGAAATTTTTTTAAGAATTTTCGGTGCATTTTATGAATTGCTTGCCCGATTTTTATTAATTCGTAAATAAGACTCAAAAGAAATTAAACTTTGATAACTTTTTTGTTGTTGTTAAAACCCAACCTTTTACCAACCTCAATGAGCCTTTAATTGCTGCTATAATTGCACACAATACAAGCCTTCGTAGCAATGAAATAATGAATCTAACTGGCATCCATTAACTCACACGAGATAAAATTACTGTTAAAGAAAAAACGTTACAGCGAGAATAACGATCAGAAAGCCGCGTGATAAGAATAATAAACAGATTGTCCCATTTAACTAAGTGAAAAAAAACTCTATATTGTTATTCATGTCTTTTTAGTAGTTTATAGTCAGGGCTTTATTGAGAATATCTAGTGTCCTTGGGGTAATTTTAACCGACGTCGTAGCAGCGGTAGCGAATCGCGTGGCACTACAGTTCTTCATTTGACGTAAGCGACCGACTTACCGAATTTTCAGCCTTATATTAAGAATGTTTAAGGGGTGGGTTATATTTATCGCCCATGTGATAACATACAATAATTCATTTGGTTTAAGATAATTTAAAAAATATTTATAATTAATCTTTTTTTTTTTAAAGAAAGACAAATATTCCCGGGTTACGAATAACCTGACAATATTTGAAAATCTCCTACTACCACCGCAGTAAGCTGAAAATGTTGCTTGTGTTGTGATGGAGGACTTGAGGTGGGACCCAAATGCGATATCAACTCGGCCACCGACCGAGTATTTTTATAAAATCACAATGTATCTAATTATGACAAGACGTACATTTTAAATAACATAACTCTTTCGATTGGTTCACTTTTAGAAATTATTAATTTATATCAAGCGAATATTTCTGATTAAATTATTTTCACGAACATTTCGATAAAAATGTTATTTCGCGTTACTATCTGATAGTAAAATTGAATCATGATTTTAAAGTGTACTGTTCAAGATTGTAAAATTGAATCTTACGTTTTCGATTAAAAAAAACACATTCCATAGTTGTTTATGTACGTACTTATTTTTTCATTCGTTGAGTTTTCTAACGATGACGTTTAATAATATCTAATTATTATATTATTTGATGTTTACTTTCCATGATTTCACGTGGTTGATTGCTGTGGTGATTAAAATCATTATTTGGTTAAAAATAAATTTTAATTATTAAATTTGTGCATCTGTCATGATTTGAAACGATATTCATTTGTCTGTTTGTCAAATTATTGCATTAAACTTACTAGGGAGTTAAGCTATAACATATAAAAGCTATTTTAATTTGGGAGGCGGGTTTGTGTACCGCCGCCCCGGAAACCATTTATTGGATAACACCTCTGCCACCCCAAGTGGTTCACTACGATTGGTGGTTTAGCAGGGGTGCCCGCACTGCCCGGGTTCATAGGGTGGGGTGTGTTCAGGATGCGCCCGCCCACCAGCTGCGTGATGTGCCGGATCGGAAGAGGCTGGTTTTGGTGAGACCCTTTGACCTCTCCAACTGATCTATTTTGACCCATCTATCGCCTTTTATCGGGTTATAGCTTTCGTCCGTCACTCCTGGACCCACTGACCCCAATATTCCCACCCTCCCCACCTAACGTGACATACCCTAAAGATGACATAATAATGACAATTCAATAATAATAAAAATCCGAAATTAAAGTGCACGCAGAAAATATTAATTATGTATAACACCCAAATAATCAATAAGACTTTTAATTATGATTACTAGAAATGAATATTTACAAAAAAAAGGGAATATCCTAAAATTTTTTGCGTTCGCAAAATATCCCCAACCAACAATTTTGTCAGTAGGTACAAATTTACCGAAATGGTTCACATTTTGACGATTACGAACGGTGATTACGCACAACTGTATCAAGGATCAAACTGATTACATATTTTATTTTTATTTATTTTATGGTCACTTATATTACGTTGATTGTGAGAAAGTTGTGTACTGTAAACGATTTATATATACATATATATTAGCGTTTCGAGAACCCCTCATTAGGAGAACCTAAGCTGAGGTATTCACGGGTTTTTGATATAAGTATTTTTTTCTACGTTCTTATTAAACCTTTTTAAAATATTTAAATTTATTTGAGTTCATTTTTGGAACATAAAAATGAAGCTGAAGACATGAAACGAGTTGTGAAATGAAATGAAAATAGTATTTTTATAAAAGAAAATAATACTTTTAGTTATATTACTACAATATATTGTTTGTTACGTTACAAAAGAGCCAGGTTTATTCCACATTGATAAATGTCTGAAGTTAATGTTAATACTCGACACAGAAATTCCCAGGAATGAGCAGCGGAATAAATAAAAAAAATTGTGTTTGTAGATGGCATATTATGCAGTTATCACCTGTTTTAGAACAAATTTCATATTGCTTAGCAATTCCCAGCGCCTTTTTGTACATTCCATCTACCTAATAAGAATCCGGCGCCGAGATGACAATACCTAATAGTAAATTAAAAACGTGCTCCAAGATCACTCACGGTTTCTACCGTAGCATTCTTCGACCGGCATTAGTTTCACTAATATCCCGATAACAGTTATCACATTTGCTTATCTCCCCGGTTTACGCTGTGTGTATTGTGTTTTGCCTGAACTTCGCGTATAGATTCCACCTGTGCCAAGTGATTTCTATACCTAGTCAAGACAATGCCAAACACCTGAGTTGATATTGACTCAGTTCTATGCGACACTCCGCACAATATATTGTACGTGTAGAACTCTATATTATAAAAGCGTAGTTACTATTGTGCGCACCTCTATTCATAACAATCGAATAACTCTTAATTGACATTAAATTCAATCAAAACAACAACTTAACATAATTAATTATACTTGTCAACCAATTTTAAAGTGTTCATATTTGAATATTGTTTAACGTGTTTTAAGTGACGAATGTAATGTGTTTTTAAAGGCCAGGTTGTGACTTTGTGAAGTGAAAGATTAATTTATTTTGATGATATAATGTGTTAATTGAAACAAGCAACAATGTTGAGTTACTTGTTCTCTATGGTGGCCGGCTTCTGGATTGGTATGTCAGCGTTGATGTACGCGATATTCTACTGGATTGAAGAAATATGGGGTAAGTCCAAAAAACTTACAAAACATGTCTTATTTTATAAAATGTTAAAATCTTATGAAAATAATCTCGAAGTGTTTTTATTATAAGAAAATGCAAAAGAGCTCATTCTTAGAGTGATTTATTAGTTACTTTAGTTGACTGGAATATAAAGTT
This sequence comes from Hesperophylax magnus, assembly GCA_026573805.1. NCBI lineage: Eukaryota > Metazoa > Arthropoda > Insecta > Trichoptera > Limnephilidae > Hesperophylax > Hesperophylax magnus. The sequence continues at coordinate 13,024,503 of JAIUSX010000049.1, forward strand.
TAAATTTAATCTGAGAACAGAATTTGGCTTTTAAAACTAGGGTCGATTAAAAAATACTCTTAAAAAAGGCCATCTTACACAATAACCAATTTAAAACACCCTTCATGCTTCTGAAACATTATAAGACATTATACATATAAAAACATATCTTGTTGGCTAAGACCCTTTGTACACAGCGATACAAGCTACGTGACTGTGATGCAAACACAAGTCACATCTAGGACTCGAACCCAGAACCCTTGTCTTGTCGGGACACCGCTCTACAAACTGAGCTAATGGGACCCACCTTCTTCGGTCATATTTAACTGTATCATACTTCGAATAAGAACTACCAACATTGTCTTCATTTTTCTCTTCTTTATGTATGATCTCAAGATTAAAATAGAACTAAATGCAATCTAGATAATGTCTTTAGATTATATGTTATTTTCATTCGTCGCCGCCAAGTTTCAATATTGTTCTTCTTTCTCCCTGATAAGCATAAAAAACGATCAAAAAGAAGATTCTGGGTTCACCCACACAACGAAATGAATATTAATAGGAGGGCATTCGTCGCCGCCAAGGAACTATATTAGAACGATTAATTGGAGGGCATTCGTCGGCGCCAAGGAACTATATGAGAATGATTAATAGGAGGGCATTCGTCGCAAGGAGCTATATGAGAATGGTTAATAGTAGGACATTTGTCGGCGCCAAGGAACTATATGAGAATGATTAATAGGAGGGCATTCGTCGCAAGGAACTATATGAGAATGGTTAATAGGAGGGCATTCGTCGCCGCAAAGGAACTATATGAGAATGATTAATAGGAGGGCATTCGTCGCCGCCAAGGAATTATGTGAGAATGATTAATGGGAGGGCATTCGTCGCCGCCAAAGAACTATATGAGAATGATTAATAGGAGGGCATTCGTCGCCGCCAAGGAACTATAAGAGAATGATGTCAAATTGACTTTTTTCTAACTTCAATACAAGCCTTCTTGACTAAATCCTTTCTTACGGATTCCGGAAAATTATATTTTTTTTTTTTTTTTTTTACAGTAATACCGCACAAGAGTCCCAACTGCTCCCGTCTGGAGCCAGTGAGACTATGGCATCCCCAATTGGGGTATGTTGTGAGGCTGAGGGTATATTGGGGAGGGGAGGGAGATGGGGAAGAGGAAGGTGGGGAAGTATCTGGCTATTCAGATCTGGTCACCAAACACGGCTAAAGCCATTTCAAGTAACGTTTCAATTCTGAATGGTGGTCTTACACCAGGGCGATACTGAGAGTATCTTCCACTCTGGAACGTGCCGCAAATATACCTACTATATTTTATATTAAATTAATTAATTGTGAAATAACACAAATTAATCAAATAAAATTTATTTGCGCACGCCGGGTTCGAACCCGCGACCTTCGGATCTGTAGTCAAAAGCGTATACCACTAGACCACGCCGGCCGTCAACTTATCTAATAACTTATAACAATGGATATTTTTCCACCTCCAGAACGAATTGAACGAAGATTGATATGAATTCATTAAAAGCCATTAAAAATCTAACCTATAAAGATAAACCTAACCTACGTAGCCTATTTAACCTAATTTTTGTTTCATCACATTTTAAAGGTGTGTTGAATTTTCATTGTGTTGAGTTATCGTTCAACCTTTTATGTATTGGGTACATACATTTTTCCATCCTTCTTTCTAATCCAATATTTCTGTAGGGGTGCCTTCGAACTAATAATGTATTCAGCGTAGAAGCGTTTAATGTAACAGCATTGTTTTTTGTTATCGCTACCGAAATAACAAAAAACAATGCTATTAAGGTGCTTATAGAAATCATATTTTCAGATAAAAAAATAATCGATCATTTTTAAATAAAAAGTTGTTTTAACTTTGGGTTATTAAGATATATCACGCTTCCATCTCCTTCTTGAGACAATGTTTCATACAGCCTTGCAGTATTTATCGTCAAAGGCATAACGTATTTGTAACGTACCAAAAATATAAGTAAGCTTGGAAGTGGATTTTTATAACGTGTGGTCAAGGGTGAAAAATTGTTTATATACCTGCACACATAGAATAAAGAATAACACAAGAAGTGGGCGTTTTTCGTGATCCAAAAATTTACAAATTCGACGTTTTTTTTCCAATACCTAACCTCTGTTCACGAAATTCAAATGGGATAGAGATTTACGATGTAATGGAGTGTAAGTGAGACAGAGCGCTGGGCTGTTGGGCTAAATTGAACATTTTTTTCCATTCAAATTTCAATTAAAGGCACTTCCAGTGTTATTCTTTATTAAATGCCTACATACGACTCATATGGTACGAGTACAAGTAGATATTTTATAAGACAGTGGGACTATAACATCCTCAATCGGAGTATGTTACGAGGCTGGAAATAGTAGGGAGGGAAAGGAGGTAAGGAAGCTAAAGGTTGGGAATTACCTGGATATTCAGATCTGTTCATCGAACACCGCAAACGCCATTTCAAAATAGACCAGCATTTCAAGCAACATTTCAATTCTAAATAGGGGGCCTTCACCAAGGCGGTACTGAGAGTATAAACCGATTTGCTGCAAATAAAATTTATATACTAACTTATTTATAAGTTCGAAGGCGTAATTTCTATAGATATTGTCACTATGTAAACGTGCACTGGAAAAATTGTTCGTTAGTTCCTATTTTGGTCGCCTGCAGAGATAAGTTATGATATCTATAATTAAAATACTTACTTAAAATATAATAATATAAGATTGTTTCTGTGAAAAATCCGGTATTTTTATCATCGTGAAAAAATACTTTCTTCGTTGGCATATTTGAAAGGAGACTGTTCCAATACGGAGTGAATTGTAACTTTCCTAAGAAATCCAAATTACGTTGTAATGAAAAATTTTAGTTTCGAACGGACTTATTAGCATGATTTTTTAATGTCACTTACACAGCATAAGTCATTTTGGACAACGTTTCTTAGTTTATAAAAGCAAAAACAATGTTTTTTTTTGTTATTAGTTTAAGCGTGACCTAGTGGATAAAATGTGCAAATAAATTGTTTCGCATTCACAGCCCCTACCTGCATACAAAAACACTGTTAGAATTTTTAATTAACGGTATTCATTATACATCCTGGTGAATCTACATCCATGGAGAACCAACAAAAACAATCAGTCTGAGCATTTGAAAAAAAAAAATTGAGTTAAAAAAACTTTTGGAGCCGAGTCTAAGCTAAGTCTAAGTCAACACATTTTAAAATACACTAAACAGCTGATATCAACACCTTCAACGATTTCTGATCTGATCTCATGGTTAATTCGGTAACTTGTCCTTATACTGGAAATATCGAGATTTTTTATGGGTTACTAAATCATTTATGGGATCACTAAAAGCTTGAGTTTAATCATCGCTTTCTAATTTTAATTGCTTTATAGCATAAAAAATAAAAACAAAGTTAGTATAAACTTAAATGAAAAACTTTTTACCGCCCACAGAGAAAAATACATCAGTACACATACGTCATATGTAGATATTTTTATGCAATTTTCTGGATAGTTCGAATTAAGAAATGTGATTGGTCTTTAGTAAATCAAGTTGTTTTATTAGGTGATTGAATCGACGGAAAGACAGACGTTCATTCGTATTAATAGTACGTGTAATATTTGTATATCTGCTTGTAAATAATTAATCGATGTTTCTGACGAAAATGGCCCTGTGATGAAGTGTTGGAGTGCAGAGCTCTAGATATTGTTTTAATCTTATCAGCATTCGTGTTAAGTGAGTGAAAGTTACAATTCATAGATGTCATGGGTGTAGAAATCAAATTATTTTTCGGCCCATTAGTTAATGAAAACATGAGTGCAATTTTAGTAAATCCATGTTAATTGGTACTAGAGTTAAGTAGAGCTCAGGCACGGAGGTTCCATTGAAACTTGAGTTGAACCGATCTAACTAAGCAAATGTAATAATTGTAACCAACATTACTTAACCAACTAGCTGTATCCCGCCACGCGTTGCTGTGGATTAGTCCACATGTGCAGATAGAGAAACGTGTTGCGAATTGCTTTTACGTCCAACAGATGGCGCTGTTTTTCGAAAAAGCAATGTTTTAATCTGTCACAAGTGACGTCTATAATAAAGGTATATAAAAACAAACCCGTATTCGATCGCAACGTTGTGTCAAAATATTCAAAGCAATCGGTAAAGAACTGTCGGAGATTTAAGATTTCAAACAAACGAGTATTTACATTTTTATTTGTGTAGATAGATAGATTGCTCTTAATCTATTGTTGCTGTTGTTGAGTTTTGAAGCCTTCTCTGGTCTGACTCTTTTAGATTTGAAAAAACTTTGCCAGTATGTTAAAACGTGTAATACATTCTCATATCTGAACGAAAGGAATGTAATCTTTTAAACATGGACAAAAAGTGTGAATGTTGTATTGTTTTGAGGGCTATTTTAAAAGGAGGTGCTCAGTTGTGAAATGATTTGCTGGCTAATATGTTTCCTCCATCTTTTTCTCTCTTTTCTGAGAAAATCTTCAGCATCCTGTGTGGAGTTTTAAAAGATTGTAGTACAGATCACGAACATGAGTTCAATGAGTGACTGACAACATGTTATTATGTGAGACTAAAACCTCGATAGTATTCATGACTAAAAAAGTGAGTTTCTCTATTTGTAGCATAAAGCTATTATTTTGACGAAGTCTGAACAAAATATATGTCAGATCAATCTGTTTACGACTCATCCAAAATATCTCATTTCTCTATTCCATGCTAACCAATTAATTTAAGAAGGTGATTCAGACATTTTTTTGTTCAGACAAACATCAATTTGAACAATCAATCAATGAATTCTCAATAATAATTGGCTGTGGTTTTTACTCTCACACTATAAACAGAGAAGCAATTAAGGTGAGGGGAAACGGCAGAAAAAAAGTTTCAGACTCTAATCTCTAATGGGAATATGGTATATACAATGGGGGTATGTTGAAAGGCTATTGAGCGTGGGGAAGGGAAGAAGATGGAAATCATGAAGGTTGGGAAGTACCTACCTGACAATTTAGATCTGGTCACCGTTGATAGGTTGGTACTACCCTCACTTCGGCTAATAGTCTAACACATCGAGTTCGATACTCATGGGTTTTTTTTTAATAAATTTAAATAAGTAAAGATTTAATCACTGAAGAAGAAGAATTTAAATCCTTTCACAGCACTACATAGGGGAAATTTCTACAATATAATAAGTTAGGGATTATGAGCTTTCGAAAAAAATTCTCATTGGCAAGGTCAAAACAAGAATAACTATTCATTGCTTAGTAATTATTCATTGCTTAGTAATATTTTTATATTCCATATGTTTATCTGTATTTTAGTGTTCGATCGAACGTCCTTCTATCTAGCTTGCAGTACAATTGATTCCATATATTTATCTATATTTTAGTGTTGGGTCGAACGTTCTTCCATCTAGCATGCAGAACGATTGATTCCATATGTTTATCTATATTTTAGTTTTCGGTCGAACGTCCTTCCATCTAGCATGCAGTACAATTGATTCTATATGTTTATCTATATTTTAGCGTTCGGTCGAACGTCCTTCCATCTAGCATGCAGTACAATTGATTCCATATGTTTATCTATATTTTAGTGTTCGGTCGAACGTCCTTGCATCTAGCATGCAGAACGATTGATTCCATATGTTTATCTATATTTTAGTGTTCGGTCGAACATCCTTCTATCTAGCATGCAGTAGAATTGATTCCATATGTTTATCTATATTTTAGTGTTCGGTCTAACGTCCTTCCATCTAGCATGCAGTACAATTGATTCCATATGTTTATCTATATTTTAGTGTTGGGTCGAACGTTCTTCCATCTAGCATGCAGAACGACTGATTCCATATGTTTATCTATATTTTAGTTTTCGGTCGAACGTCCTTCCATCTAGCATGCAGTACAATTGATTCCATGTATTTATCTATATTTTAGTGTTCGGTCGAACGTCCTTCTATCTAGCATGCAGTACAATTGATTCCATATGTTTATCTATATTTTAGTGTTCGGTCGAACGTCCTTCCATCTAGTATGCAGCACAATTAATTCCATATGTTTATCTATATTTTATGAAGATTGATTTTCTTCCATTATGTTCTCATTCACCTTGAGAGATAACGGTACTAAGTGTGTGAATTATTCAACGTTCACGTTATGCTAGTAGGTTAAGCCTACTTTAGCTCTGCGTGTTTGTGTAGCGAAGATTTTACGTGACTACTGACTATCATTATTGGTATTAATAATGTCATGTATTTTAGAAAAAAACATGTTAAAGACCTAGGATGAGAAAATAAACTACTAGTTTTCAGTCGTTTATCATAACAAGCCTACTAACCACCAAACATTATTTTTTTATTGTAATATATCTTTATTACTACTTTCACCTTCACGAAGAACCAGTGGTTGAACTGTCTGTGCTTAGTTCATAATAATAGTATCTTGACAGAAAGTTTTGTAAAATAACTAGATATTTTACTTAATAGCTGATATTCCTTTTTAATTGCAGATTATTAAAATATTTTTCCGGTAAATAAATACTGTAGGCATTTCAATATTTCACTTACAAAAAATAAGATGAGTTTAGAATTTTCCTGTAAATAAATATTGTTCTTGCTATAAAAAGGGCCCCGTGCCCCGGCAAGGCAAGGGTCCTGGTTCGAGTCCTATTTCAGATTTTTATTATCTTCAATAATTAAAAACTACAATTTGAGGTTTTACTCACAAAGTTATTCAAAAAAATAAGAATCGATCTTTCTGTCTCAATAATATATATACAGGGAGTTAAAGGACGTAGGTACTTGACTTTCTTTCACCAGTGATGTCTGACATTATTTGAGGAAAACAAAAGTAAGGGAAATTTTGGTCTCCGGTGACATTTTTGATTTCTTTCTACTTAAAACATGAAAAAACAGTAGATATTGGATAGTTAGGCTCGGGGTGAGCATTTAGGTGATTACTCGGTTGAGTGACTAGTAGTGACATGCATAGAAAAAATTTCTGGATTCACAGTTTAAAGTCAAATACGTAACTTAACATCCTGTTTGTATAAATTTGCGGAAATAAATATTGAAATTTAAAACAAACGTTTTTTATTGGCTATTCAAAAAGAAGATGAAAATAGTTACCAATGCATCCAAATTTACATAAATATATTTCCATTATGCTGGACGGTACGTTTTTCAACCCTTATGTATGGGTGGTGTTCACAAAGTCAATAGGATAATATAACTGATTTTAAATATTGCTAATTTACTAAGGACGGTTGTTTCAGGTTCCTTCCAGGTTGATTTTCAAGTTCTGTGAAGGTTCTATTCAAGTTCTATTATGGTATCATTATTGGCCAGTAGCTTCACAAAACTGAAATGACAACAGAACTTGAACGGAATTTTCACAGAACTCGAAAATCAACTTTAAAATATGACAAATTCTGTGAAACAACCCGTCCTAAGCATCTCTTCAAATTATTCGTAATCCGGTTAAAAACGGGGTTGCAGGCTCTGAACGAATGAATTGATAGGTTTCCTGTTAAACTTTTATTAAAAGAGGAATTTATTATTAATATTTTCGCATTTCGTAATTATATATTATCAAAGCATGGCATATCAAGTTTATCGGGAAACGGCCTGAAATCCCGTTTTTAACCGGATTACGGATAATTTGAAGAGATTTTTAACAATACAGCATTACTCATAATATATTTTACATAAAAATGGAAGGTAATAAAACATGTATTTTTATAAGAGCGGGAATATATTGTGATATAAATTATTTCTGTTATGTAATGCACCCAAATATTATATAATAAAATAAAATATGTGTTTTCTATTTGTACTTCTCTTATCCTGCAAAATTTACAAAAAAAAATCTATTAATTCATACAGTTTCTAAAAAAAATATATTCATACACATACAATTGCTAAAGTTTCGTTAAAATAAAGTAATATTTGTTCCAGACCTCCCTGTGACGAAGACGGAGTCCGCCAGCTCAGCGCACTCCCGCCTGCAGCAGCTCGTGCAGCGGGTCATCGAGGAGGCTCTCCACCTGCCTGCCTTCCTGGACTGCAGCGGCATCGACAGGGACGCCCAGGGCCGTCTGCCCGAGTTCAGTCCCAACACCTACGAGGATTTACTTGCTACTGCAATACTCAATAAGGTAACAATCTTATTTCAACTCGACCATTTAGCATCAATTCTGTCTGTAAATTTGTTTGGTACGTTCCGGTTCCGGTTCAAGATGTTGGCCTTGTTGAATACTACGAGTGCATTGTTATCCCGCCAGAGTTCCTATGATTGGGGTTCCTTCTACTACAAGGAGTCAAATCGGAAAAATCTAATAGTATTATTGTCCCAGCGTCTGGACGATGTAGGCCCTGTGATTGGTCAAATTCAAATTGTGTTTAAATAAGACTTTAAAGATTAAGACACGATTTCATACTGAAATAGAATCGCCACATGTAATACGATATTTCTTCCAAAAAAATCGTTTCTGCTCATACAATTTTTGGATAATATCGAAGAAAATATGTTTTAGAAAGTTCATGATCCATTGGATTAATTACATTACAGTGAAAAATATCCACAATTACGTGATTACGTTTGACGTTTGACGAAAAAAGCACGCGTTCATTCAACATGGCCGATACGCACCGTGTCAATAGATAGCCGACAGAGCGCTCCTCTGGCGGTGAAAGAACGAACCGAAAGTGGCTGGCGCGAATATTTAAATATGCAAAATTATTTGACCATTAACAAGCGTTTTATAAAAAGATTTCTTCTGGAAGTTTATTTAAACTTTGCAATGGCATCTATAATATTATTATGCGATCGTCTGGACGGTCTGGGCCCTCTGATTGGTCGAATTCAAATAATTTTACCATAATTTACTCTATGCAAATATTATTTTGGTATTTTGGTTTCTTTTACAAGTAAGGAAATATTTAAAAAAAGGTTATTATAGGTTAGGATAGGCTATGTTGGGTTATGCTAGGTTAGGTTAGATTAGGTTGGATTAGTATAGTTCAAGTTAGTTTATAGATAAGGTTAGATTAAGTTGGATTATTATAGGTTAGGATAAGTCAGGTTATGTTAGGTTAGGTAACGTTAGTTTGGGTTATTATGGGTTAGGTTAGGTTGGGTTATTATAGGTTAGGTTGGATTTGTATAGGTTAGGTTAGGTTAGGATAGGTTAGGTTAGGATTGGTTCGGTTAGGTTAGGTTGGGTTAGGCTAGATTGGATTATTATGGGTTAGGTTAGGATATAGGTTAGGTTAGGTTGGATTATTATAGGTGAGGTAAGCTTAGGTCAGGTTAGATTATTATAGGTTCGGATAGGATATAGCTTAGGTTGGATTATTTTAGGTTAGGTTAGGACATAGGTTAGGCTGGATTATTATAGGTTAGGTTATTTTATTATAGGTGAGGTTAAATAAAATAATAGTCAAAAAATCATTTGTGCTAAGTAGGCACTATTTTGCCGGAATATTGTATTACATTATATTTTTTTAATTTACGTTTTTCAATTGTCTCTAGCCACTCATTTCAGGAATACCGACAAAAGAAAATGTTATCAACAGAAATTATTCAGGCTGTCATCCCATACAGCGAAAGCGAATTTTCATTTTACGTAATTAAAAATTAAAAAGCTAAAATTAAAATTTTCCCAAATGCTGTTCGATTCATTTTATAGTAATTAGGGTAAATCAGAAGGTATTATTTAAAAATATTTCCTATTTTCCGTGTCCAGCGATTCCGAATATTTACCTATATTAATTTACCTTTAGCCATTTAGGCAATTATTCGGGAAAGGTAAAGTTTTACCCGAACAACTGTCATTCTTATTATGCCTAAACGCCTTCCTGTTCCGTGTTTTAACAATATATACTCACCCTCTCTCTGTGAATGACCTAATATCTACCTATTAAATGTAACTGTTGTTAGTATCACTTAAACTGGGCGAAGCCCAACCAAGTGCCGCCCGCAGGGCCTAGCAGAAAAAAACCCGCGGAGCGGGTTTTTAACTGCTAGTCAATATTATTGTACCAAGAATGTATGAAAAAAGAATTTTCGTTACGATGTTGACTTTCTTTGGACAAATTGTATAATTCCTTATTTAAAATTTTTAAAAAAGCTACGTAACATATTAAAGGTTTACAATTAAGTAGGTTGGCATGCAAGTACCTACTTACAAATCTTATGATTTTAGAGGAAATTTTGGTTTTGATTTATTAAACTTTTATGAATAATATTATTATATGAATAATATTATTATTTGACGGCCGGCGTGGTCTAGTGGTATACGCTTTTGACTACAGATCCGAAGGTCGCGGGTTCGAACCCGGCGTGCGCAAATAAATTTTATTTGATTAATTTGTGTTATTTCACAATTAATTAATTAAAAATAATATATAGCATATTTGCGGCACGTTCCAGAGTGGAAGATACTCTCAGTATCGCCCTGGTGTAAGACCACCATTCAGAATTGAAACGTTGCTTGAAATGGCTTTAGCCGTGTTTGGTGACCAGATCTGAATAGCCAGGTACTACCTTCACCTTCCTCTTCCCCATCTCCCTCCCCTCCCCAATACCCTCAGCCTCACAACATACCCCAATTGGGGATACCATAGTCTCACTGGCTCCAGACGGGAGCAGTTGGGACTCTTGTGCGGTATTACTGTAAAAAAAAAAATAAAATAAGAGAAAATTAGAATTCAACAATGCCTTTCGTTCCATCAAATATATGAATACTATAAGAATATAGGAAAATGGTAAATTATTTATTACTGACATTTTTTCTATGTTTACTCCTCACGAAAGGACCTGAGGAAAATAATTTCGCTCAGTACCAGTGGGTAACTTTATCGATAATCTGGTTCATGTAACTGTTGATATGTTTGCAGATTTAGAACTCCATTGAAATATTTAAGCAATATATAAGTTTTTGGGTTTGCCCCTCACTAAACAAATATATCCTCTTCTATGAAGTCTTATCAAAAAATGCCTCACCTCCATTCAACATCTCATCTCTTCTAAGTCTGAATTCGACTCCAATCTTTCATATTATTTTTAGTCAGCCAATTTTAACAAACTTAGTATATACATCACCTTCCCTCTCTCCATAAATTGAAATGATGGCCTAGAACACCCTTGAAGGGTGAAAGCTAGAAGCATTAGAAAAGAAAGTTATTGTGTGATTTGTTTCGACGTTTGAAAAGCCTACGAAAGTCAAACCGTTCACCCACACGCCTAAAAAGACATACATAACTATATATATAAGTAAAATACAAGAGTTTTTTTCTCAGTAATATTAACGTTACTTTACCGTAAATAATCGGGATATAAATTTCAAATGAAGCAAGTAGTACATGGTTTTACCACACATACGCCTCGGGGATCTCATTTCTACAGCATTCAGAATACTTTCATCCTTTCTCTGCCAGTTCCATGCCTCACTTCCGTACATCAGGGTAGGTACCGGCACTTCATTGTGAATTGCTATCTTCGCTTCTTTGGACAATGTTTTGTTAGCGCCAACTGCGTTCAGTCCTCCATTAATGGAGTTACCTGCATTCACCCTTCTTTCAATATCTCTGTCAGCCTTCCCATCTCTCGTAAGCATACTCCCTAAATACACTAACTCATCCACTTGGTTCAATTATTCCTCATTCACAACTATATTGCACACTGTTTTCGTACTCTCTCTTTCAAACATGACTTTAGACTTACTTACATTCATCATTAACTCAATCTTCATACATACTTCGTTCATCCTAGACACGAGAAACTGTAGATCTTCCATTCTGTTGGCAATCAGCACCGCATCATAAGCATACAACAGGCAACATACTTTCAGATTACTCAAATTCGCGCCCAATCCCACCCCTTTCAATTCTTGCATACAATTATCCATGTATAGATTGAATAACCATGATGACATTACGCAGCATTGTTTAACACCTTTTGTGATATCAATTTTAAATAAATTTCTCCCTCCCCTCCCCCTTAAGGGGAGTTCCACCACTTTTTTGGATGGACTCTGCAGATCTTCATCTTTATTACTCTACCAAGATAAATTTATGCCTAATATTTCATGCATGCCCGAATTTTGTCATTTATCACACCCTATTATTTCGGTATTGAGCCAGTTTTAAGCCGCGTGTAAGCCCAGTGTTATACTTGTTTTTCCTTTTGCTGTATCACGTGGCAAGCAAAAGATTAATATTATAACTCTCGATATAATTACTTAAAAATCAATTATGATTAAAAAAACTCATGTGATTATTACCATTAATCTTAATGACATCACAGCGTAAATACTGCAAATAATCTGCCCTCATTAGGGTGAGGCGAATGGGATAACTTCAGAAATGCGAGAGTTGGAAAAACCAGACAACTTTTGCAATGCTGGCTGTGTTTTTTAGATAGGATTTTATCTCTAACATCACGTCATTTCACCTCAGGGGTATGCAGAGAGAATAGTCTATCACACAACTCTTTTTTTTTTTTTTTTTTTTATTTATTTATTTCCTCAAAAAATTACAGAATATATATAATATATCATTAGTAAGTTGTATAATTATATGTCAGTTAGAAACAATGAAATTGTTGAAAGAATAATGTTACAATAATACGGCAGTTTCTAATATAAGAAAAAATATATATGAATGTAAGAGTGTTATATAGAAATGGCATAATATACTATATTTTAGGTTGTGCATAACCTGCCTCACTAGGCGAACCTGTATTGAGGCAGAATTTTTAGTTAATTATTTTTCCATTTTGTCTATGGTTTGCTAATATGTAAATGTTTAATATGGGTTCCCATACAGCAATCCATTATTTTAGGTTACGTTATTGTTTACATATTGAAGATACAGATAGAATAAGTTTAAACACAATACATACTATAATAACTCACTGTGACAAGGCATTTGGTTACTTTTCATTATTGTTTGCATTTACACAATATGTATATAGTAAGTTTTAGCACCGTACATACTGCAATAACTGTCAATGACAAGGCGTTTGGGTGAGGGCACCAGTGTAGGCTCGATCATTTGAATAAATCCAAATTTTAACATTTTTTTAAAACTCTTTCCGTGTTTAACTCTATCTTGGAACACACTATTTGCTTCATTCACATTCATACATCGTCTCATACATGCTTTTCTGTTATTTAAACATCACCCGACTCACCTCAAGATATGACTCCCTTGATCGTACCTCGTCTTCTTCGGGCGTCGCCGACTTCTTCTTCCACTTACTTCTTTCATAAACATATATGCGTCCGTTTCTTAATCTTATCCGTTACGCTTACATTCTTTTCAGACCTCCACATTTTTAACATGGCCATACATGGTTTTACCAAACGTAGGCCTCAGGTTTCTCACTTCTATAGCAGTCATACTATTTTATCACTGATGAGAACCGATAGGAAAGTGTTGTGAAATAAATCGAACATTTCCAATTACCGAAATTCTTTCTTGTCAAAATCAGTTTTCTTTTCAAAATCACCCTGGTTGCTTGAAATGGCTTTAGCCGTGTTCGATGTCCAGATCTTAATAGGCAGGTAATTCCCTACCTTACTCTTTCCGATCTCCACCCCTTACCCAATCTCTTCAGCCTTACAATATACCCCATAAAAAACAACTTTTGCATTCTGATTACGTACATTTACTGCCACAAAGCACAACACCTGAGAAGACGCGTGGGAAATTTTTTTTTTTTTTTTACAGTAATACCGCACAAGAGTCCCAACTGCTCCCGTCTGGAGCCAGTGAGACTATGGCATCCCCAATTGGGGTATGTTGTGAGGCTGAGGGTATTGGGGAGGGGAGGGAGATGGGGAAGAGGAAGGTGGGGAAGTACCTGACTATTCAGATCTGGTCACCAAACACGGCTAAAGTCATTTCAAGCAACGTTTCAATTCTGAATGGTGGTCTTACACCAGGGCGATACTGAGAGTATCTTCCACTCTGGAACGTGCCGCAAATATACTATATATTATTTTTAATTAATTAATTGTGAAATAACACAAATTAATCAAATAAAATTTATTTGCGCACGCCGGGTTCGAACCCGCGACCTTCGGATCTGTAGTCAAAAGCGTATACCACTAGACCACGCCGGCCGTGGTCTAGTGGTATACGCTTATAATAAACATATATTTTCAATAAGACGTCATTTTCATCTAGCTGATGTGTACAAACGTGTGATTGATTATCATCCATATAAAAAAAACACGAAAGAACTGTTTGACATGTTTTCTCACTGGCAATATCATCGTGCAAACAGTCCATACAATGCACGACGTATCCCCAACAAGCAAATCTATACTAAGAATGGTGTCGCGGTATGAATTTGCGGCGGTTTTATTCCGAGATTGATGAAATTTTGCACACTTGACCTTCAAAACCGATTGAAGGTCTGTGAAGGAACTGTCAACATGAGATTTCGATATACCCCCACCCCTTTTTCCCATCGTTTAAACAATTTTTGATGAAATTTTGCACACTTTTTTTTATTCCAGAAAAAATAAAATTAAGATATTATGTAAGATGAAAAACAACTGCTTTTGAACTCCGTGTAAAGCCGGGGAAACGCCCGGGACTTCAGCAAGTCAACAGAAAAAAATGATTATTAAGAGGAAGCTACAAGCCAAAAATGTGTATATTCTTGGTATACCTTATATCGTAGGTAATATGCATTATAATCGCTTGACAAACGGAGTCTAGAAACTTTCGATTTCAAACAAAAAACTGGTTTTTACTTATTTTGTAAATAATTTTATAAGAAAGCAAAAAAGTTAATCAAGTGAAACTGTCACAGATAATCGTAGCTATAAAACTGTTTTTTTTTCAAAGTTCCTTTATGCGTTCATACATTTCTATTGAAAAAAATGTTTCAATTTAAAAACCTTCAAACCTTCAATTTTACTAAAGCATATTTGATTTTTATAATGTACACCAATTCGTTATAAAGATTAATCAAAATAGTGATTTGGCATTAAGCTTCGCCTTTATGAAAAGGCAAAATAAAGTGTACGAAATCCGTTTTCCATCAGTGTTCAACTATTGCATGGTACTTGCTCGCCACACGAAGAAAAATTAGTGTGCCTGATTTATTGACATCCTGTCAAAAACGTGATGGCGAACCATTTCCTTATATTCAGAATATATCGAAACACGTGTTCATGCAGCTGCGCTTTTCCTGATAAATATTTTGACGAAATGCGACAGTATTAGAATTTTTTATGAAAACGTGTTCTGACATCCTCATAACACAATCGCGTTTTAGTGACTGTTTGTTAGGGAATATGTCAATTCATTTGTCAAAGGCCTTCAGTCCCATTTTTTATTTCAGTAAGTTTTCTCCGTGTACTTGTGTAGATTATGCGTCGCTCGTCTCTCGAAGTCTGAAGAAAGATAATCGGTATTATGGCATAACACTTTATGAAAGCGAAATCTCCGCTGGAGGCGATCCATCTTAACCAATCAACACGGTATTTACACGTAATAAATTATTGGATTCAGTTATCATTAAATGTTACAATCTTTATGCTTAGTTTGTGTGTTTAAATCCTTGAAATATTTCTTTTAGATAAGAGAAGGTTTTTAGGAAAAAAATTTAACATTAAACTCAAAATAAACTCGATAGGTATGTCGTTTTGGACGTTTTATCCAATGAATAAATAAAATACCTAGTTAGTTTCTTAGTTCGGTGTTCAGTTACATCGCATACATCGTCTCATACATATTCTTAGTTCGGTGTTCAGTTACATCGCAAACAACGTCTCATACATATTCTTAGTTCGGTGTTCAGTTACATCGCATACATCGTCTCATACATATTCTTAGTTCGGTGTTCAGTTACATCGCATACATCGTCTCATACATATTTTTACTCAAGCAGATATGAATTTTATTAATTAAGTCACGCCTTTTCTTTCTCGGGCGTACCCGACTTCTTCCACTATTAACTTTCGCGTCGGATATTCTCCGTTTTTGTTATTTTTTACATTAACTTCACAAACGGAGAAAAAATAATATTGCTATTTTATTAAGAATGTTTTCAAATTATTGGTAAAGAATGTGTTTCTGAGTGCTTTATAACCGATATCAATTGATTATTTAAATAAGAGATAATATCCACAAATTATTATCATTTTATTTTGCGACGCGCAAAACAAGAAACGCGCGATTTCATAAGATAAGACATGTTTCAGTCAGGGCTGGATTTGGGAATTAATTTTTATTTTTTATTTCTGAATGATTACATGATGAACAGTCAAACAATTAAAAAGACAATTTAGTGTGTACCAAAAAACACAACAAAGGAAAAGCCTGTGTTTGGGTATTATAGTACTTATTATCACAAATCTATGGTAAGAACAAAAAATAAAATTAGGGTGTACGTTTTTTCGATGATAAATAATATAAAATTAAGTTATTATAGTATAAAGTTACGATCGTGCAAATAATGTACAATATACATATCAACGTATGTGGAAAAATAATAAGTAAGGTCACGATCGTGCAAATAATGTGTAATATGCATATCAACGTAGGTGGGAAAATAATAAGTAAAGTCACGATCGTGCGAATAATGTATTATATGCATATCAAAGTAGGTGGGAAAATAATAAGTAAAGTCACGATCGTGCAAATAATAAGCAATATGCTAATCAACGTAGATGGGAAAATAATAAGTAAGGTCACGATCATGCAAATAATATGCAATATGCTAATCAACGTAGATGGGAAAATAATAAGTAAAGTCACGATCGTGCGAATAATGTATTATATGCATATCAAAGTAGGTGGGAAAATAATAAGTAAAGTCACGATCGTGCAAATAATAAGCAATATGCTAATCAACGTAGATGGGAAAATAATAAGTAAGGTCACGATCATGCAAATAATATGCAATATGCTAATCAACGTAGATGGGAAAATAATAAGTAAAGTCACGATCGTGCGAATAATGTATTATATGCATATCAAAGTAGGTGGGAAAATAATAAGTAAGGTCACGATCGTGCAAATAAGATGCAATATGCTAATCAACGTAGATGGGAAAATAATAAGTAAGGTCACGATCATGCAAATAATATGCAATATGCTAATCAACGTACATGGGAAAATAAAAGGTAAAGTCACGATCGTGCAAATAGTGTTTAGTATACTTATCAACGTAGGTGGTATAATGAGTAAGGGCACGATAGTGCGAATAATATGTTAAAAGCAAAACATAGATGAAATGAATAATGACAAACAACATAAAACAATGACAAACACACAAATGAACATAGGTGGTAATATAGATTTTTTTTAAAGTTAATACCGCACAATAGAAATATTTGTGAATACCGCTCTATTCCCAACTGTCAGGAGCCAATGGGACTGTGGCGCCGTTGATCTGTTATCTGATCCCCAAACACGGCGAAAGCCATTTCAAGCAACGCTTTGGGGCATTATTGAAGATATATACCACTCACTGGCTATAGAACCATCGTAGCAACAGTATTATCAGATTATCTTCTAAACCTATCCATTACCCAACCAGTAAATCTATCGATGCTTTATTTGAGATTCAATTTAATTGAAAGGCCAACGCATGTTTTATATAATTATTCCGGGTTGCAAAAATAAGTCAGTAATGACTTTGTCAGGTGAAATGGGAAGCCGTAGACAGCAGTGTCCACCCTCTCCCTCCCTCCCCCAACTGTTACGCCGTAGCAGAAAGTTGTATGGCATCACGACAAGAGCATAATGTCACATCCACTAATTGTGCCTAGGGATGAACTAAATTATATTGGTATTATTATTTATTGAATATTGTTCAAATAAAGTTAGAAATTCTATATACTTCTTTAGACAAACTCGCAGCTTTATTAACTTGAATCAATTCAAAACAATTTACTAATCAATATGTCAATCTGTAATCAAGTACGGTAGTATAGCTTGGGGAGTAATAAACGCTGCGGCCATTGATCTAATCTTAGGACGAAATCTTTAGGAGAATATATGTTTAGTACATTTTAGCAACTTTACGCCAAAAATCATCAACTGTTTTTGACAATGTCCAAATTGCTGGTGATACCACATAGAACCCAAATATGTTATTTCTTACGCAAACAATCATCAGCTAAGACAGATCAAACATCAATTATTTTATTGAATTTTGTTTATAAGGATGTATTTCCAATGTACGATGCTGATTGTCTTATTTTAAATGTAATATTGTTTTGTTATGTCTGCGCCTGCTCTCAATACAGGATTTCCTATTGAGACAGACACAGCACATCACCAATACAATATATTGAATAAATAAAAATTTACAATAACAAAACATAAACCCTTACTACTTATGTGTTACTTATTGGGTTGCAAGATAGACAAAGTAAAATGCAGTTATTACTACATAGTTATAGTTAAAAGTGCCTTAATCCGGACTTAAGGCTTTCCTGACTACACTTATGCTGAACCGTTGCTTAGTAATCTGTTAAGTAAGATGGAACAACTCTAAATGAGAAACTATACACCGTGTTCGGAAACTCGTAGAACAAGTGGGAAATATCACACGTGCACAGATACTGTTAAAAATGTGACTGCTTGATCATTTCTCAATAAAATGTATCAATTCATAATATATCTGAACACGTGTTTACGCATGTGCCCTTTTCCGAATAAATAAAAGGGACGAGTTGCGAAGCTATATTATTTTGAAGAAAACGTGTTCCGACTTCCTCATAACATATTCGTGCTTTACGGACAGTTTGTTATGAAATTTGTCAAATCATTCGTTATATCGTATAGCCCTCCAGTCCCATTTTTAACAGGAAAACGAATAATCTGACCAGATTTTTAATAAATTAACAATAATATTTTCATATCTGTAAGTTTTCTCCGTGTGGAGTCCATTTAGTGGCAGGTTTAACTTTTTTATTTGAGTTTTCGTTTTAGAGTAAATCGAGTACAAAGTTGGAATTTTTTGGCCATTTACTTTGAGTTTCCGGACACCGTGTAGGTATCGTTTAAAAAAGATACACATGAATAAAACAGTGACAAACGGGTCAAACATATACTTTAGAAAGAGTTCAAGTTTAAGCATGTACAAGGTTCCGATGGGGTCCATGAGTAAGTCGGTGGAAATGACTTCACGGACAGAAAACGGTTTCTTTGGTATAGAAAAAAAATATGTAGAAAAAAAAGAAAGGCGGCAGAGATCACCGTTATAGAGTTTTAACTGCTTCAGGTGAGAGATTTTACAACACAACCCGAATTGGAAATGACACAGTCCCGCTGGTTCCAGGAAGTTAGTATTTTTACATTGTGAACATGAAAATTGAAACTTTCAAGTAATATATTATTAATTATATGGTTCAACACTGTTACTTTCGAAGACAATAATTCGCCCAGTATCTCTGCCTTACAGTATAATCAACTACTTTATATTTAAATACTTACTCAATTATGACTTTTGTTATCATTGAAAAATGTTAGAACATCAATTTAATCTAATTGGCGTTCTTGGAATCTTATCGCATTCATTGTACCTGCAGAAAATCTGCGATAAGGAATAATAAAGATCAGGAGGTAGCCCTGTCTCATAGTTCTGCGCAGTGGATACTTGGATTTAGCATTTCCCGTGGCTTTGGATTGAGTTAGCGAGGGTTGTCGGCACTTGTGGTTCAGCGCACTCCGGGTAACCTGACACTCGGGTCTACACAGACCACGGACTTGTCATCAGAGTTTAAAAAAACGCGGAAACATACTTTTTTGTAACGTTTTCGCGTGCTAGTATAACGAATATCAGTGAATTTTTGCGTTATTTATTAAAATTATATTGAAAATCAAGCAGCAACATTATTTTCATATAAATTACTTATTTTGTC
Source organism: Hesperophylax magnus (assembly GCA_026573805.1). NCBI lineage: Eukaryota > Metazoa > Arthropoda > Insecta > Trichoptera > Limnephilidae > Hesperophylax > Hesperophylax magnus. Next base: position 13,044,424 of record JAIUSX010000049.1, read on the forward strand.
GTTGAAGTTTCTTGTATTATTTTCATATAAATTACTTATTTTGTCGTTGAAGTTTCTTGTTTACATCGCGAGGAAAGTGTGAATGCAAATCCATCGAGAGATCGGGAGTTATATTACACTAACAAAAGTTTATTGACACTTTCCCATCTGCTTAACATTTCTATCGTTACAATTAAACTTGATAATTAATTGCTGACAAATGAACGGTGATTCGGAAAAAAGTGTCGAGAAAAGTGAGAGAGCAGCAACGGAGAAGGTGAGATTTCTTTTTCATTGTAACATATTTGACATATTGAAATGATGTATTGTCATTCGCGTCCAAAAGATTGGGAAAATTGATGATTTTTAGAGTATTGCACAGTGTGCGCTTCCTCATCCTTTAGTTAACGTTTCAGACAGTCTTGCTGTGTTCATCATCAGGACAGAATGCTGCTATGATACTCTATATTCTACACTGATTATGTTCACTGCAAGGCTGTCTGAAATGTTGCTGAAGGAGTATAATAATCTCTGAAATAATGTATCATATTTAAAATTAAAGAATATGAAATTAACTACTCTAGCCACTCATATGCATACATTAACTATACTGTTTAATTAAAACTGGTTACAGCGGCTTAAAATAACTTCTTCGCAAATATAGGAAATGTTTTAGCGAAACGTAAAACACTAACACAAACAAATCGATCAAACATCAATACACAAACGAAACAACAAATCTTATAATAAAAACAACTGCAGAATGAAGAAGAAATTGATAAAATAATTAACACTTTGAAAAACAACATTGCACCGGGATTAGATAAGATAACAACAGATTGCATTAAGAAAAAAAAAGAAATATTAAAACCTATAATACACTTAACCAACCTTAATATAATACAAAGCTACTTTGCTAATAAACAACACAAAAAAATGAGGGAAAAAATATATTTAACAAACAAAATTAAGATATGGATTAAAGAACCAAAAACGCTATATTACAAAATAAATGTAACTTTAATTTCACCGTTTATCCCACATCTTTAGGTTATTTAAATTTGGCACATTACGGCAAGCCAACGCTCAAAACGTTTTTGCAAACTTAATAACTCTGGTGGATAAAATCTGAAGCCTGACTGATTATGCTTATTAAACAATACTAATAACTGATCCTTTATCATTGATTTAGAGGACGGAATGTTGAATCGGTCCTAATAAAATTGTGCCATAGCAAACATAGCAAAACAATAATAATTACAGTAACAGACTGCTCCTATAATGTTCCAAAGTCAGCTATTATTTTTTCATAAAATTCGCCCATTCAGAGGCTACACAGATTAGGTAAAAATTATAAATTTTTCGAAGAAAATTTCTTCTGAAAGCTTATCACTTTGTGATGTCATTATTTATTAGAATAATACACAAATAACTTTGTTTACAACACTTTAATATATTTAACCTCTACATGTTTCATGAACAATGTTCACCTCATCAGGAGCAAGTATATACATACATATAACTTTGTTTACATCACTTTAATATATATAACCTCTTCATTCTTCATGTTTCATGAACAATGTTCACCTCATATGTATGTATATACTTGCTCCTGATGAGGTGAACATTGTTCATGAAACATGTAGAGGTTATATATATTAAAGTGATGTAAACAAAGTTATTTATGTATTATTCTAATAATAATTATAGTTCAATCGATGTTTACCGTCACCACTCAGTGACCAAACTAAAAATCAATTTGTTAGAATATTATTTTTTTCTTACAAATATACACTTTATCTTTGTATAAATTGTTCTATGTTCCATAAAACAATTAAATTAATGTTAAGATTTGTTCTGAATAATACCCAATCCGGCATTATAAAGGTTTGCTAAATACTAACATGCTTAAGGCGATGCACTACGTCGTGTAATATTTTGAATCGAGCCGCAATCAATAACACACCTTACGTAGATGGCGATAAGGCTTAAATTCCCGCTTCACACCATCCACCTGTTTTGATTTATGCAAGAAAAAAACATGGCCAAAAAGTGCCTTTTATTTTATTTTGTGGATGTTCAGGCACAAATATTTAAATTTTTTTCGATCATTTTATACATAACTTATTTTTCCACATTATACAATAAAACCATAACCGAAAATGGGTTCGTAAGTAGAAGATTTTGAACTTGAATTTTGAAGCAGTTTTCATAGGCCTATACATTATTTTTTCTGGGCTTATAAAAAGACTTATCTAAAAAATACTCGATTATTTCAAAGGCCAGGATGTATTCTACTCGCAGTATTTAATTAAAGCATCTGAAACATTTCTAGGCGACTAAATTTTCAAACCAAAAACACATGATTTTAAATTACTACGTAGTGCATCGCCTTAACAATAAACATTTCATATTTATTTTACCGACATCAACAATGTTAATAAACATTGTTCCGCTACTACTTTCATAGTACCTTAAATACGTATCTTGTACTATTATTATTATATATTATAAATTGAACAACTATTTTTTTAATGTACTCTCGACGATAGCTAATATTGTACCTGCATATATTGTCTGTACTCGGCCTATTATGCTATGTAATATGCACTCATTATTGTACTCCCGATCAGCTTACCTTAATCATTGTTTACATGTAAAAGCCTCCATGGCGTGAAAAAATAAATAAATAAATAAAATAAATAACATCTAGATTGTTTTTTTTTAATCAAGTTTATTCTCAGGACTAGAGAAAATAGCAAACTCATATCAAATTTCACATTTGGCAATATCACATCAATATCACATGCGATATTAAATTTCATGCAAGTGCCATTCGGTTTTTTACTTATCTGGATATCATTTCAATTAAAAAACATGGATCTGTTATTTTCCAGCGTTTTTTTTTTCAATGAATAACCGTGAATTCTCAACTTAAGTCGATGTTGTTTTTTTAAAACCATTTGTTTGTATGAGTCGTATAAAATAGTGATCAGTAGGGTTGGGAACAACGAGCTATAAAATAATGATCAGTGGGATTGGGAACAACGAGGTATAAAATAATGATCAGTGGGGTTGGGAACAACGAGGTATAAAATAATGATCGGTGGGTTTGGGAACAACGAGGTATAAAATAATGATCAGTGGGGTTGGGAACAACGAGGTATATTTAGCTTTGTTCTGGTTTTATGATTGTGTGAGGTGTTTGCCTTTTTCGTCATTGTTGAGATGTTGAACCAAAATATTTTTGGCATGGATTTTTGAGCATGGATCGAATTGAGACGATTATTTATTCAATATTGTATTATATGTATTTAAAAATAGCCATATTTCTTGATTTTGGTACAGTCAATATCTATCAATATCAATATCTAAATGACGTAAATTGATTAATTAGATTGGTGTTTTGTGATGTATTACATTTCCTAGGAGATAATAATATTACCGACATGAATAAAATAAAACAGTATTTATATATTTGTAAAAAGCATTTACTTTGTGGCTCGCCATAATTTATATTGTTAATACATACATTTATTTCAGACCACTTTAATTTTATTAGACACTACCGGTTTCAGAAGAAGTCTTTCTCCATCTAATATTCTCCTGATGAAGGAAGGGTTCTCCCGAAACCGGTAATGTCTAATAAAATCATAGTGGTCTAAAAGAAATTAACAATATTGATCTATTTAACTGTCTCTCGTGAGCCTAAAAAACAGTGGCAGACTTGAGATAAGAAATCAGAATAATTTTCTAATCAGGCAATTTCTCTACCAATTGAACTTCTGAACCACAAAATAACGTAACGGTGATTCAAAGAATGATTAGTGTAATGGTTTTAATTCAAAGTGAAAGGAAAGAGTTGGAAGTCACTAAATGTTAACATCTTCTACTAAATAATATAGATAAAGTTATTTCAAGCCACGCGAACGTTTCAATTATGAAAATCGTCATTTGTATAAGTACAATATGGGTAGGTTATTAACTACTAGTAATAATGATAGTATTAATTTGACCTTGAGTCGAGGATCTTACCGCTCCGCCACGGTGGTTGTCGAAAGGTAAAGCATTTGATTAAATGTGAGCCTCACCTGTTTTTAAATATTACCTACTAGCTCATGGTACCCGGCGTTGCTCGGGGTTGTGAATTATTTGGAGTAAAGTTTTGTGGTTGTGAATTCTAGGATAAACATCGACTTTTCTGTATCCTCTACAAATATAATATGCTAAATATAATAAATTATCTAAATTACAGTGAAAACCTTCTCAAAACCCGTTGCGTTGTTTAGAAGAACTAAGCGCACAAACAGACAGGTGCGGATAGCGATTTTATTTTATATTATTTAGAGATTGGAGATAATGCTTGCTACCGATGCGTTATCGATGTAAGTATCTACCTAAAGAAAATTTGTTACCTACAATCAATCATTATTTATTATGCAGCTACAAGTGTGCATAAATAAATTGAATTCCTTATCATTACATTCCAAAAGTCTGACGACATATGTTTGTGTATAAATAACATGTTATCAAAAAATTACTCTTTTAATTTTCACTGAAATTAGAATATTATTTCTAGAATCGCTTTTCAATTGTATTTGTATACCTGTAAACCGCGGCAAACTACTAGAATAATTCGCAGTGCAAACTAGAACGTTCGAGAATTGCAGTATGAGCATGACACCTGAAACCTACTAGAATAACGACGAAGGCAATTTGGTGACAATCGTATCGTTCTTTCATGCCTGTCTTCATTGGTGATTCGTTCACAGTCTAATATTTTTTTATCTGCCAGCAAAATTGACCATGGTAGAAGGTAAAGGCACATAAGAGACAATTAAAAAAATGTTAGTTTGTCTTCAATAATTTATTTTATGAAACAAATTTTAAATAATTGCCCAAGATCATCTTAAAAAAATTTTACAGATATCCAAAAACAATTGTTTTTACGTAATTAATTAATGAAATAATCTAGAACGAAACTTTAAATAGTTGTTCTTCGAATTAGTTTAACACCCGCCATTGGTCCCCTCTTACCCCGCAAATGCCCAAAGATTCTGGGTGTGGATCTACGTTTATCAATTATTAGATATATAATAATAGAATTTAAAATAATTATTTTCCCATCATCAGTAGGTACTCAAGTACCTACGAGTACTTATAGAAGTAGACACACCTACCTACATAATCCGATTAAATTTAGACTCGCGTTTAGATATGTTTACATTTTGTAATGTCCACATTAATATACTATATGTTTTTCACTTATAAAGTTAACTGTAAAAAAGTAGGATGTACCTTTAAGCTAAACCCTTAACTTCGCTCACTTATTTTTAGATTTAAAGTACCTACTTAGATACCTTATTAGGTATGTTACGTTGTTGTGTTTATGTTGAAATTTTCTTAGACTTCTCAGGAACGACTTATGTATATATATTTCAAGCATAAATATCTACAATAACTTATGGCTTCTCAAATTCCCTTCATAGTTAGCAAATAAATATAGGTTCTTACCAGTTATTACGGATCACATTTCACTTAAGTTCGAAGTGTAGGTTTATTATTTTATCAAAAGGAAGGTAGGTATTTACCCTATTTACGTGAACAAATAATATACACTCGCAATCTTTCACCATATATTTAGTATTTGCCGAGGTGCCTTGTTCAGGATTTTTTTTAATGAAAGGCCATCGTTTTATTTAGCGGATCGCATTGATAGGCAATAAAAGAAACAGGAGTTTTTTTAGTACTTCCCTATAGTGCTACAAAATAAAAGTTATTTATTTCTCTCAACTTTGTACATGGATGCATGGTTTCTAAGTTTTTAAATAATACAAACACATGATAAATCATCTATAAGTAAATCTTTGTAGTCGTCGGGAAACGTTTACACTTCTGCTGATCTTCTGTTTTCCTCTAGTGCATCTTGGCTGCTGTCTGCTGTCTGTTAAGACTAAGTACTGCCAGATGCATGCCAGGAACCGCTGTTTCTTTATATAAATTCTTAATCAAAAAGCCTACCTACTTAAGACATTTTACATGGTTTTTATAACCTTTAGAAAAAGTATTTATAATTTAAAAAATATGGTTTTTTACCCCTGAAATATTGTTTTTTCATTTTTGAGATATGGCATTACTGCTGAGGCCGATGTTTTTGCCTTCGTACGATCCAGCTACCTAAGCGTAAGAATCCTAATATTCCTGCATCCGCAGGATTATTAAAGAGACGCTTTCTTCCATTCTTGCTGCGTTTCCTTTTCAACGGAGCAGGTTTAAATCTTGTACGTGTTGTAAAAAAAGTAATAAAGAGAGTAAAACATCACATTAAACACTCTTCTTGTTAATTCCAGGTGATCGATCGCTACCAGCATGACCTGAAGCGCAGCGCGGGCGCTAGCAGCAGTGGCGTGCACTCGGGCAGTTCCAGCCCCGATGGCGGGGGCTCGGGCCCTGGACGCCGTCGCAGCCGCACGCGCCCCCGCGGCCGTGACAGCTCGCCGGAACAGTCCAGTCTGGAACCGGCCTCGCACGATGACTACGCGCACTCTGATTCAAGCGGTCGGGCCACTGACGGGACTGCTGTGGTGAGTGGCTTGATAGCTGGGGGTCTAACATGAACCTCAAAACCTTTTTAGGTCCATAGGTTAGAAGGCGATGAGTGTTCAGAAATACGTCATCTATGGGGAACTTGCGTGGAGGGTATTTTTAAGGAGAGGGAGTTCTGGGAAGGAAAAGGGTATGAGGGGTGGGTAGGAATCTAGGGATCAGCGAAACCAGGAGTGTCTTAAATATATACCCCTCCCACTGCGGTGCAAAGCGATGGGACGAGAGACCAATTGGAGAGGTCAAAGGATCTCCCCAAACCAGTCTCTCCAGGTGGTGGGCCGGCGCATCCTGAACACACCTCCCGCGATGAACCCGGGCACTCCTGCTAAATCACTAAACGTAACGAACCACTTGAGGAAACCTATTGCAGAGGTGTTGGCTATCCAATAAGCGGTTCCCGGGGCAGCGGTACCCAAACCCGCCTCCCAAATTGCCTTGCTGTGACGATTGCTTGTGAAAACTGTTATTTAATTTCCTTTGAGTTATTCCTCATTGTTTAAGATGTTTTTGGATCAGATTTTGGAGAAGTAAATTTTTAATCTACGATCGTCATTGATGTATTTAGTCTATGACGATCGTAGATTTTTGATCTACATATATATTAAGAGAGTAACTAAAACATTTTGTTGATAAACAATAAGATGATAACAATAATTAATTGAAAAATATCAACACCCACCTACGCATGGTGGTACAGGTAATAAATAAGTCACGACAAATTATTTTTTTTACTTTTTGGAGCTTAATGTTCATTATAGGTATTATTAATTATTCATTTTTTTGTTGTTGCGCATATCGCACAAGAGTTCCAACTGTTCGGAGCCAATGGGACTATGTCATCCCCAATCTTGTGAAGAAGGGGAGGATAAAGGAAAGAAGAATGCTGGGAAATATCTATTCACTTCTGGATAATAAACACGGCTAAAGCCATTTAAAGCAACGTTTCATGTGGGAATTCTTTCTTCAAGGCGATTCTGAGAGTATGCTTACTTATATTATTGTCTTAGACAGCCAATTTAATGATACATTCCTTAGATATTTGGATTTTTTTGTTTTTTTAATTCCTTTATTTTTCCCAATTTTTACATTAGGGGCCGTTCAAGTATTATGTAAGCACTATAGGGGGCAGGGGGGTCTTTGCTTTGCTTATTTTTGATGACATGGGGGGTGGGGGGGTCGAGTTTTTTACACATTGGCAACCCACACATTGTCTAAATTTGAAAACCGAATACATATTCGGGGATTCCCACAAATAATTAATACGTTTAGGTACTCGCTTAAAAAACAAATGCATATAGGTACCATTTTTTACGTAAGAATGGGAGGGGGGGAAGAGCTTTGCTTACTTTTGGTGACAAGGGGGAAGAGGGGGTAAATAATTGTAATAAATCTGCTTACGTAATACTTGAACGGCCCCTTAATTACATACAATATTATATAAATCAATACGATTAATGGGAACCCACTAAGGCGCAGCCTGTGCGTGGGTCATATATTTAAGTTATTATATTATTGTACCTAGAAATAAACAAACTGTGGGCATATAAAACAAAAACAAGATTACATTTTGTCTAAGCGGTTTGTATAAAAAGTGTTTACAATAGTGTATAGTGAAGTTATAAGTGTTTAGTGTAATTTATGGTGAATATTTTATGAAAAACATAAATTGATACAAATTAAATAAAAATCGTTTCAACTGCTGTATCGAAAAGCCATAATTTTAGCTCTTTTAAATATTGAGGAAGTTTAGTAATCACTTGAATATTTTTCGGTAAAAGATTGAAAGTACGAGGTCCAATGAAACTGCAGTGTGTTTGCATTTGTTTTGTGTTCGTTTGGGGAGTATAAAATACATTATTATTTCTAATGTTGATTCCTACAGTAAGTTATCGATTCAATAACTGAAGATACAAATAAAAAAAATGTTCAGGGCGTATCTATAGTGTGCCCGAATTTAAGTAAATTTTACCTTATCTCTGATGTAATATGCTGATTTTCATTTTCTTCAAATTTCAAATGAAGAAAATACAGGATATCATTGCTGAAGAAGATAATACTAGTAAATCTAAACGAAAAATGAAACAAAAAAAGACATACAAATAGACCATTGGGACTTATTTACTAAACGTAATATTTCAAATTCAGAATTACAATATCATCTTGTAACTAATATTTTTGACAAATGAACGAGTGGTTTGAAGCCTGTCCCGGTAAGACAAGAGAACCTGGGTTAGATTCCTAGTTGTGACCGTTATAATTCTATTTTTCTGTGTCAAGTTCTGTTTCATGTTTAGTTTAGATTTATTAATATATATTTTTTGTATTATTTATTTTATAAAATACAGTATAATTATTTAAATTTACATAGTAAGAAATATTTCAAATAAAAATTAACATGTTTACCTTTACAAGATTCTAAAACTCGTGTGTAAGGGGAAAAAATAAAAATAAAAACTTAACTTACCTACATATATAAATAGAATAAAAAAAATCATAAAAACATATAAAGTGAAGAGTTTTTAGTTAAAATAATAATTATTGCTTATAAAATAATTATTACCCTTTGTGCTATGCATAAAAAATCTTGTCTTAAACATTAGTTTACCAAAAAAATAATAATTAATATTTGACAAGTTCTAGTATTTTCACCAAAAAATGTAGACAATTTGTCTCGACGCCATCTAGTGAGAGAGTTAGCACTTACAATGCCTTTCTCATATAAAATAAAGTTGGTTGTTTCAGGTGAAAAAAATGTAACAAGCAGTAATTGTTGAATGAAACACTAGTATATATTGAATTATTTCGCGGATAAGAGATAAGCCGCCATTGCTCAGTGGTCAGAGCTGTCGACCGGAAATCGAAAGGACACGGGTTCAAGTCCCGTTGGCGTCATGTATCTTTTATCAGGAGATTTTTCAATGTGGATGAGTGTTTCAGGCTAATAATTATTGCTTATAAAATAATATAGTGAGATGTCATCGTCATTCTAATTCGCTAAATTATTTAAGGTAGTGAAGTTTATTTTATTTTTAAATTTATTATAGTCCGGTTCTAATCTCATCTCTGTCGTTAGTTGATTATACCACACCACTCCAGTGTACGTGTAATAGTGTTGTGCAAAACAGTATTATCTTCTTCTGCAATTATACATTACATTAATAGGTATAACTTTAAAAAAATGTTAAATAAATTTGTATTTTAATTTGGCTCATTTTAATTATTTCCAGAAAGAAGTTCGTTCTTTACATAACAGTGACTCGAGCACTGATGACGAAGGACATTACACCGCTTCTTACAGCAACCCGGTAGATGGCGCCTTGTCCAATATCAACTTCCAGAATAAAGCCCGAGTTACTTTCCCGGAATATGGCGGAGACGTTGTTGAGAAAAATGGTAAACAAATATTTATTATATTGTTTGTACAACAAATACTACATGCCTGCACATATGTTAACGGTAACCGGACAAATTATAACAGTTATAAATCAGAGCACTTTTGAAAGTGATGAAAAATATAATAAATGGGAGTGGTTACGTTAGGTTATATTTTTTTAACCACTTCCAATGACTTTTCAAGCACTTTTCGAAAGTATTCTGATTTGTCATGGAACCATTTTTTACGTACCTACCCTAATCTTTATTTTGATGAAACAACTTAACTTAATAACGCTATCAGATAGGCGGATCATCTCTGACCTTGTACTTTTAAATAAAATTATTAATAATTCCATTGACAACCCTGAAATTCTCGCCAAAATAAAATTTTACGTACCGACTAGAAATACGAGGCAAAGTGCTACATTTTTCTGTGACAATTTTAAAACCAACTATGAAGTTCATACACCTATAAATAGACTACATCATTTTGGCAATAAATTTGGGAATATTGTAGACATGTTTAAAGATTCCGTATTAGTTATAAAACGAAATCTTTTTAATCATTTTACTGGGATGTATGAATTCACAACTCCGTAGTGAATACACTTTTGTTTTTATATGTATATGTTCCTTAATACATATTTAGCTTTCCGTAATCCACACTATTAATTTGAATTTACCTTAATTTAATCAAAAATCATAATTTATTGTAAACTATGTAACACAACTGTATTACTTGTAAACTACTTTTGTAAAAACCCATTAGGGCGTAAATAAATAAATAAAGGAGTCAATTTTTTTTTCTTCTTACAGTCATCTTTTCGTATATTAGGCGCTGTGCAATTTTTTGCTTGTCTTTAGAACCACTTTCCTGTATTTTTTCACTTCTTTGATACAGAGTCAGCAAAAACGTACTGAGATAAGGTGAGCTGCGGCGACATGAATTTGCACCGCTTTTTCTATGTGTAGTTTCCTCGTTAAAAAACAATTTTCCGCTCCCAATGTCATTATTTACATAAGTTAAGTAATTATTTAACCAGCAAAATAAAAGTTCCTTGAATTTTTATATTTTATTTTGTATTAATGATTTTATTTTATTAAATTATTTATTTTATATTAATGATTAAAAACGAAAAAACTTTTCACAAAATGTTAAAACGAATTTTTATATTTTTATTACAGGTATAAGTCTCGACAGTCAAGAGTATGATGAAGGACCAAATCACAATGATTCAAACGAAGGTTTGAATCAAAATAGTGACATATACGCCAACAACAACTCTTGGGAAGAAAACTGGCTGTTCCAGAAGAAGAGAATGAATACTGGCCAGTCAGTCCCAGTCCCTATGCTCATCCCCAACTCCAATACAGAATGCAGAGCTCTTATAGGGGACCGAGATGCAGAAGACACCACTGACCTATCAGAAGCGGGTTCTGAAACAGACGACACCCCAACAGACATCAAGCAAATGCTCGTCAACTCAAAAACAATTATAGGAGGAAAAAATCCCGAATTGGTTTTGACACTAATCGACCAAGATATTATTGAAAAAAATACCGAAGAGGAAACAACTATTGAAGACGAAAAAAGCCCAGATATAACAGTCATTGAAAAGAAGATCCTTCCTACAAAGATTGATGAAGATGTTGGAAAAGATGAAAATGATAACCAGCAAATTTGGGATGTCCAGTTGATTTCGTTGACCCAAGATCCGATTGAAACCTTTGCAAAAGTGAAGAAAAGTAAGATCAAGGATGACATGAGATTATTCTTGAAGAGTTTGGAGTCAGATGGAGAAGGTGATGCGGTCGATGGCGGAAGTGGTTACGTATCACGTCGCGAATTTGATTTTGTCAGCACACCTTCCACAGAGGAGTCGGATGTTTTCAATAAAGAAAATGTCACTGAGGCAACAAACCTCGATGTGGTCGACAAAAAAGGTTGGAAATACAAATATTAATTTATTTCAAGCACTTGATTTCAATTTTGGAAGTGGGTACGTGTACCGCCACCCCGAGAACCATTCATAGGATAACTAACACCTCTGCAGGTCACTTGGTGTGAAGTGGTTGGCTACATTTGGTGACTATTCAGGGGTGCCCGGTTTCATGGTGTGAGGTTTGTTCAGGTGCTGGTGGCGAATGCATCCGCCTTCCCAACGCCTTGCACCGCAGTGGGAGGGATAGATTTATATGTCACTCTTGGCACTGACCCGCAGATTCTACCCACTCCTCATACTTTTGTTTCTTTCCCAGAACTTCCTCTCCTTCTTTTACCTAAAAAGGGCCCCTCACACAGCATTCCCAAATATGACGTAGGCCCCGAGGGAAATTATTTTCCTTGGGACCTTCAATTTGGAGTTAATGTTATGAATACATATACATATATAATTTATATTTTAAAACAATAAATCCACATTGATTATTATCATGGACGGTTTAATACCTTATTAGAACTTTCAGTGGGTCCTAATTTAATAATAATTGAATACATCAAATGAATAATTTTAAGATTAAGGAAATGTCCTTGACCTTAAAATTATTTGCGACTTTTCCATTGACTGCGATTCCAGGAGGCAGATTTCCGTTCTTTATCCTCAGCTAAGGAATATACCTACCCCCCTCGAACAAATGAGATAATAAACTCAAGTTTATGCCAAAGCTAAAATGAGGGGGATAGGTATATTCCTTACCTAAGGATAAAGAATGGGAAGCCATCCACAGTTCCCTCGGATGACAATGAAAAAGTCAATGAATAAATAAAATAACGTTATTCTCTATTCAATGGAAGAAGTTGTTAATTTCAAGGTTAAGAAAAATTCCATATCCTATCCCTATCCATTTTATATCCGTGGAACTGGAATCGCCCCTCACAAAAAATATATTTATAAAAGAACTTTATTTTTAGAAGAAGAAAATCTCGACTCCCTGAACGGCCACCAACAGGAAAGTGAATACATCGAAACAATAGCCAAGCCCGTTCAAAGGCACATGGACAGTTTGAAAAGACAACACTACAAACCCGCTGAGAGTGACAACGAAGAGGAGCCACCACCACCCCTCCCTACATCCAAGTACACATATACTTTTATTCCACTATCCTCATAATATTTACGTAGCTTACTATTTTTATTATGGATTTACTATTATTTTTCGATGAAGACATTAAAAAGATAAAACAAAGGAGAAAATTTTTTGATTGGGTTGCCAGAATGTTTCACAGTCTTAAATTCTATTGAATAAAGAGAACATTATTATTGGCTGCTTGTTGCTTCATATTTAGAATGTTCATGCTTATATTCTATGATCTGTGGTTCATCCTAAGAGTCCGGAGAGGGTTGTCAAACTTGGGAAATCCGGGCTGAATCTGGACAAATGGCAAGCTTATTAAAAATATGTATTGATAAATTACCTTGTTTCAGACTGCCTGATCCAACATTGATTAAAACAGAGGAAGAAATTATCACAATAGTGACAACTCCGGGTAAATATATGCACATCTATATTAAAATATCTGTTAAAATAACCTAACCACACACTTAATTAAGACTTCATTTGCACATTTCCATAGATCTACCTGCACAAATTGAGATTGTCTACGAAATTGTAGACAAAGACGTTGACCAAAATGATGACATTGTAAACACAGACATTGACCAAAATGATGAAATTACTAACAAAAGCTTTGATAGAAAAGAAGATATTACTAACAAGGACATTGATAAAAATTGTGATATTTTTAACAAAACTGTTGTCAAAAATGATGAAATTACAAACAAACTCGTTAGTGAAAATGATGAAATTATTAGCAAAGTCATTGACCAAAATGATATAATTGTTGACAAAAAAAATGACGAAGTTGCAAACAAATGCGTTGACAAAAATGATGAGATTATGAGCAAAGACGTTGACAATATTTATAAAACTACAAACAAAGACACTATCCAAAATGACGTAATTGTCAACAAAGACGATGACCAAAACTATGAAACTGTGAACAAAGACACTGACCAAAATGATGAGATTTTAAACAAAGTTGACAAAATTTATAAAATTGTCAACAAAGACATTGACGAAAATGATGAAATTGAATTCACTGTGAACGGGAAACCGTACATAAGTGACTCGGAAGTAAAACATGACAAAGACGAATCCCAAAATAACAATAACCCTGACTACGCTGAAAAAGACACACCACCTGGTAAATAAATTAAATTTTACAAAAATATTTACACTTTCTAGGTGCTTTAGAAAATCCATATTTTAAAAAAATATATATCTTCGTATTAGAACAAACAAAACTGTTTCATAAAACATTGCACGACAAATACTAAATCATAAAGAGTTTAAACCCCACAGCCGGCACCGGCTTGTGAATTCTTGTGTTTCAAACAAGATTTAGTCTTGATGTTCTGCTTCCGCTAAAAATACGTTGAGCAAATTATATATTACTAGCAGGCGTGTACCCGCTGTTGCTGGGGGTAATCCTTAGGAGATAGACATATACCATCAAGGATTTTTATGTAGGCCTTTTAAGATATAAGATTCTGAAGTACATTATTTTGAAGTATATCTCATGATGTTTAACCAGCGTTAGCAATGTAAGTGCCCTAAAATATTCTTTTTTACGAAATTACTAAACTTCGACTTTTCTCTAATTTTTATAATTATAATATGCATGTATTATATGTATAGTATATAAACCTTCCGGAAGAAATTCTCTAAATGATAGTGAAAACCCTATGAAAATCCGTTGCGTAGTTTAGAAACAATTAAGCGCACAAACAGACAGACGCGGATAGCAACTTTATTTTATATATAAGATGTATCACTTGTGTCTCTTTAGTCTATTGCTTTTCTTTATATTGAGTGAGCGTTTGTACAATTTTGTATGTAGATATTGTGTTTCCCTCGACTGAGTACATTTTTGTAATTTTACGTACCTATTTGTGTATTAACTAAGTTTTTATAATTGGATTGTTCTCACGCTAGTGACCCAGTATGAATAAATAGATCATTACGCTTAAACAAAAATTATGGTTAGAGAAAAATTGCAGCCAAAAAAAAATTTTTTTAAATGCTTACTGTAAACGGTGAGTTCTGGCATCATTGATAAGATGTCCTTATTGACGCCGCTGTCGCATTTATGATCCATCAGCGGCTATCCCCATATGCAAATGTTACGTGTGCTCCATGAAGTGTTAAATGGTGCCGATGGGAAGCTTGTGAAAAAGCCGGTGTTGTACAGGTTAAATGTATTCCAGGTTCAATAGCAGATAGGGAACACAAGAAATGGCTGAACGCCGTGCCAATGGAAAACAATCCCTATTCCCCAGAAGCTATAGAAAGGCGACTGAGCAAGCAAAGCAATAGTTCCCTCTACGACATGGTTTCGAAAACTAACCTTGAGACTAAACAGCCAGAAAAGAAGACCGTTGGTGTGCCATTGCAGGTGGCCTTAAGTGAAGGTGGTTCGGATAATGTCGTAAGGTAAACCTACACGTACTTAGATTAAATAGATTCTATAATTATATATTACTTTCTGCCCAAGAGTAAGTTAAAATAGTGCTGGGAATCCACACACTGCAAAAAGCAGTCAATATCGACAACTCCAAGCAGTGAAAATTCTTCCATATCACTGTGTGCAGATTTATTTTAATTCTTAACTACTTTCAGTCCACTCTAAATAACTTCTTCTTTTCAGGTACGGTCGGGACTATTACATCAATGCATCAAAGAAAGCTACTGGAGCCCGCAAGCGTCTTTTGGACATGAAATTCGACTCAATGCCAGATGAACCATCCAACGCTGACACGAGACCCAAGGCAATGACCCGGTCAACTTCAGAAGCCGCAACTCCAGTAAGTTTCAACAAATTGTTGAATGATCTGGAAGGTTCTGCTTTACATGAAAATATTAGAAGGGTTTGCATGAGGTCTAAAAATGCTAGCCACGGCTTTGCGGTCAACCCCCTGTTCGAAAATACAGACACAAACGAGAGCCCCCCCTCAATAGACACCAGAAGAAGTGAAACGGAGCGCAACAACGAAACCCTAACTGACCACCATTCTTATTTAAATATTGCTTCAAACAAAGCAGATGACAGCGATTCCATTAAATTAAATATTCCTAAAGAACCTGAAGTTTTAGAGACCAATTTTCATACACTTGGTAGTTTGCGTTCACTAGAGAACAGGAGCTTACGGAAACATAAAAGCAGTCAAAGTCAAAGGGCTAAATTAGAAACCATATTTGGAGGGAGTTTGCGCCTCAGAAATAGCAGCAATTTTTATATGCCAAATTAGAAGTAGAGACAAATAATATTATTATTTAAAATGTGGGTTATAACAGCACAAATTATTTATATTTGTACATTTTTATGTTAGTTCCTAATGAGGTAAAAATCTTTTTTATTATTTGATGTGGCACATATTTTTCTAGTTTAAATGTATATAAAATTGTTTGGCCCAGTACCAAATTAGTTTAGAAACACAATACATACTTTCTAATTCTTATATGATAATATTAATGACTGCGTGTTATTGTAACCGCTGCCATCCAAACACGCTGCAATAAATGCTTCATTTTATTTAATGCCATATTATTATTGTGTGATTTGTTATTATAAAATGTCCCCAAATGCTTATATGTATTCATATTTTAAGAGATAAGAAGAAGAAAAATACACAATATAATGGTGATTAGCTATGAAAAAAAATAACAACATAATTATATTAACTGTAAGTGTACCCAGTTATGCACGTATTAAAATTGTGTTGACAATACAATACTTTGTGTCTTATCTTTTATTTCTATAATATAGTAAATACACTATTATAAGTACTGCTTTTTAACTTGTTTACTTTTTAACCTGTTTTGGGTTATCAGTATAACGATACCCATTTTGGGGTAAAACTGTTTAAATCAATGGAATGAACGAAATGCAAATATAGAAATGCTGACATATTTATTATCTTCAACAATATATAAATATTAGTTGTTGTAGCATGAAGTATTTTGTATATACCCACAACAGAGAAAACATTTAATTTTTATGAAATGACACACAACAAAACTTTTGTCCGTTGAAGAAATATCTCCGAGTTTTCTGATGAATTATTAATGCACGTTTTTTATATTTTTTGATTGCACTGAGCTGTCCGCATGTTTTGTTCTGTCCTTTTGTGAAATGTCAGTTTTAAGCAACTTGGGGGTGAGTCCTTTTACATTTTTACGTCACTAACCCAACAAGCACCAACTAAAAAAATGCTCACTAATCACAACAACATATTGCTAGCCTAATTCATGAAATACTACTAGTTTTATCAATCTGTCTTACTTTTATTATGCAACCGGATTTTATAAATTAATCTTTTAATAATTTATTGCAGTCATGGATCTATAACAAGGAAAATCAAATAAGTGAAGACTCAACAGTTCCAAAAGGAAGTCCAAAAATTATTATCAAAGAAGTTGTCGAGTCTCCTCTTGAATTATACGCAGCCACACCTGTGATAGTGGAAGACGTTGATACACAATTTGACGACTTGTACGAGAAATCATTCAAATATGAAAATGATACCCACGAGTTCTTCACGTTGCCGGTCGAATTAAATGCTGACAGCACCCGAAAACTATTGGAGCTTACCAATGGAGTTGTAGTCAATAACGATATCCTCGATCAAAGCGACAGCATCAGCAGTCAAGATGATTCCCCGAGGGTATACAACATCAAATCTGGCAAGATTGTATCATCGACAAAAGATAAACTTCACAATGAAAGTGAGGATGAAAATGTTTATACTCCAAACGCAAAAATGAACGGAAATTCCCACGATAAAGATGTCCGTTTGATGCCAGGTTTGACTAGCAATTCCAAGTCCTGGAAGTCAATGGGAGATGTGTACATGCCGGTACAGGGATATACGGATAGAGAAGACGATGACTCTGCCAGAATACCAGAGTCTAAAATAGAAGAAGATATTGATTTACCGTCGGTTAAAGATTTGAGGAAGAAATTTTTCATAAATAAAACAGAGAATCCACCAATTTATAAGGTACATATTATGTGTATTACACATTAGATGGTATCAGAAAATTTAATGTTGGCCTGAATTTTGCTGGAACTTTTCCTGAACATAACAAATGGTCCATTATTAGAAACAATATTACCTACTTACTAACAACTGGTGACCAGATATTCTTCATTTAAAAAATAAATTGTAAAAATCAAAGTAGCATAAGTTTTAAACAAAATTTTCCGTCAATCCAAGAAAATTATTTCGAAATTACCCAATTTAGTAGAATTTTTCAAAATATTTTTTATAACACCACATTTTGTGAAACATTTACAAAAACCAGTATTAAATAAAATATTATTATTTTTTTATAATTTCAGCCAAAGAGAAAGATAAGCAAGGATCTACTGGACAACAAGATCATGACCAAGTCGTTTTCCAACAGTCAGACCAATCTCAAACAACCGCAGCACATGCACAGCATCACCGCACGGAGTGTCTCCAAGGAGTTTCGCGAGGAGTTGAAGCTGTCCATGCCGGAACCCCCCATCATCCATCCCGGAGGAGCCAAGAACCTCCCCAACGGAAGTGAAGACCCTGCCAAGGAAGGAAAGTCAGATACCCAACCAGAAAGCCCAGTCCCGGAACCCGGATCCCTAAGAAATAAACTGGCATTCTTCGAGCAATTGAACAAACATTGAAATCACAAATATTTCAATAACGCTGCAATAATTTATAGTATTACCTGTAGATATAAATAATTTATACCATACATTATTGTTTACCAATAGATATGACATTGTTTATAAGTATATAGTTAGGGCTTTGCTGCGGAGTGCAATGCACCAGCATAACTTATATATTTTATAACTGAACAGACGGGTTTTGTAGTCATGAACTTTATTTACAGAGTAATTGATACATTGTACAAATCAATTCTCTAAATTCTGACACAACACATACATTTATAAATATATACACATATGTATATTAATTTTATGAGATGATTCTAAGTGAAGAATTTTCACGCACTGATTATTTTAACAATCATTCACTTGAGTATTTCATATATTATGAAAATTAAGAGCCATATGAACAAATAACACAGCATGCGCACAAATATCACTGATAAAATTGATAAATTCAAAGCTTATGTAAAACAAATATCAATGGAATCAAATATAACACCCATTGTATATATGTCAATTATATAACAAGCAATTGGTAACTTTATTCAATATTATATTATTTGGTGCCATTTAAGAATATTATGCTTTTTAGGGCCGTGAATTATTTTCTACAATAATTAATTACGATGTGTTTCTTTTTGTATGTAAATAAATATTACCAAAAAACCAAAGTAAAGCAATAATTATAATTTGTATAATATAAAAGGAAAAAATGATAATGTAAAAGAGCATGGTGTTTATTGCCAATGGGTCAAAATGATAATATATCAATTATGAATATAATATAGTAATTTGGAAAAATAATTCAAAATAAAAATTTCATGTGTTGTTATTTTTTTAGTATTTTATTAATAAAATAATGTTACTAAAAAATAATGCATTATTAATTTGTTTCTCGGTGGTATGGCTTCAATTATTCATTGGAAATAATTGTTATAACACAAGGTCCAAAGCTTTGGGAAATCAGTAGAACTGACTGAGGACTTTGTGGAAGGGAATATGCTCTAGTTCAGCTGCATGCTCACGACGATACAGCCACAGGAAGTAGTCGATCATGACTGCGTTGACATCGCTGGTCTTCATCTTTGGATCATACAATTCTCCAATCATATGCTTTACTTCAATGTTAACCAGCTCTACTGCCTGGATAGACCCGCCGCGTATCTCAACCTCTTCTCTGTCGCCGTTCTTCAGTATGACATCTGGAAATAATAGATTGTTTAACACAAACAAAGATTTTATCAAACACCTGCTCTGAGATCAAACACTCTCAAAGAGATTACTCAACAGAGCGCAAGAGTAGTTCGCAAACTCGCTGTTCTTTGCATTGCGTCATCTCCGCTACATTCAACGGTGTCAGGTGAACAATCACCATGGGGGGAGTTAAGATGCGAAGGGCGCACAGCTTGATATAAAAGGTATCAATTGCAAGACATTTCCCAACAATATTTTCCCAGTAATATTTCACATAATAAAAACTAGGTCCTCAGCAAATAAAACACTGAACATTCCGATAACACACACCACACACGGACAAAGACACTTTCAATACTACGCAACCAAACTTTTTAACAGTATGCCCATTACTTTGAAACAATTATTGACTACAAACACATCTACAAACTTTCTCAAAAAACATATCGTAGCCTGGATAAAAAATCAAGATATTCACTTCATTCAAAAGATTATAATTCCAAACCAAACATAACGAAAATATAGTAAGTAAAATTAAATATTATGCACGTTCTTCAAGAATTATCCAAAAATACATACACTCACATATAAATGTGTGTTTTCATGCTTCAATATATGTCTGTGAAAAAAAATAATATTAATAATAACTTTCTACCACAACACATAAATACCTGTCACCCTTAATCACAAACACGTTAACACCTCAGCACAGGTTCTCCTAGTGAGGTGTTCACGTAACATACAATATCACCCACACACAGTTTTACCTATATCAACCTATGTTCTTTATTTTTTATACATTTTTTCTGTACTTTTTTTCTCTGTACTACAATATAAACCACTGTAATCATTTGTAAAATGTGTATTGAAGAATAGAGATAAATAAATAAATAAAAGCAGTCATCAAATTATGAGAAGATACAAAAAATTGGCAGTCACTAGATAAATAATTTCCGTCACACAAACATCATATAAAATATCATGTTATCTTATCTTTTCAAAACACTGGCTAAGTGATAAGTTTATTTATAGTAAATTTAATTATTTTAAAGACTAGCCATTCATCTCTACAAATAATAAAGATTTTGTTTTTGAAACATCAAAAAAAATCAAGATCAGATAGGGCAACGGGTTGATTGCAATTTTAAAAAACCTAGACCTTGTTCTGAGATATGAGGGGTCAAAGATTCTAAAGACAATTTCTCACAATCATCTATTTACCAATTTATGATTTTCAAGTTGAATCCTGTGTAAAATATTTAAATAGGATGTGTACTTACCATTTTAGAACACACCTAAACAAGGAGAATTATATCCAACCAGCTAGGACATAATAATTCATTGCATAAGGTTCTAAACAACATTTCCCTAGTGCCATTTCAGGATAGGGCCACATCCTATTTAAATATTTTCCTTTAAAATATGTTAAACCAAAATACTTTACACAGGATTTGAACCTCAAAATCAGAAATTGTTAAATAGATTATGAGAATTAGTCCTTGCAAACTTTAAGAACCCTATCCAACCAAAGTCATGAACTACACTGTGCCTAGTAACAACCATCAACTATGAGATACAAACAAAACGGCGATTGCAAAAGATTCAATCTGATGTTAGAACCTTGTAAAATAAATGAAAGCTTTGAAAGCTTTATGTTAGAACTTCGTCATACAAATATCTACGGAAATACAACACAGATGGCTCTGAAAATTATTTTAGTTATAGAAATGAGCAAAAGAAATGGTTTTGCATTCAAAATTCATTTTTGAAAAAAATGTCAGTTGGAACCTTTTCCAACCAAGGTGAATAGGTACATATAAATAATTGCAGGAATAATTATATAGGAAGAGTAAGCTAATATTGTTACCTACATAAACTGAGAGCATTTTACTTTCTCAAGGTAGACATAAATCCTGAAAGAGAAAGAGACCAAAAAATATTTCACAATGAGGTGAAGATATTATAAACAAAACTTCAGTTCAGAGTACAGAGAATTTACTGACTATGTAAGTATCTACTTTGACAAATAAATGTTTTACCTTCTTTGAGCTTCTTCATCAATTCAGGAGAATATTCCAATGCCCCAAAGTGCACTAACACCTGTGGCACCCGGTAATCAGCAAACATGGCCAGCTCCTCGATGTCAGTGAACTCCCCCCAGCTCTGTCCTTTGAAGCAGTTCCACAGGTCGGCCACCAGGATCTGCGCCCTCTTATAGAAGGCCACCCTCTTCTGGTCATACTGGGCTTCATCGCGAAAGCAGGGGAAGTTCTCAACGACAATCTTCACCAGAGTCAGGCCGGACGCGTCAGCATCTGCGACGCAGGTCTTGAAGGTGCCACCGAAGCGGTCGATGAGTCCAGTGCCGACCTCGTGCATGCACTTGACGCGCAGCTCCAGGAGAGGGATGGGTGTCACTCCATCATCCGAGCGGCAGATGTGAGCCATTTGCGCTTCCGTTATCTTGCTGTAGACTTGCGGATTTGCTATGTCCATCCCCTCCTAACAAATTATAAATTACAATTTTTTTTAAATAATGAAAATTAATTATTAACTTTTCACCGTATTCCTGATGTACATACAAATAGAGGACTGTGCTTGGCACTTTTCGTGACTTTGTATGGAATTTCAAAAAACCACCAGAATAACAACAAAAGTTAGGTACTTACATTAAATTTAATGATTAGTATGGAAAGCCTCACCTTATATTCACTGATTAGTGTGTAATTAATATGAAATCTCACATAGACTTTACATTTCATTTTATGATAATGATAAGTGTAGAAAGCCTTACGTTAAATTTAATGATTAGTATGAAAAGACTACATACATTAAATTTAATGGTCAGTATTAAAAAAAACTTAATGATTAGTGTGGAAAACTCTACATTAAATTTAATTTTTAGTACGAAAAGCTTTACATAAAATTTACCGATTAGTATGGAAAGCTTTATATTAAACTTAATCATTAGTATGAAAAGCCTTACATTGAATTTAATGATTAGTATAAAAAGCCTGCCCAACATAAATACTCAACGTGAGCAGTAATAACCAAAATAAACTGGTTACTCCCAGATTGAATACATCTTTTGGATAGAGAAATATTAAATTCTATGCTACGAAATTATACAATGCTCTACCAAATCAAACAAAAAAAATAACGCAAATGAAAATATTAAAAACAAAAGTAAAAACATGGCTAAGAAAACAAAGTGAAAATCAACTTCCAAACATTATGAAGACGATGTAAAGACAACTCAAAACTAAATACAAAAGTTTAAAAAACTACAGGCTGCCTCTGAACAGGAAACCATAGTGAGGACTGTGAAAAAAATTGAATTAATCCTTATATTATACTTTATATCTACATCATATACAAACTTTGCCATTGAAACTTCATAATAAAAAAAGATTAATATGAAAAGACCTGAATTGATGGTTAGAAGGAAAATCTTACATCGAAATTAATGATTAGTCTGGAAAGCTTTACACTGAATAATGATTAGTGTAAAAAAACCTTACATTGAATTTGATAATTAGTGTGGAAAGCCTTACATTAAATTAAATGAATAGTATAAAAGTCTATAATTTAATTTAAATATTATTTTCTAAAGCCTTTCATTAAATTTAAATTAGTATAATTTATTAGTCTCTCATTAAATTAAAATAGTAGTTCGAAAAGCTTCACATAAAATTTACGTGGAAATCCTTACGTTAAAAGCACGACGGAGGGCAGCGACTATCCCCATGTATCCGGTCTGACCATTAACAGTCCACTTGTCTGCGTTCCCGGAGGTCCAAAAGCAGAAGTTGAGGGTGTCCAGCAGAAAGATCCAGTCCACAGTGCGAGCCTCCTTGCCTGTCGGGTGGTAACCATCATCTCCATAGCCACCTATCTTGATCTTACCTGCCATATAGTTTTTGAAAACCTGGAAAATAAATTAAAAGGGTTGAATTCAACCGCTGAACAGATAATTCAAACAAATGTGATCAAAGAGAATATAGGGAGATATGGCATGGAAGCGTGCCGAAAATCGCCGAGCTATGTCGAAACTGCATTATCGAAGCGGCAGAGCCAACGAAAGTTATTTGTTTGGTGTGTGTGTGTAAAGGCAGGGCATGGCTCTGTACTAATAATGGTTCATGGGTAATCTCCCTTTAAAAAAAAATAATCCCAACGAGTGCGATCTTTAGAGATAATCAGAAAACTGATCTCACCAAGTTACAAAATAATATAAGAGCTTTCGACTTCTAGAACCCAGACAGGCCAATGAAATTGGTCATAATCTGCCCGGACTCTAAATCTAATGTACCTTTCTCTTGTTTTTAACGCCAAGTGTGCAAAATTTCAGAAATCTCGGAATAAAACTGTAGATTTGTATAAAAATCAAATCCATGACGCTGCGCGGTCGCCTGCCCACCACAGAAACTCTCCTCAGATTACTCCTCCAATATTTTGTACTAAAAAAAGAAATTATTATGCATTTAGAAAATTAATATATATTTACATTTATGTTTTTTTAAATACTGTTTAATCATAATTCAAAAACATGTATTTAAAACAAAATTCAAAGGGAGGAAAGCGCAAACACATGTATTAGATGCAAATACCTATATTAATATGTACATAAATAAAAAATAAAATCGCAAGACAGAGAGACAACTGGCAAATATTCAATTTCCAATGAGCCACTTGCACTCCTTTTTTATTGGCACGGAAAAAAATGTGTGAATAGATTTTTCTTCTGCGAATATGCTGCAAAAATGTACAAACAAGCAAACAAGTGGTTGTTCTTTAAATAATATATTATTAAATTCTTGTTTTTAGCTACACGGAAATTACATTTGTTATGCTCATAAAACAATATTTTCCAGCACTTATTTGTTTTGTTAAACCACCTACTATATATGTATAATATATCCAACTTTCCTACTATTTTTTTAGAAAACGTTTAAAGGTATCGGACAATAACAGTTGGACGGTCGAGCCTTTTGACGCGGTGCTTTATATTAGGCTTTTGAAATTTGACGCACAAAATATTAAAACTAACAAATAATTTTACAGTAGTTCAAACCTGAAATTTAAAAAACAATAGATGTGGACCACCTCTGCTTTTTGCGGGGTTATATGACAACCTAAACATCAATAAAGATCACTTTTCGCAATCACAAAAACTGAGTAGGATTTACAAAAAAGGTTTAAAAGATTTTTGAATGCCATATAAAGTCCACCTGAAACAAACATAATGAGAACGGCTCATTGAGTTTTAACTGATTATTTAAAAATAATGTTAAAAAACCATAGAAAGTGTTATCATTTTAATAATTTTAATGTTTCGACAGAGCAGCGTTTCTCAAATGGTGTCACGAACCAGCACTGGAAAAAATATTAAATCTCTTTTAAATAATTTGTATTTATGTTTGCGAACATGTGATGCGAATGTTTCTTTATTACAATATATATAAACTACATTAGATGAATCCGCTTAATTTCACCTATATATATTACAGGAGAAGCATATAAAGGGTGGAGCAAACGTAATCACCCTACTGGAAAACGCTATAACTTTTGCAAATGGCGCCAAATATCAATTCGGTTTTGACATTTGTGAAGTAAACAAATGCAGAATATAAATCGACAAGACATGAATCGGTTAACGCGGAATAACAGGCAGTACCAAAGTTCATCATTAAAAAAAAATACAGCAAAAGAACATCGGGTGATGTTCTTTTGCTGTAATTGCCCCACCTGTATAAAAACCAAACTATGCGGGAGAAGTTAACTAAAACCTTCTGGCTCTCTAGGAGGTTTTACCCTAACTGTCCAATACCTTATGATTTTTTTTAAATATTTATAGTTTAAGATCACCAGAGATCGAGTTGTCATCTACACTTTTGGCTCCAAATAACCTCAGGAATCGCTCGCTAGGTAAGTCAGGTATTTACTAGCGGCGGCTCGTGACTTTTGGGTGTACTAAACAACTAACATTTTTTTTAAATATGGCATTATTGACATTATTGTAGCCAAAAACGTTTTTTTCTCGAATTCCGATTTTTGTCTGAATATTTTCAGGAATGCAGCGCAGGGCTAACTGAAATTTCTAAAAAATATTGATAGAAATAACCAAATTATCGAATTTAAAAAAAAAAATTGGAACAAACAACATCAATAATGTCGACTTTTTCAAGCTTAGCACTTATCTAGCCTAGCCTCTAGCCTCGCTAGACACCCCGCATTACAAAAACCCAATATATTTTTTTAAACCCGCTAAATATATTAACTAAACGCCAAATCGGGTTAAGAAGTAAAAAAAGTAATTTTTTAATGTAAGTACCTGTACATATCTGCTTTGATCTAGCGAAGCTATATACAAATCACATTTATTAAAATGTATGTTTTATATTTATCTGACTTCATACTCAACACAAGAATGCATCATCTCTATGCATTGAAGAGCAAAAAGAAAAGGGAGATTCACGCGGTTTATCCATTTGCCTACCCTGTCTGAACAATGTAATCTATCTTCCTGATAGTTTAAGGAGATTCACGCGGTTTATCCATTTGCCTACTCTGTCTGAACAATGTAATCTATCTTCCTGATAGTTAAAGGTAATTCACGCGGTTTATCCATTTGCCTACCCTGTCTGAACAATGTAATCTATCTTCCTGATAGTTAAAGGTAATTCACGCGGTTTATCCATTTGCCTACCCTGTCTGAACAATGTAATCTATCTTCCTGATAGTTAAAGGTAATTCACGCGGTTTATCGATCTACCTACCCTGTCTGCACAATGTAATCTATATTCCTAATAATTAATAAAAGCGCCGTTTTCGTCAAAAATCACCTCAAGGGCGCTGTACAAATATATTTCTTAAGTAATTAATACTAGAACTACTGACTTAAAACTAGTGACTTACATCTAAGACTTATATCTAGTGACTTACTACTAGGCCTATAACTACTGTCTTACGACTAAGGCCAATAACTACTGTCTTACGACTAAGGCCAATAACTACTATCCTAATGACATATATATTTACATATGTAGAAACTTACAATTAACATTAACAATCTAATTTTACTATCGCCAAAAGAAGAAGGAAGTTCTATAATATTAGGGTGTTTTGAAGGAGATTCACGCGGTTTACCGATCTGCCTACCCTGTCTGAAGAATGTAATCTATCTTCCTAATAATTAGGAAATTCACGCGGTTTATCGATATGCCTACCCTGTCTGAACAATGTAATCTATCTTCTTGATAGTTAAAGGTAATTCACGCGGTTTATCGATCTACCTACCCTGTCTGAACAATGTAATCTATCTTCCTAATAATTAAAAATCATATACTGTGTTTTGTCATTATTTTGTCATGGTAGGTCATCTAAACTACAATATTACGGCATACAATAAAGCGTGCATCCATAAAAATAAGGTTTCAAATAATAAATGACCTTGTGACCTTACTTCATCCTGTTGAACATCCCAGTGCTCCAGATTATTCCATAAAATCAATACAACTATTGCGCAACTATCCAACAATCGCACACGGGCATAGAGGATGCAGAGTGGGGGAGCAATCCTTATGACCTACATTATAATTAATTACATAACTTCCCCTTTCACTTACAAATTGGCGAAACAAAAACATTACAAAATTATTATTTTTAACACGCCGCAGTTTCCCGCATGTTTCGACAGTCGGGAAAACATTTCGCAATCTGAACATTATCACAAATGCAAAACGCAGTCATTTTGAAAAACAACGTAGTTACTAAAAAGTTTCCGAAAGGGCGGAAAACCACAAAAACTATAGAAGACTAATATTTCTAAGAGCCTCGTCCCACAAGTCAGTAAAGTATCGATAAAAACCGAGTGCGGTATACCGAGAGCCCACCGATACATATATTTGTATTGGGGCCAGCAATCCTTGCAAACGGGTCGGGGGGCGACAGGGAGCGATGCGATTGGATGCGATCAATGCGATGTACTTCCCGTATACAGCTAGCGGTACGAGGTTTCAGTGGGCGCACGATATTTACTGCGACACTGCCGACACCACATAACGAACTTCTAATTACCATTTTTAATTATTTCAAAATATTCTAAAAACTTGATTATTTAAGCACATTAATAATAACACAATCTCGTCGTCACTGACTCGATTCACAATAGTTTGTTATTGTTTACATATTTACGCGCCATTCGGCCGCCTCCTCAATCCTTCATCAAATTACAATTTATATTAATAATAAAATTACTCGTTACAATGGTACCCTTATAGTAGTATACCTGTGAGTCAATTTGACGATGATAATACAATGACACTCAAGAGTAAAGGCGGTAAATGCGAAAACAGAAATCTGCAATACAGACAGTTTTCTAAGCAGAGATCATGCAACATTTATCGCGCCTGTACACCAGTCGGTTTTTGTCAATACACAACCGACCTGTGGGACGAGGCTCGAACATAAAAATTCAATAAATACAATAATAGGCACTCACAAAGCGCCACTCCGGTAGGGGTGTATAAGTTCAGCCGGAATGAGTTCTTGAACCCGAGTCCTTTGCGGGAAGCGGATCCCAATCCTACTCCTTTTTCAAATCGACCACTCCCAAAGAACTCGGACCCAAATGCCTCTTCATATTTACCCAGCGCAGCGCTCAGAATTATCGCTTCCCGGCACCCGCGTCCCCCCGCATCCTCTCGATTCTGTTTACGGACTTTACGGTGAGTTTATTATTCAATAATATTGGAGTTATATGCCATTATGATTTTTTTAGGGCGGTATGAGTTCATCAGTATGAGTTCATCAGTATGAGTTAATTAGTTAAATAATAATATCGACTGACACGGACTTAGAATTCAACACTAGCAATAAATTATTTGAGTGATTGTAAAAAAAAACTAACGTTCGGTGTTAGTTAATATTTGATTCATTTACACTTTCTTCTAACTTTCTAACTCTTGGGAATATAATGCATGTAGCAAAGTTTTATATTGCTATCCGGACCCGCAATAGCACCTGCACCCGGGTGCGGGTCTTGGTGCGGGTCCTGGTTCGGATCCGGAACCGAATTCTGAGCCGGAACCTTGCGTCCCGGAACCCGCCACTGCACCCTTTGCCCAGTTCGTACCCAAGAACTCGGAACTCACTCCTAGATCATGAGTTCTTTTAAAAGAAAACACTTTTCAGAAGCCTCCGGCAATACGTACAACGTACAACCTACTCATCTCTACACTCCAGGCCGCCGAGCAGAAAAGTAAAGTCCGAAAGTAACGTAACGGTTTACAGCATGAGTCCATTGTGAGACTTTTATGCGCGGCGGCCTAGAGCGGCGCGTGGTACCGCCGCTCCGAAGTATACTTGTGGCAGAGCCTATTGTTTGTTACATTATTCCGACATTTACTTTAGGCCCGGATATCAATCAGTCACTATCCTCGCTATGAGAGATATTTACTTATGTCAAGTTGGTGGGGAGCCTCGTTGGTGGAGCCTCGTTGGTGGAGCCTCCCTGGTAGGGAGCCCTGGCAAGTGATACCATTACAAAAAATACTGATACACGGGGCCATAGTGAAGTTTCAAGTTTTAGTTGCATAAAAATAAATTTTAAAAACTTATTGTGTTGCATAACAACCATTGACCTACAATCCAATAATAATATAATATTTTATACCAAATACTAACTCATAACATACTGCCAAAATAATCTTTAGCCTTCCTTTGTGGACCAAATTCACCAAATACTAATGCACATCATACCTACACATAAATGAAATTTATGAAAAAAAATATATACAATACTATACGATCTAACTACCTACATTTGAAACATTTCTTAAATGCGCTTACTGATTTCATTTCATTTTAATCCTACATTTAAAATAAATTGTGGTTCTCATTTCGCTGGCTCGAGATATTTTTTTATACGAACAGCTAAATAACATTGCATTTAATATTACAAAATAAACAGCATGAATGTCTTAATCAAAAAAGAAAATGCAATCATACCTCGTCTGCTAATTTCTTTACGCCTTCTGTTTTGATGGACACAGATTTGGCAGTTTTCATAACAAACTCTCCCGCCTCTTTGGGAAAAATGACCGGTTCCGTTCCGCCGAACATTGTGTTTGTAGCTGCGAGGCGAATCTCGAATGATTTTAGAGTACTCTGACTAACGAAACCGGCGCCGAAACGACGGTACACGGGGACTTGTTGACAACCGGCTTCGAGAAGAAATGAAGGCGAAGTAGAATCTAGCAAAAGTGCAAGATAATAATGTGCAACACTGTCAAATACGCACGCGCACGCAACACGTACTCTACACACGAACGCAAGCGCAGATCGCACAGGGAAATGTCAGTGTCATAAATATACCACTCTTTAGATCGATATCTTCGGGCTTTTTGTAGGTGGAGAATTTGTCACCAACTTAACCACAGATAAAACGGTCGTACGGTCCAGATAGGTCGTAACCATAAATAAGCCACTAACGTAGATAGAGAAATCTCAAGGCCATTTAAAAAAAGTGCGACCATAGACAATATAACTTCACTCAGCGAACATCGTTCATTTATTAGCCCAAAATAATAATATTTTAAAAATAAAAATATCGGAATGCCGAAAAATGAAAAACTCACAGCCACGCACATTTTAAAATATTTTTTTATTTTCAAAAAGACAATGGATAGTAACACAAAACAGGATCAGTACCACCAATGTATTGAGCATTGATTTATCATTGAAGTAGAAGATAGTACTAATAAATCTGAACGAAACATGACACAAAAAATTAAAAGTAACGGTCTCAACTGGGAATCGAACCCAGGATTTATGTCTTACTGTGAAAACTTAATAGGATTTAATTTGATCCTGCACAAAAATACAAGAATATGAATACAAAATACATTTTAAAGAAGGTGTTGAAAGTTATTCATTGTGAAGGAGGGGCGGCCCTATGCAGTACATCAAGTACGGGGGCTCCATTGAAGCCAGAGTAAAGCTGGCCTCTCAGAAGCTGGGCGTACTGTACAGGGCCCGCAGATACTTTAATAGTACACAACTGCTGACCCTGTACAAATCGCAAGTGCGCCCTACTCTCGAATTTAGTAGCCATCTCTGGTCTGGAGCCCCTAAATACCTGAAAAAAACCCTTGACTCTGTGCAAAAACGGGCGGTCCGTTTGATAGATTCCCCAATCTTAACAAGCGGACTGCAATCTTTAGAGCACAGGCGTCAGGTAGGTATGCTGTCCTTGTTCTATCGGTATTACAATGGAAGATGCTCTGAGGAACTAGCGTCATTGATCCCTTCGGCACCGGTGCATAGTCGGGATACACGCCAAACGCGCGCCCAACATTTGTACACGGTTGACATTTGTCACATGAGAACGGGTCGCTTCTACGATTCGTTCTTAAGTTCAACAGCTCGGCTGTGGAACGAACTGCCGGCCTCTGTGTTTCCTCCCTCCTACAACATGGGACTCTTCAAGACCCATGTTCACTCCTTCCTCTCCACAAAAAGACCCTCCACACAGCATCCCCAAAGATGACATAGGCCCTGAGGGAAATTATTTTCTTCAGGGCCTCCTGTGTGGAGTTAATATAAAAAAAAAATGCAGGCACAATTGGAGCAGTCTGCTCCGAGCGCTGAATTTCCAAGGCTGATAGTACCTAAACTAACACACCACCCTAAAGATTATTTTTCATAAAAACCGCGCTACGCAAACATACAAACGTAATTGATTACAGTGATCACCTATCTACTACATAGGGCCTAGGCATCTATTGGTTTTGACAAGGAGCGCTAAAAAAATTCTTTCGCCACGCGCCTTTTGGCTCAGGGCTGGCCCTGATTAGACGAACAACAATAGTAACGCCTTTTGACTTTTACATGGTATAATTTAAATCATAAACCATAGACATAAAACATAATATAAGTAATACAAATCGCGTAAGTAATAAAAGCTTGAAAAGAAAAATAGCTTGAAAAACAACAAAGGATATTATAAAATAGAAGTTAAGAATATGCATTTAATATTACTATTTTGATACAATTCGTGGTGGAATTCCATTATTAAGATATATTGAAACAAACTTAAAACTTTTTTCCTCTTGTGAAAAATGAATCTAGAGAGAATATGATTTAAATTTGAAAGAGAATCTTCTAAGCTGCTAACTGTGTAGCGAGTTTTTATAGCTATACGTTTGTTTAAAGAATTATAATTGTTTCCTTTGACATTTTGCAGCTGCCGCCCGGTCCCTAAAATCTCCAAGTGCGTCTTCTGTTTTCTGGTAGAAAAGGCTGCCGTCGGACCAATATAGCTCAAAATGCCCTTCCTCTTACCTAGAAAAAGATAAAATTTAAGACCAATGATTACACTATTCTAGTATTGTACACATAGTTATTAAATTTCATAGATAAAATTAATTAAAAATATTTTAAGAAAAGGAGAAATTTATATTTCGCCACTAGTTACTGTTTGTGATGGATTCATTGTCGAACTTTTGAACCTTCTTATATGGTCAAAAATCGTGTTTTTGGAGTTTTTTGCAGAATTTGTAGGGACCGAAAACAAAACTTCTAAAGCGAGTTTCACTGTAATATAAATTAAATGTAAACCTTTAGAATATTCCTTCAAATGAGGATTCCACACTGTTGAAGCGTATTGTAGGTGACTTGCAACATCTTATATTATTTAAAGAATAACAAATTTAAATGTTAAATATTATTGCCACAACACTAGAAGTTATTTAAAATTTCCCGCAATGGTTTGATATAATTTCCACGGCTTTATCGCCAGCAAACATCATGAAAAATGCTGGTTAAATCTGAATAAGGTATGTCACATAAATATTTTGTGACAAGTGTAGTTCTTGCTTAATTGGGTTTATTTTGTATATGGTGTTTTTTTTTAGCTTTGGCAATATTTTTAAGGAAGGAAGGACAGTTTGGTTTTTGGTCACTTCCTCCCCGGATCAGTTTTTGGGCAGCTGCTCGCGGATCTTGTCACTCGCCATTTAAGGTGTTTTAATCTGAGTTAATCATGTGAATAGAAGTCATGCTTTTCTTTTAAAAAGGGCGCGGGGTGGTTTACCTTTCACGAATAGTTCGTGTTGATTATTATTTTAGTGGTGATTATGGAATCCTGCTTTGTATCCAGTGTTGGCCGGTGGTCATATTTGTAGTACTCGTGTTTCGGTTGTGAAACCGCAAATGGATTGGTCCTAGCTGTGGCTAGAAGTTGATGGCTGAGTGTCCCCGCGTCGCGAAGGAACGGATTGCTGTTCCCGAAGTCCGTAAGACGAGTCTGGTTGGTTGCCACGTGCTGCAGACTTGATGATCCTGCAGGCGCACGTTGAAGTAGTTGCGTCCTCCCGTTTCCACTAAGAGAAGGATGTCCTGGCTCCTTAAGACAAGTCTGGTTGCTTGCCACGTGCTGCGGACTTGTGGCTCCTACAGGCGCGCGTTAACAAGTGACAAAAGACAAGTTTTCGTTCGCCACCCGTTGTTATTCCTTCGTTTCTCGACCACGTAAAGTTAGTTTAGTTTGGTTCAGGAGTCCATCTGGTATGTGCCTACTTTTATTCCTATTGTTACATGGTTATTATTTGTACTCCTTTGTTGTAACTTTTGATGGTTTCAATATAATTTCTATTAAGTATTTACTCTTATTATTTCTGATTTTCCTCCTTACTTGACAGAGAATTAACCCCACAATCATGAGATTGAGATCTTTGCTCTACCGTTTTTGTAAACATTGGAATGTTCCTACTTTACATCCACACCGTTACAGGTACTTACATGATTCAATTCCGGAGAGGTTTAAATAACTTTGTTTGATGCAATCATGGCCTTGTTTAGCAATTTTAGTATCCTAATACGTAGTTTATGATCCCGTCAGAATACGGATAGGTCTAAAAAGGAAAAGAAATTACATTATTAGCCAATAAACTACATTCAGGAATCAGGAAAATTGTAACAAAGAACAAAAGGTTAGCACCTGTATTCAACAACGGGAGCGGGTCAGTTTTTTAATTGGTAGAGATAGATTGGTATATTTTCCGATTCCTAGAAGATTAAGCGTTGGCAACGCATTCTTTTTTAATCCCAGTAGTACCGTATTTTTGCTTTTAATCGCGAAATGACACCCACAAACAAACGCACTTCTTGCTATCACCGGATCATCGATCGGTCGAATATAATATCTGTCTGAGCAGCCTTTAACACAACACTGCATTAATTTATCACCTTAAAGAATTCTAGCACGCAACATTATTTTTAGATGGGTAAAAGAAATTTTCAAAATATTTACGTTTACGACGTATGATCCGAAAACCTTAACCATCGAAATGGCGTCATGGAAATGTTCTCTCTTTCATAGTCTCTCTTTCTCTTACACAAGTCGCTATGGTAGAGAGCGAGAGATTGTTGGGAAGTGAGTTAGCTAAGAGCTTCACAGACGCACTGATAGAGGGCAGTGCAAAGAGCTTGCTTGGAAATCCGCAAGATGGCAGCTAGTAGTCAGCCGTCGCTAGGGCCAGTTACGATCAGGGGCATTTCACTCAGCTTTGGCCTTGAAACTCATTTAAAACCTCCACGCCTTATTATTCTTATAGAAAAGAAAAGTGTGGCTAAAAGCTCAGATCTCATTGGTTGGAGCAGAAGGATTAGTTTGATCTCTCGCTCTCTACCATAGTTGTACTGGACGGGAGTCCGCACAAGACTGTAGATTTGGGCGCCGGTTCCAAACCGTGTCTTCAACCGATGAGAATACTCCTTTACGGCCGATGATGATGATAGTTGACAATTTTATGATAAAAATCTGCCTTCCGCACCCAGTGCTTGGTAAATGTTGGGCACTGGGTGTGCTTTCGTCTCTGCTCGCTCCTGGCGTTGGCGGTTGTCCAGAGTAGGGCCGGCTGATCTTGAAGAGGTAACGCCAGAAGGTTTGGAGCAGAAGACTTGGCGAGGTGAGGCAGATGGTGGGCAGGAGTCACTTGTAGATAAATAAAACGCTTGGTTTCGGTGGTAAAGATGAACTAATTTTTATTTTTTATGTGGCTGCTTATATGCAATAAGCATGACTCACACCCGACATTGGGCTGTGAGTCAAAATGTGGTGGGGGATTCTATCCGCGCCAGTAATGTGTTTATATGCCCCGGCAAAATGTCGCATATTCATTTTGCCGGTAGCATAGCCGAAGGTAGACGCTTAAATTTGCGAGTTTGAAAAGATTTTGAAGGCTTACATGAATAACAATTACATAGTTTAAATGCATAGTAGTTATAAGAATGTGTATCTTGACAACTAGATTTTTAGTTTGTCAAGATACGACAAAAAATAAGAAAAGTTTGTAAATAAAAGTGTAAAAATGATCTTGAAGCGATCAAATTTGTAAAATATCGATAAGTTATTATTTTTATATTTAAAATTGTTCAGTCACTTCCCTTTACGATGATGCTGGTTCCTTCACGTTCGTACTTATCACTGATAACACAAGCGGCAACTTGGGCTGGTTCCCAAGGGCGGAATTAGTTCAACCTGGGCCAAGGCTCCGAAGGGCGGAGTCGGCATGCAGTAACTCCTGAGACGGCAGCTTCCTGGGCGGAAGAGCCTTGGAAACCCATCCAAGGGGGAGGGCAGGAGGTTCTTTGGCGGGCGAGGAACCTCCTGCTCCTGAGGCGAGAGGGTGACTGTTTGCTCCTGAGGTGAGATGGGAACGGTTTTCTCCTGAGGCGAGATGTGAACTTTTTTCTCCTGAGGCTAGATGGGAACTGTTGAGAGCTGCAGCTTCCTGGGCGGACAAGCCTCGGAGACCACTCCAAGGGGGAGGGTAGGAAGTTCCTTGGCGGGCGGGGTACCTCCTGCTCCTGAGGCGCTATGGTAACTGTTGCTCCTGAGGTGAGATGTGAACTGTTTGCTCCTGAGGTGAGATGGGAACTGTTGAGAGGCGGGATGGGAACTGTTGGTTGCGGAATCAGTTGTCTTCAGCCGCGTGATCCGGCGACCGTAGCACGCCTGTGGTGGGGTGCTGGAACTATAGTGGATACGCTTTAAACCACTTCGGTACGTTGTTCGGGTCCATGGCGCTGGCATCGCCATTCTCACCGCTAGATTTATTATTATTTTAAAATTACATTTTTTAATACGACCTTCAAACAATTGCAATATAGCCTAGCCTTGGGCGAAGGTTTTTATTGCCCTTGGGTCGCTGGCTTAACGTTTTCCCATTTCAGATTTACGATTTGATGAGGGTCTAGAGCAAGGCTGCCCAACCTTTTTAGCATTTGGGCGAAATTGACGATTTTGAATCACTGGTGGGCCACTGAATACCTGACGGTTCCTATTTCCATAGGGGGGGGGTTGTTAGAGAATTTCTTTAAAACATAATTCCCCACAAATAAAATCTAAATAAGTGCTCCCCACAAAATATTTTAATTCCATGGGGGGGGGGTGGCTACAGGATTCCATTTCGACGAATATTATGTCGAAAACCGGTGTATTTTTGTTTCAAAAGTAAGTTCAACAGGTTAGATTTTTTCGTCGCTGATTCTCGTTCTGAGTAGCCTAAATAGCGATAAATCGCCGTCGTTGGCAACACTGGTGACCGCGCGCAAGCTGCATTGTTTGTTTTACCGCGGGCCTGCGACACTTTTTCAAATTGGCGGATTGGCGGGTTTTTTGAAAATGTTTCACGCGGGCCACTTATAATTCGTTCGCGGGCCTGGGGTTGGGCAGCCTTGGTCTAGAGCAAAATCTGCGGACTGGGTGTATTTCTAAGTTGACTTTCTATTTTTTATGGCGGTTGCCGGCCATTCTTCACACTAAATATTTAAGGTCTTAATGCAAACTGCCGCCTCCATCTGCGTGTAAAATTACAGAGACATATGCGGGCGCACGTGTTCAATTTGGTCGTTCTGTGAATTCAAGTCACGTAGATACCTAGGGACATATGAAACCAACCTACGTAAGTTCAAATTTAAAGTGAATTGACAGTTTTTAAGTTATTCCGCCGTTTAAGTTTTTTGTTAAGTGCTTCATACTTGGCATATGTCTTCCTCCACAACGTATAAATGTTATTTATTATATCGACCAACTTATTCATGTTATTGATTAGTGTTATCCTGTATTATCTTATTGTTTTGGTGAAATCAAAGATTTATAAACATATGTAACCATGAGTTCAAAATAGGCAGAAAAATGTCGGAATTCATCGTCGTATATCTCTGATTTAATATGAAGAACTTATTCTCTAAGATCTCCTTCCACGACGAGTGTGGAGAACTCGGAGAAATGTTTGTGGGAACACAACAGAGATCAAACTACAATTTTTTTGCTCTGAGCCAATTAGATCTGAGCTTTCAGCCACAACAGTTTTGTCTACAAGAAAACGGGTTGATGACATCGGGAGTCGCTATATGCACAGCGACTAATCGACAGGGGGCGTGGCCAACATTTCCGAGCATACCCGAAGTGAAGTGTTTCGGCGCTTTATTTGAAATTGGTTCTCCGTTCAGATTTTTTTTGTGACGTCACGGCCGAGCATTTCCGAATATTGCCGAGCAGCCAATAGCTAATTTTCATATTTCATTTCATACGATTCTTGCACCTTGATTTCATTTGGTTAGATTACATTACTATAGGGCCAATATCATAAAGTCGATTCCAAAGCCTTAATAAAGACTGTTTGGTATGGCAACCACATTCTAATTCCTGCAAATATAATTAACTTTTGGAGAATAAAAGACTTGTGGTAGGTCCTATGTTCAACTTTTGTACAGATTCGTATTAGGCCTATATATACTCAAAGTATCTAATCTTTTTACATTACAAAACAGTACACCTATGGGAAAGTAAAACTAGCATTATTTGGAGTCAATGTGAAAATTTGGATGCCATATAGCATGTTGAAGGATAAGTGAGCAATGAAGGAAGTTGGGCAATTCATTGATACATTTATTTATTGGACAATTTGTATAGCGCCGCTTTTGTGAGATATCACCTCAGGGGCGCTTTACAGTTGATGCAGGTATTACAAAAATATAAATATTACAAAAAAACTGAATTTAAGTTGATACATATAAGCTGCATATTTGATATTTGATATTATTTTATTAATGGAAAATAATACATTACACCACACAAAGGAAATATAAACATTGAGGGAAGAAACCCCTTTAAAAACTTGACAGATAAACCCTGAATTGAGCCGATCAGGTTCTGCCTCATCCGGAAATTTATGTTTAATAAATTGCTCCAACAATAGACACATCTCGTACTGAGGAAACTCCAGCTTCAACAAGCCTGAATTTCTTTTGAATCACAAACCATGTTACACAAACCTAGCGTAGCCGCTAAACTATTTGAAAACTGGGATGTTTTTCTTGCCTTGACGTGAGCAGGCGGTATAAAAGGGATACTTTCTTTTGAATCACAAACCATGTTACACAAACCTAGCGTAGCCGCTAAACTAATTGAAAACTGGGATGTTTATCTTGCCTTGACGCGAGCAGGCGGTATAAAAGGGACACTTTCTTTTGAATCACAAACCATGTTACACAAACCTAGCGTAGCCGCTAAACTAATTGAAAACTGGGATGTTTATCTTGCCTTGACGCGAGCAGGCGGTACAAAAGGGACACTTTCTTATGAATCACAAACCATGTTACACAAACCTAGCGTAGCCGCTAAACTAATTGAAAACTGGGATGTTTATCTTGCCTTGACGCGAGCAGGCGGTATAAAAGGGACACTTTCTTTTGAATCACAAACCATGTTACACAAACCTAGCGTAGCCGCTAAACTAATTGAAAACTGGGATGTTTTTCTTGCCTTGACGCGAGCAGGCGGTATAAAAGGGACACTTTCTTTTGAATCACAAACCATGTTACACAAACCTAGCGTAGCAGCTAAACTAATTGAAAACTGGGATGTTTTTCTTGCCTTGACGCGAGCAGGCGGTATAAAAGGGACACTTTCTTTTGAATCACAAACCATGTTACACAAACCTAGCGTAGCCGCTAAACTAATTGAAAACTGGGATGTTTATCTTGCCTTGACGCGAGCAGGCGGTATAAAAGGGACACTTTCTTTTGAATCACAAACCATGTTACACAAACCTAGCGTAGCCGCTAAACTAATTGAAAACTGGGATGTTTTTCTTGCCTTGACGCGAGCAGGCGGTACAAAAGGAATTTTGAATCACAAACCATGTTACACAAACCTAGCGTAGCCGCTAAACTAATTGAAAACTGGGATGTTTATCTTGCCTTGACGCGAGCAGGCGGTATAAAAGGGACACTTTCTTTTGAATCACAAACCATGTTACACAAACCTAGCGTAGCCGCTAAACTAATTGAAGACTGGGATGTTTTTCTTGCCTTGACGCGAGCAGGCGGTATAAAAGGGACACTTTCTTTTGAATCACAAACCATGTTACACAAACCTAGCGTAGCCGCTAAACTAATTGAAAACTGGGATGTTTTTCTTGCCTTGACGCGAGCAGGCGGTATAAAGGGGGCATTTTCTTTTTCATCATAAACCATGTTACACAAACTTAGCGTAGCCAATCAAAATCGCAGAAATAGTTAACTTAAATAAAATTTGAACGTAAAAAAATAAAATCCAGCTAATAAATTTCAATCACAACGCACAGAATGCATGCATATTAGGTAAATACTAATTTGACGGAATTTAACATTAAAAAAAAACTCGGAACAGCTCGGGTATGCTCGGATATGTTGGCCACGCCCCCTGTCGACTAGTCGCTGTGCATATAGCGGGTATAGGTTATAGGGGGTATTTCACTATGTCGGGCTAAATATCTGAATAGCTATCCGTTGGCTGGCTTTAAAGTTCAGAATAACTTCGTTATTCAACGGCGACCGTTTCACCATTGTTTCGAGCTGCCGGATAGATAACACTCGAAATAGTCTGGCAACATCGCAAAAT
This sequence comes from Hesperophylax magnus, assembly GCA_026573805.1. Classification (NCBI taxonomy): domain Eukaryota; kingdom Metazoa; phylum Arthropoda; class Insecta; order Trichoptera; family Limnephilidae; genus Hesperophylax; species Hesperophylax magnus. The sequence goes on from JAIUSX010000049.1 coordinate 13,084,242, forward strand.
GTTTGCTGTTTCTCCATCTACTGCCACGGCTGTCATGCGTCACAGTCCGCACACCGCGAAGTGTGCATTTTTTTGGTTATGTTATGTTGATTATCAGGTCATTTTAGATAGATTCGTGTCGAATTAATACATTGTTTCTTATTTTGAACACAATCAAATAATTCAGGATGGATCATACAAGCATTCAAATTCATTCTACAAAATTCGACTCACTTCTCAGCTGTTAAACTCGGAATGTTTTGACGCCATCTTTGATTCGAGGAATAGCGCCTAACGTGAAGTTCGAGCACTGATTAGTCAAATCTAACTTTAACCCGAGCGTTAGCGTTATTCAGATATAGTGAAAACGAAAAAATGACTAATCCGCGGATTAGTGCTTGGTCAGAACATAATCAGAGATAGTGAAAAACCCCCATAGTGAAATACCCCCTAACTTTGTTTAATTCAATTTTAGCTGCAATAACATCTCGAATTTGAAGCGAGAAATGTTGACATATCTCGATATCGCGCCAAACATGGCGAATCGTCCCAATTATGTATTTTATTAGGCGTAACATAAAACAAGCAAATTAATTAGCCCAATCAGTTCTGCAATACGGAATAATAGGATGGGGAGGAGCGTATAAAACCAACTTAACCCCACTTGAAATAGTACATAGAAGACTCTTCAAAATAATTCTAAAGATACAATTAGACTATTCAACTCAAAAATTATTCGATGAATTCAAAGTATTACCAATAAATAAAATTTATCAAAAAAACGCATTACTACAAATCCATAAAGACAAACTAACAATAAAGTCATTCAGCACCAGACCGAGAACCTTAGGACAAATAATAATCCCTAAACTTAATACTACAACAGCCCAACATCATTACACATACTCAGCAATAAAATGCTTTAACGAACTCCCTATAGAAATACAATCCGAGAGGAATTATGAAATTTTTAAACAAAAACTCAAAAAACATTTTACTATTATATAATTTCTAAGTATGTGTTACGATGTGCCAACCTATATTTCCATTATGTACAAAACAAATGCCATCTTACATTTTTCATTATGTATACAAAAAAATTTCATTATGTACAAAAAAAAAAAAAAATTGCCACGTATATTTTCATTATGTATAAAAAAAAGTAGTCCTTCATGCATCCAAATTGTAACAACTGATAAGTATGTATAGTACTGTCAATTTGATAGTGCTCCCTCCCTAAACACGAGAATTTCTCAATTAGGGAGGTAGTGTTACCACTAATATTATATAGTATATATTATGTATTATATGTATATTGGTTAATAAATAAAAATAAAAAAATTGACTGAAGAACACATTTTAAGGAAAGGGCTTTAATCGGACGCATGTCGGTGACAGTTGGCTTGGTTTTGTTGGCATATTGGTAGTTGGTACCACACTGACAAATCGTGGTGAATATGTCATGTTATTAAAAATCACTATTCTTAGTTACGATCGTTCTTAACATAACCGTTATTATTTTATACCCCTCCTCCTCCAACCCAGGCAATTGGAACTCTTGTGCGGTATTCGCACAAATTCCGTTTTTCAATTTTACCCTCGCTGAGGTCAAAGATGAATACTCAAATTTCCATCTCGTTTTGTCTTGTTGTCTATGGCGTTGGCGTTTTCTTTTGTTTTTGTAGTCCTTGGGAGCTGTCACATTCGCAATCGTTTGTTTATATTCATAAAAGAAAGGTATTATAATAATATTATTAATATTATTATTCATTATTACTCTATTTACGGTTTCGATGTTATTATGACCCGAACTCTAAATCATTAGACAATTCTTTGGATTTTCTGTTTGGAATAATCGATTTTTTTAGTGAATCATTAAAAAATACGCGATTTCGTCGTACATTGTTTCAAAAGTTTATTTTAGTTTTACTAACAATCCTATCTTCACAGTACAGGTAAAAACATTGCTTATCAAAATATTTATTGCTATCATTGTTCAAGGTACTTACGACAATTGGAGCAATCTATTGTGAAATTACACCATAGTAAATGATGAAATAATAACAAAAAAACTATAACTGCGTTTTAATTTGATCACAACTTATAAGAGCATTTCTTGGCTGTTCTATTGAATCGTAGTATTTTTTACAGAATCACATTCTACTATTGATTTTTATTACACAATTTGAAAATAACATGTTCTTGTTTATTATTTTACAGGTTTTACTGCTTCGAGAATGAGTGACTCGAATAAAGATATCGATGGAATTGTTCAAAATTCCAAGAAGGCGATTGAGAAAGCCCTAGGCGATATCAGCAAATCATCATCTTCGAAGCAACTGGTTGTGGGAACTCTATCTGGATGGTAATTTATTTATTAATAAACAAGTTAACTATTGACTGCAAAACAAGATTTCTAGTGATCCGTTTATAGTCTTTTCTCTATCGTCAGAAATTGCATGTCTTGAATTGATGTTCTACAATACTATTTTAGCCAAATTTATTCACTGTTCTGCGTAACATGGACCAGGCCAAAGGTTACCACTGGCATTACAAGGCACTGCTTTAGAGATAACAATTTTAAGGTTTATACATATGTAACACAGTTCCATCGAAGTCAGAGCCAAGTTGACCTCGCAGAAGCTGGACGTATTGTACAGGCCTGCGTATACTTTAATAGTACTCAACTGCTGACCTTGTACAAATTGCAAGTGTGCCCCATTGTTGAATTTGGCAGCCACTTCTGGTTTGGAGCCCCAAAATACTTGAAAAAAACCTTGACTACAGAAACGGGCAGTCCGTTTGATGGATTCCCCTACCTTAACAAATTTACAATCTTTAAAGCACAGGTGTCAGGTGGGAAAGCTGTTGCTTTTCTACCGGTATTTCTATTTAAGCCTCTTCGAGAAACTAGTGTCATTGATCCCTTCGGCATCGGTGCATAGTCGGGAAACGCACCAAACATTTGTACCCAGTTGACATTTGTCAAATAAGATTGGGTTATTTCAATGATTCATTCTTGAGTTCAACAGCTCGGCTGTGGGATGATTTGCCGGCCTCTGTGTTTCCTCTCCTACAACATGGGTCTCTTCAAGACCTGTTCACTTCTTACACTCTTCAAAATCCCCTCCAAACAACTTCCCTAAAGAAGACAGGCCCTGACAGAAATTATTTTCCTCAGGGCCTCCATAACACCAGAGCCAGTGGTGTTACGGCATCACTAATTGGGTATGTTGTGAGGCTGAAGGGAGTGGGGAGGGGACGGAGATTACCACATAAGTTGTCAACCGAAAAGTGCTGACATCTAAGGTATATGGAATTTATAAACCAAAGGTATACAAATCAAAATAACACCCTCTCAAATTTTACTGTCACGTCTGACGGGGTTAAGAGCTCCCCCCTTTACACACTTCAGAAGGTGTTACACAAATACTTTTGTTTGACTGCAGGGTGACAGGTTACATGGGCATGAAGGTGGGCAAGCTGGCAGCCATGGGGCTGGGCAGCGGCATCATCCTGCTGCACCTAGCCAGCCAGGCGGGGTACGTCAACATCAACTGGGACAAAATACACAATAACGTCGACAACATTGGTGAGAAGATGACATCCGAAACTGACAAAAAGACGTCTGCGTGGCTCGATAAGGTTTGCAACATTTTAAAATAAATAATTTTTGTTTGTTCTGTATAAGCACTTCTAAGAAAGCACACCCTCAATCTTCTGATTTCTGTTAAAAATGTGAATTTGTTTATGCTGCCATGGTTCATCCAAAATTATCAATTTATTTTTCACAACAAAATTTTATCTTTATTTATTACTTAATAAATACAAAAGATTGTTGCCGGGGCACTTCAGTTATGTATTTAAAAAGTAGTATAATAGTAATATAACTACTTAATTTTATAAACTATTCCTATGTAAAAGTCCCTAAAAAGGGCATTAAAAAATAAATAAATGTGGTCACATAATAGAACTAACGGATTCTTTACCAGATATGTCAACTTTGGTTTTTTCAATGTTGGTCCTGATTTATGTAAAAAAATTACTATATGAACTATCTATTTAAGACATCACAAAATTAATCTTACATTTAAATATGAAATAAGACTTTTTTTAAAACACACCGCCTTTTATTTATATCAAAATTTGCTCTAAGTAATTAATTTAAAATATATGCAGATTCGACAGCTGTATTTAATTGACTAAATAAAGTAAATTTGCATATTAAAAATACATTATTTCTTATATATACTTTCCAATATTCTATAATACGTAACCATGAGAAAACAATTCAAAATCGTGGGACATGACAAAACAAACTTTGGCAAAAATGCCCATATGCCAAAACCATTGAAAAAAGTCCGGACAGTGTTGCTAAAGTTGGATGTATGGTGGGAAACCGAAGCACATCAAAACCTTCTATACATTTAATTTAACCCTGAAAATTCTTTGTTGCAATAAAAATCAAAAAATGTTATTTTTCTCGTATTTATGATATTGTTGGCTAATGAAATATAAATAAACAAGTTGTATATTGCAGGTCATCACGTTCATGAGGTCCAACACATACTATTCTGCCGGCTTCACTGGAGGAGTCCTGTTTGGAATAGCCTCTTCATAAAGCTTTACCACAACTACTGCTTGCGAGAGAATTATATCAGCGATATAACAGGGCTCTAACTTCAGAATTGACGGTCAAACTTTTGACTGCTTTTACTTGTGAAAGCTAATGGAAAAGTTGACCAAGCAGTTCAGAGGTTAACATGTTTACCATAATATTATCAATAATTGTAGTGATATAGTTGTGAATGGAAGTCTTTTTACTTGGGTGAGGTTGGATAAAGCGTTAATTCAGTTTGGCAAAAGAATCTTGGTATGTAGAAATTTTGAGTATTATGTTGAGAGTTGATATTATGTAGTATGTCTTTTTCATCAATATAAAATAAATACATAATACTTAATATATAACTAGGGTAAAATCCATTTATTTTTTAGTTGATAATGGAGGTTAGAGCCACCATAACCCCTCACTACCTTATTATTTGTATTATTATTTCGAGGGTAGAATATTACATGTTTGTTTATTCCTAGTTTGATAATAAACTAAAAGATTTACATACTGCATTATTTATCTACCTTGTCTGAGTAATCTACGCTCTTGTGAAGATTTAAATTGATGGATTTGAAGCTGCCATGCAATTTGTTAATGGAAATGGTTTGTTGTTTTACATCTTTCTCGTAAATAACTCAACAGGTGGAGTCTTCAACTCCGGGTATATGATAAAGACATTGACACATGGTAATTATTAGTTTATTGAAAATATACAAAAAAAAACAATAATGGTTTTGTGGAACACATAACATATTTGTAAAATTTTACTTTGATAAAGCACCCCAGAGATGGTCAGTAACTGATGTCCAAGCGGGATAAATGCACTAGACAAGACTCGAAAGACAGCTATTGCTTGATACTTGTTTGCATTTAGTGCGAAAAGTATTAAGCAATAGTTGCACACTAATGGAAATGTCCGAATATATTATTATAGTTAAAATGATTTCGTACACTTATTTTGCCCTTTAATTAGGAAATGTGCGCTGTGCATTGTATCAACTGTTTGGACGAAGATATTGGCCATCTTTGGGGCGTGATTTTTGGTAGATATCTCAAACTTTCAAAAATACTAGCCAGCAGAAGTCAAAAATTACATTTATAATGTAAATTGCCTGCCGTGTTTTGTTATTTTCAGAGAAATTATTGAAACTATCAAATGTGAATAAAGCTGAATATCTTTCTTCACATTTGATATTGCCTAAATAATACCTTGAAGTAACAAAATTAAATCTTTTTAGCGGAATGAAAAAACTACCACATATATATAATATAGTGATAGGTATTGCTTGCTCAAGGTGAAATTAAAAGAAGTACCTAAATAAAATTAAGAACTAATAAATTATAAAATAGTTTGAAAATAAAATTATTTACGAGTCTGACAAGTACCTTGATGGCAAAAAGTATTAAAGAAATATGAAATGTCATTTACAACTACCTTGAAGTCACATTACAAAATTTGGCCTCGATTATAGATGCCGTTTGTAGCATTTTATTTTTAAAAATGCTAAAAAAACTTGAAGTATAGTGATACTGTAAGTGTAAGTGTACAAGGAACTATTTCTTAGCAATTTATGATATTTCACCAACATTTTTGTTTGATACATTATTCACTCATGGTTACTTATTTAGCGACAATTATTTGAGTTAAATTATTTTGGTTTTAGATCTTCGGAAGAAATTCCATACTTCTTCTTTATGGTGTCCAGTTCCTCTTGTTTCTTATCAATGTCCATTCCCTTGAAAGCCTTATTAGATCTATAGTAAAGAACAACCAGGTATCTATTGCATACATTGAATCCGGAGAGGTGGTCACACGCAGTTTTAGCATCAAATATGTCCTCATAGACCACAAAGGCAGTTCCTCTTGTTTCAGGAGTGTTTCCGCTGTAAAGAGTATTTTATTAAAATAATGCAAACATAGATTAATTTTAAATAAAATGAAAATAAAAAACTTATTTTACACCACTAAAATACAAATTGTAAAACATGTCTCCATGGCTTCTTCATCAGGATTATATTGAAAATTGTGAAAATTAAGATTTATAAGAATAGACAAATAAGTACCTATAGACAGTAGAATAAATAATTTAATAACATTCAATTCTATGGATAAAAATATAACAATAGCGACGGGAGAAGGTGTAGGTTCGTAGAAAATATATAGTTAACAAGGTTCGCTCGTAGAGTGGGGTAGAGCGGAGATTGGCTGGAAAGTCGTGACGTAGTTCGATGTTTCCACCGGGAGATTTGAATTTACTGCAATACAAGTTGCGTCAAGCGATTCTGAATGCATTTGCAAATGATTTATAATACGTTGGTAATAAAACTAATGTTCGCAATTGAAGGGAAAAATCCCAGGAATATTTGCAGCGTTACTTCTACATTGATGAAGTAGACATTCAAATTTTAAAACTGAAAGTCTCATTTAGCAAACTATCATGACAAGGATATGACAGGGAAAGTGTTGAGATTAATTTTATTCATACAAAGAGTCACACAGGGCGGTACATAGTCTTAGTATCACACTCTCAAGTCATCACCACCACCAGTCAACATCACCATTTGGAATCAAAACGTTGCTTGAAATGGATTTTGCCGTATTTGGTGACCATATGTAAATAGCAAGGTACCTTCCTCTTCCCATTTCCTTCCCCTCCCCATACCGAAATAGTCAACTATAATACAGCTATATGCAATAATATAATTTATTTATAACACAACATAATTTTACCAAAATACGCCAAATTTTAACATGAATAAAGATAAGTATTTTTTTAACATTAACTCCACACAGGAGGCCCCGAGGAAAATAATTTCCCTCAGAGCTTATGCCATCTTTAGGGATGCTGTGTGGTGGATCTTTTTGAGAAGATGAGGTTGTGAACATGGGTCTTGAAAATACCCATGTTGTAGGATGGGGGAAACACAAAAATCTGTCTTAACAAACGGATTGCAATATTTAGAGCACAGGCTTCGGGTGGGAATGATGTCCTTGTTCTACCAGTATTTTAATGGAAGATGCTCTGAAGAACTAGTGCCATTGATTCCTTCGGGAAACATGCCAAACGCGCGCCCAAAATTTGCATACAGTTGACATTTGTCACATGAAAACGGGTCATTTCTACAACAAATCTTCAAGGCCAATGTTGAAAATGTAATGAGACCTAAAGCAATTTAGCAGCACCTCTCTGTCAAGCTATGCTTGGTCAGCACGTCCGTTTTGCCATGTGGAATACATAGCAGGTCGTGGTATTGACTCTGTCTAATTTAAAGCATTTCAGAAGGTATATGCGGTATCAATAAAATCGTTTATTTTTTAAAATGCAATTAGTGAAAGGGTCCCATTCCTCCTAGATTGGAAACATTTGTAATGCGTCTCAGAGAGCCAATCCGTGTGACGCATGAATCGCGGGAACTTTTAGTTTAGTTAACGGTTAGTTTAGATGGTGAAATGCAGTTGAACCTGAGACGTTTGTAACACAATCATGATAACTGAACTATATGATTTAAAAAGGTAAGTACGGGTTCAAATTTGACCCCAATATGGATTTCACTGAAGACAATTGTTTATTTCTATTCTCATACATACATTTTACAGATGATGAGTTTGCCTTTGTTAAATTTTTCTTTATTCAGTGCATTGTTTATTAGTCATTGAGAATTTTACGACCACCATGCTAGGAACATGCCCGTGTTGTGATTATCGATTATATTTAAAGTACATTCAAAATAATTAAACACGGACACAAAATATTCTAGCCGAGATTGCCTGCCGGTGCTGGTCCTCGTCTGTGCCGGTACGTTACTCTATGAAGTGAATGTCTTCATCCACAATGTATGAAACTGATTGAGATGTGTCTGGGATGTTACGTGCCGGTAGATATGAATAGACCTTAGGTCAGGTCTCCGTAAAATGGGCTTGTTTTATGCCTAGGTCTAAATCTGACACTGTCAACAGATATCTCTCGAGCCCTCATCTTACATCTAAAAAGTTCCTTGCAATATGCAATCGGGTTCATAAAATTGACACAAGGGCTCGTCGCGAAGAAAACAAGTAGTACAATTAAGAGGTACCTACGAACACACTGCAAGCAATGCAATTGGAGATTAATCGAAGAAACTAGCAAGTAATATGGTAATAAGAACGTCTAATTAAATGATGTATTGTATGTACGTAACTTACGTTCTTATCTGCCGTATAGCCCCGTATTTGCCAAATATGTCGTACATTTCTTCGCCGGTTATTTTATACGGGAGGTTCCTTATGTATAAAACTCTGTTAACTTCTGGAGGTAATCGCACCTAAAAAGGAACAAAGGTAAGTTTTAGAAGGCGTTATAATAACATGAATACAGAACATTATTAGAAATTACAAAAGCATGCTTGACGTTTTGAAACGTTTTAGAACTTACGTTGGTGCGTCGCTGCAATGTCATCGCCATTATTAGTCAATATAATTCAAAGAAGAGGGGATATGAATATTTAGAAACTTAAAATGTTCGTTTGAACAGTTATAAAACTCAATAAATTGTTAGAAAACACGAAACAACTTTTATTTATTTGGATTTGCGGGTTTGGTTTGGTTATAGAATAGATGGTCATAGACACAAATCATAAATAAACCACTACCCATAGATATACCACTCAAACACCATAGATCATAAATAAGTAGACCATTGAACAACAAATATTATTACAATAGTGATGGGCAGGATCGAAAATTTTTGATCGAAACATCAAAACAATCGAGTGACTAATCGATTTAATTGATAGATCAGTATTGCATTTGCAAAAAATGGGATAAGCCAGTGTTTTCATACTGGCATGATGTTTATTGTTTACTTGCAGATAGCAACGTAATGATCGTAATATTACTATTATGATGGGAATGACAACGAATTTTAATGCGTTTCATATGACTTTAATTTTATAATATCCACATTTAAACTGAATAAATAATACAAATAAGTTTCGTACCTATTCTCAATTATAAGGAAATACCAAATACTTGAATATTTTTACTACAGGTTAGAAATCTTCTCATGTTTTTCATTATTCCGTGAAAACAATCTTCAATAGAAGAAATATTGAAAATATTTCATCCCCACGGACATAAAAATCTGGACACTGAAACAATTCCGAATAAAATATACATTTATCGGGCCGATTGCATCTTTCCCAAAAAAAAATCACATAACCTCACAATACATTCAACGGTAAGATTCTTTATGGAGCTTTTTAAGAAAAACGGCACCATAAAATGATCAATTTATGCTTATTAATAACTTTCCCAACTTATTATAAGTCAGAATGCCATTTTTTACAAACACTAAATGCGCGGGCGTCGTAAATCCCAACCTTAAATATGTTCACATTCTCGTAGCTTCTTCAGTTAGTAAATAATATCATAATTATACATTTGACAATTAAATTCCAGTAGTAAAAAAATTATTAATATGTTTTGTATTATGTGTAAAATATTAACGAATATCTTCAGACGTAACTGAATCTTGCTTTATCGCAGTTAGGTTAGGTTATGTGAATTTTTTTCAAGTTCTGTTTTATTTCAGTTCTATCAAGCAACTAGACTATAATGATATAATAACAGAACTTGAATTGGACTTACACAGAACCCGAAAATGAACGTTTAAATTTGATAAATTCTTCAAATTCTCCGAAACAACCCGTCCATAGTCGTTTGTACACATAAATCAACAAAAACTTAATAGTTATTTGTACTATAGAATATTATATACAGGGTGTATCGGCACTAACCCGACAAACTTTAACCAGCTATTCCTTAGCACATTTGGAGTAAAAAATGTTATGTGCACTTTGCTGTCCGGTAACGTTTTTTTTTAATAAAAAATTAATTAAACATATTTTCACCACACGTCACCACTGTTTTATCCTTTGTCAAAATTTGAAAGCAACATCGCAACTTAACTCGCGTGTCGCTGCGAACGAAACCCGTATTACATAATCCAGTACCAGAAAATAAATATTTTATTTAACAATAATGATTATTCACATTTTTCGTATGCGAATCACTGATTGTCTTCTTGTATTGTACACATCAGTTTTATTTTTGTATCTAAATTGTTTCACCTCTGGAATGCTCTGGTTTCACCTCTTACGCGTTTCACGTATTAAATAGTCTAATTTTGAAACTAAGAAACTAATTAGTAGATTTCCTGAATTTATAATCGAAGTCCAATAATTCTGAGCACTTTTAAAAACAATTTTCCTCACTTAGGTACTTATCAATAATAATAATTGGATTATTTGAACAGCGCCGTTGTTTTTTAAATCACCGTAAGTGCTCTGTCAAAATGTTACTTGCTAGGCTATCCTACAACGTATATTTTTTAATAAATTTAGTTATTTACAACTTCGCGGAATGTGATTTATGAATATTATTGCTTATGTTAAAAGCCTTCCAGAATTACCGGAATATAACGAGCAGCTTGACACACTTAAGTTTATTTCCACTGATTTGAAGGTACAAAGAATGTATAGTTTTAAAAACAATCCCGATGAATCAAAAAACGGTTCATATAAAACTGCTGCGCAACACACTCACACAAAGGAAAGCACTCACACAAACGTCATGACTGCATTGGATTGACCACCTGCAAATGAATGCTGCCAGATTGCTAATTTATTTACATAATAATTATTAAATTTTATTTAAAATATCGCAAATTTTTTAAAAAATCGACAATAAATTACAACTATAATTTAAAAAAATATTCTTAACCCCACGCTTTTTCGTAATTGATTAATTAATTCAGAATTTAAACGTTGCTTGAAATAACTAGCCGTATTTGGTGACCAAATCTGAATATCCAGGTTTAGAATTTAAACAATGCTTGAAATAACTAGCCGTATTTGGTGACCAGATCTGAATATCCAGGTTTAGAATTTAAACAATGCTTGAAATAACTAGCCGTATTTGGTGACCAGATCTGAATATCCAGGTTTAGAATTGAAACAATGCTTGAAATAACTAGCCGTATTTGGTGACCAGATCTGAATATCCAGGTTCAGAATTTAAACAATGCTTGAAATAACTAGCCGTATTTGGTGACCAGATCTGAATATCCAGGTTCAGAATTTAAACAATGCTTGAAATAACTAGCCGTATTTGGTGACCAGATCTGAATATCCAGGTTCAGAATTTAAACGTTGCTTGAAATAACTAGCCGTATTTGGTGACCAAATCTGAATATCCAGGTTTAGAATTTAAACAATGCTTGAAATAACTAGCCGTATTTGGTGACCAGATCTGAATATCCAGGTTTAGAATTTAAACAATGCTTGAAATAACTAGCCGTATTTGGTGACCAGATCTGAATATCCAGGTTCAGAATTTAAACGTTGCTTGAAATAACTAGCCGTATTTGGTGACCAAATCTGAATATCCAGGTTTAGAATTTAAACAATGCTTGAAATAACTAGCCGTATTTGGTGACCAGATCTGAATATCCAGGTTTAGAATTTAAACAATGCTTGAAATAACTAGCCGTATTTGGTGACCAGATCTGAATATCCAGGTTCAGAATTTAAACAATGCTTGAAATAACTAGCCGTATTTGGTGACCAGATCTGAATATCCAGGTTCAGAATTTAAACGTTGCTTGAAATGACTAGCCGTATTTGGTGACCAGATCTGAATATCCAGGTACTTCCTCACCTTCCACTCCTTCCCTTAGCCATAAAACTTTCCCCAATTCAACATAAAAATTGTGTAGATATATCGGATGTTATGAAATGCATGATAATTAGACCCCAAAATACTTAATTATTCAGGGAAATAAACCCCTGAGTCATCAGTTGGAAATACCAACGACATTAAGTGAAATTTTAAACAATGCAATAATAGGAATTAGCAAATAATAATTTACGACAATTTACTCGGAAATCAATAAAGCCAGGATAATAAAAATAGAAAGTTATCACTTACGTCGTCTGTAAGTGGCTTCACCACAGTTTGATAATGCCGTCAGAAGGTGAAACAGCTGTCACGCGTAATAATAATTACAACTAGCAGAACTTGTTTATAAACACACTGTTTTTATAAATTTAATAATAAGACTGTTAAAAATTAAAAAAAATCTCTAAATTGAAATGGAGTTCTACAAACTAAACTTAAAATCAAATAAATTTATTGCGAAGGTTCAAAGTACTGTACTGTAATATTATATTAAATAATACTTGGAAATATTTTAATAAATTTTTACGTGTTTAATTATTGTTTGAAGTCAGATTAAAGCGATTAAAAAACCCACCTGGCAATTCTTATTCGAGTTTCGTTGTATACTTACGTATTGGCGCGCTTTACAACATTTTCATTTGCATTTTTTGCTTTTTTTTGCACATTTGCTTTTTTTCGACACACTTGCTTATAATAGCCCACACGGGACTTGAGACAGAATACGTGTGAAAGAGATGACAGTAGCACGGCGTTGCCAAGTACTTTACCCCTATACTGGGGGCAGTAACGGAGTGTGGAAATTTTATTTATTTTTTGTTTTAAAAAGAAAAAAAATGTTACCGGACAGCAAAGTGCCCATAACATTTTTTACTCCAAATGTGCTAAGGAATAGCTGGTTAAAGTTTGTCGGGTACGTGCCGATACACCCTGTATAAAGATTGTTTAAACGTAGTCTCTTTATTAATTTGATACCAAAAACATTGATTCGCTTTTGAGAATTGCTTTCATAAACTGAATGCTGCAAGAACTTGGCCAGAAAAGTTCCACACTGAACTGCTCTGCAGGATATAGCGAACTTAATTTTGTGTCTTGCAGTATTCGGTTTATGACGATTGTTTACCAACATGTGGGACAACGGTTTTAAAATTTCAAGTAATCACTGATACTTAGAAAACATTTTGATGTAGCTGTATCTTTACCATAGTCATAAACTACACATTACAAAAATATGTGCGTAGATATTTATGAATCTATGTCAATGACAGTCGAAGAAAACTAATTCTATGGTTTAGTTCCCGTCTTGTTTCTGTTTTGTCGGGTAGGCCAATGACTTGGGTTGATCGAATTTTTATTAATTGATCAATATAACGTGCAAATCATGTTATTTTATTATGTGTATACAACTAGTGATATTTAAGCAATTCTACAATGAATGATTGTTGTGGTAGCGGCAGTTCGGCATTCGCAGACATCTTTAAGTCGGCTTTGATGACAGTTCAAGAATCTGTCATTCAAGATTATTATTTACTTCTTACACTTGTTTTCGTATTGTTTTGCATGCTTTTTGCCTCAGTTGCGTATTTTAAATCTGCATCCCGAGAATTCGACATATTGTCCAGACAGAAAAAAATTAAGTGAGTCTTTTTAAAACTTATATTTCTGCATTATGTAATTTCCTTCTAAATAGAATAGATTTATTTTGTATCACAACATTCCTTTTGTAAATGAAGTTTCCCATTATCATCACCGTAAATGTGTTACGATTCTTTTCTTTAAGATAACTTATCACCTTATTTATATTAATCACAGAATGGTGGCCATTTAGGGTTGCGATGATATTTTCGCTGTAGGTACTGCATTGTTATTTATACGTATTCTTTCTTTACTCATTCGACAATTGTATGTTAAATTTTTTTAATAGACTTTGTAGTAGGTAAAGATGTATCCAAATTACAAGGTATAAAACATCTAAAAACCTTTTTATTATTTAATGCTTAGATGTAATTGATTTAGTATTATTGTTATTGTGCATGTTTTTGTCTTGAGCTGTAAACCTATTTCAGAAGGGGTTACATAATTACGACAAATAACACACATACCAACATTTTCGACGATTCTTTTGGAATAGATATCATTTTGAATAATTACTTGCCCCCCATTTTTAGGTACGAACCCTTTGCTAACGTAGAGCTCTGGGTTAGAGAACCTAACCATTACATCTATATGCATAATTTGGCGCCATAAAACAAATATTTGTAAATTGTTTAAAATATTACCTCTGTGAAAGTTCAATACAGGATGTCCGGTAAGCGGTAAGTAGTGGATAGGGGGACCTGGGACCCCAAGGCTGTTACGAAAATGGAATATCATGTTTAGAAAAATCCGACGGGTTTCGAGATACTACTTTTTTGAAATTTACTAAAATCACCTTGCTCACTTTCTTCGGTACCATGCTCACAAATAAATTAATTTTCGGTCTGTTTATAGAATTGAATTCTATCAGAAATACACTAAACCTATAATAACCTAAAGAAATATCGATATGAAGTAATGCGTACGATCAATTATTAATATGAGAGTATGGAATGTATCGGCAGCATCTCCTATCTTCTTCCTATCTTCCTCTTCCTATCCTCTTCCTATTTTCCTCTTCCTTTCCCCTTCCTTTAACACCAAATTAATTTTAAGAAACTAAAACTTCATTTCTAATGCACTGTAACATAAGAAACTTCTGTGGCTTGACTTTAGTTAACTTGTATATATATATATCTATCACTGCATATTATATAAAAGCTGTTTGTTTCTTACAAAATAAATAAATAAATAAAACAAATATTATAATATGTAATGTGTTGTGATAAATGTTGTTCATTTTTTATTTCATTATCTTGCCATGAAGATGGCGCGAAAATGACGAAAATAGCAGGTTATATATTCATAACATTATTATTTTTTGTTTGTTTATTGTACAACAGAACATTCATTCCAGTTACAGTACAATTTTACATACAGTACATCTCGTATTATCTTGCCATTAAGCAATATTTTTATTTATCTTGCCCTGAAGATGGCGCGAAAGTGACGAAAATAGCAGGCAATATTTTTATTTATCTTGCCCTGAAGATGGCGCGAAAGTGACGAAAATAGCAGGCAATATTTTTTATTTATCTTGTATATTTCGTAAACAGCGTTGAAGTTGAAATTGACGCGGGAAAGTTGTGACGTTGAAGTGAGGGGGGAGTTGATGGACTTAGGGAAGTCCCTTGCTATTCAAATGTGGTCACCAGACACAACTAAAGCCATTTCTGAATGGTGGTCCTTCACCAGGGCGATACTGAGAGAATCTATCAGTCGGGATGTGATTTTCTGACTATTATTAAACCTCTGACAGACCACGAGATATTGTCGTATAAAAATCAAACAAACGCCGACCGCCCTCCGGCCGCCACATTATCCCTTCTTTATATGAATAGATTTTGCAACGGGAACCGAAGAACAATTAGATGGCTTATCACATAACTTCGATCAATTTATTGTTTTGTTTATAATCGTCTGTTGTGATAATTTCCTAGCGATGTAGAATACTTAGTTCCAGCCGATAGTCACCATCACCTCCAATTCAATATATTCTCGACCCCGACCTTGCGTTAACAAAAGTGTTGCGTACCACTAGCACTAGTAAAGCATTGTTTTTCAATACAAGGTCTTCGATACATAGAATTGAAGCAAAATATTATTACTGTTTTTACGTGCGCGACCTTCTACCAAAAATACAAAAATTTAGTCTTAAATTATTTTTATTTTACGTGAATACCGCAAAGGAGATCCAACTGTCTAGAACCAGTGGGACTATGTCATCCCCAATTTAATTTGATTGAGGTTAAAGAGGTGGAATAGAGGAAAATGGGGAGAACCTTGCTATTCAGATCTGGTTACCAAACATGGTTAAATCCATTTCAAGCAATTTTTAGATTCTGAATGGTTGTCTTCAATCAGGGCGATACTAAAAGATATACAACTGCTCTGAAATGACAAAAAAAAATATTTTTTTTTTTTAAGCATCTTGGATACATGTACTGAACTCACTGTCATACCTAATCTTTTTTACTAATTTTAGGTGAAATAAATACGTTTTTTCCTCTTTATGTGTGTTCTTGCAATTATTATCTTTTTATTTTAGTTTATTAGGGGTTATACATATTTTATTTAAATAATTACATGTTACATAATTGCATGAACCAGTAAAGTTTCTGCATAAACTTCATATTACATACAGAAAAAACATAAAGTGGAGTTGACAGAAAGAGATACTCTAATTATTGTGCAATGTCACAAAATTCTTATTCGAATGTATTATATGCCTCTCTCCTCCCCACATGGAGCTTCCACGTGGGAGATCCAGAATCACTCCTCCCTTCCTCAAAGAGTTCACACAGCGTCCGCAAGATGATACGGGGCTTGAAGGAAATTATTTTCCCCAGTAACCTGCTGTGTAGAGCTTATGTATAAATAATTTTTTGTTGGTTGAAAAGGGTTTGATTTTTAAGATTTAATTAGTGGCGAAGCTAAGTTTCTTGGATCTGGACCCAAAGTTTACGAAAGGTTGCATGGTTCGAATCCCGAAGGTACAAATGAATTGTTAATTATTTCACTTTTAATTAATTACTACATTCATGGTACATATGCACCTCGTTCCAGAGTGTTACGTAGAATCATCATCGCCCTATAAAAATACCACAATGAAATCAGAATCTAAACGT
This sequence comes from Hesperophylax magnus, assembly GCA_026573805.1. Classification (NCBI taxonomy): domain Eukaryota; kingdom Metazoa; phylum Arthropoda; class Insecta; order Trichoptera; family Limnephilidae; genus Hesperophylax; species Hesperophylax magnus. The sequence continues at coordinate 13,101,310 of JAIUSX010000049.1, forward strand.
TGCTTGAAATGGCTTCAGTGACCAGATTTGTAAACTCAGGTAGGTACTTCCAAACCATCTTCTTCACCATCTCTTTGCCCTCCACTCCCTTTCGCTTCACAATATATCACCCAAATTGTGGATACCGTAGTTCCACTGCCTCTAGGAATTTTTGAGCGATATTCACATTGAAGTCTGTTCTGAAATGTTGAATTATACGCTGGTAGGTACCTCCTACCTAATAACGCAAAATAAACCAGTTGTTGTTTTGGCATATACATATATTGGTACAAATACTCCGATAAACATAGCTCTTGTATCACTTCATTTAAACATATCTCATGGATCACTTATTAAACGACCTTGAAATTAGGATGCCGACAAAAAATATTAATTTGTTTCTTTCATTACGTAGATACTATTTAGGTACTCTGCGTTATATTTTATATCTAGTTGTTACCCGTCAAATATCAAGGGCTGTAACTTGACTTGTTTAGTTCCATTTTTAAAAATGGCCCGCATAAGTAAGCCGGACGAACATTTCGGTAGGTGAGTATTTTTTATCGCTTGTCTGAATTTGAAAAATTCACATTCTTACGTACGTCAGTACCTACCCACAAAAGGTAATATTATCCATTCGTGTGGACGCCACAATAGTACGTTATCAATTTGCAGTGGGTTCGGCGGTTTCGCGGATGACCCCATAAAATTAACCCCGAGATGTGTTGGTACCACAGTACTTATCTCACTAATCGTACAAATTAAGTGATTCAAATTCGAGTGACGGAAGTGCCCGATTTACGACTTACGACCATTTTAGCGATTGGAGGCTGCTAGGTTTTAACATGGGTCCACTAACCAACACAAACTTCATTTTCAACGGTTAATTCTTACCTCCGATTAATTAAACTGATAATTCTGTGAACAGTTGAACAACAGACCTCGCGTCCAAAAAAAGTATGTTTCTCATTTTCTTATATTTAATAAATCAATACCAAAATTTCCTCTGAAATCTTAAAATTTGTAAGTAGGTACTTAAGGCGATGCACTACGTCGTGTAATATTTTAAATTGAGCCGCTATCAATAACAACCCTTACGTAGATGGCGATAAGGTTTAAATTCCCTTTTAACACCATCCGCCTGTTTTGATTCATGCAAGAAAAAAACATCGCCAAAAAGTGCATTTTATTTTATTTTGTGGATGTTCAGGCATAAATATTTTCAATTTTTTTTCGATCATTTTATAAATAACTTAATTTGCCACGTTATACAATAAAATTATAACCGAAAATGGGTTCGTAAGTAGGAGATTTTGAACTTTAAAGCAGTATTCATAGGCCTTATACATTATTTTTTTCTGGGCTTATAAAAAGACTTATCTAAAAAATTCTCGATTATTTCAAAGGTCAAATGTATTCTACTCGCAGTATTTAATTAAAGGATCTGAAACATTTCTAGGCGACCAAATTTTCAAACCAAAAAGACATGATTTTGCATTACTACGTATGGCATCGCCTTAAATATCTTCCTACTTAATTGCAAATAATATATTTTATTTGGTTCCATGATAACTCAACACAGTGACAATTCAACACACCTTTAAAAAGTGATATAAAATCATTAGAAACGATGAAAAAAAATTTAAACCTAACCTAACCTACTTGCAGGTTAATAAAAATTTTGTTTCATCACTTTCCATGACTTTATATAACTTTTTAAAGATGTGATGAATTGTCATTTTGATGATTTATCCGGTCACCATTTTATGTAAATAAGTTTAAATTCCAAAAAATAAATTATACAATTTTTCCAAACAAATGTTTATCTCAATGACAATTATTTTTTTTAACTTTCTTATGGCAAATAGGTACCATAATAACTCAGTTGCAGTTAGCCATCTAGTCAATGTTAGCTTTGTTTAAATAATAATGTGGATGCAGCAGTTTCGAAACCGGTTGCGGAAAGTACAAACAAATTTACAGAAATGCCAAACCGTCGAGTCAAAACAGGACTCAATAAAATAAAATAAAACTTCTTTTGTTATGTGATTTTCAACGCCATTTTTCGAAATGTATTGTCTTGTTGAATTGAAATATTCGCAACGAACATCGCTGAAGGTAATCTGTTAAAATTGTGTTGTGGGCGTGTTCCCGAAGTAAGGTAAATTTGCGCTTACTTCATGTGAAAATGATCAAACTTTTTCAAATATCGAAATTTCTGGCTTGAACATATAATCTATTTCATTGGCCAAGAGTAGAAATGTGTCGGTTAATTTGGCGAGATCAGTTTTATTTCAAATCGATGTTAGATTGTAGATCACACTTCTAATGAACCAGGCTAATTATAACGCATATATACTGTGGGACAATGCCGTGACAGTGAGGTTAAACAGATCTACGTTTCTTCTTATTATTTTTAAAATGTGCTCATAAATTTAATTATAAACTTTTTTATTTTTGTTTCTCTTTAGATCCGACAATAACTTGGATAAATTATTTCAAATTGTTATTATTATTAGTTTTTTATGTAATATTTAATTTTTTGTATAAATATGTATTTACTAAAAAAAAGCAGGGACACTGGAGGGTCGTTCATAATAAATTAATGTAGCTTCTTTTTATTATAAAAATGATGGCCTCCGTGGTCGAGAGGTAAGGCTCTCGACTAGCAAGCCGGAGGTCGCGGGTTCAAATCCCGGTATGCGCAAGTAAATTTTATTTGATTAATAATAATAAAATAATAATAATATTTGAATGATTTATATAGCGCCGTTTTTGTGCAAAATCACCTGAAGGGCGATTAATTTGTGTTATTTCGCAAATTACTCATTTAAAATTATATATTTTTATATTTAATTATATATTTTCGCTAAAGACTTTAATAACATAAAAACTATAAAATTACTATACACGTCTCTTGTTAGAAGTCAGGTTGAATACAATGCAACCATTTGGTGTCCTCATTTCAACTCTCATTGTTTACAAATTGAAAAAATTCAAAATAAATTTTTACGTTTTATTAATTTCAAAATTGGTATTCCTATTATTGAAATCAATTATGTCAATTTACGCAGTAAACTTAACTTATCGAAATTATCTGAAAGGCGAAAAATATTTGATCTCCTTTTATTATATAAAATTGTTCATTCAAGGTTGGACTGCCCTGACACTATAAACTTGCTATCTTTACATATACCTCCAAAATATACTAGACGGAATATTTTATTCTACAACAATAACTTCGCTACGAATTCTGTGTTAGAAAGAATACATAGGTTGGGCAATGAACTAAGTGATGTCGCTGACATATTTAATTTAGACCTCAATACATTTAAAGCCAAATTAGTCCACCACTTTTTAAATGTAAATAATGTGTGAGAAATTATTATATTTTATTTCGATTTTCTATTGTTTGTTTTATACTGTTGTTAAAAATGAAATTTGTAATTGTTATGTACTTAAAAGCCCAATAGGGCGTCAATAAATAAATAAATATATTTTACCATAAATATATAGTATATTTGCGGCACGCTCCAGATTGGAAGATACTTTTAGTATCTCACCATTCAGTATTGAAACGTTGCTTGAGATGGTTTTGGCCGTGTTTGGTGACCAGATCTGAACATAAGATCTTACTTCTCCACCTTCCTCTTCCCTATCTCCTTCCTCTCCCCACTACCTTCAGCCTCACAACATACCCCAATCGGGGATTCCATAAAACGGTTGAGAGCAGTTGGGACTCGCATTGTGCGGTTGCGCATTAAAAAATGTCTTGTCGTGTACAACGAAAGAGGTAAAGTTTAAAGTTAGGAAAGTGGTGAGGCCCCTCCAATGGGCCCTATAGACGACTCAATTTGGTAAAGCGGTGGTATCAATCTAGTTGAGTTGAACGTGAAGTTAAACCGTGCGGAGATGTGTTGTATGCGATGTGAGGGCGTGGATATCAAGTTTAAGGCCCCGTCGTAAGCGTTCAAAGATGGTTTGAAAGGGGGATATGTAAATACGAATGTTAGAGGGAGCGCGCTAAGATTAACAAACGATAACAATTAAGCGAAAATAATAAAATATGACTCGTTCGAAATAAAGCTAAAATCTCTCGACAAATGCTTTAGTTGTATTGTGAATGTTTTCATGCCTATAACATATTAAATAACAGAACAAAACGTTTTTTAAATAATTTTCGGAGCTTTGGGATTTTTTTCTATCGAGGGAATTTCATATAATTCACGTTTCAGAATAACAAATGTCTATACATTATACTATTATCTTGAAAATATTTGAAACACCGTCAAAGAAAACCGATAGTAATTTTTTATACTCTTTTTTGTGGTCAGTAGACCGCCCCGAAATTGCTTACGGGCCGCATCAAAAGCCTCGCGGGCTGCAGGTTTCCCGCCCCTGAACTAGAACCATCATTTTTTCAGCCCAAGAAAACCGAATCAACTATGCTTTATAATTAAAAAAATAAATTATAAAGCATGCGGCGTGTGTTCAAAATTGAACCAACAATCGCGTCGTGTACGCAACACTCAACGGTTGACACCCAACCACACCCAATGTTGGACCAACCAAATTGAGTCGTCTGTAGAGGTTTGCATTTTCTGTTCAGTGCAACAAATATTACGGTGTCATGCCTTTTTTCGACAGTAAAATAATTAATATTTCATAGCTTTACAATTCATGATGGAAATAACATTTCTGGCTGAAAATACATTGGCGAAGAATTGCACAAAAATGACACAAAAAGCTTTGCAAGTTTCGTGACGTCAGAATTCATCGTTCGAGAGTTTTTGCCAAACAAAATTTCTGCTATGAGAACTCTCACTCATTTGAATTATTGATTAGTTCGCTTTTTCCTGGCACCTCTTCTTCGTGATCCGTGTTTAGGAATATCTCAGCAAGCACTCGGCCAATAGTATTGAATATAAAGTGGATACCGTTCGCTATTTTAAAATAAATCACCTAAGACTTATTGTAATCGACTTGGAATGAAAGAAACAAAGTGAAAGGCACACACGCACATAGGTACTTACCACGGTACAACACTACATTATAATATTTTATATGTGACAACACTTACAGTTTTGTATATATATACACACGATACACACAAACTGGGATATTCAACACTGAACGCTGCGACTGCTGATCTTGCGTAAATATATAATGAGGAGTTCGTTGACATCGGCCGAAAGTTTTAATCTGCCAATAACCGTTTCATTTGTAATACACATATTTATTATACTTAGCAAGTAGAAAATTAATAAATTCCCCTACAATATTACGAATGCCATGATTCAATCGCATCAGCGCATAAGTATTTTCGTGGCTTGGCCTATTTCAGCATATCGCTCGCCAAATATTCCCATTTGTAGTGTATGCCGAGCGATATGCTGAAATAGGCCAAGCCGTAATGCATACAGGGTAATATGTCGCCTACCTAAATCACAAAAATCTATTTTGAATCGATTTCAATGTTTTCATTTAATTTAAATGACTGTTTGTTTCCTAAATAAATAAAAAAAAAAATAATAAATATTCATTTATATTCGTTATACGATGGCGGCCACGTCGAAGAGTTGATTGAATTAAGCTGTGCGAAGTGACATTGAGAGTGGAAGATACTCTCAGTGTCGCCCCGGTGAAAATCCACCATTCAGAACTGAAACTTTGCTTGAAATAGCTTTAGCCATGTTTGGTGACCTTCCCCACCTTTATCTTCCCAATCTCCTTCCCCTCCCCACCACATTTAGCCTCAAAACATATCATATGTCATAATTGACATAAATGACACCAGAATCCCGACGGTTGGGAACAGTTCGGAGTCTTGTGGGGTGTTCACATAAAAATAAATAAATTAAAGGTATTACTTAAATGGCGAGTGTTACTTAAATAGTAAAAGATGGAAATATATAGAAAAGTTTATTTGTTTCGAGGTGGCAGTGCTGCATTAAACAAGATTTATAACTTGAATCTTAGATTTAACGTAAGAACTTTTGTAATGCTTTTACAATTATTTGGTCGCTTGTGTTGAAGACTGCTAACATAGTGTGTTCTTTTGTCGTAAGTTTTGTTGTATCACTTACAAGTGTAAAATGCAAATTCAACTACTCGATCTTTGTCATTCATTTAAATACCTTATACCCGAATCTGTCTGTTGCTTACCTTAGTCTTTTTTTGCGGTTTTCCGTTTCATAAATATTAATCTAACCCACAAATCGACCCGTATCCCCGAAACGTGTATAATATTCTATCTGTGGATCACAGGAACACAACTATATTCATATAATTTTGTACTTAAAAATAATTGTCCATCGATGTAAAAAAAATAAAAAAATCGTCACACAATTAACTCCTTCCTCTTATCCTTGTCACCTCGAATAATGGTGCCATTTACTCGGTAGACATTCTAGCTCCTTCTTCTGATGCTCTCTCATGTCGGAGGTTGGCTATAATCCTTGCCATCTTCACCATGCAAGCTTTAACCACATCGTTTCGAAGCCATGACGTGAGGTGGTTCCCTCCGTGAACTTAGTTTTTATTTTATTTTTATCAATCTTTTTGGGTAATCTAGCATTTGTGACTCCTCGGAATCACAACGACATTGTAATCTACTGTAACTTATTTAAATAGGAAAATCTTGTCAGCGAGTGTTTTTTTCTCGAATAATATAGTTTTGTTTAGAAGTTGAAGATCTGAAAATGGAAAACGCCGAGTTACAACACGATATTTGGGTTGGTTTAATGCCTGCTGTAAAATATGCAACACTAGTACTATTTAACCCCTAGAATAATTCTGGGAGATATTTCTACCACACTGACAAGGAAATTTATTCCTTCTTATTTTGTATCAGGGTGATATATAAGATTTAAACACTGTTAGATAGAGAACATCAAGCATTCAGTTTGCATGCAAAAGTTTACAATAGACGCTCCCGAAAATCATGTAATAATTCTATGAAACAACATTATGCATTTAAAAAAAATTTGTCATGGTTTGAAATTTTTGAATAATCGATACAGTTAAATATGACCGAATGAGATAGGGTCCCATTAGCTCAGTTGGTAGAGCGGCGCCCCGGTAATGCGAGGGTCCTTGGTTTAAGTCCTAAATGTGACCGTATTTTTTCTGATTTATCTGTTTCAAATTTACCTTTCAGAATCGCTAGTCTTCAATAATTAAATGGTAATTTACAGTTTACACAATAAAAACAATTTGTAACTACTTTATAAACTTAACTTGAAAAATTTTAATTGCATAATGTCGATTTGTAATAAAATAAAATCTGAAAGAATCTCTCATATGCTTTCAAAAGCAGTATTTTATTTTGAAATAATTTAAAAAATCAGTGAATTTATCTAGAATCCAATGTACATTATGGCGCGCTGTTGTGTTCTAATGTGCTAATATTGTTACAATTTTATTTGGTTTTACGCCCAGCTGGGCTTTTACAAATAATGCGAAAATATTTATATTATATTAAAATATAGTGGACTCCGTAATGCTTCGCTTTCGTCTTTCTCGGGCGTCTTTCAACTTCTTCCACAATTCACTACTGTATACCACGATGTCACTTTTAAAAAACTACATTACATCGTCTTTAATTTGACTCCGTACCTCATTCCTGTGCAGAGACATTGCGTTATAGTCCCGATACAACAAACCCTACATCATCGAGTACACACATGAAACTACTTTGTAGTAAAAATAGTAATTTAGTAACCCTTAAAAAAGTTGGTCTGCCGGTGCGCCTCTTGGAGGGTTCCGCGCGCTCATGGAAATAGTGAACAATTTTTTTCGTGAAAATTTGTCATAAGGTACATGAACGGGAATGGTTTCTTACGATAGTAGATGAAAAATAACAGGTCTAGTTTTTTTGTGGTTTATTATTTACATTATCTCTCTTATAATTTTTATTTTAACGTTGGTTTAAAAACTTATATTGCCAAATAAAAAAAGTGATGAAGTGTGAATAATTTGAGTGTTCCGATCGGACGGGCGAGCCTCTCGTCGCGAACCAACTTGCGAACCCGGCCATTCTATCCTTACACACAGATATACTACTATTTATTTGTATTTTTTTGACATACTTCGTAATTCGTATTGTGGCGCAACTTGCGATTTTTTTTTTAAATCCTCAAAGTTGTAAAAACACTTTTTAATGTTGATGATTCATTTTAATGCTTAAATGCTTTTAGGCTTGCAGTGTAAATAAAATATTGTAAACTAGACAAAGCATACTCATATGTAAAGCATTTAAGCATTAAAATGAATCATCAACATTAAAAAGTTTTTTTTTTCAACTTTGAGGATTTAAAAAAAAAAAATCACAATTTGCGCCACAATACGAAGTATGTCAAAAAAATACAAATAAATAGTAGTATATCTGTGTGTAAGGATATAATGGTCAACCTTATGATTCCAGAGATAGCCTCATTTTTAATATCAGTGCCATACAAATTTTTCTTAAAAAAATGATGACTCCTTCATTTGTACACGCAATTTCTTCATACAAAATATTATAGCATAGTAATGATCAGCAGAATCCATTTCTAGCCAAAAAAAATACCCTTGAAAATTCAAGTCTCTATGTCTATGAAAGGCGATTTTCAGCCCACTGTGCGCCGCCGCCTTAAAAGCTGCGTTCGTCCGGAAAACGACTGAAATTTCCAAACCCCGCCCGTTCCGTATAGCTTTCGCATGCCCAGCCGCATCGACTATATATAATGAAATGAAACCAACGAATAACTAGTCTAGATTAAGGCGATGCACTACGTAGTAATGCAAAATCATGTGGTTTTGGTTTTAAAATTTGGTCGCCTAGAAATGTTTCAGATGCTTTAATTAAATACTGCGAGTAGAATACATCCTGGCCTTTGAAATAATCGAGTATTTTTAGATACGTCTTTTTATAAGCCCAGAAAAAAATAATGTATAAGGCCTACGAAAACTGCTTTAAAGTTCAAAATCTCCTACTTACGAACCCATTTTCGGTTATAGTTTTATTGCATAATGTGGCAAATTAAGTTATTCATAAAATGATCGAAAAACATTTAAATATTTGTTCCTGAACATCCACAAAATAAAATAAAAGGCACTTTTTGGCCCTGTTTTTTTCTTGCATAAATCAAAACAGGTGGATGGTGTTAAGCGGGAATTTAAGCCTTATTGCCATCTACGTAAGGTGTGTTATTGATAGCGGCTCTTTTAATAGTTATTGTTGTTACAGAATTATTTTCATTACTATATTTTTTTCATTTATATTTTTTTAATTACTTAGGACGGGATGTTTCGGAGAATTTGAACAATTCATCAAATTTCAACGTTCATTTTCAAGTTCTGTGAAAGATTTTTTCAAGTTCTGTTTTTATTTCAGTTTTGTCAAGCAACTAGCCTACAATGATATAATAACAGAACTTGAATAAGTCTTTCACAGAACCCGAAAATGAACGATGAAATTTGATGAATTGTTCAAATTCTCCGAAACAACCCGTCCTTAGATTTATATATTAAGATTTCCCGCGCAATCAGAATTTTGAAAATTCACCTAAGAGAAATATATTGCAAAATATGAGAGGTTCCACGGGTTAAATGGAAATCTGAGATGATGAGATGGTGGTTGGAGTTTAAGGGCTGCGGTCATTACTAATAACTACAATATTTATTACCACTGATGACGACTATTTGCAGACGTCATTACGTTTGTATGCCCCTAAGCCAGGCCAATTCGATTTTAATGGATTCTCGCTCGAGGTGTTTGGATAATCTGCCTGTTTACAATCTCATTTCCATCAATTCATTCGTTATTCATCGTATTCCAGATTCACATACAGTAAATGGACGTGATAGAGCACCAATCATCATGTCTCGACTGACAATATGTCACGTCGTTTCTACACCTTATGCAACATCCTCCCCGTCACACACTGGCTAATGCAGCCATTTAAATAACATTAAAAATGATACATATCTTCTATCTAAATTTACACAATTTGTCTGACCATATTAGGTTCAGCTCCTAAATCTTCTACTCTGCTCAGGAACCTTACATTAAAGCTTATTTTTTTATAAACTAAACCACCAGAAATATACGTACAGTGTATCATGGTTACAGCGAGCGCGCTTATAACAAAACCACTGCTGTAACATGCGATGTAACTGTCAAACAGGGTTCACATTTTAGTTTTTGCGATTGGAGTCCGATATCTGAAACAAAAAGCTCCGGTTGTAGAACTGCTGATGAAGGTTCCTATAGAGTCGCAGAAAGAACTCTTGAAGCCATGCGTGTTACGTAGGGGCGGGATAGATGTTATTTAATTAATGGAATAATTCTTTGGCAAACATTGCATGATCACAAAATAATATATTTTTTATAATTGTATGTTTCTTTATACATATTTTTCTTTCCATAATGCACAATATTAATTTTTAATTAATTTAATCATAAATCATTATTTATTGTTAACTATGTACCTAACACGGTGACCGGATAACTCATCAAAATGACAATTCAACACACCTATAAAAAGTGTTATAAAGTCATTAAAAGTGATAAAACAAATAGTAGGTTAAATAGTTACATATGTAACCCATTAAACCTATTTTTTGTTTCATCACTTTTCATAACTTTATAACACTTTTTACAGGTGTGTTGAATTGTCATTTTGAAGAGTTATCATGGAACCACCTAACACAACTGTATTACTTGTTACGTATCTCTGTAAAAGCCCATTAGGGCGTAAATAAATAAATACGAACGTTGAATTATTATCCCCAAAAGACAATGTAAAGTTTATTTGCATCGTGTGAGGCTGATGAAAGAGATTACCAAAAGTGTGATGGCAGGAAATTCAATTGATGGAGGCCTAATTGATGTAATCGCCAGTAAAAAGTAAAATCTTGATGTTTCGCTTGGTCCATGATGCAGTTCTGATGAAGGTAGAGTTGTATGTGATTCCAGCCGTTTCTCCCATCCCTGTTGAGAAATAGCGTGATGTTATAAGACAATTGAAGAAGTGTAAATTTGGTTATGAAAAAGGATTCTCCGTGGATAGGTGGGGGGGGAGGTGCGCGCCCTGGTTGGACAGCAATTCGGAGAAGCTGAGGTAAATGGCGGTCCCACGGTGTGTGTGTGGGGGGAGGGCGCCCCGTCCCGCCCGCCATCCCGCCATCCCGCCCGCACCGTAGTACAACACCACAGCAGAGCAGTCAGTCTCAGTCAGTGGTGTCTCAGCGGCCACAGCGCCCGCCCGTCCTGTCCGTGCCGCCCCGTTCCGCAGCCGCCCGCCCCGCTCCCGATCCGCTACCGCTTCCGCTTCTCGCTTCTCGCTTCTCGCTAGGGAGCACGGGACTTCTGAGGTATGTGCCGGTACCTGAACGCACCCGCCCGAGGGACTTTTTTCGCGAAGATGTTTTTTTAATTCGTTACAATATTATGTTCTCATTTGGCGATCTTCGCGCGAGTGCTACCGGGACTACTTTCTCTTTCGAAGCTCCGCGGTTTTGGTTATTTAAAAAGAGCGCGGCCCACTTGTGGAGCTAATTGTACCGCTGCAGCGAGCTGGTCTAACCAACCAACGGGGTCACTCTTCACTTTCCTGCGGCCATAGCCTTTAATCGTCATTTCAGGTGACTGCTGATTGCCGAACTGTACCGCGCGGTGTCTTGTCATTGTTTATATTTCTATACCGACAGTGTTATTTGGATACTAAACTCTAAACACTGGGTACGTATAACGTGGGCAACGGTCTCTCGCTGGCCGCACACTATTCCCACCACAATACAGACTACGATACGACAACCGTGCGTGGGTTTTCATTCATTCACCGGTGCTGTTCCCAGTTCTCAGTTCCCAGGGCTCCTGGTCCTCCGCTTTCTGCTACTCACCTGACTGCATCAAACTCTCCCCCATACAGCCAACAAACATTCTCTATTTTCTTGGGTAGGTGCTAATTCCTATTAATTTAATTAATCGTCTTATTACCTGCTGCTCCAGGAATTCTGAATCTGTGTTGTACGACGGTAAACCTGCTAAACAATTTCTCTGAGCTCTCTTCTCCCATAGCAGAAAATATCACCTGTTGTCTTTATTACCATACTAATATGTGTATTATATATTTTTAACAACTTATTAACCTGTCTCCTGATCTTACAAAAAACGAACGTAGACGAAGACCTAGGCTCTTATCAAGAATGATTAATATTGGGAATTGTCAAACAGCCAGACAAAGTGGCGAATGAAACTGCCAAAAAATATAGTTAGGTGTCTGCGATGTATGTCACTTGCTCCTAGCTTCCAACTTCCAATCTAGTCTGTCTACTGCCAAGGGAGCTTTTCTTTTCACCGGCAACTTAACACCACGCGCTACATATACGCCCCACTTGGTCACTGTCAACTTATATGTTATATTTGGTTGCCTCAAACAAACTTCAATATATACAAATAATTATGGGTAATTCTTCAAATCGAATCATTAATGTTTATCCTACTTCAAACTTTGAAGAAAGTTTTGCTCTAAAGCAAGCCTTGCGAACAAATAATAATTCAGGAGCATAAATAATAATAATTTCAAAGGTGGCAAGGCACTCATTTGGTAAAAGCATTTTTTGCACGTATACATAGAGCTTTTTTAATTAATAGATTGCTTTTTTAAAATTAAAATCTGCTTTTGATAAGACCGAAATAGTGCGTAAATTTTTTTTTCATCTTGGAATTATTAAAAACTATTTGAACACACCCTAGCCCAACAGCTAGGGATGTTTACATATCATTCAGCTAAAGAGTTACAGCAATATCTTATCGAGTTAATACTAATTAATAATGATTAGTTCGAGCCAATTCGAATGCTGTTTATATTTTGGGGTCATCACGCCAAGTTCTCATTAAAAAGCGGCCGGTGGACAGCACTCCCAAACCTCCGGAGATTCGCACAGCTTGAACAAAGTTTTGTCAGATTTTTGTCGAACGGAATTGTAACACCCACGCATAGTCATTTTTTAATGGAAATTAATAAAATATTATCTCTACCGGGAATTCATCTTTGATCCTTATATGGTTCATGGAACAGGTTTTCATTAAATATATTTTAAATAAATACGCGTTATTTGACGAAGAAAGTTTTGTCGGATCTGCGATTCGAATTGTGACACCCACGCTTTAAGTTTAGTCATTTTTTATGGAGATTAATACAATATTATCTCTGCTGAAAAATCATTTCTCGTCCTTAGATGGTTTATGGAACTGGTTTGTTTTTACGAGTTTAAAAAATAAATGATGTTTTGAACAAGGCATACTGACGAGGGTATGATAATAAAATATAAGTGAAAAGAATCCAAGAGTCCCCTTTCATTCCATTGCGTCGTCTGAGACCGATATTAGCATATTCTTTGTAAATAATTAAATTCCGAGCCATCCGATATTCTCCTTTCGGTTTTCAGGACATTCGAAAAAGAAAGCTTGCTGTTCGTTGCCAATGTTTAGGTATAGGAACGTGTATTGTATACCAACAAGGCATACATGAAAGTCCAGCTTTTTGAACGATAGCTGGTAAGAAATATATCGTTTATCAAGTTAGAAACATGACTGCATTACAATACACCCCCTATATTTTTACAGTCTTTTGTCCCCTAGCCTACATAACCCTACCCTACCCGCTTTTGTTGTCTGTCTGATTTGCAGAAATTATTTCTAAATAGAACCGATTTGTGATTACGAACGTTTAAGTCTAAGCACCAATTTATCAGCATGCAAACTGCAATTTGTTTTTTATTGTGAATTGGCATTTGCATTCTTTATAGTTAACTGCCAACAGAACACAGTACCTACTGCGTCTACATAATATTTCTACGATACTAGATAATAATATATTATGCGTGCATAGAAACATTATGGTCTTGCAGATTTAATTGAAGTCTCTTTATCCAACTATATTGTCACAGATATTTGAAGATTGAATCGGTTTGATATTTTTATCATTTAGGGCCCGTATAATCAGTTGCTCTTTATGCTCGCTTGATTGGTATGACTAGCTTAGCACATAATCCGAATATTATATATAGGTCGTAAGCATAGATATCGTCAATATTATTAGTTTTGTCTATGATTTTAATTCTTCTCAAAACCAAATCCATCACGATGTTTCAAAATGTCGATGACTGCTGTTTATTTTTACGCGCGTTTAATTTCATATTTTTTTTTATAATTCCCCATAATCAGCATGAAGCTATGCTGTATGCGAAGAACCTAACAGTAAATGGTATTTGTTTTGATGGAGTTATTAGTGAATTATTCTTGTAATTATTACCAATTAACTGTTGAAAACAAACATGTTCTCGCATTGGATAATCCTTTTTATACTTACCATATTATTTTAGATTTTATCCTTTAAAAATTAATAACATCTATATTCCTCATCGCTCCATGTTTATAAAAGTAGGCAGTTTATGTAGATTTCGGCGCAATGCAATTATATACGTAAATGTCAAATTTGACAGATGTGTCACTGGAACTACTTGATCGTCTGCGGCTAGCGAGGATTAACCGACTGAATTAGCACGCTTAAATTTTAGCAAGGATTCTTAGCGAGCACAAAGAGCAACTGATATTTGAGGATTACGAAAATGTCAGGTTACATTAATTTCTAGGAAGGCACTGAATCACCCCCATTAACAATAGAACAGCGTACAGATAATGTGAACTGATAATGTGAGAGTGCGCAACGCACACGCCTTGTAATATCATCTAATGGCGCGAATACACTATAATATATATATCGTTCCTCGCATTTCGGCTCGCAAATGTATACGCAGCATAACGTTCCATTATCACCCTGCTCCGTGATATTATGTATGTAGGTAGATTCGTGTGGTAGTTAGATTGTGATATTAATTGCTCCAATTAGGACATTTGTCCGCCTCGATGCCAATTATTGTTATCAAGAAGCAAGTGCCCGACTGCGCTAAAGAAGTAACAGAAATGTTCCAAGCAATCAGCCGATTCATCGGACAGACTCTCCCGCTTAAGGGCGACCATCATTTGCGGAACTAATCTAAAACCTAACTATTCTCCAGATTAAAATAAGTACATATATCTCTGTAAGTGTCATTTCTAATCTGACACAATTCTCAGCCATGGTAAAAACATAACAAAAGATGATTTTTTTAATATCCGCGTGGTCGTGCAACGGTCGTGACTTCAATACCCTATAATATTTAGAATGTCTGTTGTAATTTACATCAAAATATCCGTTGCAGACAATATAACATCGGTCAGGGTCTCGGCATTGTGGAGTTAACTTAGTTAACCAGTAGGTATTTGTATAGTAAATACTTATTATATAACAATTTAGGAGGCGGGCTTGGGTACCGCCGCACCGGGAATCATTTATTGTCATTCACCCAAAGCCGGCCAGATCGGGATAGGCTGGTTAGGGGCGACCCTCTGATCTCTCCAACTGGCCTCTCGACCCATCGCCTTGCGCCGCAGTGGGAGAGATACAATCATGTCCGTCGCTCCTGGATAAACTAATCCCTAGATTCCTACCCAACCCTCATACCCTTTACCTTCCCAGAAACTCTCTTTCTTTCCTTAAAAAGGACCCTCCAAACAGCATCCCAAAAGATGAAGTTAGCCCTGAGGGAGATTATTTATAAATAAAATACATATGAAATGTTAAAATGCCGCAGAGTTAATTAGGAAGATACTGACCCTAAGGGGAGGTGTGTTGGTTTAATTTAGTTTATTTTAATGGGCAATTATATTGGTCTATTTTGGCCTTTGTGGGCGTTTTAGAGTTTCTCTGAATCACAAAAATTGGTGTAGACCAGGAAGGATCTTTAACCTGGAAACCACAACCACAAGTTTTCGGTTATCTCGCGTGCTTATTATAATAATACGGAATAAGTCGTTATTTTCTGAAAAGGAAGCAGTGCAAAAAATATGTGCCGACTGTGATTAAATACAATCCAGACTTCCAAGAAAACCGGTGTCTTTAAAAAAGATTCGATTGATCGGTTTTTGTTACTAATTCATAAAGTTAAATTTAGAATAAATACATCACAATCACAGCGTGCGAATGGTGCCATTTTAATGACACGTGACTTCCTTCTTTCAATGTATATTTCCGGTTGAACGCTATTTCTTGCATATTATAATTTTTATGTATGCGTATGCATGCAAGTAATAAAATAACGTTTTGCCGTAGAATGAAGTCAGTGCGTTTTGCCTATTATAGGTGCATAGCTCGGTGATGCTCAATGGCTGGCCAATAGCCGGTATGTGGCGAAACCGATAACCCACGGCATTAGAATGTTAATTTTAACATTAACCCAAATATATAAATAATCCGAATTAATGTATTATTCAGAGAAGGCTGTGATTCGAATTTTGATGAAACCGTTTTACGCGGCGACTGAACAATAACTTTCAGAGCACTTGTGATCTAATATCGATAGGCTAGTTATTCGCTAGTCTGATATCAACCAAGCCTTTTCTCCAAGAACATCCCGATTTTACCCCAGACTTGAGTGCTTTGATATTGTATTATCTTTTAACGCCCATTCGTTGACAGTAGGTAGTATCATTTTACACTATGATAAAAGGGGCTGAACAAAACATGTTTTGTTGCAGCCCGCACCCCAGACATTATTGCACAATTTTGTTTGTTTGCCTTTAAATTGGGGGTAGGAATGTGCGGGGTGAAAGGCAGCAAGATAAAAGGGAAACTGCAGCAGATCGCTAGGGGAGGACTAGGATCAGATTCCCAGAGACATTAGCACGTTAAATGATAATATATTATATCTGGTAAACGAATAGATTGCTGCAATGCGCAATGGTCACAATTAGACAGAGTTGTGTTAGAGTCGTGCCTATTTATTGCATCATGCGAGCAGTGCGTTTTGGAATGGTTGCATTATGAATTCATTCATACATGTGGGTCACACAGATAACGCTCATGTTGAAGTTCGCTTGTGTTAATTGGATTTAAGTATTTCTAGTTTTGAATTGCGCCGGTATGCGTGAGCGTGTGGACGCTTTCTTTTTATTTTTTTCCGATTCAATATATTATCCGCTTCCATGCAAAAACGGGTCCCCCATTCGCACCGCACCGCACTGAAGATTATTGCCGAAAAATGCATCGGAGCGAGAAACTTACTGGGTCAATGTCAAGAATATTTGGATATTATTACTCGCGCAATGACTCGAAAGGATTTTCGGGGCTCGACTCGTTTGTCTGAGAAGTGCCTGCACTCGTTCCAATGTTGTGGGAATGTCACTACTTTCATTTGGTCATATTAACAATGAGTGATGGAAGAATAAAGCAGTTTCTATGACTCGCGCTTTGTGTAGTAGAATGATGGCTTAAAAGTGAAACGACGTGATTATTTATACGCGGCTAGTTGAAAAGTGAAATGACGCTTTGGTAATACCCCATAGCGGAGTAAAGTAGGCAGGCGCACACACAGCGGCACTGGCACCGGCACCGGCACCGGTCATATGGAAAGTAAAAACAGCTCCGATTGCTCTCTCCACACTTTACACCATACCCTACTCCACAGCTACTAGAGTCTGCTCTGTCTAGTCGATAGAGTTTGAGAATTGATAGTATCTTCGCACGCTCCGAGCTCTGATGTGTGAGTGTGGTGGTAACTGGCCTAGCTGCTGCTGGCTGCGAGCTGCGGCTGCTAGATGCTAGATGCTGACCTATAGCCGCAGTAGTTGCTCGAGCTGGACCAGTGCTTGCTCAGCAAAGTTGCTGTCAATGAGAAGTGATGTTCCCAATCAATCCGAGTTGACCTACATTGACGTTTACTCTCGGACGATTTACCGCTATAACACGCACTCTTATTGTTATTATCAAACGTCTTGATATCAAAACACTTTCGTCGAGTTTTGTTGATTTTATACTCCCAAATAGAATAATTAAACTCCTTGAATCTCGATAGCTAGAAGGATCCCTGGCGGGATCTTTACGAGGTGAGTTCATAAATTGTGTGATGTCTGCAGCTTCGTGGTTATTTATGAAGCTGCCGTTAAGGATCTGCGTAATTCTTGGTAGATTGCAGTTTGTATAAGATTTATCTTGAGTGAAGATTTGTGAAATCTTCATCACCATTGTTTGTTTAAAACCAGAACCCGTGTGTTTCCAGTTTTTATGTAATTTTGTCGGCTGTTATTTAGTGACTAGTGGCACATATACATTTGGCATAATAACACGGAGAGAGGTTCCTCTGGCAGTCGCCGCTGCTGGGACCCGCGACAGACCAGTCCCAGTCACTCTTGAGTAAAAAACCGAAGGCCGCCTTGTTGGGGTTTTGAAATTATATTACTTCACTTGCGCCGAGTCTTGGTGCAATGACTCCTTAACCTTCACGCGAATTAGATTTAGCGATCGCTTCAAGAACAACAATTGTAGGGTTGGCCGCATACCCTAAAATCCCAAAAAACCCAGAACGAAATTTCTTGGATATAATGTTTTTTTTGTTGTTACACCTTCCCAATCATTGATGATATCCAAATATCGCTAAATATCATCCAAGTCCTCTTTGGAGACAAATCGTTGTAGGGGTCACGAGATTTTTCCCAAACGCTGATGAATTGTGACGCAAAGTTAGCAACATGGAAATGATATTATTTTGGTCATCGGAAAGGTCCACCATCCTCATTAATTCATGGTCCTTTGCAGTATTGTTTGCCTTTATATTTGTGCAGTTGACCAAAATGTACCTTACAGTCAACTTTTTAAGGGTGAATTGCATACAAATGTGATCATGTCTTTTCGCACGTAGTATGTGTGTGATGTATGGCTGTTTTGTGTATATTTGGACAACCCTGATTTCCATTCGTTTCTTTATCTCATAAACATTATTCCCAACAGCGAAATCAATAGATTTAACATGCCTACTGGCTAAGAAAAAGTTAATTTAAGTTCCCCTTTCAATAATCGTATTTACTTATATTTTAATTTCCATCTATCTGTGCAACTTCCTGTAATATTATATGATATGTAATTAATGTAAAAGTGAAAAAATTCAAATAATTCACTAAACATTCACTTGTTCCGAAAAGAGAGTAAATCGGTAACAGCTCAAAGTATTTAACATTATCCCGAATGCTCGCCGAGCTTTCCACCTCCAGGATAACAACCTACATATATACAACCTTAAATAATTGTTAATTATATTGTATTATCTACTAGGAAACGTATTTTTATAACCCTTAAGGATATAAAATATGATTTGAAGAACATTATGCCTAAACGTCAAGGCCTACATTTTAAGAATGATTCAAAGTTTCAACCGGTTTGTGGACACGCCTCATATACATATACACATTCGCGCGTTGATGTAGAACTAAGCAACATGTCATATTACTCGGTTTTAATCTAAAAGAATGACGATAGTTTTTTTTTATCTAACAAGAATCGATTACATAAACGTAATGTTCATTTCGCGGACCAAAAATAACCTTAAGGACATAAAGCCACCATTCAAAGGTCTCTGGGATCATGCAACGCTAGCGCTAGTGAATATTTTCTCGATTCAAACTGGTTTAATACTAATCGTTCCTTTTGATTGTTCGCAGATTTGGATAATCATCGGCAAAGAGATGAAGACTAACGGCAAGATAGAGGTGGTGGAAGCCGAGGCCGGCGAGGATGGTGCCCTAATGGCGGGAGGGGGCTCCCGACCCGAGGAGCACTGCGGTCTGGGCTCCTGCCAGCCCCGCTGGGCGCGCATCTTCGAGTCCACCCACGTCTTTATGGTCGTGTTCTTGTCGGGCTGGGTTCTGCAGGGCATGTTCTACACCTACTTCGTCAGCGTCATCACCACCATCGAGAAGTTGTTCCGCATCAAGTCCAAGACAACGGGCACGC
Organism: Hesperophylax magnus; assembly: GCA_026573805.1. Lineage (NCBI taxonomy): Eukaryota > Metazoa > Arthropoda > Insecta > Trichoptera > Limnephilidae > Hesperophylax > Hesperophylax magnus. Next base: position 13,121,163 of record JAIUSX010000049.1, read on the forward strand.
TGCTGGCCGCCACGGAGGTGGGCCAGATCTGCACGGCGCTGCTGCTGACGTACTTCGCGGGGCGCGGCCACCGGCCCCGCTGGATCGCGTGCGGCATGGTGCTGTTCGCGCTGGGCTGCCTGGGCTGCGCGCTGCCACACTTCATGCTGGGCGGTCGCCTGCTGGAGAGCAGCCGCGTACTGCGCGGGGGCAACTCAAGCGCTCCTGGACCCGCCGCCGCGCCCGCCGTGTGTGGGGCGGCCAACGCGGGTCCGGGCTGCGAGGCACACGTGCTGGAGGAGCAGGCCGCGCACCAGCACATGACGGACGTCGTGTTGCCCATCTTCTTCGCGTGCCTATTCGCTGTGGGCGTGGGGCAGACCGCTATCTCCACGTTGGGCATTCCCTACATAGACGACAACGTGGCCAGCAGGGAGTCTCCGCTCTATATGGGTAAGTACTACAAACAATTTTTTTCTTTTGGTACCAGCTCCTTGGCCGGCGATGACCATTTCAAATGTAGATATTACCGTCGTCTGCATCTCGAAGCCGAAAAGGGGAAGATGGAATCATCCCGGTCCTGTTCCCCGGCAAGTTTCTTTGTATTTCCCGTCGTGATAAGTAAGAGAGAGATGAGAGAACATTTATATTTGCCAAGAGATCTTTCGTCGATTGTAAGAAGGATCTTATCTTTAGCTGCTATGTGTATCTGCAAGGTCGGGTTAAGGGTAAAGGTTGATTTTATTTCTTATCTCGTGTTTCCTATCCTATTACGAATTCTGCTGCATCAGGGGACATCGTAGGTCGTGTTAGTCTCCGAGCTAATATGATCATAGCCACTTATTATGCATGCAGAAACGCTGTGTGGGTATACCTAAATATTGAGAGCAACATTCCTATAAGAGTTTGTTTACCGCTGTGTCATGATAGAATATTGATGCGTCTGCCGCCACCGCACCTCACTGCACCACGTTCCTTCGGCCCGCACTAATATATTCCGTGTTGTCCTCAGGACAAACTAATCATTATGTTGACCGGTCACAGTTCGGGTCATCTTACACTTACATATTATTATACTATAATGTAATACGTAGGCTATGTGAAATTATCGATGATCCCTAGATAGCCTGTCTAGACGCTAGACCCCTTCATTCTCCCGACCGACTGTAGACTGACTGTAGACTGCCGAGTATTCGTTCCCCGCCCTACTAACATACCCGCACATATTATATTATGATTTGAACTTCTATCGTCTCTTATTTACCTGTTAATGGCAGTAAGGTTTTTAGAGGTGCAGAGTTCTGAATCCTGCCCGTGCCATTTAACCTTTGAGAAGAAGAAGGAGGAAAATTATGATTTTTTTGTTATTTTTTTCAAACTAACAAAAAATCTATCACTCAGCCAAGTAACCGCCCAACCTCCCGCTCCTACCCTAACTGATCAATATCTGCTGTTTTATTTGTTGGTGAATAAGTCATAGGAGACCAAAATGCCATGTACATATTTTATTCCAAATAAACACGGGAATCACTGGTCAAAGTTTGTCGGGTACCTCCTGATACACCCTGTATACCACCCCAGTAGGAGTGAAAAAGGCACAGTACACTCCATGATAATAAAGTAACTAACTAGGGGTATACAGAGAGGACAGACCGCAAAATTCCTCGCTTCATTCAAATTCACACATCGTTTCATTGCATTCTGTTATTCTGACTCTTTACATGGCTCGACTCAAGTATTTGGTTCACTTGATCGTGCTATTTCTTCCTCGGGCGTTCCCGACTTCCTTTACCATTCACGTCATAATATATTATTATATACCTACACCATTCACTCTACATGTCTAAACCATCTAAACGTTCCTTTCCTAATCTTACTTATTACGTTTACACACATATATATTTCTCACACGATCATACATGGTTTTACAATACATACGGCCCCGGTGTATTAGAGGGACCTACGGTCGAATTTACCCTAGCGAATATTCTTAAATAAAGTGAGAATCTTAACGATGTTATGTATATGAAGGAGTGTACAAAAATAATCGGCGCGCGGCCCGGCGCGGCGTCTTGATCGGTCCGATTTACCCCAGTAAACCTAGAACATTGATTGATCTTTCGCGGTGTTTATTTTAATTAATTCTGATAAACGTATTACTAAAAGAATAACTCGTTAAGTTGCTAGTTCATCGCAAAATAAAATCTGGTATTTACCGCTAGTTATATGTATAGTTGAAAAACTGTTTATAAATTTTTATAAATACTTTTTTTAATTTTATTTTTTTTATATATTTTGGTAGAAAGCAGTCACTTTGTGGTTTGGCATATTAATTGAAATAATGCAATAACTTTGTTTGTTTTTGTTATTTAAATTTTTTTTAATACCAACCGGTTTCGCTTAACACAAGCATCTTCAGAGTATAAAATTATTATAATTAATCAGTTTAATTTTATTCCCTGAAGATGCTTGTGTTAAACGAAACCGGTCGGTATTAAAAAAAAAAAAAAAATTAATCGTGGTTACAAATAAAGTTATTGTTTTATTTCAATTTTATAAATACTGTTATTAATGATAACTGTTGTTAATGATGATGAGGTTATGCTTTGTCTAGTTTACAATATTTTATTTACACTGCAAGCCTACTCATATGTAAAGCATTTAAGCATTAAAATGAATCATCAACATTTAAAGTGTTTTTTTCAACTTTGAGTATTTAAAAAAAAATCGCAAGTTGCGCCCCAATACGAAGTATGTAAAAAAAATACAAATAAATAGTAGTATATCTGTGTATAAGGATATAATGGCCAACCTTATGATTCCAGAGATAACCTCATTTTTAATGTCAGTGCCATACAAATTTTTCTTAAAAAAATGATAACTCCTTCATTTGTACACGCAATTGCTTCATACGAAATTTTAGCATAGTAATAATGATCAGCAGAATCCATTTCTAGCCAAAAAAAAATACCCTTGAAAATTCAAGTCTCTATGTCTATGAAAGGCGATTTTTAGCCCACTGTGCGGCGGCACCACGCGTCGCTCCAGGCCGCCGCGCAGAAAAGTTTCACAATGTACTGCGGCGTAAACCGTTACCTTACTTTCGGACTTCACTTTTCTGCGCGGTGGACTGGAATGGCGCGTGGTACCGCCGCTCCGAAGTGTACGTGTGGCAGAGCCTAATGAATAATGAGATAATAAAATAATAATAATAATAATAATATGGTCTGGCGGTATATGGTATATGGGAAGGTACTATGCCCTAGGCCCTAGGGGGCCTAGTGAATAGTGCTAGGGGAAGGTGCTACGTGCCAGTCTTGGGGTAGGTGCCGGGGATGACGTGCCAGACCGGGGGTAGGTCTAAGGGTAGGCCTAGGATTGTAGGTTGTCATAATCTTATCTTTATTTATGTGCTTCTCTAGAAATGCGTCTCAGATCTCTGCATCAAACTTTTGTTTACATTTAATACAATCTAGAAACGTATATAGGACCGATAAGCTTTCAGATTAACATTTATACTTTATACTTTTAGACATTTTTATTTTAAATTTTGACGGGCTCCGTTGTCGAGGGGCAAGGCTCTCGACTAGCAAGCTGGAGTTCGGGTTGGAATCCCGGCGTGAGCAAGTAAATTTTATTTGATTAATTTCTTATTTAACAAATTACTCATTAAAATAATATGTAGTATATTTGCGGCACGTTCCAGAGTGATCAAACAATATAAATCGATAAATTCTGCCCGCAAATATCGAAAACATACTGGTAAAAAATATTGCTAATTTAGAATCTCTTAAAATAATCCGGTTAAAAAGGGGATTGGAGGCCATTAACGAATGAATTGATTGGTATCCTGCTAAACTTTTAGTAAAATATCAATGTTTTGTCACGATGTCGGAACACATATTCGCATTTTGTCATTGTATGTTATTAAGACAAAGGCTGGTGCATGGACTTGTGTTCCGATATTATTACGAATTTACTAAAAGTTTATCAGGAGGTGGCCTGCAGTCCCGTTTTTAACCGGATTAGCAATAATTTGTATTTTAATAAATCAGATATTTTTTTCCGTGGACACGTGTATGCAGTAAGCTATATTTAAGTTTGTTTCTAGACGTACTGCAGGTATACATTAGTATATAAGTATAGCATTGCATTTACCCGACTGAAACTAGCTGCATACAACGATACAATAGAATGTACTATATGCTATATCTATGCTACTCTCCGGCCATTATGTCCAAACTTTTAAGCCTCCCTTTTTTAATCTTGTTCATTACACTTACATCGGAATTATTTTCGGATCTCCACATTAATAATACGATCGTGCATATTATCCTACCGGCTGCGCCAGTTTGTTGTGAATGATTCTTGATAAAATAAAACACCCTTTTAACAACAAGCACGTGTCTTCTTATTAGATTTTATCTTAAAATGGTGACGAGTTCATTCGACCGCTATGTCCGTTGTCTTATACTCTTAGAAACTCTCTGTTTCGAGAATCCTTATTGAGGATTTTACACTAACAACATCTGTTGGAGAACCCCGTGTGCTCTGAACTATTAACACTTGAGTATGTGCCACGTAGCTCGAAGTATGGAAGTTTTACCACGCGGATTTTATTTTTACTGCACTTTACTTTCCTCCTCACTCTGCTAGTTCCAAGCCTAACTGCCATACATCAGAGTTAGTTTCACAACTCCATTGTGGTCTGCTAGTCTCGCTTTTAAAAAAGCTTTATCTAATAAATAGTCGGTAGGACTACTACAGCATTGAATTACCTGTCTCTTTGACGAAACAGAAAATAAGAAAAAAATAAAAGAAGTAACAAGTAAACAACAAACCTAACATATTAATTTATTTTATTTTTACTAAAGGTAAACCTATGTTTACAAGACAATTTTATGCAAAGCACAAAGGATAACAAATTATTATAAGCAATAATTATCGGCCCCTTAAAAATGAATTGTCTCGGAATTTTTTCATTTTATATTTGTGTTTCAGGCTAATCATTATTGCTTATAATAATTTGATATTATTTTATCATGTTATGTTTTGACACCCGTTTAATCCGGTTATCGAATTTCCTAATGAGGAAAAATAATAATATGTTGTTGACTGAACTTGATTTAATTTTAAAATACTTTTAATTTGTAGGTTAATACTTTATGCTTGGCTCGCGTTCAGATTGTAAAATAATCTAAAATGTATAAATTGTAAGATAATATTAATATTGTTGAGGTAGGCACAGTAAAGTGCATAATGCAGGCTGTATCTATTTTGGAGAATGATTGACTGGTACCAGATTACGGATAACAGAGATAAGATTGCACTTTGGAGCGAGTGCGAATACTGCACAAAGGTGACCCTCCCTCGCTATCGTCACGTAACGAGCAAAACGAATCAATACCGAAAGATCTTGATTTTTACGAAATGAACGTAGTCAATATCGTTCACATTTATAGAAATATAGGTATTATGAATATACCATCAGTAAAAAAGTAAAACTAATAAACATCGGAGATTGACATACATTTTAAAAGGTCTTGATTTTTCTTACGTGAATGTAGTAAATTTCGTTCACATAAATATCAAGAAAGGTATTACGAATCTACCATCATATAAATAAATAAAACAAACGAATCAATTTCGGTGGCCTTATAGAATAATTCAAATGTTCGAATGTGAACGGAGTTGACTGCGTTCACACACACATCCACTTAAGAGGAAGCTACAAGCCAAAAATGTGTATATTCTTGGTATATCTTATATCGTAGGTAATAGGCATTAAAATCGCTTGACAAACGGAGTCTAGAAACGTTAGATTTCAAGCAAAAAACTGTTTTTATTTATTTTGTAAATAATTTTATAAGAAAGCAAAAAAGTTAATCAAGTGAAACTGTCACAGATAATCTTAGCTATAATACTGTATTTTTTTAAAGGTGAGTTTCCTTTATGCGTTCATACATTTCTATTAAAAAATATATTTTTTAGTAGTTTGCATTTATATATTTTATTGAGTAGTTTATATATTTATTTGTATTCTATTCAAGCGAAGCGATAGGAAAACCTTCAATTTATCTAAAGAATTTTTTTTTGTATTCATAATGTACACCAATTCGTTCTAAAGATTAATCAAAATAGTGCTTTGGCATTAAACTTCGCCTTAATATTATGAATCTACCGTCATGTGAGTTTGCAACAAATAAAATAAATCGAATAAACATCGCGTCGGTGTCATTGAAGGTTGATACATTTTACTCATCCGTACCTCCGTGGTCGAGGGGTAAGGCTCTCGACTCGCAAGCCGGAGGTCGCAGGTTCAAATCCCGGCGTGCGCAAGTCAATTTTATTTGATTAATTTATTTGAGATACTCTCAGTATCGCCCTGGTGTAAGACTACCGTTTAGAATTGAAACGTTGCTTGAAATGGCTTTGGCCGTGTTTGGTGACCAGATCTGAATAGCAGGTTCCCAGCAATTCCCCACCTTCCTCTTCCCTATCTCCTTACCCTCTCCTGTACCTTTAGCCTCTCAACTTACCCCAATTGGGGATGCCATAGTCTCAATGGCTCCAGACGGTTGGGAGTAGTCGGGACTCTTGTGCGGTTTCACATAAAAAAATCAATAATGTGGAATTTTCAAACTTATCACTGTCAAAAGTCACGAAGCGCCACTGATTAAAACCAATGGTCCATTGAAGGATTCGAAACCACATTATATAGAATATAATTTGGTTTAATCATTGGACTATAATACTTCCTGGCAACATCGATAATATTGAAGTCTGGGACCACTAGATCGTATATCAGAAGCCAGGATGAGAGGTAGTCATATTTTGCATAAATATTAATTTATATGGATCTCCTTCGGTCTACAAATCGTAACAACTTGACTTCAGTGCGTTTATAAAAAATATATCTGAGCTTATCTCGAAATATTTTACAATTTTTTTCTTCTATATAATTGTAGGTAGGTAAGGATATATAAAATCCTGTTCGAAAATTTTAGTTTAGTTTGCCTGATTTCTTACAGATAACCTAGAAAATTACGTAAGATTGTAGAAGTAGGTAGATAAAAATACACGCACAACAGAAGAAATATAACCTACCATGACATGCAATTAAATACATACATAGATAAATAACTTCAAAAGATAAGGAACTCATGATAATAATTAGTAAATATATATATACTTATAATACGAGTACGTCTGTTTAAAGCCTGTAACAGACCACCCTATAAGCTCGCTATATTTTCGTGGTTGGCCTATTTCAGCATATCGCTCGCCATACATTCCCATTGAGATTGTATGGCGAGCGACATGCTGAAATAAGCCAAGCCATGATGCGTATAGCGTAATCACTAAACAGTCAGCCTTATTAGGCGGTGTTTTTAGTTAAGTAGGTCCCTAAATATTTAGTTGTTTTGTAAAAATATTTTAATTTATTGGTTTTATTTGTTATTCATGACAAACATTGTTGTTGATTTTTTCGCCTTTATTCTCTAATGATTTAAACAATTGTTTCGGTTATCTAGTAGTTTTGTATTTGCAAAAATCTTATATTAGGTTATGTTGATTTATCCGCATAACCAATTAAAAAAAATTTCAAATATCACTTTATTAAAAACATATTTATATTTTAAGTAAATCAAAATTTTTATAATATTACAGTGAAGGTGCGGTTTTGTCGAAACTAGCTGGCATGTTAATTACACATTGACTTTGACAAACTTATTACGTTTATAATTAGGTTTATTAATTGTACAAACACACCCTTTGTCTAAAGTCAAATAAGCATTATTTTATTTTACAAGCAATAATTGTTCGCCTGAAACACTCATCCACATTGAAAAATCTCCTGATAAAAGATACATGACGCCAACGGGACTCGAACCCGTGTCCCTTCGATTTCCGGTCGACAGCTCTGACCACTGAGCTATGGCGGCTTATCTCTTACCCGCGAAATTATTCAATATATACTAGTGTTTCATTCAACAATTACTGCTTGTTACATTTTTCACCTGAAAACAACCAACTTTATTTTATATGAGAAAGGCATTGTAAGTGCTAACTCTCTCACTAGATGGCGTCGAGACAAATTGTCTACATTTTTAGGCGAAATACTTGAACTTGTCAAATATTAATTATTATTTTTTGGTAAACTAATGTTTTTAAGACAAGATTTTTTATGCATAGCACAAAGGGTAACAATTATTTTACAAGCAATAATTGTTCGCCTGAAACACTCATCCACATTGAAAAATCTCCTGATAAAAGATACATGACGCCAACGGGACTCGAACCCGTGTCCCTTCGATTTCCGGTCGACAGCTCTGACCACTGAGCTATGGCGGCTTATCTCTTACCCGCGAAATTATTCAATATATACTAGTGTTTCATTCAACAATTACTGCTTGTTACATTTTTCACCTGAAAACAACCAACTTTATTTTATATGAGAAAGGCATTGTAAGTGCTAACTCTCTCACTAGATGGCGTCGAGACAAATTGTCTACATTTTTAGGCGAAATACTTGAACTTGTCAAATATTAATTATTATTTTTTGGTAAACTAATGTTTTTAAGACAAGATTTTTTATGCATAGCACAAAGGGTAACAATTATTTTACAAGCAATAATTGTTCGCCTGAAACACTCATCCACATTGAAAAATCTCCTGATAAAAGATACATGACGCCAACGGGACTCGAACCCGTGTCCCTTCGATTTCCGGTCGACAGCTCTGACCACTGAGCTATGGCGGCTTATCTCTTACCCGCGAAATTATTCAATATATACTAGTGTTTCATTCAACAATTACTGCTTGTTACATTTTTCACCTGAAAACAACCAACTTTATTTTATATGAGAAAGGCATTGTAAGTGCTAACTCTCTCACTAGATGGCGTCGAGACAAATTGTCTACATTTTTAGGCGAAATACTTGAACTTGTCAAATATTAATTATTATTTTTTGGTAAACTAATGTTTTTAAGACAAGATTTTTTATGCATAGCACAAAGGGTAACAATTATTTTACAAGCAATAATTGTTCGCCTGAAACACTCATCCACATTGAAAAATCTCCTGATAAAAGATACATGACGCCAACGGGACTCGAACCCGTGTCCCTTCGATTTCCGGTCGACAGCTCTGACCACTGAGCTATGGCGGCTTATCTCTTACCCGCGAAATTATTCAATATATACTAGTGTTTCATTCAACAATTACTGCTTGTTACATTTTTCACCTGAAAACAACCAACTTTATTTTATATGAGAAAGGCATTGTAAGTGCTAACTCTCTCACTAGATGGCGTCGAGACAAATTGTCTACATTTTTAGGCGAAATACTTGAACTTGTCAAATATTAATTATTATTTTTTGGTAAACTAATGTTTTTAAGACAAGATTTTTTATGCATAGCACAAAGGGTAACAATTATTTTACAAGCAATAATTGTTCGCCTGAAACACTCATCCACATTGAAAAATCTCCTGATAAAAGATACATGACGCCAACGGGACTCGAACCCGTGTCCCTTCGATTTCCGGTCGACAGCTCTGACCACTGAGCTATGGCGGCTTATCTCTTACCCGCGAAATTATTCAATATATACTAGTGTTTCATTCAACAATTACTGCTTGTTACATTTTTCACCTGAAAACAACCAACTTTATTTTATATGAGAAAGGCATTGTAAGTGCTAACTCTCTCACTAGATGGCGTCGAGACAAATTGTCTACATTTTTAGGCGAAATACTTGAACTTGTCAAATATTAATTATTATTTTTTGGTAAACTAATGTTTTTAAGACAAGATTTTTTATGCATAGCACAAAGGGTAACAATTATTTTACAAGCAATAATTGTTCGCCTGAAACACTCATCCACATTGAAAAATCTCCTGATAAAAGATACATGACGCCAACGGGACTCGAACCCGTGTCCCTTCGATTTCCGGTCGACAGCTCTGACCACTGAGCTATGGCGGCTTATCTCTTACCCGCGAAATTATTCAATATATACTAGTGTTTCATTCAACAATTACTGCTTGTTACATTTTTCACCTGAAAACAACCAACTTTATTTTATATGAGAAAGGCATTGTAAGTGCTAACTCTCTCACTAGATGGCGTCGAGACAAATTGTCTACATTTTTAGGCGAAATACTTGAACTTGTCAAATATTAATTATTATTTTTTGGTAAACTAATGTTTTTAAGACAAGATTTTTTATGCATAGCACAAAGGGTAACAATTATTTTACAAGCAATAATTGTTCGCCTGAAACACTCATCCACATTGAAAAATCTCCTGATAAAAGATACATGACGCCAACGGGACTCGAACCCGTGTCCCTTCGATTTCCGGTCGACAGCTCTGACCACTGAGCTATGGCGGCTTATCTCTTACCCGCGAAATTATTCAATATATACTAGTGTTTCATTCAACAATTACTGCTTGTTACATTTTTCACCTGAAAACAACCAACTTTATTTTATATGAGAAAGGCATTGTAAGTGCTAACTCTCTCACTAGATGGCGTCGAGACAAATTGTCTACATTTTTAGGCGAAATACTTGAACTTGTCAAATATTAATTATTATTTTTTGGTAAACTAATGTTTTTAAGACAAGATTTTTTATGCATAGCACAAAGGGTAACAATTATTTTACAAGCAATAATTGTTCGCCTGAAACACTCATCCACATTGAAAAATCTCCTGATAAAAGATACATGACGCCAACGGGACTCGAACCCGTGTCCCTTCGATTTCCGGTCGACAGCTCTGACCACTGAGCTATGGCGGCTTATCTCTTACCCGCGAAATTATTCAATATATACTAGTGTTTCATTCAACAATTACTGCTTGTTACATTTTTCACCTGAAAACAACCAACTTTATTTTATATGAGAAAGGCATTGTAAGTGCTAACTCTCTCACTAGATGGCGTCGAGACAAATTGTCTACATTTTTAGGCGAAATACTTGAACTTGTCAAATATTAATTATTATTTTTTGGTAAACTAATGTTTTTAAGACAAGATTTTTTATGCATAGCACAAAGGGTAACAATTATTTTACAAGCAATAATTGTTCGCCTGAAACACTCATCCACATTGAAAAATCTCCTGATAAAAGATACATGACGCCAACGGTGAGTCCCGTTGGCGTCATGTATCTTTTATCAGGAGATTTTTCAATGTGGATGAGTGTTTCAGGCGAACAATTATTGCTTGTAAAATAATTGTTACCCTTTGTGCTATGCATAAAAAATCTTGTCTTAAAAACATTAGTTTACCAAAAAATAATAATTAATATTTGACAAGTTCAAGTATTTCGCCTAAAAATGTAGACAATTTGTCTCGACGCCATCTAGTGAGAGAGTTAGCACTTACAATGCCTTTCTCATATAAAATAAAGTTGGTTGTTTTCAGGTGAAAAATGTAACAAGCAGTAATTGTTGAATGAAACACTAGTATATATTGAATAATTTCGCGGGTAAGAGATAAGCCGCCATAGCTCAGTGGTCAGAGCTGTCGACCGGAAATCGAAGGGACACGGGTTCGAGTCCCGTTGGCGTCATGTATCTTTTATCAGGAGATTTTTCAATGTGGATGAGTGTTTCAGGCGAACAATTATTGCTTGTAAAATAATTGTTACCCTTTGTGCTATGCATAAAAAATCTTGTCTTAAAAACATTAGTTTACCAAAAAATAATAATTAATATTTGACAAGTTCAAGTATTTCGCCTAAAAATGTAGACAATTTGTCTCGACGCCATCTAGTGAGAGAGTTAGCACTTACAATGCCTTTCTCATATAAAATAAAGTTGGTTGTTTTCAGGTGAAAAATGTAACAAGCAGTAATTGTTGAATGAAACACTAGTATATATTGAATAATTTCGCGGGTAAGAGATAAGCCGCCATAGCTCAGTGGTCAGAGCTGTCGACCGGAAATCGAAGGGACACGGGTTCGAGTCCCGTTGGCGTCATGTATCTTTTATCAGGAGATTTTTCAATGTGGATGAGTGTTTCAGGCGAACAATTATTGCTTGTAAAATAATTGTTACCCTTTGTGCTATGCATAAAAAATCTTGTCTTAAAAACATTAGTTTACCAAAAAATAATAATTAATATTTGACAAGTTCAAGTATTTCGCCTAAAAATGTAGACAATTTGTCTCGACGCCATCTAGTGAGAGAGTTAGCACTTACAATGCCTTTCTCATATAAAATAAAGTTGGTTGTTTTCAGGTGAAAAATGTAACAAGCAGTAATTGTTGAATGAAACACTAGTATATATTGAATAATTTCGCGGGTAAGAGATAAGCCGCCATAGCTCAGTGGTCAGAGCTGTCGACCGGAAATCGAAGGGACACGGGTTCGAGTCCCGTTGGCGTCATGTATCTTTTATCAGGAGATTTTTCAATGTGGATGAGTGTTTCAGGCGAACAATTATTGCTTGTAAAATAATTGTTACCCTTTGTGCTATGCATAAAAAATCTTGTCTTAAAAACATTAGTTTACCAAAAAATAATAATTAAGCATTATTTTAATTGAATTAGCTACTAGCGCAAAATAACTATAATATGGTTAAATTCAACGCGATAATATTGTGGGGAATAATAATTATATAATGATTAATTGTCTCACTTTGAATGTAAAACCTCATGGGTGTCATTATAAGTGTACAATACATTAATGTATAGATATTTTTGTGGGGAATTATAGTTATATAATTAATAATTGTCTCACTTTGAATGTAAAACCTCATGGGTGTCATTAAAAGTGTACAATACATGAATATATAGATATTTTTGAGGGGAATAATATTAATATAATTCATAATTGTCTCACTTTGAACATAAAACCTCACAGGTCTCATTATAAGTGTACAATATATTAATTTATAGATATTTTTGTTGTTATATTGCTAGGAAATTAAATAAATTTTATTTTGTGTACATTCTTATTAAAACCTGACAAAATTAGCAGAACGGGCGGCGGTTACTGAAAATATAAACCGATAGAAGTCCGTTTTGGTCGGGTCCGTGTGTCCGGAGTAAGCTAAATTGGACCATGTTATACAGAAACCATCGGACCTACAAAATGGCAAACTGAGATGATCAAATTTAAATGTTTGTGGAATTAAAAAAAAGTTACATCGCTGTGTTAAATGGTAGAATTTACCTACTACTTTTGTTTTGCGTTTCGTGGGTTTCATACTAATAATGGTTCACGGCCTATCTCCCTTGATTATGTCAGAACCCAAAGAAGAAGTAGGAAACTGGAGCCATGGGACATGGAGAGATAGCGGTAGATTAAAGACAGCCCGCTTACACGCTGACTCACTATCGCAGCCCTCCCTAGAGGTTATCCTACCGAATGAAAAGTAACTCATTCATTATCAATGATTCTGTCCTGACGCGACCCCTGGGAATTGAGGTTAACAAAAATAACAACAAATAATAACTCAACAAATAATCTCTTAGTTGCAGCACCAACACCTCCATCAACAATATTGTTGATAATGTTGTTATTTTAATATGGAGAAGGAATAACAGTGATTACATCATTATTATAGTTTGCATCGCAGCGAGAATGGATGAAACTATGTATGTACATTGTTCCGTTTAAAACAATGTTAAAATAGATGCACTTTTATATCACTGTGTTGGAGAAACACAACAGGTTGTCGCGATAGCTCAGTGGTTAGAACAGATATCCCAAGCTCAAGTTTCGGACGCGTATTTACAAAGCCTGTAATATTTCAGTCATGGTGACGACTAAATTAGTTTTTGTTTGTGCAAAATCATTTACAAAGCTTATAAATTACATATAGTTGTGTTACAACAATTCATACAGCCAACTTATGTAACTAACAAGGTTCTGCAGTGCCTCCACGATGTTCACTGAAGGGAGGGTGCACTCATTCCCTGTCTTACTTCGCCACCGACTAGCCAGCTTCTGGGTCAGTACGCGGAAGTCAACCATCCTCATTGTCCTGATCACATCCGAGTGGCTCAGCTTTCTACTCAATGAGCAATGAATGCAGATCATGAGGCGACCTCCCTTATGGAAGAGGCTTTAATTTTCGGTTTATTATTAATTTTACTTAATTATATAATGTTTTTATTTTCTGGCATTGTCTATATTATTACCGATTAACTATCTATCCTTCCAGCCCTGCTGTATTTAAATTAAATAAATAAAATACACAATTTCAATTAATTTTCCAAAACACTTTTACACCATCACCCTACATTACTGTATTATCTTCCCGAATGTTAAGAATGTTAAAATAGGAAATCCTATACTGTAAATAAATGATGTATTCAAAATATTGTGATTGAATGTTACTTAAATGTTTACATACATTGTTCCAACTTTTGTGTGATGGGTGATGGCGGATAAGAGTATAGTGTCACGAGCTTTTTTTATTTCCTAGGAGTATAAATTTATCTGAATTTCAGAACTTCTGTTAACTTTATTAATTCACTCTCAATCTATCGAAAAAATATGTATTATTATATGTAATATATAATAATAATACATAATAATTTAGATTAAATAAATAAAATATGCCATTTCTATTAATTTTCCAAAATACTTTTATACCATTACACTACATTATGATGCTTATATAATGCACTTCCATAATGTGGATGGATTAGATGATCGTTTGCGGAAAAGTGTGTGGATGGTTTTAGTTTTTCCTGTGGGGAAGATTTAACATCAGAAGTATTAGGAAACATTTTGATGAGCTCTGTATTCTTTTAAATACGTTATCCTTCCAAGTTGATTTTATAGCACTCACTGAAGCCTAAAAGTGCGAATGTGTTCCGTTTAACTTAATGAACTATATTTCTTTTTCAATTCCGGCTGGACATACCTCCCATGATGGCATTACCACATTTTACAACATGCACTCCATATCCAACTTTAACATAGACCATCCAAACTTCAAATATTCAAACGCTGTCCATGCAACCTTCACTGCAAAGGAGAAAAAATACTCCATTTTGACCGCATATCGCTCTCCCTCTCTATCTACAAATCTGTTTACACACGAAATTAAATCTTTTATTAACAAAAATAGCACAAAACAATTTGATTTTGAATTTTTTATGGGTGACATTAATATAAATATACAAAACGCTTTATTAAACCCGATTTCGAATGAATATCTAAATGTTTTGTATTCTACAGGATTTCTATCCTACATAAAAAAAACACCACCAGACCTAATACCGTAACGATACATGTCTAGATCATATTTTTCTAAAATCAAATAGAAATTATCTGTATAAATCCGCTACACTTAAAATTCACCGTTACGCTACTTTCTACGGCCATCGTTCTCCAAATATGCCCATCTCTGCTGAGCCAAATAATCTTAACAAAACAATTACTAAAATCAACTATTCAACCCCAGACAACTTACTGACCCAAGAGTCGAGGATCGCGGTCTTATCCAACGATAACCCAAATTGAGCTCTGAATAATTTCTATGAAATACTACAAAAATGCATTCTAAAAAGTCAAGAACCAATAGCACCACCAAAAAGTAAGCATAAACAAATGAAACCATGGATTAAGCGCGGACTAATGATCTCAATAGAACATAGAAACAAACTTTTCAAAATCTATGAAAATCATGAAAAACATTGCACATCCAACAATGTAGCACAGAACCACTCCAAACGGAATGAATATATTATATTTCGAAACTACTTAAACACAATCATAAAAAAACAAAAATAACAATACTACTCTACACAACTACACAATGCGCACACCGACTCAAAAAAAACATGGTACGTCATTAATGAAATTACAAATAGAAATCAAAAGTTATTATTTTTTTAATGATAAATTAATGTTTATAAGACAAGTTTTTTTATGCATCGCACAAAGGATAACAAATTATTATAAGCAATAATTAGTCGCTTGAAATATCCATACAAATTGAAAATATCTCCCGAGTAAAAATAAATGCCGCCGACGGCCAAATTCGGTTTAATTCCCAATTCAGATTACACATCTGCCCTGATGATGGACACTGCGATGCTGTCCGAAATGTTGGCTAAAGAAGGAGGTAGCGCAACACGGCATAATACCAAAAATAAATCACTATAATACTTGTGGCCGTGAAAATCTCAAATCATACCTGTCTTAGGGCCATTACTCTTTCTAATCTACATCAATGATCTATACAACATAGTAATACCAGGTAAAATTCTCTCTTTTTCCGATGATACTGCAATAACAGTACAAGGTAAAACATGGGAAGATCCAATTAGTAAAGCCAACAAATGCATTTCAACAGTCAAAGATTGGCTAGATAGAAATCTTATTAGTCTAAATTATGATAAACCTGTTTTATTCCCTTCCATAATGCCCAAAAGTCATCCCCTAAAAATAATAACCCTGCGACATGCTCAAATTGCGAAGATGTCAAATTAAGAAAATGTATTAAATATCTAGATGTATCCATTGACTGTCAAATCAAATGGACTTACCACATAGAAAAAAAACTGTCAATAAACTGAGGCACCTAATTTACATATTCAAACGCATGAGCAATATTGTTAACATAAAAACCATGAGGCTTGTTTATGATGCAACGGTACTTTCATCCATTTCCTACGGAATAATCACCTGGGGAGTAACATACAATAACCATGTGAAACCTCTAGAAATTGTCCAGAAGTCTATTATTAAGATAATGCACCAGAAGACCGAGACATATCCCACCGATCAATTGTTTCAGGAAACTGACATTATGGAACTAAGGCGGATCTACTGTGTCCAATGTCTTAAATGTATATACACTCGTCCTTATAATTTCTGTAAAAACCCAAATCGTTCTAGCCGGAGACAAAACATATTCATGTACACAGTGCCCCACTGCAAAATCAGGCTGGCCCAAAGACACATTAACAACATTTGCCCAAAATTGTTTAATTCTTTAGCGAATTCCATCAACATGTGCCAAAACCTAAAATCATATAAAATAAATGTTAAAAGCGGGGTAAGAAAATCTGGAAGATTGAGAATGATTGGAAAAAGTGAGATTTTTTTCTTCTATAATTTGTACTACGCCTATGATGCCTAAAATACGCCATTACCGTCTAAATTAAAAAAAAACTTTTAAAATTACTTTAACTTCTATTTAACTTCAACTTTAACTGTTTTTACTAAATTCGCAGAAACTCCTGTAAAATCACATTCATCTATCTATAGGTACTTACTATATTTTTTTCTTTATTTAACCACCACTGTTTTGTATGGTTCCATGATAACTCAACACAGTGACTATTCAACACACCTTTAAAAAGTGAGTTAAAGTCATTAAAAAACGATAAAAAAAAATTAAACCTAACCTAACCTTACCTACTTAACCCAGTTAATAAAGTTTTTGTTTCATCACTTTCCATGACTTTATATAACGTTTAAAGATGTGATGAATTATCATTTTGATGATTTATCCGGTCACCGTTTTGTATACATAATTTATAATAAGCACACACAGGCTTCGCCTTTGTGGGATTTTTATTGTTATTGTCTTATATTTTGTATAATTATATATGTACCTGTATGTATCAAACATTTTGCCAATTATTATTTCTGTTATGATTCCTATCAGATTCGAATTTGAAGGTGTTTTTTGTTGTTTATGGGATTCTTAATAGCGTGCATTTAATGGTAGTAAGACAAAGAGGTAAATTTCTATATGAGGATGCAACTAAAAACGCCACCTTCCTTTTAAGAACCAATCGCTGCTTGGTAGATACCCTGTATTATTATGACCTTTAACACACCCAGTACCATTGACACCACTGTTTGACAGGATACCCTGTTAAAAAATGAAAATTAATTTGCTCATATGTGTGTTCGCAGCTATCACCATCGGAGTGCGCATCGTGGGCCCCGCGGGTGGCTTCATCCTGGGCTCCTTCTGCACCCGGGTGTACGCCGACCTGTCCTCGCCCCCCGGACTGCACCCCACCGACCCCAGCTGGGTGGGCGCTTGGTGGCTCGGTAAGTCACTGTCAACCCTATACTATACAAGTTCATTGCCCAAATAAGCTGCAAGGTTGGAGACTCATCTAGACGTGGACGAAATGCACTGAATGCATCAATATAAACAATTATTTTTATTCGCTAAATGACTGCACAGAATTAATTATTTTGGTTCGCCGGATTAATCTAAATAATTTTGCTTAATGCACTGAATCAGATTCAGTTAGATGCGTTGTGCCATCTTGACGTGGACGAAAATCACCAAAGGAATCAAAATAATCAATTCTTTTGATTTACTAAATGAGTCGGTTCTTTTAATTCACTGAATTAATGTAAATAATAAATAATCAATTCTTGGGCTTACTCCACCGAATCTTATTCAATTACACTTAGACAAAACCACTGAATGAATTAAAGGAATCAATTCTTTTGTTTACTGCACAGAATCTGACTTTACAGTTAATTGATTTTTGATTCCCTATTTCAAAACATCCCGTCCGCGGGCGCAAATCAGTAGGCCAAATACTCAAATCACCACAACATGATAATGTCATTTAGGTGCAAATAGGTATGCAAAATTTGTGAAAATCTTTGTTAGTATTATGATTTGGGAGGTTTGAAACTAGATTTAACCAATAATAAAAGAATTGCACCATTTTAGGATTGAATAGAAAATATAATATGTACCTCAAACTGAATTCAAGGATCGAATCAAACAGAATTGCTTCACAGAATTGCCAATGAATCTGGCCACGTCTGGGTTATTCACCAAGTGTGGATTTCGCCTGTGCTTTGGAGGACAATAATTATTTATTCTACCAAAACCTTTTAGTCCATCTGACTGTGAGGGAAAACTGTGAGGGACCCCCCTCGGCTGTAGGCCTTGCGAAAAACGCTTGAACGGTTAATATGCCAAGATATAAATTCGTACCTACTATGTTGGGTTCAAAATGTTAAATTTGTTAAAAGAGTCGGATATTAATTTTGAACAGGTATTAATTAGCCTACAAGAGTGAGAATTCTCCAATGTTCACCTAAATCTGTGAACGCCGTTGAATTTTTGTTTTTTCTTTTATTAATTCAATGGTATTATTATTGCATTTACAAAACACAGTTTTAAATTAATTATTAAACAAGTTTTGTTGTGTAATTATTATTACGTCTGACAGCTGTTTCGCCCTCTGAAGACATTATTAAATTGTAAAAAAACAATAAATTAAATGGTGTTCTACAATAACAATAATAAAAAAATTTAAAAAAACCGTTTAATTTATTGAAGGGATGTTCAGTCATTTATAGCTCGCAGGAAATCTATGAAAAACTACGTGTTCCTGTCATGATGCTATCGTTGACAAGTGTTATTGCGATCTCCAAGACTTTGCGATTAGTTTCTGATGATATTGTTTCCATATGACTGTGAAGCCAGGCTGTTTAGTGTTAGGCGATAATAGGTGCCTCCTTCGACAGTGCCTCCGCTGGGAATACGTGTTTTGCTTGTAAATATTACAAGAATGACCAATTCCGCTCATTCGCGCCTACGGTTATGCGTAGGAAATCGTTTGAACAACGTCACAATTTCTCTACGAATTCGGAGGTCCTATACCTTGGAATGTAATCATTTTTACACGGCTTTCTTCGTCTTCGTTTTGAGATCATCTTGAACAGATACTTCTGTCTTTTGCTCCTCTAAGGACGGAAGAGAAACGTGCTAATCCTGAAAGTTTACATATATGTTATTGCTTGCTCGTGATAAGCGACTCATTAATTTAGAATCTTTTAACGATTATTATGTAATGTATATGTAAAATATTAAGAGAATTATTGCATTTCAATAAAACCTGTAAGACAGATAACGCAGAATACGAAATAATCACACGAATAGCGGCTAAGCATTTTTCTTCCACGTGTATCAATATAAAAAAGCAATATTATATAATAGGTATAACCTTGAAATTACGCGTTAATGCAAATTTTTAAGTAATAAACGCAAATTTAGCTATTTTCTTGAGAATAACGCGAAAATCGTCATTTTCGGGCAAATGACGCAAATTTTCGCATTTTAAAATATGAAAGGAGTAACAGACATCTAAATATTTATTTGTCTGTTTTGACAAGCTTTAACAGACAAAGTTCCGCCTCTAATTGATAAATAAATAAAGAAATTATCAAAAAAAAATATTTTTTTTTTTCATTAAATACCGAAAAGTTAACACAATTTCACATTTGTTACAATATATCTCAAAAATAACTAGAATTTGGCAAACATAATGCCAATTTAAAAATTGCGTTTTTAGCGATTTAATTATGATTATTGGATAACTTACATAGCGCCGTTTTTGTGAAAATCTTTTTTTGTTAGTATTTAATTTTGAGGTCCCTAGCACAAAAGGGTTATTTATTCCACGGTAACAACAAAGAGACACGTAGTATTTAAATACCCCATTTGGGCAACGAATAATATTATTTATCTTACAGATAGTAATAAAAAGGAATGTAAGCAAAAAAGGAAAGGAAGCATTTGAGCAGTAACCATAAGCACGGGCAGTAGGAGTGACCAGGGATTCGTATTTCACGGTCGCCAAGGGTAAGCAATGTAAGCAATTGGACAGTAATCATAAGCACAAGCGGTAGTAGTGAGCAGGGATTCTTATTTCACGGTTAGCCAGGGTAAGTAATGTAAGCATTTGGGCAGTAATTATAAGCACAAGCGTTAGTAGTGAGCAGGGATTCTTATTTCTCGGTCAGCCAGGGTAAGTAATGTAAGCATTTGGGCAGTAATCATAAGCACACGCGTTAGCAGGGATTCTTATTTCTCGGTCAGCCAGGGTAAGCAATGTAAGCATTTGGGCAGTAATCATAAGCACAAGCGTTAGCAGGGATTCTTATTTCTCGGTCAGCTAGGGTAAGCAATGTAAGCATTTGGGCAGTAATCATAAGCACAAGCGTTAGCAGGGATTCTTATTTCTCGGTCAGCTAGGGTAAGCAATGTAAGCATTTGGGCAGTAATCATAAGCACAAGCGTTAGCAGGGATTCTTATTTCTCGGTCAGCTAGGGTAAGCAATGTAAGCATTTGGGCAGTAATCATAAGCACAAGCGTTAGCAGGGATTCTTATTTCTCGGTCAGCCAGGGTAAGCAATGTAAGCATTTGGGCAGTAAGCATAAGCGCAATCAACAGTGGTGACGCACTACTTAACTTCAGCAGCATTTCTTAGCTGGGATTCTTATTTCACGGTCGCCAAGCGTCACTAAGCAATGTAAGCAATTGTGCAGCTATCAATCCTAACCGATGAGCAAGACGCGCAAAGTGTGCTACGTAGGCCAGACAAAAAAATCCCCAGACTGGTGATTATTTCCATTCAATGTCGCGGTCACGGTCATTCTGTGGCCCCTTCCCGCCTAGTCGCCCATCCGCCTAGCGCTGTTAGCCAGAGGAGTGGAACTGAGAAGTCGGGATAGAAGAGAAAGCTAATCTGAGTCCGCTGCCGTCCAAAGAAGATCACATCACTAATGCAATCTGTATTTGTTTATTTACCATATGACCCGTAAGATAACTGTGAAGCATATTCCGTGAGAGTTATAAAACTCTAAAATGTAATAATTTATGGTAATATGTTTTTACGTTTAACGCCCCAAGGCCGTACCGAGATAGTAATTTCATATTGGTGTGTGTGTGCGTAAATTGTTTTAAAATTATCTTCGCGAAAATCAATGTTTAGCGCGATAACAACATTCTTTCGGCAATAATGTTTCATTCATCTGAGTTGGCGAGATCTAGGCGTCACAACGCAAATTAAAAATAAACGATATTCACCTTATGAACTAACTAAAATTATTAAAGAATAAGAATTCATCGCACACAGAGTAGGAACCGTAGTAAATATATATTTAATTTTTATGTTGAAAACTGTATCTGGCATGGTCTATGATTTTTTTGGTCAATTTAAATCGTTATAATCACCCTAGAATAATACCAATATCTACAGTAGATCTATGACAGAGAAATAGAGTATAAGTTGCAAATTCTCCAAAAAAAAAACAATGAGAGTAATAATTAAAAGTAACAAAAATTTTAAAGGACCTTGAACACGATGATATTTATACATACAATAATAAAAAACCGATATAATCAAAATACTTTCTTCTATTATATATTACAGACATAACAGAAGAAAGTGTAATGAATTACGCTTCCAAAATAGATTACAATACAAAATAATGCTGCCGGAAATCATAAAGTCTGACCAATTGATACATTGAAGCTGGATTGTAGGAACCGTATTAATCAAAAGAAAATGTAATCTATATAAATAAAAATATAAATGTTCGTTTGTTTAAAATCTTAAATCTCCGAAAGTTCTTCAATTTTAAATTTTGACATCGTTGCATTCGAATACGCTTGTCTTTTTATGGTTCCATGATAACTCAAACACAGTGACAATTCAACACACTTTTAAAAAGTGATATAAAGTCATTAGAAACGATGAAATTTTTTTTTAACCTAACCTAACCTAACCTTACCTACTTAACCCAGTTAATAAAGTTTTTGTTTCATCACTTTCCATGTCTTTATATAACTTTTTAAAGATGTGATGAATTATCATTGTGATGATTTATCCGGTCACCTCTTTTTATATACCTATATTGTATAGATTTCACCTGTGACAGATAAAAACATGCTTTTTTTTAAATCAGCGCAATCTGTTGGAAGCAAAAGCAACACGCGCAATTGTTTCTATATCTACACAGACAGACTGAGCCACATCAACGCGTGGCGGGGTACAGTTAGTAAATAATAAAAATGTAATAATGTTGATTTGTAAGTAATAATAAATCAGACATTTGTAAACTTGGATGTAGAAATGGCTAAAATAAAATTAATAAATAAATAAATACGTCAATAGAGCGTAGTTTTTTTCCAGTTCAAGACATAGTAAAAATAACCTTCTCATTACGCCGTTTTACCGCAAGGGTAGACAACACGTCAGACACTTCTGGCATATAATCACCCAGTGAGGCCCAAATTATCAAATAATGTTTGAAAATACATAATTTTATTGAATTAATAATAATATATGTTTGGCTGTTTCTATAGAATAATGGCTATTATAATTATGGCGCAGTGAGTATGTGAACAAGAGTACGGCGGATATTCTTCCCCTCCTTCATCTCATCCCCGCTTCCTTATTAAACCTCGCAACATTTAGGATGCCATAATCCCACTAGCTCCGAATGCCCAAAAAAT
Organism: Hesperophylax magnus; assembly: GCA_026573805.1. Classification (NCBI taxonomy): domain Eukaryota; kingdom Metazoa; phylum Arthropoda; class Insecta; order Trichoptera; family Limnephilidae; genus Hesperophylax; species Hesperophylax magnus. Next base: position 13,144,412 of record JAIUSX010000049.1, read on the forward strand.
CAGAATGGCGCTGATAGTTCATTTCATGGAAAGGTTACATTTGAATTTCTCTAAAACACCCTAACCTAAAATCACACTATACGCGGTGTCTGGAAACTCGTGGTACAAGCTGGAAACTGGCAAACCTACATCACATTTGTAGTAGTATATTTATTTTTTGAGCTTTTGTTTTCGAGTAATTCGAGTCCAAAGCTTTTTGTGTTCAAATTCCAAATATTCGGTCACTACGGGGTTACTAACAGCTGTTTATTAAATACGTCGAAACGTAAACCCGACTTTAAAAGTATTTTTAACCCTTTAATTGCCAAAAAAATGAATAAAAATAACAATGCTCAGATCGATTTTTTGAGTCTCTAGTAATTAGAGTCCGGACACCGTGCATAATTTAATAAATTCTTCCTTTGAAGAATATAGTTTTTCGTGATTTTATTTCGTGTTTATTGGTCCCCGTTTGAAACGGTGTAACGCCACTGATGTCTGTTGATTCCACTGCACCCGTTACAGCGAGCCATGCTCGATGCATCGGGACTATTCACTTGATCGGCAGATGCTAGGTGCGACTAGCTCTTGCTCTAGTCATGCAGTCAAGTCGGGCAATATCTTTTACATATTTGCCTTCTTCAGGTCGAATCATTTGATTTTTTATGCTTTATGCATTTGGAATCAATGACACATTATCGATTTGACTTTTATAATCGTCTTCAATAATAATAATAATAACTCTCGTAAAAACGGTGTCTGGCTAATAAATTGCCTAACCTAGCATGTATTTTTAATTGGCTTAGAATAGATCACGTGCATAGATTTTCTGTTGATAGTACCTAAGCAAAATGCAATAGTGTTTTATGTAAATCCCGCTCAAGAGTCTCCTCTGTCTGGGGCCAGTCGAAATAAGGTATGTTGTTAGGCTGAAGGAAGTAGACAAAAGTCTGTCAAAAAGTCACCAAATATGACTAAAGCCATTTCAAGCAAGAATGGTGTCTTTCATACGGGCGATACTGAGAGTATCTACCACTTTGATACGTGCGGCAAAACATATTATTTAATGTTATTTAAATTAATTAAGTGTTAAAATAATAGTAAGGATTAGAATTAAAAATGAATAAAATCTATTTTTATTTATTTATTTATTAGATACTAAACAATACAATTACAGAATAGTGAATCTATGACTGTCCAACTGGGAAGGTTTCCCTTTTCTGGACAATCAAATTGATGGGTTTACTTCATATGAAGTAGATAATAATAAATTAAGAAGTCATTTTTTTTTGCTAGTGAGATCACTGTATTTATGAAAAGGGTCTGATTGTCAAGCTCTTTATTTATTTATATAAATTTTCACATTGATTTTTTTTTAAATATATGCATTGGGTCGGCCTTTGAAATTTTGTGCTTGACGTTTTAAAACCGAGGTGGCCATCCAAGAAGTGACGTAACTCACAAAAAATCCTAAATGAAGTTAACAATCCTAAGGGACTTTAAATGGTATGTTTCATCAAATAGACCTGAAGTGAAAAGATCAACCAACAATGTATTTCACAGCGAATTTCACGTTTTTTGTTGCAACTTATGCAAAGTATAGTTGTTTTAGAAGTCTTTTTTTTATTTCTTGTTTTTGATCCAGGTACTTCATTTGTTTTGTTTATTATCTGATCGTGTTACATTTATATTGTCTCTTACTAAAGTTCTCACTTCAGAGGTTATTGATTTACTTAAAATTGTATTTTTTATTCCTTTTGTATTTTCTTGAATCAAAAATAACTGTTATTTTTTTAATGATAAACTAATGTTTATAAGACAAGGTTTTTATGCATAGCACAAAGGATAATAAATTATTATAAGCAATATTTAGTCGCCTGTAATATCAGTAATTGTTGATTGGAGTACTAGAACATATTGAATTATTTGGCGTGTTGGAAATAAGCCGACGTGGCTCAGTGGTCCAGAGCGTCTGACCGGACACCAGCAGGCGCGGGTTCAATTCCCGTCGGCGGCAATTATTTGTACTCGGGAGATATTTTCAATTTGTATTGATATTACAGGCGACTAATTGTTGCTTATAATAATTAAAAAATAACAGGTTATTCTGACAACAAATAGATAGCTACGCTACTTAAGTCACCCGTAATTTAATAATTTATGGTAATTGATAATAACGGTTATTTATGGGTTTGTACAAATTGATATCAATGGAAAATAATTATATTTCATTAATATGTCATTTTAATAAAAAAATTCACTTTACCTTTTTTGTATTTTATATTTTCTTACACTTTAAACTTTGTACTTATAACTTTATATCTATGTTAATGGCACCCGTTGTGCATTATTATTTTTAATAAAATTTTACTTGAACCACTTCCTCATTTAAATTTTTTAAATGCAATTATCTCAGCTTGACATTTTTTATGGTTACTCCACTTCAGCGATGACCACCTTAACTGAAAATGATTTCACGATTTTAGCTAGCTTACGTTATTTCAACGTAATTGCACACTCTAATCTCTAATATTATTTGTTTTATTTTTACGTGCATCTATTTGAATTTCACTTTGGTTTTCGGTAATGAATGAATGCAAATCTTGGAAGCGGAAATTAACCCACTTCCCGACATCCGATCGAGCTGAAACCCGGCAGATAGACTCGTTGTCGATGACAGTGCATTTGATGGCTATCATGTACACACGGACATATACGCATTTCTCTGAAATCGGATAACTTTACAGCATTTAATATACAAAATAATTTTCGGTTCTACACGATTGGAATTTGGCGATGTTGGTAGAGTTGTCGACTCCAGTTCCTGGGTATGAAAGTTCATTTAACTTTTTTAAAGTTTTATAAGACATTTTAAAATAGATGTATTATAGTTATAATTTTATTTTGTTTATGTGTTGATTTTTACGAACTTTAACTCTATTATCGTTTGTTAAAACCGTTTTTGAAAAATATAACTTCTGTTAGTTACGCATTTTGACAGTTCACAGACAGTAGGTAAACCACGTGGGAAAATTGTATTGCTGTTTAAACGTAAAAATATATCACTGTCTGCTTTATAAAAAAACTTTAATTTCGAAAGTATTATAAGAACGGGTTGTTTCACCGAATTTGAACAACTCATCAAATTCTGTGTAGGTTCTATTCAAGTTCTGTTCTTATATTATTTTTGGCCAGTTGTTTCACAAAACTGAAATAATAACATAACTTGAATAGAAACCTTCACAGAACTTGAAAATCAACTTTGAAATTTGATGAATTGTTAAAATTCCGTGAAACAACCCGTCCTAAGTGCTATATGTTTCAGAAAATACAATGAAAAGTGAAAAAAAAATATGCCTTGTAATATATCCTTCCCCAACAAAAAAAAAAGTGTTCTATTCTATTTTTCATAAAATATTGCGGAAGCCCATTAATAATATGCCGGTACAAACTACTCACTACACAGATACCACTCGGTAGGTACCCGGTGGTTTCCTTGTTTAGAAGGCTATAAATCAACAATAAAAAATTGAAAGTTTGAATTAGGAAAACGGCATATTTTGAAAGAAACAATTCCGATGACAAATCGAAATCGCGTTTTAATGTAAACATTTTTGACCGGTAATTATGTAAGTACCCATTTTCCCGTTCCCAAAGTGAAGTATTGATTTGAAATTAAAATTGTGCAAGATCTTGTTTCTTTAAGTATTTTGCACCTTTAAAAAGAACACAATTAAAAATAATATTTTCGATTGTGTGTCTCTGTATAACTCCGGTTCAATGACTTCTAGAACTGCGATTTGCTTTGATCTTAAAAATTGGAACAATTCAGACAAGCGATAAAGTACGTACCAAAATTATTTTTTGGTAAATATTTACCTACGACTACCGTTTGAGAAAATATTCCGTACGAGACACTATTTTGACATACCGAGTTCTCGCATACTTCGCGTTTGTTATTACGTAGTGTAGGGCACTGCCAACATAACAATTAAAAAACACAATCGGATAGTTGTTAAAATTTATATGGCAAAACGGTTTTTTATATCATAGACAATGAAAAACATTTTTTTTAAATGATGTGTTAATTTATTTATACAAAAAAATATTGTAAATAAAAAATTATTTATTAAAATTAACCTGTTAAGGAAAGGTTTTTTTGGTAAAGGTTACGAATTCCGCTTCACGGTAAATATGGAATGATTACTTTGAATTAATACTTGAATTTAGTTATATTATTAAATTATTACTAAAAGTTACTATAAATGTTGGGGAACCTTTAATAACGCCTGCTCGCGTCCCCTTTAGAGTTACATCCCAGTTTTCAAGTAGTTTGTGGGCTACGCTAGGTTTGTATAGACTGGTTTGTGATTTAATTCTAATACCTATTTTCCATGTTATTTCCTGTTACAAAAAAATGCCCCTTTAATAACGCCTGCTCGCGTCCCCTTTAGAGTTATATCCCAGTTTTCAAGTAGTTTGTGGGCTACGCTAGGTTTGTATAGACTGGTTTGTGATTTAATTCTAATACCTATTTTCCATGTTATTTCCTGTTACAAAAAAATGCCCTTTTAATAACGCCTGCTCGCGTCCCCTTTAGAGTTATATCCCAGTTTTCAAATAGTTTGTGGGCTACGCTAGGTTTGTATAGACTGGTTTGTGATTTAATTCTAATACCTATTTTCCATGTTATTTCCTGTTACAAAAAAATGCCCTTTTAATAACGCCTGCTCGCGTCCCCTTTAGAGTTGTATCCCAGTTTTCAAGTGGTTTGTGGGCTACGCTAGGTTTGTATAGACTGGTTTGTGATTTAATTCTACCTAATCCAACCTAACCTAACCTATCCTATAATAATCCAACCTAAACTATCCTATAATAACCCAACCTAACCTATCATAATCTAACCTATAATAATCCAACCTAACCTAACCTAATTTATCCTAATCTAAAATATAATAATCCAACCTAACCTATCCTAATCTAACATATAATAATCCAACATAACCTAACCTAATCTATCCTAATCTAAAATATAATAATCCAACCTAACCTATCCTAATCTAACATATAATAATCCAACATAACCTAATCTAACCTGTAATAACCTATAATAACCCAACCTTACCTAAAATGAAAACGTTTTATTTAAAAAAAAATTGTAGTAAACCTTTAAATATTAAGAAACTAAATTCATCTGATGTTTGGTATCAAAGTTGATCGCCTAACAATTAACGGGTGCGTGTCTAGCAATCTCGAAAAATTGTCTATTATGCCGATTATGCCTTTCATGTTTTCTACACTGCCACTACACAAACAAACGCGAAGTATGCGAGAACTCGGTGTGTCAAAATAGTGTCTCGTACGGAATATTTTCTCAAACGGTAGTCGTAGGTAAATAATTACCTATTTTTTTAATTAATAATTCTATATTTTATAAAAGTATTTCTTTTGTTTAAATTTTGACAGAATTCGTTATTTTTTAAGTTTACTAACGGTAAATGTCTGATCTTCCCTTGAAAGGCATCACGAAGCAAATATATTTTTTAATATATCCTACAATTATAATATCAAGTAATGTTCGCTGACTAACTAACCATCACGCTATTTCCCCGTAGGGGTATGCAGAGAGGACGGACCGCCAAACAACTCGGTCTTGGTACATACTCCTTGCCTCATTCACATTCATACATACACTTCTATTATTCTGACTCTTGACATGGCCCGACTCAAGTACCTGATTCACTTGGTCGTGCCATGTCTTCCTTGGACGTCCCCGACTTCTGCTACCATTAAAATTTCATCACGAGTGTATAAATTTAATACTATAGCCATTTATTATCAAACTTACAAACTTCTGCGCACTAACATTTTTGTACTCTTGATTCCCATATTTCACGGGCTTACGAAAATATGTCACTCTTTTTTTAGAACGAGTCATGCTAGATGTAATTTGACTCCTAAAACAATTTGCATATTATGCCGATAATTTTACAAATCACACTTTGCTTTGCATCGGCAAAAAAGATACATGAACCATGATTTTTGTTGACTAATCAAACGTTTGTTTTGCGTGGTAATTTTTTCTCTGACCTTTTTAAAGTCATAAAGATATCCAATCGATTTATCATTTACCTGTTAGAACGACGATGATTTTTTAAAGCTTAATCTTAATCGAATGGTGTGGTACATGACACCGGAATGAGGCAGAATTAAAAGCACCCATGAGTTATTTTTACTCCCCATCTGAATAGGGCAATCACAACAGTTGCTGTATTTGCGGTATTCAGTAGAAAGATGGGTTTAATTTACATGGTTCTCATTTTACCGTATCAGATCGTATCTTTTCAAATCTCGTATCAAGTTGTGGACGCCACTTCTGTCGTACCTACATTTCTGTGATCGCGTCCAAATACCTCAAATAAAATCATATCTCCTTTGATGACCGAGCAAAATTCGACTCGAGATGGAACTGGCCGTATGGCGTATATGTGACTGCATATCACACGTACACAGTAGCGATCATGATACGCGGATAAGGTGATGTGATACGGTTAAATGATACATATTATTATTTGGATGATGACGAACACACACGTGGACATATACGCATTTCTCTGAAATCGGACGACATTACAGCAGTTACCGTACGAAATAAATGTCGGTCCTATCCGCTCGCCATCTGGCAAGGTCGGTAGCGCGTTTGACTGCGGTCCCTGAGAAGGAGGCTTCAGTCCTCAGTTTTTAAAAACATTTTAAAATACAGGATTTTCCAATAAGAGGTGTTATTTTGAATAGCCCGCTATTTCGGTAGATGTTACTTTTGAAGCTGTCATTTTTTGACATTTGACAAGTAGAAACTATGCCGTTAATAAAAATGGAACGATACACGCTTCAACTACGCATTGAAATTATTAAAATTTACTTGAGTGAATCAAATGCAAATCATCTTGAGTGATGAGGCCCATTTCCACCTCGGTGGCATCGTCAACAAGCAAAATTGTCGCATCTGGGACTCGGAAAACTCAAGAGTTATTGTTGAAAAGCCTTTCTATCCTCAACGTGTGACTGTTTGGTGCGGTTTATGCTCCGGCGGAGTCATTTGACTTTACATTTTCGAAAATGAGGCTGGCGCAACAGTTAAGGTGAATGGATCGCTATCGAGAGATGATTAATGATTTTTTATGGCCGGAATTGGATGGTATTGATCTGAACAACGTTTACTTTCAACAAGACGGCGCTACGTGCCACACAAGCAACGAAACCATTGATCTTTTACGATTGAATATCAAAATAACACCTCTTATTGGAAAACCCTGTAGATGTATTATATATATGTATATATAGAAGAAAACTTTGTTTATCACGCGTTGATTTTTTTGCGCTAATGTTGAAACGTCATTTTAAACGTTTTAGCATTTTTACATCAATTTCCCACTAGTGCAAGTCACCAGCCGTCAATGTTCTTGAATGACCTAAGTCTAAATTACTATAATATTTAGTTTCAGTAGTAATAATTAAAATCAATAACGGTGTGGGCTTCGCTGGGTGCTTGCTCTACCCATATAGTGCGCCGAGTCCCCAATTTTACACTTTAATATGGTTATGTTTGTCTAAGTTAGGTTCCTTAGTTCATGTAGGTGGTGAAGGAGATGTAGTAGGTTTGCTTGCATATTTCAATTGACTAAATATGACTTTGTAGTAGTGCCTACTTTATTTTTTCACATAAAAAAATTGTATTTTGATTTTTTAAATATTTACATGTCATTGAATTTAAATTTGGCGTTTTATTTAAATTTATTTGACTTTGAGATAATGCGCCATAACCCACACATAGTGGATATTGACCCAAAGGATTCTCCAACAAAGCCGAGCTCTGTGCTTTATTTTAGATTTATAGCTTTCGAGATTTTAGGCATTATGGAAAACTAAGATATAAATAGGTACTTACCTAGATATTTTTTTTTTCACAAAATGAAAATGACGACCGATTGCCAGAATTAGCAGGTGCAGGTACTGAAATTTTTAAAAGAAACAAATACCGCTCATTTTCAAAAAAACTTGTCCAAAAATGTTGCTTAGCGATTTGTTGACGAATTGAATAAACGTCTATTATCCGTATTGTTATTCCAATGGTTAAGTTGGACAGTGTCGGGCTTCTTAATGGTGACTTGTGACTGGTGAACGGTTATGTATCACCCATAGTCAAGTGCAATAAACCTGCTGCTTGATGTTGGCTGCCGACTTCTGTCATCACCACTTGTTTAAACAATTCACCCCACCCACCTAGCCACTTCTCAGGGGCTCTCAACTTAAATCATCTGAATAAATTTGGCGGTGATGTAAACCAATCTTAAAAACGGAAACCTATTCCAGTCCGGGTTCTCGGTCCAGTTCCGAATTTTGGCTTTTGAAATTAGAATTTAGAAATTTTAACTATTTTCTCGAGGACCCGTGGTGTGCATTTTATCCTGTGGTGACGTTTTGCACACTTTGATAATACCCTCTATCCGATTACTGTTCTATTCACGTATCTAATGCGCATATACTAGTTGTACTGATGCGCTCCCTGGTACCGCCGCCTTTCTGGCCATAGCCTTGTGCTCTACGCATTTGACTTTCGGTCGGGATTTTGCGTGTTTCATTTTCATACAAAGCATATTATGCTTGTGATGCACAGGGCTGGTCCCGTACAAAGTACATCCTGTCATGCCGGATGATAGGATGCCAACAGTTATGAGTGTGGTGCCCCAGCGAAAGCGACTAGTGCCCAGAGGAAGACCGAGGAAAGGGTGGCTATTAGAACTAGTACAGCGTGGAGGATTGGGGAACGTGGTTAGTAGGGTTTGCAAGTTTGCAATCCCGCATCTCGCGGGATTTAACTAATATTATTCCGTGGATTTGCGGGATAGAAAAAAAGAACTAAATTTACATTAAAAAACATACCGTTTTGATTTTCACGTGCTTGCGAGTTGTAGCGAAATGTCTGTTCAAATCTGGGTGACAGGACTCTCTACAGTCTTAACGATTTTATTTTTTTATTCTTCATTATAAACACCCGCTAACTGCCAAAACAGTTTGTCAGCAGGTTAATTTTACTTTAAAATACTTATTACGTTACGTTTTCATCGTCTTTTTATAATATTACTAGTACTAAAGATGATAGATCTCAAACGACTGTGTACTCTTGTCAGCGACAGTTATGTTTTTAATATTCTGGTAAAAGATAATTGATACGAAATAGTTAAAACATGTTTATGAAATGTTGGCATTATTGCAATTTAATACCCCTTAAAAAAATACGCAAATTCTTAGATCCCGCGGGATTTGAAAAAGGTGCGGTATTTGCAAATCCCAATGGCGATGGACCGCAGCCAGTGGAGAATATTTGTGGAGGAGGTCAAATCCCACTCTGGGATGTAGCGTCGTGATGAAGATGATGATGCCTGTAAATGGGCGCTAAGGCAGGCGAGCACTGTAAATGACTTGATAAATCATTATGGTGGAGGCATCGTAGTACAACGAGTAGCCTGCTCCTATCGCCCCTGCATGATACCTGGCTTGCTCCTGTTAAATTAATTTGATTTCATTCTTCATAAATTATAATTTTGATTAATATTTTTTTTGATTTTTCACAGCCTGGCAAGGAGCCCAGTCCGGTAACTGGATGTCAAACTGACCTGCGTATGTGTAAAAAAGCGGACTTGGGGATTCCCCACTCCACCACTGACGTGTATATACTGTTTGGAGCAGAAACAATTATTAAAAATAAATTATTGGTCTTTTTTTTGTTGTTGTTGTAAAGGCTAGTTGTTACAGTTCGGATACTTAATAACTGGAGTTCAGAGCTGTAGTTCAGAGCCGGCCACTTTATCCGTAGATACTAGGTACCGATTTTCGACCCCTTTATTGTAACATCCGGTATAATCATATGATTTAGCATGACTCCTTCCTTAGAGGCTATTGAGTGCAAAAATGGTAAACGATAAAAAATATATTATTTGCCAAATTTACTACTCGATATCTTTATCCACTAGCTTGCCCACAAAGGTGGATCTACGCGGTAAACCGTCAAAGCAGCATAGTCCACTTTTTTGGTCTTGAGCTTTCGCGCAAAAACCGCCCTGAGTTACTCTTCTATTTATTTTTTAGCATTTTATGTATTATAGCTATAGAAATAAAACTTCTCTCTCCGTATAATCACTGAATTGGACTTTCTTTTACTAAAGATTTTTGAGTGATAACCCTGATATTTATTAAGTTGTTTAAGTGTCAAAGTTTACTGACGTTTTCCGATTATTTTTTGTGTTTCTGACGATTTATCAGTATAAAAATGAATATATATATCTATATTTTATAAATAAACATTGTAAGTTAAATTATTACTTATTTTTCCCCTTCTATTAGTATAAAAAATATTTACATGATTTGTATTTTGTGTTACACCTTCAGACATAACTGAATCTAGTTTCAGCGCGGTCATTTGTTGGAAATTTGTTTACGTGACACAACAATAAGTTAATAGTTATATACATTATAGTATCGAGATTGTTTGAACATAATCTCCTCATTAATTTGACAACAAAAACATAAAAATTGATTCACTTTTGAGGTCACACTAGCGAAAATTACAACTTTCGTCAATAATTTTTTTGCGCGCTGTCAAGTCCGCTCTACACTCATCCCCCACAGAATATTTTGTCTGAACAGTTCGTAAGCCACAAAGTAATTGTGCAACTATTGAAGAATAAATTAATATTAAATACAGCCTGTTTTTTAATTTTGTTGCAAGGTGATAAAATACTTGATGTTTTAACCCTTAGGATGTAAAATTTTATTACATAATATTTTTTTTTTACATTTCTGCAAATGTTTAATGAAGTATTATTCTCAAATAACCCGTATAATTGAAGCTAATTGGGTAAGTGAATAATATTTTTCATTTATTTAAAACATGCTTTTTTTATTTTCCTTTGTAAAAATCCCAAAGCCAACTTGTCAGGGCACCTTTATAATATCATTTCGCAAAATACGCTGGTTTTTTACCCGCATATGTTTGAAAGCCTATAAGTTTTAACATTTCAGGAAGACTAACTGTTTTTGGTATCAATCGAAAGAAGAAGAATGAATATACTATAAAAATACAAATTAGTATTCATATCTCTCAAGAAGTTTAAAAAAACCCTTTTATGTATTTAAAAGATTAACAAAAGAAACTGATAATGATAAAAATTAATAATTTTTTTTTCATGCTGTCTATTTATTTATTTAGTGATAATATATTACAAAATAACAACATTACTATTTATATTATATTATTCCCAATGAGTTTAAAAAAAAAAAAATTTCGGGAAAGACAACATTAATAAAATAAAAGAAACTTATTTTTACATAAGAAAACGAATTTAAAAGGGTGTTCAATAAAAAACAAATATCATCTTTAAAAGCTTACCTAGAAAATAATGTAATTACAGTAAATTCTTTGTAATGTGTTCATGCGTCTCGCGGTTTCCAGTTTGTTCTGGGGCAATCCTGACCGTTTTTGTTAAAAGGCGGGGCAAGCGAGTGGTTAAGGGGTAGATTTCATCATACTTCGTCTTCGTCTTCATTCGTCTTCCCAACAACTGTAAAATATTGCATCTGGTAAAATGGATATTTAAAAGCATTATCGATGAAGTGACGTTGCCACCTATAAACGCCGAAGTCAAAGGTTCTCGAGTTTTGCTACATCTTTAGTTAGTTGATTGCACAGCGGCCAACAGTAATGAAAAGCTTGTTTATTCTGGAGTCTCCGAAGATTTCACTAAAGATTCTCACTAGGCTTCTGTATTAGACATTGTTCTTATTGAGTCGGCACCACATTTCGTCTGTCCGTTTCCTTTCGCTTGCTTTAACCTATAGGATGACGGGTGACACTACTTTCGTAATAACTTGTTTTTTCCAAAATTATGTTTTTGTAAATTGTAACCTCTTACCAGATAATATTTATAATACATAAATGTAGTTTCCCCAGGATAGCTGCTTATATTCACAGAAATGTTTTATTTTCTCTCTTAACGTTTTAAAAAAAGTAAAGAAGTAATGAGGTTTATTATGATTTTTATGTAAAAATAAGTCATACAAGGTTTTCCTACAAATATATTATGTCTTTGAAAATTTTAAATTGTGATTTACGCCTTGAAATTTAGCAACGCATTTTTTTCACAGATAAAATTAACTTTTTTTTTTTTTTTTTTTTTTTTTTTTTTTTTTTTTTTTTTTTTTTTTTTTTTTTTTTTTCGTAGGAAGCAATCACTTTGTGGTTAGACATTATATATTAAATCAAATAAAACACTTTGTTTATTAACCACGACTTTTTTATTATTACATCTACCGGTTTCGCTTCAGTCGAGCTATTTACTAAGTTATAGTTACTAATATAACTAAGTTATATTTACTATTTACTAAGTTATAGTTACTAATATAACTAAGTTATATTTCACACCTGATGAAGCTCGACTGAAGCGAAACCGGTAGATGTAATAATAAAAAAAGTCGTGGTTAATAAACAAAGTGTTTTATTTGATTTAATAAAATTAACATATTTGCAAGTGACGAAATGACAAGATTTTATAATATTAAGCTACATTAATTCGTTGCCAAGCGAATAAAAATAAAGAATTTTACGCTTATTGTAGCATTTAAGGTTCAAAATACCATTATGTCGAGGCAAGTGCGGTGAGCTACAAGAACATCCATAATGGATGTCTTGGAACAGGACATTAAATGGAAGGATTAAGTTCCCATGTTTCCACACATTATGAGACAATGTACTGATTGATTGTTTATTGTTTGTTTGTTGCAGGTCTGGTGCTGGTGTCCTCGCTACTGCTGCTGATGGGTCTCTGTATGTTCTGCTTCCCGCGGCAGCTACCGTCGCCGCGCGGTACGGTGGCAGCGGTGGCAGCGCGTCCCTCGCCCCCACCCAAGGGCCCGCAGCTCAAGGACTTCCCGCGCACGCTCCGCCGCCAACTCGGCAATGACATCCTGATGTTCCGCACGGCCAGCTGCGTGCTGCACCTGCTGCCCGTGGCCGGTCTCTACACCTTCCTGCCCAAGTATCTGGAGTCGCAGTTCCGGCTGCCCACGCACGACGCCAACCTGATCTCAGGTACCTAGCACTTTCACTTTCTTCTCGTTTTGTTCCTGAGAGATCCAAATGAAGGATTCAAAAACAGGACTTTTCTTTGCCTATTTATAATCTCTTCCAAACCCCAACAATTACAACACATAAATTGTTGTACTCCCGCAAAGTTCAAATATTCTTTACAAACTTGTTTTTAGCTAATAACGTTATTAGATAAAAAAAACACAAATATATAAGTTTAATTCATTATTTAAAAAAAAACTTGGGAAACTGGAGGTATATATCATTTGGAGTCGATGTTGTGGTACAACGTCTTTAGGTCCGAGCTTGCGTTTTCGAGTAAATTGATTCCGAAGTTGGAATTTTTAAGGTTTTCAGTTTTTTTTTACTTTTTAAGTCACTATGGGGTGAATATAATGAAATGAGGAGAAGTGCAGGCCCCCTCCCAAAGTATTTTTTAACACTTTCGTTGCCGAAGAAAAGCAAAAAAGTAATAAAAAATCGAAATTTTCAGATCTAAAAAAGAAGTTTTCTGCTTGTACCATGAGTCTACGGTCACCGTGTACAATATGCATACTTATTATTTTTTCTTTTATTCAATTTATAATTTTTTATTATTATTATTAAATAAATAAATAAACATTAATAACTATTATTATATCCTGATGAAGCTTGTTTTAAGCAAAATTGGTCGATATGTAAAATAATAAAAAAGTTAGTGATGTGTGATGTGAGGTTGCTTATTATGAAAAAAAAGAAGTTTCATTTTAGTACTAAATATTTTTCAAAAAGTACTGCTATTTTGAAAATAAACATCATTTAACTCTAAAAATTTTCGTTGTGTGCCATCTGATTTTATTTTCGTTATAACTTGCAAAATCATGTTTTACCGTCTTACCAGATAATATGTGGTTTCCCCAGAATAGCTAGTTACGAGTGCATTCGGTGAAATGATTTTTTAAACCTATCCTTGGTGATACGCTGATGTTCGCAAGAGGTTAAGGGGCTTATTCCATAGTAACCAATATCCAAAACTTTCTGGGCAGTTGTTCAGTAAAGTTGTCAATATTTCTTAGAAGTTTCAATTGCTTATCTTTTTTATCATTGTGTCGATTATTATTTATCATAAGTCAATAATCAATAATTATTTCTCATGCAAATTGCCAACTTCATTAAGCATCAAACCGTTTCGCATGAGAGGATAGACCGCCACAGGCACCATTCACTTCAGCGTCATATATTCTCCTTACACCTTTCTTTGTGCTTCCGTTCTACATGCTCAAACCATCTAAGCAACCCTTTCTTAATCTTACAATTGCATCGTTTGTATTATAAATTTTTTGATGAATGTTGTGTTTGCTTTCAGGTATCGGTGGTATCCTGGTGATGGGAGTAGGCATCATGCTGAGTGGAGCGGTCATACTGAAGTTGGTACCTACTGCGCGCTTTGTAGCCGGTTGGATTGCCTTCACTGCGCTGGTGTATTCTTCAGGTAATCTACATTTCTAATGAACTATAACCAAATAACTGTATCTAGTCGATGATAAGCAGATTTTACAGGAGCCGATGCAAACCCCAGGCAGGCCAATGAAATTGATTATCTGTCCATGAAAGAATTTCGATAATGTCAGTTCAATTTCACCCTAAGTAGGATTAATTCAATGGTTCCCAAGTTTTTGAGGTTGGAAGCTACTTTTTACTGTAATTTTTATGGAGATTTTTACTGTTTTTTTTATTAGCTCCTCAAAACTTTAAGACCCCGGATTTCTACCGATTTATAACATATTTCCCTTTAACACTTATAAAACTTTAGCCATTAAGACCCAGCATTCCGGATTTCTACTGATTTATAACATGTTTCCCTTGAACATTTTAAAGTGTTAAGCTCTTAAAAAATATATAAATGTAACACTTATTTTTTGAAGATAATTTCTAAACGTTTCCAGAGTCGAAAATGTAATTACGTGAAATACCCTCGATAGAAAAACATTTAAATTGGTCATGCTTTAATAAATACTTGTTAATCGTTTTTTAATATTAGTGCTTAGAAGATATCTCACTTTTAAACTATCTTCTTCTTTTTGAATGCTTACTACGGAGCCTTAAACCGCTTCATTATCAGATAAGCACGAATCTAGCATTTGTCCTATGATCAAGATGTAATTTTTTTCATCAATGGTTGTAAATTTTAAACATAATAATTTAAAAAATTCTCGCTCGTAATTTTGTATCAGGATAGACTAAATTTTGTTCTGTGATCGATCCCTTGTTGGGAACCCTCAGTTTAAATTGAACTTACTTTGGGCACACAGACACGCTCAAAACACATATCTATCAGACCTCGTCAGTGGTCATGACAGAATGAAACTAAATTAATACTTCGCCCATTTCAGGCATGCTGATCCTCATGTTCGTGGGCTGCCCTATGGACGACCTGGTGGGGCTGAGCCGCCCTCTGTCCCCCCTGACCTCCACCCCTTTGCCCGCACTCTCGCTGGAGTCCCCCTTTGGCACGCCCCTACCCCCCCTGTCTTCCCTGCCCTACCAATCCGCGCAGCCCGCCTGCCAGGCCTCCTGCTCCTGCGATCGGGACAAGTTCGGAGTGGTTTGTGGACAGGTATGACTATACTCATTTTGATTCCATTACAAAACTGAACGCTATTGAAAAGTGATGAAAAAAGAAAAAAAAACTAATCTAACATTACCTAACCTAACCTAGCCTTACCTAGCCTACTATTTCATTGTTCTGTTTTGTCCGGTTACCACCCATTTTACAGGCTCAGGTAACATCTGGGTATAATTTTTTGTATTATAATGAATAGCTTTTCCTCAATCGACACTACACATTGTGAATACCATTCTCCATTGTCCAGAATGTCTAGACTTGCCAAATCAAATCAAGGCCTCCAAGTTGTGGTATAAGTCTAAATGGTTTTTTCCAGTCATTACGCAAAAGAACATTCTTATACTGCGTATACTTTTGCTAACCGAGAGTGGAGCTGAACCACGGATTATGGGAAAGGAACGAAGCAACCGCAAGTGGCTTTTCGCGCTGTATGTACTGTAATCTTATCCATAAACAAATAAATAGTCACTTGAATTCAAATAAATTGTTCGCAAATCCTCAATCTGCATACAGAAAGATCCACTCAACTGAAACCGGACTACTTTGTATGCTGTCAGACATAAATCTTGCCATAGAGTCAGGTAAGTTAGCACTTATCTCACTCTTAGACATGATTGCAGCGTTTGACACAATTGATCACAACTTCCTCATTAACTCTTGACAGGACAAGGTGCCAAACAAAACGTCTGTAACCAAGTGGGTCTTCCGACGACCCCATGCATTTGTCTGTCTTATGGGCTTTTAAACTATAGAAATCCCAATTATTCAGTCAATTATTAATGGTAACTTATGTATTTGCGCAGGAATACGTAAAATAATAAAATGATATGTCAAGTATTTAAGCTAATATAAGGAGGATAGTAATTTTGGGTACTACCTACTCCCCCACTTGGCCGTGGGATAGTTAAGAGATAGATTAGACATTCACAAGCCGTGATGGTTGGAAATAAAATGTCTAACTTCACAACACTTTCTCCAGGAGTACCCCAAGGATCCGTTTTGGGTCTGCTTCTCTTTATCCTTTTTACAAATGATGTCGCCAAAATAATCGAGTCATTCGGTCTCTTGTCTCGCTGCTATGCTGACATGTAGAAATAAACTTGTTGATCAGCAAGTTTATTTCTACTGCGCTCCAAACGAAATCAATAGTCTCAAGATCCGTATAGCTGAATGTCTGGAAGCAATAACTCGTTGGAAGTCGTCAAACAAGCTGAAGCTGAATTGATTGATTAATGAATAAATACCGGGAAGCCCAATTATGTCCTGTGCGTACGAACTGTATCTAAATTTCTCTAATAAACAATAAACAGTGTTAATCTCAAGTGTCCTACCAGGTAAGTATGGTACTGTAAATTATCTACCTGTTCAAAATATAAATAAATAAGATAAAAAAATATGTACATTTGTAGAAATGTATTACATAAATGTACAGCGCCCTTGAGGTGATTTTGCATAAAAACGGAGCTATACAAATCATCCAAATATGTATTATTATTATTACTATAGAAGGTGTATCAAACAAACATAACCGTCATCGATTCCTTAGCTTATTTTCATAAAAAAATGTAGATGTCTTCTTCTGACCGGTGAACCGGTTGAAGTTTTTTATATTATGACCAAAATTGCTAATAAGTCGCCGGTGACCTTTTTAACATCATCCATGCTGGAATTTTTTGAAATGCGATTTTATCCTTTATGCTTTGAAATATGTGTAGAGGACAAAATCAGAATCGCTTGCGCTAATAACACTGTAGATTCTACTTTTTATATCATGTAGCCCAAGGTACGTAGAAAATGTATTTAACAAGGTCGGCTCACACAGGCACTTTTGGGAAAAAGATGCTTCGGGCCGCTCGCAAGCTCGTGACGTAGATCGAAGTCCAGTTGGAGTCCGAAAGGGACAATTTCTTTCAATTTTCACTAGGTACATTGTATTATTTTTTGGTAAATCATAGTATATTTCCTCGTACTTATATTTGTAAATACGAGTCGAATTAAAGTCAATAAAATTTTGTTTTTTAACACTAAAAATGTGGTTATCAGTAGTGAATGGTTAAAAAAGTCGGGGATGGCCGAGAAAGACTTAATGTATTATTCTGTACTGGAATGACATACGGAGTCGAATTAAAGTCGATATAATGTAATTTTTTAACAGTAACAATATGGTGTACAGAAAGTGAAAGGTAGAAGTTGGTGACGCCCGAGGAAGACATTGCGCGATCAACTGAAACAAATACTTTTTCAATTCCAAACAATAATATTATGTATTTCCAATTTAACTTTTTTTCCAGTTTCGCCCAGTTTTCAGTACACTAGAATTCACAACCTCAAAACATTACTCAACTTCAAACCATTCATAACCCTGAGCTACGCCGGGTACACGTCAGCTATTAAAGATAATTTTTGGTATATCTTTCCATGCACTTACATACTTTGAATTCATCACCATTACATACTTTTAACCACTGTTGAATTAGGCAGCGACCTCTGGTCAGGAGCCCTAAAATACTTGACCCCTTAAAAAAACCCTTTACTTTAGTTTATTTATTTCTTGGATAATTTGTATAGTGCCGCTTTTGTGAGACTTCACCTCAGGGGAGCTTTACAGTTGATGCAGGTACAGTGGTACCTCGACATACGAGTTTAATTCGTTCCGCAACCTTGCTCGTATCTTGAATTGCTCGTATATCGATGCAGATTTCCCCATACAAAACAATTAGACTACCATTAATCCGTTCCAACCCCCGAAATGTCACCCCAGTTATTTTTGTTACGTGCTTTTGAATAATAAAAACGTATTTATAAATGACAAATATTTATTGTACAAAAACAAAAAAAAGAATATAAATAAATAAATTAGATATCCTTACTGGTCTTTGCCTTTTTCGCTACATTTTTCTCGCTTTCACCTGTAGTCCGTTTAGAAAAAAACATGTTCAAGGAGGTTTGTTTCTTCCTCCCTCTCAGAATGTTCCTGGTGACCCATGCCTTCAGGTTCGACCTTTTTTTTTTTTTTTTTTATAGTGAATACCTCACAAGAGCCCCAACTGCTCCCGTCTGGAGCCAGTGAGACTATGGCATCCCCAATTGGGGGATGTTGTGAGGCTGAAGGTAAGTGGGGAAGGGAAAGAGGAAGGTGGGGAAGTACCTGGCTATTCAGATCTAGTCACTAAACACGGCTAAAGCCATTTGGAGCAACGTTTCAATTCTGAATGGTGGTCTTATACCAGGGCGATACTGGTAGTATCTTCCACTCTGGAACGTGCCGCAAATATACTATATATTATTTTAATTAATTAATTGTGAAATAACACAAATTAATCAAATAAAATTTATTTGCGCACGCCGGGTTCGAACCCGCGACCTTCGGAATGGCAGTCCAATGCGTTACCACTGGACTATGCCGGCTGTCAAACTCTACATAACTTGCAGTTTTTTTTTCAAAATCTTATGTGACTTAAATGCTCTGGGGTTTTCCGAATGGTATACGAGCAGAGGCTTGATCTTGCAGTCGCCACTCGCATTGGCGCACAGTGCTAGAGTCAATCTGTCCTTCATAGGTTTGTGGCCAGGCATCATCTTCTCCTCGTATCTCGAATTTCGCTCGTAACTCAATGCAAAAAATCACTCGCTCGCCGGCTTGTATCTCGAAAAACTCGTATGTTGGGGCACTCGTATGTCGAGGTACCACTGTATTACAAAAAATATAAATATTACAAAAAGAAAGTTAAATAAAATGAAGTACAGGAACAGGTGACACGAAGATAGAAGATGGAGACTCTGCCTAGGTGGTGAAGAAACTGGACCAGCTGCTGCAGCGAGAGAGTCCACCGCATCACCAATAGTGCCAGCACAAGGTTCGTCATCCGTCCAGGTATGTGTCTGCTGCTAATAAAGCGCTGACACAATATCCTCACATAGATAACAGACCTTGGCAGCACCGCTGTGACGTTTGGCGAGTCCATCATTCATCTCCATATAATCCTGTTCCTGGTGATTGTAGAAACGGTGCATTGTGCCCGCATTAAAAAGCGACAGTCGGGATAATAAATTACTCTGGGCGTGACGAAATACTTGCTCGGGCCTTCAGAGTTTCCGAGAATTCCGTTGAAAACATCTGGCGTACAGTTACCGATCCTTGCCCATGTTCGTTCATCGCGAGCGAGTGTCGAATATTTTTGAACAAAATTTTATTATTCACTTTTAAACACACTGCACTCAAATCACATTACTATAAGTTCTAATAACTGGTTGTTAAGTTTATTTAAAATGTTGATTAATTGATTTTGTCGCCACTGGTTATTTTAATACTTCATGTTTGGCCCATGCAAATCTGAGCCCCATTTAGAGATTTCTGAGCTATTTCTTTAGCTGACTTAACCCATTGGCCTCCCAATTGTTGAGGTAAAAAATGGCCCTCGCCTCCGAAGTTATTTTGTACCAAATTTTTTTAATCCTAGTGGTGTACTAAATATACTACAACTTTTAAACACAATCATTTTTTAAATTTACTTTTGTATTAGATCAAGTTATGTAAAGAATATATTTTGAGTTTAAAAAAAAAAATATATATAATATGAGTAAATGTGGATATAAATGTAACTTTAGATACAAAAAAGTTGAACGTTGGTCAATCTCATAGGCACAATTTTTATTTACGTAGTGTATAATATATTCATTCGTAATTATCAGGGAAAACTTTACCCACATATTATTGCCTAACACTACGAAACGAATATTTCATTATCTATAGAGCGATAAGCATTTAAAATTTGACACCCACATATCACCTGTATGTCCGTTTTCCGTTTTTAAGCCGACATACTTCAGGCTCAGGTGGTTGTAGTTTAATACATAGCGATACAGCGTTTGATGCCAATGGGTTAAATACAATTGATATATTTATAAATTGCAAAATACAATTCCCTTATAAAAATTATTTTATGTCGACTAAAATTGTACATTATCACAAACACCCGCATAGTATTATTATTATAGGTATTAATAATATTCATAAAATTGTCAGCATGCTAAATTTACAAGCTGTTATGTGATATCAAACCTGTTATTGTATTGTTTTACATATTATTATCAAGCATTGTTGAAATTTTCACATTCAGTGTGAGATTTTGAATAGTAAACTAGATATTCAAACAGTCATCAGAATTCATAATATGTAAATACCTGGGAATGTTATTTCTATATTACGTAAGATGATTCGTGTTTAACACTGGCAGGAATTGTGCTGAATCATTTGTTTACTTAGAACTTTGAATAATGTTTGATAACATCGTTAAGATTATGTAAACCTTAAAATTGTACATTTTTTGAACTCATTTACTAACCACTTGATGAATATTATATTTTACCCCTCAGGCCTTTGGCATATTTTTTATAAATAAATGGAATTTTTCTGATCGTATAGTAATAATAATATTTAGTCAAATTATATAGCGCCGTTTTCGTGAAAAATCACCTCTAGGGCGCTGTACAAATATATTTATTAAATAATTAATACTATAACTACTGACTTAAAACTAGTGACTTACGACTAAGGCCTATAACTGCTATCTTAAAGACATATATATTTACATATGTAGAAACTTACAATTAACATTAACATTAACAATCTTTTTTACTAGCGCCAGAAGAAGAAGGAAGTTCTATTATATTAGGGTGTTTTTATATATATAATTTTAGACGGGGCAAAATGCGCCCAATGGTTTAGCTGGATATATACATTAAATGAATGAATGAAATGTGTTATAAACATTATTTTACCTCACTTTTTTTGTAGTTTCATATAAAAAAAATTAATAAATATTTCAAAATTTTTTCTCAAATTGCGGTCTTTGGTTTCATAGAGGTGTAGGTTTTAATTTTTCTTTGGTTAACTCCTGGATTTGAATATATATAGTTTTCTCCTCCATTTAGTTCATATTTCACACCATGATAGTTTGCTCCCAAGGCACAATGATTTTTTATGAGACCATATGATCTGTTCCCAAAAGCAAAAAAATTAGTCTGAGGGGTTAACTGAAATCCAAAATGTACAAATATTTCATATTTATTTTAATAATATTTCACTGAATTTGGATGATAAAAGGTTTCACTAATGGACTTTCCTTTTGTTTCCAGTGTTTCCTGTGCACTGAATAGATAATACACATTAGAAATGCCTTCCATGTAGATTTGAATGGAAACCAATGTTGCCACTGACATTTTGATCCTAGCCCTTTTAGAACCCTCTCTGTCTCTCTTACACTGCCTGACATCATACAAAGACGAGCACACAAAACAACGACTTTTCCAGCGCAGTGCTTGACATATTGACTGGGGAGAGGTAGCTGTATATGGTCTTTCCGGTAGAACACGTTACTACAAAAACTGAGCCCCCCGCTAAATCAGTTTTTCTTTTTTTCTATTTCTTTTGGGCACCCCCTCGTATATCGCCACCAAGTTTGATCGAAATGAAAATTTCATGATGATGAAGAATCACAGTTCTCTATTTTAAATTTACGTCAAATCGGTCTGACTTTTGTACGACGAACACACTCAAATTGCATTTCTTGTGTTCTTCTTTATTCTACGTTCCTGTGTCATTGTCTTTAATATGATACATCAAAGTTTGCTGTGACAGATTTTTGGATAGGCTTGAAGAAATTCATTGAAGAAAATTTTATGTGAAATTGCTTTTCATCTTACTTACTGATAATTTTAACATTTATTCATGAGGTTTATTACCTTGACACCAATGTTTGAAAGTGACGTGTCATGTTTGATTCTAGGATGGTAAGACATACTTCTCGGCCTGCCACGCGGGCTGCCACAATGTGAGTCTCATCAATGAGAAGTTCCAGTACTCCAACTGTCAATGCGTCACCGCCAACAATCACACGGCAGATTGGTAAGTGAAAATACAATTGCACTCTTTTATCACTTTGTCATAATGTCCCTCTGCGGGCTAACAGTTATAAATTAGAGTATAAATCACAAGAGCTTCGTTGTCTGTATAGTGTAAAGACAGAGGAACTATATCGCAACCCTCTTGGGCAGCGTTGTAGGGGCTACAGGAGGGGATATATTAATGCCGGTGTTGAAAAGACCCGGATTATATGAAGGAGGAAAAACAAATGCCGGTATCTCGTTCCACATACGAGCCGACATACATTTTCATGAAGCCAACATCAACTGTGAACAGGTGTTCCATTCGTATCAGTCGAGTTTCACATACGTGCACAGGTGCACATGGGATCAATGGTGATCTCTTTAGAGCAGGCTCCATTGAAATACCTGTAGAACAAACTCAGCATGCCTGCATTGCGTTTGTTCTTTAGAGATCGGTCTCTTAACAGATTGTCAATAAGACGAACCGTCCTATTATATACTGCTTATTAGCTTTTGATTAGATTTTTAAAATAACTAGTGATGTCATCCACCGTTTTTTCGGAAACTATTTATTTGAAGTCATTTTGAAAAAAATGCTTTTTTTATGTGAATATTGGACGCCACCTGTGGTGATCTATAGAACTCGTGAGGCTGAAAAGAGCTGGAAGGGGAGGAGATGGGGAAGAGAAAGGATGGAAAGTGCCTGGATATTTAGATCTGGTCATTAAACAAGGCTAAATGCATTTCAGACCCAAAAACATCTTTCTTTCTGTTTTAGGGCCAGCGACAGAGATTGTGTTTAAATCTGTGCTGTTTTCATTTGAAATAATTTCATTTTTGCTTTCCGAATGCTCAATCAGAACTTGAATAGAACTTTCAGAGAACTTGAAAATCAATATTGAAATTTGATGAATTGTTCAAATTCTGTGAAACAAGCCGTCCTTAATGTTCAACACATTATTTTATTTGGATGATTATATTTGGACAGATAGACTGGATTTTTCCTTAACTTTTATATTATTTTCCATACTAACACATGCGAATCATAGAGGACACGTTTGATATCAATGTTGCGCTTGCAAAAATGGCTGAATGTCAGATTTCAGCAAAATATTTTATTTGCAACTAAAATTTCTGAAAAAAATTAATGAATCGTGCACAGTTAACTGTTAACCGTTATTGCACAATACTCATTCAAACGTTTTTTGTTGATGCATTTGGTAAAACTCACATAACTTGCAAGCAAAATAATGATATATTTGTGCACACCAATAGTATCGAAAGTTTTGAAAAAGTTTTTCGAACTATGTAGTTTGGAACACCTGCTCGCAGTCCGTCTTACCCGCAAATGCCTAAAGATACTGGGTGCATAGCGACGTTTATCAATTCTGTTATTTAGTTTTTCAAACTATGTAGTTTGGAACACCCGCTCATAAATGCCTAAAGATACTGGGTGCATAGCGACGTTTATCAATTCCGTTATTTAGTTTTTCGAACTATGTAGTTTGGAACACCCGCTCATAAATGCCTAAAGATACTGGGTGCATAGCGACGTTTATCAATTCCGTTATTTAGTTTTTCGAACTATGTAGTTTGGAACACCCGCTCATAAATGCCTAAAGATACTGGGTGCATAGCGACGTTTATCAATTCCGTTATTTAGTTTTTCGAACTATGTAGTTTGGAACACCCGCTCATAAATGCCTAAAGATACTGGGTGCATAGCGACGTTTATCAATTCTGTTATTTAGTTTTTCAAACTATGTAGTTTGGAACACCCGCTCATAAATGCCTAAAGATACTGGGTGCATAGCGACGTTTATCAATTCCGTTATTTAGACTCGAAATTCAACTCAACAATGTTCTTTTAATGTTTTATGTTTTATTTTCAGCTTCCTAACAAAACAAAATTATTTTTGACTCATCCAGTACACAAAAGGGTCTCTACCTTAATATCAGCTTAAAGTAGGTTTTGCGGGGATGGATTTCTAACAATGTTATACAGTGAATCTCGCTCAACTCTTAAAGCTTTTAAATATATTTACCTACAAGTCTGACGATGGTGAAGTTTTTCATGGAATTTCGAAACGCTTCGGAGGTATTTTAAATGTGCTATATATTCCTTATTTTGAAGTAGTCGTATAAACATATACCATTTTAAAAACTAGATAAAATTATTTTTCAGATGTTTGTATTTGAAATAAACATTGATATTTTCAATCAATAAAATTTAATAAATATGTATAAACAAACAACTTTTCGTAACATTTTGACTCGAAATGTCCATAATATTGAAAGAATTCTAAATTTAAAAAACACACCTTTTGTGTAGGGTTTAGTAAGAAAACTGTCACTTTTTAAGCCATAAATAGAATAATTTATTATTTTTATTTAAACTTTCAACTGTCAATGTCAAGGAGTTCCCACTTAAGAGGAAAGGCTTCGCAGCCTTTTTCATACATTGGATTTGCGGCCAAAATACTTGACCAAAATGAATAATAATTTTTTTAATGCGCTACTGTATTTATTTGTGTTTCAAATTATAAAATACGATTTTCACAATTTTATAGGCAACTAATAATAGTAATATTCTATTTAAAAATAATATTTGTATTTATAAATAAAATAAATAAATTTAGGAAACTTTGGAAATTATTCATCAGTTAATGATAATTATATAAAAAAATTATTGTACTCTGCTTACTATGCAAGTATATAAATTATTAAAAAAACATTTTTGTAGGCTTATTTATAACAAAATTATAAACAACCGATATACACTCACTCACTCACTCATTTTTCAGACACTCATTTCCATAAATTAGGCATTCTATCCAAATATTTATTTTTTTTTCATTTTTTTTATACCGTAATTGTTACATTATCTAGCGATTCCGTTCATTCAATTTTGCTATTTGACTTGCCTACCAATGAGCAATGGACAATATCAGCGGGAACACAACACGTCAATCGGTTTAATTGTTGGCATATGAATCATCTAGATGCGTTTAAGATTGACGATTGATTTTATTCATTAATTTCATTCATTTAACATATATATCCAGCTAACAATAAAAACACCCTAATATAATAGAACTTCCTTCTTCTTCTGGCGTTAGTAAGATTAGATTGTTAATATTAATTTTAGTTGTAAGTTGCTAAATATGTAAATACTCGTATATGTATATGTCGTTAAGATAGTAGTTATAGGCCTTAGTCGTAAGTCACTAGATATAAGTCTTGGAGATAAGTCAGTAGTTCTAGTATTAACTATTTAAGAAATATATTTGTACAGCGCCCTTGAGGTGATTTCTCACGAAAACGGCGCTATATAAATTAGCCAAATATTATTATTATTATTATACGTTGGAACACAAATTTGTCTTATGTAGTTGCCAAAGATGCCTCTAAAATCATCAAAAATATAATTTTATGGCCTATATTTCATAATTTAAAACACAAATAAATAAAGTAGAACAAATCCGTACCAGATATTTGCTATATCTTTTGATTAAAAAAATAATTATCCAGTTTGGTTGGGTATTTTGACCTCAAAACCAAATTAAAATTTTGTATGAAAAAGGCCGCGTAGCCGTTCCTCTTAAGAAGTTTTTTTTTATGGTCTCTTGAAGATCGAATTTAAAAAATTGCCCAATTTATCCCACCTTTAAAGTTTTCCTGCTTAACTTCCACTGTACTTCTAATAACGAGGTTACATTTGGGTTTTCTTGTTCGAGTTCATAAAGATGTGTTAAATGTAAATACGTGATTGTGTTTTTGATTGGATTCATGATCTAGGAGACGTGTTCTACAGTGAAAAAAAATAGAAGTGTGTAATGCAGTTGTAAATGTTGTTTGTTTTGTTTGCAGGGATTCATGGGGTAACTTCAGTATTGGAGAGAAGGGTGGAGGCGCCAGGGGAGGGTACTGCCCCGGCAACTGCAGCAGCTTTGTGTTGTTCATCTGCGTCTTCTCCTTCATCATGTTCATCCACGCTACCGGGGAGGTGGGCTCCATCCTGCTAATCATGCGCTGCACGGATCCTAAAGGTTAGCTAATTATAATCATACTTTCATCCGATACAATAAACATGACTAAACAGAACATTGAAGTTTTCTTGTGAAAAAAATAATAACAAATTTTTATCATGTTCTGTTTTGTCTCTGTTCTCTTTTATGCGTTAACTGACAAAAACATGGTCGATAGATATAATAACACACTTTATACGGCCGAACACAAGGGTGTCCCATTCGAGAAAATGAATTTACTTTTTATCATGTTCTGTTGTCTCTTTTTTCCTTTATGCGGTAACTGACAAAAACATAGTCGATAGATATAATAACACACTTTATACGGGCGAAAACAAGGCTCCCATTCGAGAAAATGGATTTAGTTTTTAAACAGCTTTGAAAATAAAACATATATTTTAATACATTTTTTTACATAGTACTCACCACACCCCAACACCCCAACTATAAAATTTTTTATAATAAAAACACATAAATTTGTTTCTGACCACGATAGTTTTATTTTCACTCTACCGGTTTCGGAAGATCCCTTCCTTCGTCAGGAGAATATTTAAAACTAATCTACTACACAAAATATTGACACATAAATACAAAAATGTTAAGTGTTTGAGAGAGATGTCGACAAAGTGGAAGGGGTAAATGTTAAGTGTTTGAGAGAGATGTCGACAAAGTGGAAGGGGTAATTACGGGAATTCCAGGAAGAACAGAGCGGTTAACTGGAAATATTGACATATTTCCAGTTAACCGCTCTGTTCTTCCTGGAATTCCCGTAATTACCCCTTCCACTTTGTCGACATCTCTCTCAAACACTTAACATTTTTGTATTTATGTGTCAATATTTTGTGTAGTAGATTAGTTTTAAATATTCTCCTGACGAAGGAAGGGATCTTCCGAAACCGGTAGAGTGAAAATAAAACTATCGTGGTCAGAAACAAATTTATGTGTTTTTTTTTTTTTTTTTTTTTTTTTTATTATAAATTATGATGAGCCACAAAGTGAATGCTTTTTACAATTATATAAAATTTTTGTCTGAAATTAAGCCTTCTTTTGTAATACGACTCCATAATCTGAAGTGGAAGTCAGTGTTGGGCCATTTAGTGATGTTTTATTTGTAAAAAATATACAAATTTTTTATTACGTTACAAATTTTTTATTTTTTTTGCTCAAATCATTACAAAAAGAAAAAAAACTTTCTCTTTTCCGGTGCAATAAGTGGTAGGGTGTATTACCCGTTCTTCTTCTTCTTCTTCGATGGCGCTACAGCCCATATCGAGCTTTGGCCTCCTGCAACAGTCGCCTCCAACTCCTCCTTTCCTCAGCGGCTGACTTCCAGTTTGTCACCTGGAGAAGCTGTGCTGCATCCCCTCTTACCTCATCTTCCCACCTCAGTCTGGGTCTTCCCACTTTTCTCTTTCCACCTGGGTGACCAGTCAGAATTCTTTTTGGGATGCGTGTATCCGGCATTCTCTGTACATGCCCAGCCCACCTCAGCCTGAGGAGTCTCATGTGTGCAGAGATGCTAGGGGCCTTATATATATCGTACAATTCTATATTGTGCCGTATACGCCACTGTTGGCCCTCTTTCACGAGTCGGCATATTCTTCTCAGCACCTTTCTTTCAAAAGTATCCAGCATTTCAGCCATCTTTACTGTCAGTGTCAGCGCCTCACATCCATATGCCAATACAGTTCTTACAATGGTCTTATATATGGTTATTTTGGTTTTTCTGTGGACACTACGTGACTTAAACACTGGCAGCAAAGAGAAGTATGTTTTGTTGGCTGCTGTGATTCTCCTTCTTATTTCTGCTTGATCCTCATTGTTCTCTGTCAGGCTGGAGCCCAGGTAGGTGAATTGATCGACCACTTCGTATGAGTAGTTGTCTTTAAATAGTGCGCTACTTCTTCTTCTGTGTGAAGGGTTCCTGCTCTGTACCATCATTTTTGTTTTGTCAACATTAACTCGCAGTCCTACTTCCCGCGCCGCTGTTTCTAAAGGGTCGAAGACCTCCTTAATGGCTGAAATTGATCTTCCGACAATGTTGATGTCATCCGCATATCCGACAACTTGACTGCTCTTGAAACAAATATTGGAGCCAGTGTCTATTAGTGTTTTTCGTATTACATGTTCGAGCACAATGTTGAAGAGAGTGGGAGCCAGACTGTCCCCCTGTTTAAGTCCCTGTGATACTGTAAATTCTTCCGACAATTCTCCGTCTATTTTGACCTGACATCTTGAGTCTGACATTGTGGCTTTTATGAGCCTAACCAATTTAGGTGGAATCTGGAATTGTAGTAGTATGTCATATAGACATTCCCGATCTATGCTATCATATGCTTGCTTGAAATCAATGAATAGTTGGTGTATGTCTATGTCAAATTCCCAGCACTTTGCCAAGATCTGTCTGACGGTGAACAGTTGGTCTGTTGTGGATCTACCGGTGCGGAAGCCTGCCTGAAACTCTCCCAGTAGGTTTTCTGCATGTTTATCAATTCTTTGTTTCAGTATCATGGTGTAGATTTTATATGCTGTGCATAGAAGTGATATGCCTCTATGATTTTCGCATTTTAATTTGTCACCTTTCTTGTGAATTGGGCATATTATGCTTATTTGCCATTCCTCTGGGATTTTTTCCAGTGTCCATATTTTAGTTATTAAATTGAGTAGCAGATTTCTCAGATGCTCATTTCCATATTTGAACAACTCTGCCGGGAGGTTGTCTTTCCCAGGTGATTTGTTATTTTTAAGTTTCTTTAGTGCAGCATTTATTTCTTGCATTGTTGGTGGATTCGCTGATTCTTCATTACTTGATTCAGTGGGGATGTTGGTAGGGTGACTTCTCAGGTCGCTATTAGGGTTGAGAATTTTATAGAAGTAGTTTTTCCACACTGTTTTTATTCGTTCCTTATCTGATATAATTGATCCATCAGCGTCTTTGCATAGTGTTGTATTCGGTTTGAAACCCTTCTTGAAGAAGTTACCCGTTAAGTTACCCGTTTTTTAAGTTACCCGTTCTACGGGTTTAAATATAGTTTACTTTTGATAAAATATTCTTCCATACAAAAGACAAGGATTTAAAGATATGGGAAGACTAGGTTCACATTTTTAAATACATAAAGTTGGGACCCTTACAAAGAGATTGGTGTAAAATTATCAGACAGCAATGCCTTTTCCGCCATTCAAGCAGGACCAGAGTAAAAGGTAGAACTACCCTTCCCGGACAAAGTGTGTTTTTCAATATATTGTTTTCAAATAGAATAAATATTTTACTTTTGTTTTATAAGCAATAATTGTTAGCCTGAAACACTCATCCACATTGAAAAATCTCCTGATAAAAGATACATGACGCCAACGGGACTTGAACCCGTGTCCTTTCGATTGCCGGTCGACAGCTCTGACCACTGAGCTATGGCGGCTTATCTCTTATCCGCGAAATAATTCAATATATACTAGTGTTTCATTCAACAATTACTGCCTATTACATTTTTTCACCTGAAAACAACCAACTTTATTTTATATGAGAAAGACATTGTAAGTGCTAACTCTCTCACTAGATGGCGTCGAGACAAATTGTCTACATTTTTTGGTGAAAATTACTAGAACTTGTCAAATATTAATTATTATTTTTTTTTGGTAAACTAATGTTTAAGACAAGATTTTTTATGCATAGCACAAAGGGTAACAATTCTTAAACATTAGTTTACCAAAAAAAATAATAATTAATATTTGACAAGTTCTAGTAATTTTCACCAAAAAATGTAGACAATTTGTCTCGACGCCATCTAGTGAGAGAGTTAGCACTTACAATGTCTTTCTCATATAAAATAAAGTTGGTTGTTTTCAGGTGAAAAAATGTAATAGGCAGTAATTGTTGAATGAAACACTAGTATATATTGAATTATTTCGCGGATAAGAGATAAGCCGCCATAGCTCAGTGGTCAGAGCTGTCGACCGGCAATCGAAAGGACACGGGTTCAAGTCCCGTTGGCGTCATGTATCTTTTATCAGGAGATTTTTCAATGTGGATGAGTGTTTCAGGCTAACAATTATTGCTTATAAAATAATTGTTACCCTTTGTGCTATGCATAAAAAATCTTGTCTTAAACATTAGTTTACCAAAAAAAATAATAATTAATATTTGACAAGTTCTAGTAATTTTCACCAAAAAATGTAGACAATTTGTCTCGACGCCATCTAGTGAGAGAGTTAGCACTTACAATGTCTTTCTCATATAAAATAAAGTTGGTTGTTTTCAGGTGAAAAAATGTAATAGGCAGTAATTGTTGAATGAAACACTAGTATATATTGAATTATTTCGCGGATAAGAGATAAGCCGCCATAGCTCAGTGGTCAGAGCTGTCGACCGGCAATCGAAAGGACACGGGTTCAAGTCCCGTTGGCGTCATGTATCTTTTATCAGGAGATTTTTCAATGTGGATGAGTGTTTCAGGCTAACAATTATTGCTTATAAAATAATTGTTACCCTTTGTGCTATGCATAAAAAATCTTGTCTTAAACATTAGTTTACCAAAAAAAATAATAATTAATATTTGACAAGTTCTAGTAATTTTCACCAAAAAATGTAGACAATTTGTCTCGACGCCATCTAGTGAGAGAGTTAGCACTTACAATGTCTTTCTCATATAAAATAAAGTTGGTTGTTTTCAGGTGAAAAAATGTAATAGGCAGTAATTGTTGAATGAAACACTAGTATATATTGAATTATTTCGCGGATAAGAGATAAGCCGCCATAGCTCAGTGGTCAGAGCTGTCGACCGGCAATCGAAAGGACACGGGTTCAAGTCCCGTTGGCGTCATGTATCTTTTATCAGGAGATTTTTCAATGTGGATGAGTGTTTCAGGCTAACAATTATTGCTTATAAAATAATTGTTACCCTTTGTGCTATGCATAAAAAATCTTGTCTTAAACATTAGTTTACCAAAAAAAATAATAATTAATATTTGACAAGTTCTAGTAATTTTCACCAAAAAATGTAGACAATTTGTCTCGACGCCATCTAGTGAGAGAGTTAGCACTTACAATGTCTTTCTCATATAAAATAAAGTTGGTTGTTTTCAGGTGAAAAAATGTAATAGGCAGTAATTGTTGAATGAAACACTAGTATATATTGAATTATTTCGCGGATAAGAGATAAGCCGCCATAGCTCAGTGGTCAGAGCTGTCGACCGGCAATCGAAAGGACACGGGTTCAAGTCCCGTTGGCGTCATGTATCTTTTATCAGGAGATTTTTCAATGTGGATGAGTGTTTCAGGCTAACAATTATTGCTTATAAAATAATTGTTACCCTTTGTGCTATGCATAAAAAATCTTGTCTTAAACATTAGTTTACCAAAAAAAATAATAATTTTACTTTTGTCTCAGATTGGTCATTTGTGTGTGTACATCTTGTTTTTTGAAACACCTATGGTTAATATTTATGTTTTATATTAACTATAGGTGTATATTTCACTCTGGAAGGGCTAATAGTTGTTAGTCACACTTTTGCAAAGTTACAGCAGTCGACAGTAGCCTTGCAAATTTTCCCTGCATCCAATGTCATTTTCTGCAAACAAGATGAGAATTCATCTGTGTTTGAGAAATGTGTAAACATCTTTTGTATTATGTGAGGTTGGGGGTTTCAAACTCCAAAACATTTGATAACCATCAAATTGAAGAACTGCACATTTTACAATTTTTTGACAATTGAATGGTTCACGTTAAAAGCCTATTCTTTGCTCATTTTAGCTTCTCATCAAATAGTGACCAGCATAACAATATAGTTATGCATGACAGCTGATCACAATTTGATCAATAGCTGAAAGGTGTGGTGATTCAACTTTTAACTTGTACAATTGTGTTTGAAGTAATTTTTCCCAGCATTTTAAGAAGCAGTATTACCATTATAAATTTGTACCGTAATGGTTGAATGCTTCCAGACAAAGCAATGGCGATGGGAATCATCCCGTTTTGCCATAGGGCTGTTTGGAAATGTGCCGTACCCCATCATATTTGTACCATAATGGTTGAATGTTTCTAGACAAAGTGATGGCGATGGGAATCATCCAGTTTGCCATAAGGCTGTTTGGCAATATGCCGTGTCCCATTATATTTGTACCGTAATGGTTGAATGTTTTCAGACAAAGCGATGGCGATGGGAATCATCCAGTTTGCCATAGGGCTGTTTGGCAATGTGCCGTGCCCCATCATATTTGGGGTCGTGGTGGACTCTGCATGTCTCCTGTGGGACTCTATCTGCAACACTAAAGGGGCGTGCATGCTCTATGATTCTGATGTCTTCAGACAGTTCTTTTTAGGTAAGTTCAATTTTTACTTGTCTTGTTCCCCCCTATACTCCTTTCTTCTAATACAGCTTTATTTAAATTTTTAGTGTTATCTTGTATATTTATTTATATTTTAACGGACTTACGTTTTTTTCAATTTACAAAACAATAACACAACATTTTGTAAAAAAATGTAAATTAAAAAGTAATGAATGGTATTTTAAAGCAAAGACAGAAGACAGGTATTATCAAAGAAGTGAGTAGTCAAGTCAAGACTTTGCAAGAAGTCAAAAGATTTATATATAAATATATATTATTTCTTCATTTGTTTATTTATAATTATCAATTTTATTATACTCATAAATATTATCACAAAATTAACGGGTAAATTAAAATAATTTGTTTTCCTGTTTCCTGAATTCTAAACTAAACAATATACCTTTTCACATTCAACGAATTTGTTTTGTAATTTTGGTTTTTGTTTTGGTTTGGTTTTTGCTTTGTTATTTGGTTTTACTGTGTATTTTTTAACCTTTTATAATTACAGTGTGGTTTTTCAATGTCACCAGGAGAATGATTAGATTTAAAACTTTTTATACCATTTTGTGTTAAACATTATCGGTTTTATTAAAAATATGGTGAAAATTTTATTCAATCGATAAACGACCGTGTATGTGAAAATCTTACTAATTGATGTGCATGGCGCACGCATAAAAATTGCGCATGCTGATCAAAGTCTGGCAAAATGCAATGTTGCCAGACATTTTTTTATTAATAATAATTCAAAATAGAAATTGTACAGCCTTTGTACAATGTGTAACAAAAACACACTTTAAAAGTTGTGAAGTATTTTTTATTAGTAAGACGGGATGTGTATGCATGTATGTAGAGTAAGCAACAAATGTTATTCAACTAATTAATAATATTTAATTTCTAATTTCTCTTGTATTTTCGCATGCAATATTTAAAGCTTCCAGGATTAATCTTCTAAACTGATTTTCCCGTCAATCTTTGGTTCATACTAAACAATACTCATTTTACAGGGACAACGGGAGGTATCATGGGTCTGGCCTTCCTGGTAGACTTGGTGGTGTGGTACAAGGCCAGCAAAATAGACATCAACCCCTCGCAGGGAGAGGAAGGGGACGACCCCCCCAAAGGGGAGCTGCCCCCCTCCCAGTCGCCCCTCAGCCCCTTGACGTCCTCGCCCACCACCCCCACACACACCATCAACACCCCCATAGACACACCCATGTGATACTAGTGCCCCGCTATAGACATGGAAAACTACAATGTGATAATTATTTTACTGTTAAGTGGACAATGGAGGTTTTTTATGTGTTACAAAGTGCTCGAGCTAGAAGGAAGGAGATTTATTAATTGCCGACTCAATGTTTATATTGAATTGAGACGAACAATCGTTTTTTAGCTGTCACTCCTTGCGGAAATACTTCTTACCTCAGACAGTTTTTATTTATAGTTTATTTAGTAATATACTGTTTTACCTACGTATATAGAGTTTTGAATTTTTACATAACATGAAATTTAATACTTGCAGTTTATATAATTATTTACAACATGTAGATACATACACCGCCAAACGTAATTTGTACAGGTGTCCTTTTCTTACTAGGAATTGATAATATCCCAAATATCAAACAACTTACTGATACATTATGTTTTATATTATTATATATACGTAAGTGTACATGACTTCAGAAAACTATATACATACATTTATGTTAATATGTGTACATAGTTTTACTAATGAACTGGTTAGGGCAGGATCATCTGTACTCACTGCAAATATCTAATATCTAAATCAAGTTATTCAGTTTCTTGGATGAAGACATATGAACGTAACATGAAAAATTACAGCTGTTTTAAATATCTGTATACAAACCATGTGGATGCCGTATTCTGCCAGGTTATAGTTAAGAAACTCACAAAGTTGAAGATCTGAAAACGAAGATAGAGTCAAATTTAAATGAGTGATCGAATAAACAACGTAATTGGTTAAATGTTAATAATACAACGGACTCGCCTTGCATTGGATAATTGGATAAGATGAAATAGTGAAGATTCCTACAAATTGCCTTTGCGAGAGTGAACGCTCTAATGCTGATTTGATAATAAGATGAAGAAATAATGGAGGTGTTAATATAATATAATGGAGCTGTGTCAGGCACACTTCAAGAGCTAGTCTGTTTACTTACATTTAAGTTTACATTCATGTTTTTTTTTTAATATTGTTGAATTTGTATTTATTAAATAGTTAACTTTATTCGCCTTTTCCCCACTATGTTTATGTAGTTGATTGATTATCACTCAAATGTTTAATTGCCACAGACTTTTCACTGATTAATGGTTGAAATATCTACTGTTGCAA
Source organism: Hesperophylax magnus (assembly GCA_026573805.1). Taxonomy (NCBI): domain Eukaryota; kingdom Metazoa; phylum Arthropoda; class Insecta; order Trichoptera; family Limnephilidae; genus Hesperophylax; species Hesperophylax magnus. Next base: position 13,179,728 of record JAIUSX010000049.1, read on the forward strand.
TCTGTGTTGTAGCGACTACTAATTCTCTTGTTTGCTTTGCCCATTGCATACCAATCTCATACTTGTCTCCCTGTTGCACATACTGCGTACATTCTGTACCAAGCCCGTCAGGTTTGACTATCATTGCAATAATCATAAAATTTCACACATTTGCGACATATTATGGGCAAATTTATACTTTGATCTTTATACAATTAAGGACGGGTTGTTTCGGAGAATTTGAAAAATTCATCAAATTTCAACGTTCATTTTCGGGTTCTGTGAAAGTCCTATTCAAGTTCTGTTATTATATCATTGTAGGCTAGTTGCTTGAAAAAACTGAAATAAAAACAGAACTTGAAAAAATCTTTCACAGAACTTGAAAATGAACGTTGAAATTTGATGAATTGTTCAAATTCTCCGAAACAACCCGTCCTTACTGTTTACTTTGTGAAGGTGTCAAAGTATAGATTTCTCTAGTTATTGCAATTAAATTAAATGGATATTCAAGGCCCAAATCAATGTTAGATAATTCTGTACACAATGGAATAAAAGCTTGGAGTCCATTTTGCAGTTGAATGAAACCTCAAATTTCGGCCTGTGGTTCTAATTCTCATACTAACCTTTATTTAACCTCTGATGGATATATGCTGATTAGCTAACTAACTAACTTTCCTTGATTAAGTGATTACTTTATTCGCTAGGCGATCGCTATTCACCTGTTCACAGAGATTAAATAATTTTCAGAAACCACATTTTTATTTCCAAGAATGTTGCTTGCAAATTTAAACATAAATATGACCTTTTTACGGATTATTTTATGTAAAGAAGTGCCAGAACTTTATAAAGGTGTTTTAATCGATAAAAAGTCACAGTGAAATCGAATTCATCCATGAATTTAAGGATTCAAAATTATAAAAAATATAATTTTTATCATAATTAATTCCAGAAGATTGAAGTGACAAAATGTTAAATGACTAATACATACATATTTATTTTCGAAGCTATTTTCTCCATAACGAGTATATTATCTTCTTAAAATTTCGAGGCACTTTGAGCGCAATAATTGTTTATGAAAATGATTTTTTCTTGAAGAACAGAGTGAAGAATTATCACCCGTACGGTAGTCATAAACATCAAACCTATGCAGAGATTATGTATATTGATATTATCATGTAAAAATGGTTTATCATGTCTCTTGTCCACTAGTATTCACATTGGCAGTAAGGGGAAGGGGCGCCTTGCCTTGGCGCCCAGCAATTGGTTGTGACGCCACTGATTGCAATGTAGACTAGTGATTTTTGTAATATCTATTCCTGCCATGGGTTGGACAGCTGATAAGCAACCAACCATTTTTATACTGAGATATTTCTTGTAAAGCAGAGTTACTGTTGAGGATTGAGTGATTTTGTGATGGATGCATATCGAATATTTTACAAGGAGATAATGCGTCTCCGTTGGTATACAGATGATTGGCATTTACACCAGTTGATTTGATTAGGTTTTGGTAATGAGAGAAAGTGGAGGGAATCTCTGGTCCAGGGTAACGAAGGCAGTGCTATAATAGAATAACATAGGTACAATGAGATGGCACCTGTACTAGTGTACACCCACACAAGTGTAGAGCTTAGCAAACTAAAGAATGCGCTTGGCCCTACGTGCACTACGCAGCTTTGCCCAAGTTTTTTTAAATTTTTCGGGAATCCAGAATGGTGATTGGTGATTTGTTCCAGTTGACCCAGCCTCCTTCCAAATAGAGTTTCTGCACATTGACCATCAAGCACATTCTCTTGTTTACCAGGCTACATAATATCATATCCGTGCGGTGCAATAGTTACACAGGTTTTCTACAAACAGATCACTTTTGTTAAATATGTAGTCTAATTAAAATTTACCAAGTTTTGTTATGTTAGATATTGTAATATTTTTAGTATAAATTTGTTTCTTAATAAAAAAGGTTGATTTAAATGTTCAATATGTGTTAGTTTTGGATCCACTACATCAAGTTTGAACAAGATATCTTATGTTTTGGATCTGCTACGTTAAGTTTGAACGAGATATCTTATGTTTTGGATCTACTACGTTAAGTTTGAACAAGACATCTTATGTTTTGGATCCGCTACATTATGTTTGAACAAGATATCTTATGTTTTGGATCCGCTACATTAAGTTTGAACAAGATAGTTTTGGTAGTACAAGTTTATTAGGTATGTATCGCAGCCAAATCACTCTTGTCGGCAATCTTTAGAATAATGTGCAATTTATGGTTTGTTTGGGAGCTTCTTGTCCTCCCACTTTATGCAAGGCAATATTATACAATTCTTTTTGTTACGTTCTTCTATTTTAAAAGGAAGCTTATTTTGTATTGATTTATTTTGCCCTTTTTGATGAAACATAACGGGAGTTAAACATAATCAACTTTGAGACTTTGTTAGTGCAATATTTACAGTAGAAAATGCCACTTTTTGGTAGAGTTTTAATTTGATGTTGCAATCCTTAAGGATTATTGTTATGACAGTTATAATCAAAAGTCAGTCCTATTAAACAGAATGGCTTGAACTGTTAAAGGAAACCGTAATAATAATTTTTGTATCCTTTGTAATTTGTTTTGTAATTTTTGTTAACTTTGTTTGAACTGTAAATTGAATGCATCATCTGTTGCGCTGTAAGGTTTTTTCCAATTTTTGTAAGAGCTGAATTTTTTCTCTCAAAAGTTCCTTTGCATTATACATAAAAATATACGCATATAATAATTATACTGTGTTACGTAGTAGGAAAATATTTTATACATTAGTTTTTCTGATTGCATTTTACCCAATAAATATGCATACCTTTTTTATAGGTACACATGTTTTTGAGATTTTATTTTAACAGGCATCTAATATTAAATAAAGTAAAATAAATATATTGTACATTTATAATATTGTATCTTTTATGATTTTGCATAATTTTGTAATCTTAAATTGTTATTTATAGAAATTGAAAATCTACGTGTTTGCCGATAACCTACTTAATTTTGTTAAATTATTACCTCTGGAAGAATAATTATTATGTAACTTAAACGAAATACAATTTGACAATCAGTGTTATGGTACTGAATTATAAATGGCTTGGAATTGGTGCTCTTTTCGCAAAATATATTTCTAAATATTTATTTAAACCATAAATTAAAAAAAAACTCTTGATATAAAAATTTGAAAAAACTGTAAGTAAGTCTCCTTTCTGAAAATGGAGTAATTACATATTAAATTTTTGCACTTACTAAAATACTACATGTAAATTTTTATATTGTGTGTAATTTAAAAAAAATAAGAATATTGTTTCACCCTCAAAATTATATTTACATCAATGTGTAACATCATTTTAAAGAAATTGAAATTGTTTTATCCAAAAGGTAATGGTAATACCAAATACCCTAGAATAACAATACCTCCAACCTGTGACATTTCCTTTACATTCTGATGGCAGTATGCTATACTAGCGCCTCCTAGCGGCGCGAGTTTTGCGGGTTGGTTTTCTTTTACAAACTTTAATGAATTTTATGAAAATTATTTTCTTTATTTTACGTTAATAAATTATTGTAGAAATCGGAAATAAAAAAAATAAATATATGACCTACATACAGGGTGTAACAGAACATACCCGAAGGATTTAAGTATATTTTTGGAGTAAAAAAAAGTGTCATTTTGATGTCCGATGATTACACGTCACCACCGACCACGTGACCGGATTTCTGATACACATTCTCTGTACTCTGTTACTGTGCTACTGGAATGAGACGGAGTATGTATCACGTGAACCACTAGGCTAAACCCAACTGCTCAGTGTGACAACAAAATGACATATATATTTTTTACTCCAAATATGCTCAGGAATCACACATGCTGTTCAGGGTTGCCAATGCATATGTTCTAAAATACCCACAATAGATGTTTAAATTCGCCACTAAATCCCCTCAAATTCCTTTACTCCAAATGACCCAAATTCTATTGAAATTAGCATTTATTTCGTATTATCTGGCCATTTTCTGGTTTTCTCTTTCATTGAAGGTTTAAAAATAGATTTTTTTTTTTAAGTTTTTTACGAAGAAAACGAAATTATAGTAGTACATTCTCACAATGTAATCTAACAATGTTGTAAATATTATTTTTTAATATGGATGATAATAAAGAAATGCCCAGAATCCCCGCATTTTCCCCACAAAAAGTTTCTCCCCGCAAAATACCCAATTCTTGAAAAATCTTAGAAATTCCTCGCAGTTTAGGGAATTCCCCATGAATTGGCAACCCTGGTGCTGTTACACCCTGTATATTATGACACACCTGCTTCTTTTATATTTTTTACCAATATTGAATTAGAAAGCATAAAAGCATAAAACACCGCTACTAAGTACTATATAAATTAAATTATTTGCCTTCATTGTCTGGAAAGAATGTCAATATGGTGCTACAACAGCGCCTGTATTGGGCATGTTATTATTATTCTAGGGTATTTGGTAATACTGATTTACAATAATAGCTTATACATTATAATCCACCTACTACTGCCCTGATATGATTGCATTTGAATACTCTAGGTGCCTTAACTAATCATTTATTTCATTTGAATTTTGGAAAAGTGTCCGAATTGACTCGGCATCAACTGTACCGACTGCATAGAAGTTTATTTAGAGTTAAAGACGGAGAAATATGACTATATTTCTTGCTGACTGCCATATTTTCAGGATGTCATTCTGCTGCCTCCTATTTTTTAAGGAATTGGATTAAGTAATGCATTTATAGTCTAATAATCAATCAATATATATAATCTCGTCTGATCATCAATTATTATATATAATCTCTGCTAATCAAGAATTGCTTTCTGACTGCATACTGATTGTATGAAATCATGAATTGGTTTGTGACTGCATACTGATTGTATGAAATCAAGAATTGGTTTGTGACTGCATACTGATTGTATGAAATCAAGAATTGGTTTGTGACCGAGATTCAAGAATTAATAGTACTATATAATTTGGTAAGTAATCAAAAGCAGTAATAATTGATTGTTAGACTATCAATGCATAACATTTTGCAATTATTTTTTTTATATTATATTTAATTAGAGTCTAATTAAAAATAAAGACTTCTGCTTTATTATGCTAAACGTAATATGTATGTTGTCGTTATAAATTAAAATAGGTTTGAAATACGAGCCATAAATGGAACTGTTGAAATACACCTTTTGAGCTCTTATTTGTTACCATTTATTATTTATATATTTTTTATAAATTTCCCTTATCTAAATTTACTGTATGCTTACATACCTACATATATCTTTCTAACATTTTGTACTGTTGTAAATATTTTTTAAATAAAAATACTGGTTTATGTTAATTTTATGTCCTTCATTGGTTCTTTGTTCCATCTATCTATCTATTTATTTATTCAACAAATAGTATAAAAAAATAAAATCACAGGCCTCTTATCTCACTCGGGCATTCAGCTTTACAATTATAGTAAATAACAAAATACATACATTCGTGTATCGAGGTGGCATTCGTGTGTCGAGATGTGCAGCTTTACAATTATAGTAAATAAAAAAAATACATACAGGGTGTAACAGCATGTAACCGAAGGATTTTAACCAGCAATTCCTGAGCATATTTGAAGTAAAAATCCGATGATATTTAAAAGCAATAATTGTTTGTATTCAACCTTTCCAACGAAAGGTGTCACCAACCAGTTAAGATTTTTTTGTATTTTTTACTTTTTTTTTTACTTACTGTTCGATTTAAAATTCAACATTTTTTTAATAAAACTTTTATTCAGAGTTTAAAAATAAAAAAAAAAACACTATCATCACATACCAAACTAAGTCGAATTACCTACCTAGTGCCTTAATTTTCACTTGAAAAATCGCAGGAACACTGGGTTCAGAATATTAAGTTTAAATTATATTCGTAAATAATACATTTATACAATATTAAAAATTATTGAAAATAAACAGGTCTGTCTTTTGTAAATATAATTGACAGGGCGAAGAGAAATCCTGTTTTAACTCAATCGTTTTGCACTATTTCATCTCTCTGCAAATTTGTTTGTACATTCTGTTTCCGTAAAGATTATTTTTTCAATGTGAAATCTTCGTGTTTATTTGGACCATTGAATAGAGAATAACAGGAAGCTCTTTAATAATATGGAGAGAAAACAAATAAATTACTTATTAGCATCGCATAGTTGCACTCTTCTCTTGCCATCGGGCATCCCCTATTAGACAGATACTAGAATAGTTTCATAGCTTGTTTTTTTTTTAAACACGTCGTCAAATTCCAATTGTTTGTCCAGCATTACGGATGACGTCATTGTTGTTAGTCTATTTCTTTGAACTGTCAGCCGGATAATTATAAAATATTAACTTAAAAACGATATTATAAAGTTTAATAAATAACAATCAAAATACCGCGAAGTGTTCAGCCAACAAGTAAAAAGTTATTCTTTGATTAAAAAAATGTTATGGAGTATCATTTCAAAGGTAAGTGAAAGATCAGGAATGTATTCCTGTCAAGCATTTTTAATTTATTGGATCGTTTACACATTTTTTGGCATACAATATTTAACAACATTGTTAGTTAACTCTTTGCACGCGGCCGTATCAACTGTTGTTACGGCAAAAAGTCTATACCCACACGCGGCTGTATCAACAGTTGATACGGAAACTTTGACGGCCGATATTCCAGCGCTCTTTCGTCATAAATGTATTTCTTGCTCACTTGGACATTCGTAGAACTATCACGATGCTGACATCTACAAGAATTTCTCAAAAATAAAATTGTATTTCATAAAAAAAGATCGATAATCAAGTGCGCCTCTTCGCGCCTTTTAGTCCTTTAGTTTACATTTTTGTCAACGGATGGCGTTAGTACTAGTATGTCATTCACAACTTTTCATAACTAAACATGATAAGTGATCATCGTGTCCCATTTGTGTCTATCAACGCAGTGGCCTAAGTACACACACGCCGAGTGAATGGCGGGACCACATTCAAAAGATAAGGTACATCTTTGTATGAAATTTTATGTTTTTGTTTTTATAAACATCTAAGAGTGTTGACACACGAGGATTTGTTTTCATATTGAGGAGAATAATCTGTTCTGTCTATATAGTCCAATAAATTATGCCAGAATGCTTTAATTTGACATTTAATTGCATGTATAGGTATTTGAAAATATGTACCGCGTACGGGTATAGATAAAACGGAGCATATTAACGCGTTCAAAGGGTTAATACTGTAATCACTGAGGAGCTTATTCTTGATGACAATAAAACTTGCCAAATTTAATTTATTTTTCATAGAACGGGCAGCCATCTTAGAAATATTTGCAATGAATAATAAAAATACAGAGGCTCAGCGAAAAGCGGCGCGGTCCCGGGGCTAATATATTTTCGTTTAACATTTTATTAATTATTAATTAATTATACCAACTACAACACCTTGATATTTATATTCATATAAATATTAATTAAGCACCATTCAATGACTTGTCATATACCAGCAATTAATATTTAAGATCTTTGTGAAAAATTTTAAGCAAACTAAATTATTTTCTTTTCTTTGTTACTCTTTAAGGATGGAATATTAGGATATCACTATTCCAACTGTTGGTGCAAGTTTATACCCAAGTTGTATAACAATTTTTTTCTTTAGTACCTTCCATTTTCATAGGTGTATATATAACATGTTCATGATATAAGTGCAATTTTTAGGTTTCCAAGCGGTGCCCGTAGCAGCGAAAAAAAAAGTGCTTCAAAGCAATGCGACCTGAGGGTTGGAAGTCAACCAAGAACGTTTTCGTGTTCAGAACAGTTCGTCAGCAGAACATTCAACGCAACTAGTTTATTACTTATGTTTATTAGGTAATGGAGTAAAAAAATAAATAAAAAAATTACATTCATGAAAATTACGTATCCACAATTTGAAAATTGATTATTATTATGATTTACTTGAGTCCTGGGATTGCCAGAAAAAATATTATACTTAAATACAGTATTGTGCTGCAAAAAATGCGTTTTATTTAAATGGGTTATGAAAAGTAAGAAATATTTTTTTTTTTTTTCGGAAGAAGCAATTACTTTGTGGTTAGACATTATATTTTTAATTAAATCAAACACTTTGTTTATAACTCGTGGTTAAAAGCAAAATGTTTGATTTAATTAAAAAAGTAATAATAAATAATTGTTGTTTCCCCCAAATGTCGATAAAATGTCAAGCCACTGAATAATAACCATGGAAACGGTCTGGCGTTGCAACTATCTTTTAGCCATTTTTGTGCTACCGTTTGGACAGAGCTTTTTATTTGTGTGCCAAGTCCTCATTTGAACTTTCTTATTCGTCTTTTAAAAACTATATTATTATAGGTACCTTTCCTGCAAGAAGAATGTTTGAAAAGGGATTGTCATTGAGATAGTGACGTTTCTTTGGACAAATTGTATAATTCCGTATTTGATATAAAAAGTTACATTAAATTTATGGTTTATTATAATTAAGTAGTTAGGTTTAAGCACCTGCTTACAAATCCTATGATTTCAGAGGAAATGTTGGTTTTGATTTATTAAATAAGTAAAAATAATGAACATACTTTTTTGGACATGAGGTCTACTGTACAGTGTTCACAATACTCTGGTATTATTATGTAGCATAGGCTTTATTTAAAACCTATAAAGTGAGATAAACATTACCATTTTGCAGCCAAATCGACGTTTCTTACCAATTTCGTGTGTAATTCTTAGTTTAAATCTCCCGCCAATGTCACCTGCTAGTTCCAAATGCATCCTTGAGGCGGCGCCAGTAGTGGGACGCCACTAGTGACGCTATAATTTCAAGCTTCATTAGCATTTATTTTGCGAAGGTCAAACACGTTTGGTTTGTTTACAAACATCAAATACCGTAAAATAACCTGTTTTTCAGTATTTGCGCAAAATTTACATATTTTTTTTCGAGGTTATTAACAGTGTGACTGTTCGAACTCCGTAAAATTGCGATTTATAGAGTTTCGTGTGTTTTTGTTTAGTGTTTTTTTTTGTATTTTCGTGATTATGTCGGATTCCGAACGTTCCGAGAGCGGGGAAGCCGAATTTTCGAGGGCGGAAGTCATGAAGGTGATTCACACGGACACGCGGGGGAAGCGTCCGAGGGTCTACGGCGAAGGCAAAGCCAAGAGGCAGAGGGTTTGTGAATTAGCTCCCGCCGACCCGCGAATTGACGTATTAACGCAGCAGATGTCCCAGATGCAGGAAATGTTGCGTCTGCTGCTGGAAAAGCGTTCGGAGGCTCCCGTCCGTGGCGCCTCGGATGACGATGACGAGGACAGCATCTCCCTGGACACCCCTGCGTCGCTTCGGGAGGAATTGGCAGGAGATTTGGGAATGGGACTCGTCCATCCGAATAAGCCGTCTCGTGACTTGGATCTCGGGGAGTGGACAACTGACCTAAAGCAGCCGAAGATACCATCGGCCGACCCAGGGAGGGTGAAAAAAGTGGAGCTCCTTCAGCATCTGGGGACGGCCAACTGGAACAATGTCCGCTACCTCGAGATCCAGAAGTCGTATGCCGCAACCCCTCTCTTCTCAATGTTGGCATTGAACCCTGAATTGAAGCGCCTAGCTCAGGAGGAATCGGCCAGTACGTCAACGGACTCCTTCTGCGGCTCCCTGACCAATGCTCTTTCCCTGCAGGCTGATCTCCTGAAGGCCTCCTTGCAGGAGCTGGTCAACTGGAGTGCGGAACCGGGCAAGAAGCTGAGCACTTCCACTCTCTTCGAGAAGGTGCAGTCTCTCTTCGCGGCGGGGTCTGAGTCCCAGAAGGTGTCCAAAGACATCATGCAGATGGTCTGCGGAAAACGGGCTAGCCACATTGAGTATCGACGAGAGGGGGCATTGCGAGGCATCAGTGACGGATACGTCCGAGATGCCTTACGGAAGATTCCGCCCACATCGGAATATCTCTTTGACCCGAACCTCCTGTCGGCCCAGCTGGATAAGTTGGGGGGAGTGAAGAAGTGCCTCGCTCCTCAGCCTAGCACGTCGCGACCAGCTCCACCCGTTAAACCTGTGACTGTGCAGAGCTCGCAGCCCTTTCGTCCTAGAGTACAGCAGGGAAGAACCATCGCGAGAAGGGAGCACCCTGAGAGTCGAGGTCCGGAACCAGCCCGTAGAGCCGCTAAAGCTTTCCCTCCCCGAGGTAGGTTCCGGCCCAAGGAAAGAGCAGGGAAGCCAGACCGTAAGAGGTTTTAACAGTGGGCCCTCTTTTCAAGGGGGTCAGTTGCGCTCATTCGCAGGTAAGTGGAGGAACCTTGGCGCCCCTACTATCATCCTTAAGATGTTAGATGGCTACCGAATTCCATTTTCATCAAAACCTCCACTAAATAATAATATTGATTTATTTAACTCCCCTTTCGCCACTAAGACTTCTGTGGCAATGACAGAACAAATAGAAAAACTCAAAGCCCTTAAGGTTTTAGAGTCGGCACCTGCCACTCCCTCATTTATTTCTAACATGTTTCTGGTCCCCAAATCAGATGGCTCAAAGAGGCCGGTCTTTAACTTAAAGTATTTAAACAATTTTCTGACTGTCAGTAAATTTCGTCTGGTAAACGTTTATCGAGTTCCTACTTTTCTACAACCGAATGACTGGATGGTTAAAGTGGACCTCACACATGCTTACTTTCATGTACCTGTGAGTGAGCAGCATAGATGTTTCCTTAGACTTATCTATAGGAATGAACTCTTGCAGATGACATCCCTCCCCTTTGGCTTGGCCACCGCACCTAAGGCATTCGCAACCTTCACTAACTGGGTAGCGCAGGAACTGCGGAAGAGAGGGATGAGAATTCTAGTGTATCTGGATGATTTTTTATTAGTAAACCAATGCCTGCCTACTTTAAAACAGCAGGCTATTGAAATGGTGGAGTTTTTGCAAGGCTTGGGATGGCATATACAATTTGATAAGTCAATATTAGAACCATCACAACAAGTTCAATTTCTTGGTATCAGCTGGAATACTCTAACTAATGAAAAGTCTCTCCCTCAGAACAAGGTTTCAGCCCTATCTTATTTGTTAAAGGGTTTTATTCAGACAGGTAGGTGGTCACTAGATAAGGGGCGCAGCCTCTTGGGCTCTTTAAACTTTGCTAGTTTTGCAGTTCCAAGAGGCAGGCTCAACAGCCGGCACATACAGAAAGGGTGCTTAGGACTCAGACACTACCACCCTTGGGAGTCATCACCAATTCCGGCAGCTACCGCTCGGGAATTGAGATGGTGGGTTCGATCGCTCACCCTGACGTCACCTATACATCTGCCGCTGTTTGAGCATTACCTAACAACCGATGCCTCTGATCAGGGTTGGGGTGCCCAGCTGGACGAAAAGCTTCTCAGCGGTGTGTGGGCTGATGACCAGCTGAATCTTCACTCCAATGTAAAGGAGATGCTCGCCGTGTTGGCTGCCTTGTCTCCTCACGTGCTTGAGCTATCTGGCTCGGGTCTTCTGATCCAGTCGGATAACAGGTCTGTCGTATCTTATCTCCGCAAGGAGGGTGGTACCAGATCAACTCAACTCCTGAGCTGTACTCGACTAGTGCTAGATGTTTTGGATAAACACTGTGTCTCCATGACAGCACAATACTTACCCGGTCGTTTCAATGAAGTAGCGGACTGTCTATCTCGTCATCGTGCTATACCCGAATGGCACTTGCTACCCTCGTTCACAGAGGTAGCATTCAGGAAATGGGGACGACCCGAAATAGACCTATTTGGCTCTAGGACAGCGCATGTGGTTCAAAGGTATGTTTCTCTTGATTTTCAGGACGACGAGGCAGACTACCACAATGCTTGGAGCAGGGACTGGGACTATCAGCTGGCTTGGATCTTCCCTCCCCCGTGCCTCATGCCGAGGGTTCTTTGCCACCTGAACAGAGCAAGGGGATTATACTTGGTAGTGGCTCCTCGTTGGGAAAGGGCATTTTGGAGAGCGGATCTGAAGTGTCGGGCCTTGGGTCCACCTCTTACGATTCACAATCTAGGAGAAGCACTGATAGACACCAGGACCAACAAACCCCCTCCTCAAGTAGAGTCCTTCACTCTGGAGATTTGGCTTTGTGGGGGTGGGACAAAAACCTAACAAGATGGTCAAGTCAGCAGAAGGAACTTCTTAGATCCGGGTGGAGAAGTTCTACCCTTCGCACTTATGCTCCGGCATGGCGGAGGTGGCAGCGCTGGGCGTCAGAGAATCAGCTTGATGCCACGCGTCCCAAAGCTGAAGACTTAGCCAGGTTCCTAGCCGATCTACACATCAGAGAAAAGCTATCGCTGAGTACCATTTTAGTTCACAAGTCAGTGGTGTGTACCTTAGGCTCTCCCGAAGACAATAGAGAGCTGAGCTCCAATCCGATAGTGAAGAAGATATTAAAAGGGATATCTTTAGCTAGACTAAGGCCTTCAAAACCCCCCATTTGGGACCCGAGGGTTGTATCATCATGGCTGGAGAAGAATTTGCCTCAACATATTACTCTCTTTGAAGCATCAAGGAGAGCAGCCACCATCCTGCTTTTGGCATCAGGGCGCCGAGTCCACGATCTCACATTGCTCCATTGCACAGCTGAAAGATTGTCAGTGGACAGTGAAGGCATCTCCATTTGGCCAGTGTTTGGTGGCAAGACAGATTCGGCAGACTGGCAACAATCAGGGTGGAGACTGGCTCGCTCGGAGTCTAGGAACATAGACCCTGTCTATTGGACGGAGAAGGTCATAGAACTGTCTAAGGAACGGAGAGCGCAGGCGATACTACCTAGCCTATTTATTACAACTTGTGGGACAGTGAAAGCGGCCTCCAGGGCAGTAATTGCAGGTTGGATTAGGGCAGTCCTCAGGGATGCTGGTGTAGAGGATCCACCTGGCAGCATCCGTTCAGCAGTGGCATCTCTGAACTGGCTGCAGAAATATAAGCTGGACGATATACTGTCGCGTGGTAACTGGAGAAGTCCCAATACCTTTGCCAAGTTCTATAGAAGGGAAATTGCAGAATCGGCTGGCCGAGTCAACACCGACCCATCTGTTGCTGACCTTTTTCAACCTCTGTAACTGGTTAGCTGATTTCTGGAAATCTTGCCCCTATTTTCTTTTTAGCAAATAAATTTAAATATTATATTTGATTCACATTAGCATAATGTCACCAGGCGATAACAAACAATATCTCACTTTATAGGTTTTAAATAAAGCCTATGCTACATAATGAAAAAGTTTTACCTTACAATAAAACTTATATTATGTACTTAGCTTTATTTAAAACCTAGGCAAGGGCTGCCTGATGAGATCTAATGAAGCTTGAAATTATAGCGTCACTAGTGGCGTCCCACTACTGGCGCCGCCTCAAGGATGCATTTGGAACTAGCAGGTGACATTGGCGGGAGATTTAAACTAAGAATTACACACGAAATTGGTAAGAAACGTCGATTTGGCTGCAAAATGGTAATGTTTATCTCACTTTATAGGTTTTAAATAAAGCTAAGTACATAATATAAGTTTTATTGTAAGGTAAAACTTTTTCATTATAGATATAGGGTGGATTAATCATCAACACGAGAATCTAATTTCGCTAGTTTTCCTAAGGATGCGCCCACCTTAGAATGAGGTGACTGGACATTTTTTCATGACTTTTTAAAGTTTCTGGTAAACTAGCAGAGAGAAAAATCTTCAAATATTGATTTAACAATTTTGAACCATTATATTTATTTATGTGTAGAGGAAGGATGCCATTTACCGGGTACTTTTTTTTGATCAGCCATAAAACGAAGAAATGATTGAATTTTCTGAAAATGAGTTTGTATGTGTATAACTGTATTAATCTTTTATCATGTATGTACAATTAAAATAATTTAGCGGCCGTACTTAAAAACACAAAAGGTAAAATATGTGAAAGGAGAAATTTTGTCTTTGAAAAAAAGAGGTCCTTATATCGGGTACCATACCTGCCTTTTATCGGGTACCCGGTGATAGGATGCCTACCATTTATCGGGTACCCGGTAATACGCATAAAAAGTATGTCTACAGGTGCTTTGAAAATTTTTTTTTAATAAAACATAGTTATTATTTTTTTGATAAATTAATGTTTTTAAGACAAGATTTTATTTATGCATAGCACAAAGGATAACAATTATTTTTATAAGCAATAATTGTTCGCCTGAAACACTCATCCACATTGAAAAAATCTCCTGATAAAAAATACATGACGCCAACGGGACTCTAACCCATCGAATGGACACGGGTTCGAGTCCCGTTGGCGTCATATATTTTTATCAGGAGATTTTTTCAATGTGGATGAGTGTTTCAGGCGAACAATTATTGCTTATAAAAATAATTAAAACATAGTTAATTAAGTTATAAAAAGCCTGTTTATTTTCGTACTGTTAAGTTCAACCGTAAAGGCAAATATCACATATGAAATCGAAATTCCCGTTACCGGAACATTCTACGTGAGCCCATTTTTTACATGCAATGCATTTTATCCATTTTTCTCCTCTGAAATTAGATGAATATGTTTTGTTACAGTAAACGCACGCTGCATCTTCTTCATCGGTATCTGGATCATCGTCGGTTTCCATGAAAATAACAGAGTCATCGTTACTCTCACCACTGCTGGAATCTGATGTGTCCACTTTTTTTTGCTTCCATTTCATCTTCGTTGTATTTTCAGTTTACGTCTGTTTTTTCATAATGCGTTGTTTACCTTTAACCAAATTTAATTTACTGACGCCTTTCTTATCTTGTTTAGCTAAAGACTCACTTAAATTGTTTTTGTATGAGGATCCTGAAATGAAACAAGCAGATCCGGTTCTTTTACTTGTGTTAGGTTTAACAGTGGGTAGTTTTTTAATGTCAATACATCTAATAGGATCATTGCTTGAAGATGCAGCAGGGGTATCTACAGTGCCAACAGTTGCCAACGCCTGAGTGAGATGTGTGCCAGAACCAAGTAACTCAGCTTCTAGCGTAATATTTTGTGATTCTTCCGATTCTGGAACATCGTGAGCAGCAAAATCGTGGTCTCTGAATATGAAACGATTGCAAGGAAATATGCCACTTTTGCGTAAACCATTGATGGCCACTTCAACAGTTGCACTACGTTGGTATGCTTGCCCCATAAGACTTGCGACTTGTAATGGAGTCACCATTCTTCCGACATTATTCCTCAACCACGTAGTTACAGCTTTTGAATAATATGTTTTAAATGGCCCCATAAAAGCTAGGTCTAGCGGTTGCATCTTATGAGTTGAATGTGGGGGTAAACAAATTATTATAACGCCATTGTCGCGGGCCATGTTGATTAGGTACGTCAATATTTCGTGTATGCGAGTAATGACCATCAAGAATAAGAATTATTTGATCCCCTTTAGAAGGCCTGGTGTATTTAATGAAGTGGCGAAACCAATCAGTAAAAATATTTTGCTGAACCCAGCCTGAAGGATGGCACGCCGATATAGCTCCTGGAGGAGCTCCATCCATGAGTTCTGCTTTCATGTTTTTACGGGGAAATATGAGCATCGGAGGTACGTAGTTGCCAGATGCACTCATACATGTTATAACAGTTATGAGGGCTCCTCTTTCTGCAGATGTTATAGCTCCGACTTGCTTCTTTCCTTTCAGCGATAATATTTTTGGCAATTTACTTTGCACAACGCTGATACCGGTTTCATCTACGTTGTAAATTCTAGTTGGGGAATTATCAACACTGTCTAGTTGTGCCTCCAAAATATCAAAAAAATTTTAAACATTGTCTGGGTTGAAACCTTTAATACGTACCAAAGACGTGCCTTGGGGCTTCCTCTTGGCAAGATGGGGGTGTCTCTGTAAAAATAATTTAAGCCATTTTGCACCAGCAGACCTTTTTTCGACGTTAAACGGATGTGGTATTTTGTTTAAATCGGCAAGTTGAAAAGCTAAACTTTTGACTTCAGCGAGAGTGAGTCCGTAGAACCGTTCATCCATTTGAATACAGTACTGCACAAGCTGTTTTTCAAATCCTGCTGACAGTGTAGGCATTCTTCCAGACTTCTGGGAAATCAGTTTGTCGATGCAACTTATTTGCTTCTTATTTCTCACGTAATCTTCCAAAGTAGTCTGTGGGACGTGGAACTCCCGGGCTGCTTTCATATATCCCATCGTTTTGTTTTGAACAGCTTCTATAGCTCTTTTCATATCTGAAGGATCCCATTTTTTTCGAGTTGAAGTTGCCATCTAAAACAAATATTAGCTGAATAAATTAAGCCTTTTATCGGGTACCTGAAGTTGGCCATTACCGGGTACCCGGTATTGCGGATATCACAAATCTGAACAACGAAATGATGACAGAAACGTAACAGAGCGATGAAATGTCCAAAGAATGCATGTCGTGTGAACTTAACTACATAGGTTAAAAGAAAAATAATAATAACTCTAAAAAAACACTTACCCTTGTTATCAAAATATGCCGTGTTAAAACTACCTTGATAAACTATTAATCAGATTTTTTGCAAAAATGCCTGCCACTTAATGAACGTGCGAGTGACGGTTGTCGATCTTCGCCTTATGATGGCGGATGATAAGATCTTTGTTTTACCGGCCGATTAGTTTGCACAGTTGGCACCAGATTCGACATAAAGGGGTACCCGGAATTGGGCAACTACCCGGTAAATGGCGTCTTTACTCTACAACTATAGTAACTTTTTAAGAACAAAAAAGGACAAAATACAGTATAACTTCAATTTAAATGTTACCTATACATTTTTTCGTATTTTACTAGGACAGGTTGCCTTTATATTATGTAACTCGTCACACAAGTGTAACGCGGCTGGTCACACGTGAACTTCGGCGCTCACCGCGCCGAGCTACTTACTACACAACGCAATACAATAATAGGCTGGGGAGGCAGAGACAGGGCATGCCTCAGAGGCCGCTGATTTCATGTGGACGGGGGGGAGTGGGAAAGTTACATTGAATCTTTGGGGATCTGGTGAGGAGGCACGAAATGAAGATGTCGTGAAGGTCACACTGTTTTATTTGAGTCAGGTTGCCTTATATGAGATGACTTGACGACCGATGATGAAGACTCCGGATGCAGGCGGTGAAGTGTTGGTCAAGCGCGGGTCAGTGAGTCGACTCGTTGACGTATCAGGTACTGGTGAAGGCCATGGGTCTTCCGAGTGCTTCAGTACTGATAGGGAAGGTGCGATGGACCTGGTGGGCGGTTGTGCGGGAGATGTATTGACCTGCGAGGATGCCGCGTGGTCTAGGTGCGTGGATGTAGCGCTGGTCAGATGTGCTGGAACCAGGGCGTTGTGTGATCCGATGTAGCGCTGGCCAGGAACGATGGCCGGGGCCAGGGCGCTGTGATGATCCCGATGGAGTCCATGGTTGAACCGTGCAGAGCCGGGTGTAAGTATCGGAGGTCTGGTGCGCGGGAAGGTGCGCAGGTTGTCACTCGCGAGACTGCAAATTGTTGAACGACTGATGACTGACTGACTGACTGCTCGCTTCGTCCGGCCTATTTATTTAGCCCGGCCGATGACATCAGTAGCTGCGTGAGGTCGCTGGTGAACTACGGGTCACTCGCTTCAGCGAGATTCGTCTAGTAGTTTAGATAAGGGAAACGATAAACCGATGAATGACGTCAAGGCCTACCGCCCTATTACTCTCCTACCAATAATGGGTAAGATTCTGGAAAAAATAATCAAAACACGACTACGGCAGACTCTTTCGGCTCCTACTGACATGCAATTTTGGATTCGTCCCTGGGAAAACCACCGAGCACGCTTTATTGTTTGCGCTCGATTGGGTGAAGGTTTGTCCGAAGAGGTATGATGTGGGAATATTCCTCGATATTACTGATGCCTTCGATCATGCATGGTGGCCGTTGATACTCACCAAGGTCAAAAACAGGGGCTGCTCCAAACAACTCTTTAAGATGATCAACAACTATCTCTCAGAGCGATCTATCATCATATCCTTTGGAGACACCACCATAGAACGTGAAGTGGACATGGGTTGCCCACAAGATTCCAACTTGGCCCCGGATCTCTGGAATATTGACTTTGATGACTCCTCCAGGTTACCCTTGCCTGAAGGAAGTGTCACGGTGGACTATGCTGATGACAAATTGTTCTTGGTTTTGGGGAACAGCAGAAAGGAAGTCGAGAGCAAAGCTGAAGAGGGTTTGAATCTAATACTTGAATGGGGAAAGAGAAACCGCATGACCTTTGCTCCCCACAAAACCATGGGTCTCCTGATGAAAGGATTCCTAAGCAGAGCAAGGAACCCGACCATCAAAATGGGGGATACCTCTATCAGATTTGTCGAAAATGCAAAATACTTAGGCGTTACTTTGGATCGATCGTCCTCCTTCCTATCACACGTTAAGGCAGTGTCCAGCAAGGCACAAGCGCTATTCCTTAAGTTGAGGAGAATCTCCACGGCGGTTTGGGGATTGCGTTCTCCGGCTCTCCGGACCCTATATAGGGGGGTGTATGTTGCGCAAGTTTCATATGCGACCTCTGTGTGGGAACACCGACTGGAGAACGCACTTATACTCTCAGCTCTCAAACGGGGTCAGCGAACCCCCTTGCTGGCTCTTTCCGGCGCGTATAGAACAGTTGCTTCGGACGCTTTGCCAGTTTTGGCCGGCATCTTACCTATCGATCTGGAAATCAGGGAAAGGCTCACCAAGCAGAGACTCACCAGAGGACGCCCAGCCACACACCTAGGAGTCACTCTGACTCCGGGTGGCGAGGGGACTCTCCTTGGGCTGCTTAGGAGAATGAGAGAACTGTCACTCAATGAGTGGCAGATCAGGTGAGATAGTTCGAGAACTGGGAGATGGACTCACTCCTTCTTCCCGTCAGTTAAAGCCAGAATGGAAGGGGCTTATCTCACACGGGATCACTACGTTACGCAGCTGCTTTCTGGGCATGGGGAATTCAGGGGGAGACTTCACGCCCTCTCACTGGCCCCCCATCCCAGTTGCGCCTGCGGTGACTTAAACCAGACAGCCGAGCATATTCTGTGGCACTGCGAGATCATGAAGGATGCACGTGATGAACTAACGGCCGGTTTGATTGTCGATAACAGACCAGTGGTTAACGCTGATCTAGTCGCTAACAGAGTTAATTTCGAATGTCTGAGGAAGTTTACAAGGATCTGGGTTGAGAGATGGCCTGTGCTTAGAGTTGCTGACTAGTTTAACATAAAATTTTAGTCCCCGGGTGTATTTGTTCCTGAACTTCCACGGTTTAACTCTAATTGCTATTTGCACCTCTGCCTTATTTGTACTACGCTCTAATAATCGCTTTTAATTCTTCTTTCTTAATATGTTTTTGCCTTTCATCTCAATATGTATGTTTTTCAGCTCCTTATTCCTTTTTTGGTTTTTTTTCTTGTTTCTTCTTTCCTTTTTGTTTTTTTTCCTCTAGCTCTACCCCTCGTATTAATGGCTCCTGAGACTACAGACATTTCTTTTCTTTTTTAACGATCATGCACATTTTATTTATTTAAATTTTTTTAGGTGTTGAATTATTGCATCACAATAAATTTTCTGCTTTCACCCTTTTAGGCCAGAACTGAACTCCGTGTCTGTAATGTAATGTCCTAATCCCCAAAAGGGGTTGGTCAAGACCTGTCCCCACATACGTTCAGGCGACGTACAGACAGGAGGGGCAGACTCTCCTTGCCAGCGCCACCCCCTGGGTCACGGGCGGAACTGAAGAAAGAGGGAACGAAGCCCCACGACTTTCCGTCCTGCCTCTGGAACTCAACGCTTTTCTCCTTGGGGTCTTGGGTTGTCCCTCTTTCCCGCTTACTGTCTTCAAGGCACCACCGAGTACCCAGCTTAAGGACGCGGTAAAAAGGCCTAGTAACTTCGATCGGATTTCCGCTCCGTGCCCCGGGGACAGCCTAGCACTGAGGGATGAAGCGTCTCCATTTACTGTCTCCCCAGCTTCAGATTATTAACATACATATATATTTATTTGTAAATTTAGGAGACGCAGTGCCGGCCGAACATGTACACCACTTTTCAGTAACCTGTTCCACCAGCTCATCATAATATATTTAAAAAAATTACTATTATTCCCCTCTTGTATATGTTTGGCGCTTGCATACCGCCACCTAACCATGTATGAGGGGACATTGGAGGTCTAGAGTCCTTTTTTATGAAATTGTAGAGTCATTTATACCAAAAAATTAGCTTCCTTGCGAGAGCCCCGAAGGGGTGTCAATAAGTCACCTATACCGGGACGGGAAAGTGGTGGGTCCCTCCAATTGTAGTTTAGATGGCACTGGAATTACGCCAAGGCAATAGGCTAGAACCTTCTAGCGAATGCGCGTAATGAGCTAGACCATCTCGCAACGTATTGTCGTAGGTAGCTCTAGAAGTTGGTAGCCGTAGACAGGTGGCTCGTATTGTTTACCTTTAGCGAGACATTCTAGATGAATATCGTCGATCGCTACACATGAACATGAACGGTAGCCGATATGTTTAGTTTGAGGCGAACCTCAAAAACCGAACACTTCTGAAGTATAGCCGATCATTTACGATTAGCTCTAACGCTCTAGTGAACCAGTTTAGTATGGTTTTGTGATTATTTGTGATAGTACGCGGCAGTATCTACGGAATACTGCTATTTGGAATAATTCAGTGTGGCAAATTTGCAGTTGACATTCTATAATAATAACAATAACTAGCAGTTAAAAACCCGCTCCGCGGGTTTTTTGCTCCTAGGCCCTGCGGGCGGCACTTAGTTAGGCTTCGCCCAGTGTACATGATACTAACAACAGTTACATTTAATAGTTAGATATTAGGTCATTCACAGAGAGAGGTGAGGATATATTGTAAAAACACGGAACAGGAAGGAGTTAATGAATAATAAAATGTTCAATTTAGGCATAATAAGAACCACAGTTCTTTGGGTAAAACTTTACCTTTTCCCGAATAATTGCCTAAATGGGTAAAGCTAAATTAATGTACGTAAATATTCGGAATCGCTGGACACGGAGAATACGAAATATTTTTAAATGAAACCTTCTGATTTACCTTAATTACTATAAAAGTAATCTAACAATATTTGGGAAATTTTTAAATTTAGCATTATAATTTTTAATTACGTAAAATGAAAATTAGTTTTTGTTGTATGGGATGACAACCGGAATAATTTCTGTTGATGATATTTTCCATCCATTAATTCAACCTAACCTATATCCTAACCTAACGTATAATAACCCAACCTAACCTAACCTATAATATCCCAAACTAACCTAACCTAACCTGACCTATCCTAACCTATAATAATCCAACTTAATCTAACCTAACCTATATACTAACCTAACCTATACTAACCCAACCTAACCTAACCTAACCTAGCATAACCCAACCTAATTTATCCTAAACTAACCTATCCTAACCTACAATAACTCAACCTAACCTATAATAACATTTTTTTAAAATTTACGGTTATTTTATTTTTCGAGCTCGACTAAAATAGTACCTACCTAGTATTTGCATAGAGTAAATGGTAAAAATTCTAGCCACTCATATCAGGAATACCAACTAAAGAAAATGTCATCAATGGAAATTATTCCGGCTGCC
The DNA here is from genome assembly GCA_026573805.1 of Hesperophylax magnus. NCBI lineage: Eukaryota > Metazoa > Arthropoda > Insecta > Trichoptera > Limnephilidae > Hesperophylax > Hesperophylax magnus. The sequence continues at coordinate 13,201,349 of JAIUSX010000049.1, forward strand.
ATCCCACACAACGAAAGCGAATTTTCATTTTACGTAATTAAAAATTATAATTAAAAATTTCCCAAATGCATTCAGATTCTTTTTATATTAATTAAGGTAAATCAGAAGGTTTTATTTAAAAATATTTCGTATTATCCGTGTCCAGCGATTCCGAATAATTACCTTAATATATATTATATAAATATATATACCTGGCAAAATGATTGTTTTATTATACATATAAGTACATGCCAGATTAGAGATTTGTTGGCTAATTTTACAATCAACGAAGCGTTTCTATCTTCCGACTGTGTTCATGTTATTTTATTGGGTTGGCAGTGCCTATACTTCCTACAAACATAAGCGTATTATGGGTGAACTTCATACAAAATGGTGCGAAATTAGTATTTACGTAAATAATATTAATATTAATATTTTTCAAAATCGTAAATGCAAAGAGTTGTTGTTTATTGTCATTAAGTTGAATAAAATGTTTGTCTTATTTGTAAATGCGTATTAAAACGGTAGTTTTACGTAAATAATTACCGTTGTTTGAATAAATGGAATTTTACGTATTTGTATATCGCTCTTATGCGCTCTATCGGCCAATAGGGAAACTACTCTAGCGGCCGGTAAAGGAGGGATTGACATTTTCAAACAACCTCAGAATGTTTGATTCTTGACAAAAGTCAAATATATAAAACGTATTTGTGGATAATTTTTACTGCAATGTAATTAACCCAATGTATTTAACATTCTAAAACATATTTTCTTCGATATTATCCAAAGATTATATGAGCAGAAACGATGCTTTTGAAGAAATCTCGTATTAAATGAGGCGATTCTATTTTAGTATGAAATCGGGTGTTCATTTTCAAGTTAGCGGGATTTACCCGAAACACATGATTTGAATTCGACCAATCAGAGGTCCAGACCGTCGATCGACCGTCCAGACGCTAGCGTAATAACAATAAGTAATAAAATAACATTATAAATGTTTTATTATCTTTTTTTTGTAACAAATGTATTCTTACTAGAATCTCCGGATCTACGGATTTCATTTACATATGATTAAAATTTAGTAGTACAGATAATATAAAGTAATCAAAAATTAATTTAATAGTAATTTTATAACCAATAATTATTAGCCTGAAACACTCATCCACATTGAAAAATCTCCTGATAAAAGATACATGACGTTGGCCCGATGGCCATGTCCCGTTGGCGTCATAATTATTGATTAATAATTATTGCTTATAAAATAATTGTTACCCTTTGTGCTATGCATTAAAAAAATCTTGTCTTAAACATTAGTTTACCAAAAAAAATAAATTAATTTAATAGTGTTTTTTTCTGAAGTAATTATAAATATATACCTACATGGTGCTCTTTGGTTCAGTTGAGTGGCTTCAGTTTCATTCCGTATTTGGTGTCAGTATATTATGATCACCCTATGTTTTGTATCCAGCTTTTTATTTGAGATTTAAATGTTAAAATATTGTTGAGAGTTTTGAATGAGAGTGGGCTTTTATTGTCGAGTTTAGTACCATAGTACAGGAAGCTTTTTTTTGCCCACATTTTGTATTCGAATTGCTTGTTGTATATGCTTTTGACCTTGAGATCTAGTGTGTCTAATATATGTGTAATTTTTTTTTTAATTCTTGTGTTTTGTATTTATGAACGTAAAGGAGTATTGTTTTAGATTAGCATTGTTTAAGTGATAAGATGTTAAGTTTGTTGAACATTTCGTCAGTGCTAGTTCTTACAGGGACTTTTAGTCAATTGATTAATTCATTATGGCTTTTAGGGTTTTAATGAGTGATTTTAGGATATCATTATTTGCCCTACCCCATCCGATAATACCGTATTCTAAGAGCGATGTAAAAATTAAGTCTTTTTTATTAAGGACATTCCTGATGGTTTTGAAGAAATAACTTATATGTTATTTAAATAGTTAATATGCTCAGTCCATTTTAAATTTTTATTAATTTTTATCTATAAAAGTCATATGGTTAACGTTTTCTAATGAGGTACAATTATTACAATTCCCAACTAAGTGATGGGATTAACTTGATCATTTATGAACTTTATTATCATAGTTTGATTAATCGCATTGATTTTCTAGGTGTAGTTATACATAATAATCAACAAACAAAACTATATGCCTCCCCATTTTCAACCCCGCAAGCCATCACTGGTTGTAGGACATGTGGAAAATGTTCACATTTCTTGCGAGGCAGTAAATTAACCCAGTAAGTTTTCCCACGGGCATCAGCATTGGTAAGTTAGTTCTACATCTGGGAAGAATCAGAAGCCTGAAATCAAAAGCCTAGCATGAAATATTAGCAGTAATGCGACATCCCTCCCAGAAGTAAGGCTGCAAATACCCAGCATTCCTGAGATAAATCATGTTGGAACTCTCTCATGTTTCTTCAAATTTGTAAAAATTAGTACACAAGCGGTGTCCTTAGATTGTCCTGAAATTCACTATGGTGAAGGCTACGCACTGAGCTAAAGTAAAGCAGCCATGTTAAACTGCAATGTTGGTTAACTCCGTGTATGACCCAAAACCCAACATCTTTGCGGATGACTTACAGATATTTTCAATAATTTTTAATATAAGCGTGGTTATCAGTATCGGTTTCATGTAGGAACTATTTTTGCAGCAAGTAGCTGCTGACGGCGTGTTTAAGGTGCCATATATAATTCGCCGAGCATATCCTATGTCAAATGTCATGTTTTTTTTTTTACTTTCATGGAATTGAACCCAAAATTTTCCGGTTAAAAGTCAAATGTGTAGACCACTACGCTATGGAGGTCATGACCGAAAAGACGACGCCATTGGCGAGCGCCTCTGTCCTTTTCGCGAAACCACGCACCAAAAACCTGGTTAAGTTGTAGTACCATTGAAAATAGCGAAAGATTTATCACAATAATTATATTTTTTAAAAAGGCGCCCAATTTCAAACTGCTTCGGGCGCCTTTTGACTGAGCGCTGGAGCTGATTATTAGTACTGTGGGAGTTTGGAAAAGATAAAAGATGGTTTTTATGTTTATACATGGGAAAAAAAAACTTTATTATTTTATATCGCAAGCAAGCAAATTCTAGTATAAAACAGAATGGCATCATTTAAAATTAATATCACAAAATTTAACATTTTGAAAAGGGGGTGTAATGTTAATTCACTCGACCAGGCGAATGGAGAAGGGTTCGGTGCACAGAAGTGGATGGTCTAGCTTGTTCTGCTCAGCTAACTGCTTAGTGGTGTCTGAAACAATACAACGCTCTATTAGTCACTACTTCATTGGATGAAAGCAATATCAAAGGTCTTCAGGTCTTCGTTTTCAAGGAAACATTAATTAACTTATTAATATTGTGTTAGATTCAAGTCCAACCTGCCGGCTGACACGGGCGAAAATTCGAGAAACTGTAAAAGTTTCAGGGAGGCCTATTAAGTCCAAAGATGCATGACAGAAAACTGTTAAAGAAGGGTATTAAAGGTTTACAGCTATGGCTAATTGAATAGCTTTAGAATTCCACCAAAATTATAATTGTTTTTGTATTGTAGTAAGAATAGGGTATTGATTGGTACTCACGCGCCATATCCGCCGCCACCTCCGAACGAGGAAGAAGAGGCAGAAGCCTGGGCCGAGGACGAGGAGCCCCCGAAGCCACCACCGCCGTGCTGTCCACCACCGCCTCCTCCGTGCAGTCCGCTGCCGCCCCCTCCGAGACCACCGCCGCCTCCGTGTAGTCCGCTGCCGCCCCCTCCGAGACCACCGCCGCCTCCGTGTTGTCCACCACCTCCGAATCCACCGAATCCTCCATTGCTGCCGCCTCCATGCTCTCCACCGCCGAATCCTCCATTTGAACCACCGCCTCCATGCTGGCCGCCGCCGCCGCTGAATCCGCCCAGACCGCCGCCTCCGTGCTGACCACTGCCGCCGAAGCCGCCTCCACCGAGCTGACCGCTGCCGCCGAAGCCGCCTTGTCCCTTGTTGTAGCCGCCGGAGCCACCGAAGTCGCCGCCGCCTCCGTGTTCACCTCCGTAGCCGCCGCCACCCCCGCCCCCGCCCCCGCCTCCGCCCCCGTAGCCACCACGGGCAACCCGGATTAGTGGGATATATTCGATATCTGAAAAAAGAGAAGACTAATTAGATACCAATGTAAATAGCTTATTGTACAAAAAAGATGCTTTATTGATTATTGAAACATTATTATTGTATTGAGCACACGTTAATACAAATAAGCACAGCGTTTGGAATTTTGGCACGAATATAACGCCTCTACAAATTTATGGGCTGGTAGTATATTAGTTGTTCTCTTATACTGAGCCAGTAGGACATAAGCAATGTAATCATTTTTAGGCGTAAAGAAGGAATGACTTGTGCAGATAAACGTTGAGCCAGAAGTTGAAATCTTTATCGATTTGTATCACAATTTTTTTTGCCTTGCCTTCCTATAATTTAAAAGTGCTTATAATAATTATTGCTGATTTATTATGTATTTTTGTAGGTTACGCTACTTCTTCTTGACCGTAGTTATAATATACCATGCATTAATGAACAAGATAAAGAGCATGTCAAAGAAAACATTAGAACAGAAACTTTTCTTACTTTTGTAGATAAATCTTTACTACGAATCAGTTAACATTACAAATTTCAAAAATATGCGTTGGATAAATTGAAGATTTTCCCACAGTTTCGCTTGGATACAACTACAATATAATACTTAATTACCTTACACAAAAAAAATATTTTTAAATATAAAATTATGAACGCATTTGAAACAGTTATAATTTTTTTTATTTAAATATAAATAATTACCAAGTTCTGTTGATGAAACTTTTTCTTTCGTATAAAATTATTCACAAAATAAAATATAAAAAACTTGTTCTATCTATTCGTGGTGACAAAGAATAGATATAATTTTGGCTTCTAAGTAATGTTCTAAATTATTAATATTTTATAACTAAGAAAATATTTTATGTTGTTTCAATTATAGAACGATAAATCTTTACTTAAGCGTTAAACGTTAATATAAACGTTTCAGGTAGATAAGGATTTTTATAAACTTTTGAAAGTTATATTTATTTTATCACAAAATTGGTACATTTATTCAACAACAAAATAATTATAATGGAACTCAAATTGAATAAATCCAGTAAGTACATCAAATATTAATTTTTAAATCTGGGTTATCGTATCACAATTAAAAAATACAAGTTGATTTCATGGTTAATGAATTTATGATTGTTTATGGTAACTGCAGGTAAGGGGGTTGGTTATGAGTGACACCGGAGAACTGCACTGGAGTCACTGGTCACTGGTCACTGGAGGAAAGGAAGGGAAAGGAGATGGATTAGGGCTCACCTGAATTAGCACGACTAGCCGCCAGGGCGACCAGAGCCGCAAACACCAAGAAGAACTTCATGCTGATCTACTCGACTATTGTACCTTTGGTCCACTGCTCTCGATCGACTCTGATCTGTCTTTCCCGGCTGAGGCTTATATATACCCCGTGCTAATCCAAAGCGTAACTCCCGACTATGATACAAACTAGTTTTTATTGTCGTATTTTTTTATGAAGCGTCAGTCTTTGCAAACGCTCTCTCGAGCAGTTTTTACCGTAAGTTTTTGTACGTTTCCGATGAAACCAGTCCCTCGTGGTACACGAACTTAACCCCTCCGAGGAGGCAGCATTACCTACCATTGTAAACTAAGCTTTTGCTTAGTTTCAGTACCGAGTGATAACCAAAACTCTGAAACAATTATTTTGAACATAGAATCTGAACAAAATCATCCAATTAGAACCAATTAAAAAATATATATATTTAGTTTAATTTTTACTAGCGACTATACATTGAAACACGTGAAGATACAAAATATTGTGCAGACAAGAAATGTTTGAATATTAACAGTTAAATTACAGGTGGTTAATAAGTTATTATATTTATTCAACTATTTTTTTGTTTTTTCTTAGTCCTCTTTACCAGGGGATCCATTGCTGAGGCAGACTAAAGTTATTCAATTAAATTTAATTATGTGCGTTTTCTATGTCATTTTAGTGCTGTTTTGTTAAGGTTATTTTATGACCTCTTTCAACTAGATTTTAATCCTTGATTTGTAATTATTAAACTCTTACATTCATTTTATATCTGTGCGAAGGATGTTGTAGAGTTTTGTTACCAAATATATGTGGTTTTTGTCCGAATGCGGTTTCATAATTTGCAATATTTTTTATGTAATTTTGATTACCTATATAAAAAGAAGTTTCATTTCTTAGTTTTATTAGTACATTTATCTATCGAAGGCGTTTTTATGGGTACTTTAAGTGTGGTCTTTATGATTCATTTTTTAATTGTTTTCAGATTATGTATTTACTTAGATATCGCAGCTGCCGATCCTATAATTCCATATGGGATTGGAGACTTTTCATATCCTTTTTATTTACCACATTTCTTAATTAATGTGAATAAAAATCTGGTCGCAATAAATTAAAACTGTCTGAATCATATATTGTAATGATATTATAATTTATCGGGAAAACATACAATTGACTTACATTTTTGACATAATTAGTATTTACTGAGTTACATTAGCCAGTAAATAATTTCAGGCAAACAATCTATTCTGTATCTAGAGCGTTATATTTTTATATAATCCTGATAAAGGTTCAGGGTGAACCGAAACTGGTTGGTTTTATACATTGAAAATATATATAAAATAAAGTGACATTAAAAACAACATTAATTTATGCTATTTTTATAAATTATATTTTTCATACTCCGTACGTTAAATTGGTTCCATTCGAAAAAAATACTTAAATATCGATTTCGTTTTACAATCCAGAATATTATGCGTATTATTATTATTATTTTTGAATATTTGACAGAAGCTTTGATTACGGTAAAAATAAAATTGTGCGTTTGCATTTGAATATACAAAATATTTCTTCTTATACCTTTTATATATATTCCTCTTATACCCGTATATGGCTATATCTGATGAACGCATGACCGACTTAACACTTTTGACAGAAAACAATTAAATAAGGTGTTTAAATTATATGCCTATCGAAATTCTAGTACTTTACTAACACATATTTCCAATAAATTTCTTTTCTTATCGAATAATCTTTTATGAAATCTGTTTCTTTTTTTAAATTACAGTCAAAGTTGGGTACTTCGAGTTTTTTCAGATAATTAAATTTGTGTGTATGGATTACTTAATAAATTTGCAGCCAAAACCATACGTGTGTGCATTTTAATTGGAGAATATTACGTAATTAAAATAATTATTTTTGGGAAATATGATCTCGTAAAAAGTGGCCTCTATGAAGTGGTTAAAAGAAGATACTCGGAATTGTAGTTATATTGTGGCTGGTACATATTATGTATATAGTAATGGTCCCCGCAGCTCTGCGTCGGTAGGGGAAAAAAATCACCGAACAATAATAAACACATCGTGAGGTCAGCGAAGTGGCTGTACACTGTACATACAGACAACAGACCGAGTACCTACTACACGGGTATGTGTATTGGGTTTCTAGGGATCTCTATCTATTAGCAGGTCCGCTGCGAGAGGTAACGCCGCCTGTGTGCTATCAGATCCTTTCTAACATTCCTCGGCCCCATATTTTTAAGTCATTTTTTTCATGCAATTTTTTTTACGATAAATACTTTGAATTCATTGTCATTTTGTACGGCGGGTGAAGTTTACTCATTGAATTTATGATTGATAATACATAATAATTATTGTTATACAATTGTTATAATTATTTTTATAAATGTGAGACACGTCTAAAGGCTGTTTATGTGGTTATAATATAGAATGTGTGCGTATTATGATTGAGATGTATTGCAGATGTAAAGATCCATAGCGTCATTTGATTTTCGAAGGTATGGATTTGGGTTTCGGTTTTTACGTTATCAAGGAGAAGGTTGAAGATTTTAGGAACTAGGTAGATGAATTGTCTTTGAGCTGACGTAATATGTAGTTTAGGTACATTGTAGTGTTGGTGGGTTATAGTTCTGATGGTGTAATTGTATTGTAAGAGAGTTTTTTGGTGTATTTATAGAAGGCATTATACTCGATGAAGAGTCGAATGAAGGAACGCTTGTTGATAACACATATTACCTTTTTGTAAAAATTTACAGCATTTTGAAGACGATCAATAATAGTTTGATTAATTTTTATCTCCACGCTTTTGATTCTCATAATATACTCCAATTAGGAAACACATGTGCGATTTTCACATAAAAAAGCGTTTGACAGGAACTCGAAATGTTAATTGTTACATGCACCGTTAAAAAATACTTATTGATTATTTTAATTACAATATATTGGTTGGAAAAGATGTGAACTAAAAACTTGTTTTTGTTAACTGTTATTTATATTATGAAAATCTTTAATCTCTAAATTTCACCCGCCATAACAAAGGGGCATCCATAGCATAGCGGTTGAAATAATAATCAAAATGTATCATCCAATGTAAATTTTCTTTGAAATTAAAAAAATATATACTCGTATTGTCGATACGAATCGTATTATAATCATAAATTATTTTAGTTTTCTCTAGTAAAAAATGTTTACAATCAAGCTTTCAATGATGCTTTTAATACTAAAAATTTTCTATTAGTTTTCGACACTACCATTTTTCTTTTTATACGGTCTGTTGCCGCCCTTAAGATCGGCCGCCTGTGTGCGCTGCGCATACTGCACATGAGAGTGAGACTCTGTCTACTACATGTTATGATGTTCTATGTAATATGTATATTAATTTCTTAGCCAGGGGCGCCAGCGTCTTTAAGAGAAGTGGCCAAGACAAAGGGGGCATTTGAACGATGCACGCTTATCTTTGAGGCCTCGTGGTGCTATTTTTTGCTGTTTTTAAGGCGATTTTCACTTTATTAGGTAGCTTGATTCTTTCAGAGGCTAAAATTTTTTGGTAAGTAGAACATCGGAATCAGTTCGACGGTCTCGAAGAACAATGTCGGATGTGCAAATTTGTACTTTTGCAATAGAGGTGTTTAAAGTATCGTTTCTGCATCATTACTATTTTTGAGATCAAGAAATATAGTTCGATATCTTGCATAAACTTTATATAATTTGAGAAATATATTATCATAAACAGTAAAAATGAGGAGACTAAACTTTTGAAAGCTCTACTGCATAACTACAAATTAGCGCATCCGACATTGTTCTTCGGGACCGTCGAACTGATTCCGATGTTGTACTTACCAAAAAATTTTAGTCTCTGAAAGAATCAAAATGGAATGTTCATTGGAAAATTGGCATCCTAAAGATGTTGACAACGAATCGAGAGGAGAGAAAAATGTCTACTTTAGCATACCGTTTTAAATTTTTTTCTTAATAATTATAAAGCCCTAGTGGGCTTTTACATGAAATTCATATAATAAAGTTGTGTATGAAAACTATTTATTTTAGTAACAATGATACAGGATGGAATATTTTTTTTTATAAGTTACAGAGTTAAACACATGATGTGAAATAACACAGAAAAACACACTTTATAAAAAATAAGATTCGGAAATTAAATATGCGACAAGTGTAAAATATTTAATCAATTGTAACAGAAATATGTGCAAATAAAATGAAATGAAATTAAAAAAAAGAATCACCATGGAGTGGTAAACCCTTATATTTTATTGGAGTATTTATTCGGAGTTTTATCACTGATACGGAATCTCTTATATCGAAAATACTCCCATATCTATTCATTGATATATATATGGAATCAATAACCCAATTTATGCAGTCGATTTATAAATATGTGTCTGAGCCTTGTTATATAATCGACACATTTGAGAGTTGGCTTTTTAAATATTTAGTGACAGTATCTGGATAACTAGGTTCTTCCCAACCTTCCTCTACACGATCTCCTTTCTTTCCTGATTTCCCACAGCCCGACACAGTACACATTGACAAAAAATTTCAAAGTAAACACAAAAAGTTTTTAAGTGTTCCAACTTATCCCTACCATAAGCCAGAGATAATATCGGGGGCTTAGGATTACAGGGGCCTAACGACAAAAAATGGTGTTTCGAGTTTTTATTAGTGACACGAAGCTCTACCTCGTACATACAGCCGTTTTAGAAATACAGCTGGGCATATGATCATTCAAATCTTTATTTGCGTTTATATCAAATATATGTTATTGTAGATAGGCCCCTGAGATCCTAAGCTCCCGATATGGCGTTCCCAATTGGGGTATGTAGTGAGGCTGAAGATAGTGGGGTGGGGAAGGTGATGTGGATGAGGAAGGTGGGTAATGGCTAGTCTATCGAGCGAACTGACGTCGCAGCTGGGCACTGGGCACTGGGCAGTCATAACTTCTGGTGGAGCTCTCAGCATGGACTGCGTAGCATCCGTATACAAGTGTAAAGCTATGTACACACTAAACACGTACATTTATGCTCGACAGTTTGGCTCGATCGAGCATGTCTTGGAACTATGCTCGTCGTTGCGTCCACACGCTCGAGCAGCTCGACAAAAGACGCCATAGATATTCCACCAAGATGTTCAAATTTCTGTCGAACATCGAGCAAGAATTACGCTCCAAGAACCTTTTTCGCATCGAAAAAAAAACATCAAGCGAGACGGTATACACGTTGAGACATATACGAATGAACATAAATCCATCGAGCATGAACGCGCGTGGGTACTTACCATATGATAGCTGCGATGATTCAGCCAAAACATTTTCAAGTCGACGTACTACTAGTGTACAGCAAAAAACCCATCACGAGGCTACAAAAGCCAATTATTGCACAAAAATAATTATTAATAATGATTTTAATGATCCTGAAAAAAACTAACGGAAGATTCTTATTGTTTGATGGCGAAAATAGGAGGAAAAGAGCAGATAATTTTTTGAGAATTGTTCAGTCTCTTTCAGTTCCCAGGTAATGTAATAGTATTTTGCTACGCTTTGGATACCCACAAGAAACTGAGAAAAGCTGTGATTGTAATGCATATAGGAATTAGTGATGGGAATAACCGAAACATAAAACTGTTTCGAATTTATCGAACAACATTTTGCCAAAACATATCGTTGTCTCTCTTTGATATAATCTTGTCTCTCCTCCCCGTGGAGGCAGTTAAAAAAAACTATATTTTATAAATTGATTTATCGATTACGCCTACCGCTCGCAACTAGTTCTTAGAAATGATATTGCGTCGTATGTATATAGTTACACATCAAAACATATGCCTAATGTTAGTCTCAGGGTGGTTGGTAAACCTTATGATAGTTTATATATACCAAGAGTTTAAAAAAAAATTGTTCCACTTAGAACGTCATTTACTAAGAAGCTCTCAGTACATTCAGAATATATCTGAACACGTGTTCACGCAGTTGCGCTTATCCTAATAAATATAAAGACGAATAGCGAAAATATAAGAATTTTTATGATCACGTGTTTCTACATCCCCATAACAAATGCGAGTTTTAATGACAGTTTTTTAGGAATCCTGTTAATTCACTCGTTAAAGGTCGGCAGTCCGGTTTTTAACAGGAATACGATTAATTTGACCAGATTTTTAATAAATTTTCAATATTTTATATCGGTAACTTTTCTCTGTGTAATGTCACTCGGGTCCTGTCATCTATCGGGATGCTGTGTGGAGGGACTTTTTGAGGAGAGGAAGGAGTGAACAAGGGGTTTGAAGAGTACCATGTTGTAGGAGGGAGGAAACGCAGAGGCCGAGTCGATGAATTCAAGAACGAGTTGTTGAAAACGGGTCGTTTCAACCCTGTGACAATTAATGTCAACCGTGTACAAATGCTGGGCGCACGTTGTCTTTGCACTGGTGCAGAAGTAATCAATGACGATAGTTCCTCGGAGCATCTTACATTGAAATTCTAGTAGAACAAGGACAGCATTTACTACAATATATTCGTGCAGGGGACCAAAAGAGAAACTAACGAACTTCCATTTTTTGTATGGTCTTGTTGGTCTGTGAACTAAACCCTTTCGTAATACCATACCTTCTACCGTTTCATGGGATTCTATGTACAACCTATGTTTGCAGAATAATCAGATAGACACGAAAAACGAAGCATTTTTCTAAGTTCTTTTCTACTTAAGTTCCTCCATAAACCTACTCTACTTGAAAATTAAAAAAAAACACGATTTTTGGTAAAGAAAAATACATCAAACATCAACGCTATTCTGCACTAAGTTCTTACTGAATTGCGCCGTAGAAAATAATGCAATAATCATAAAATATAATCGCAAGGGCGTTTTACAAAGCTAGAATCAACTTATATCTAAGTTATAAAATAACATTCGTATTTGCATGCATATTTCATATGTCGATTTCTAAGAAAATACAAGAAATTTTGAAATAAACGGGAAAGAATAAAAAACTAAATAGGTACACAAAGTAGATCTAATTTTACTTGTAAACATATAAAAATATAGATCGCAAAATAAGGTATACAGACTAATGGATAAAAAATATTAATTTGACATCTATAATTCAGCAGATTCTGATAATGAAATGTAACCAAAATAAAAAAAGTTAACAATTTTATTTTATTTGATAGAATAATTTTCAATTTTATTACATCATTTAAAAAAAAATCAATTAAATCAAACATTACTCTTTCTAAACGAATATAACAAATCCCACAAAGTAAATAATGCGTGCAATATGATTTGAGATATTCATGACCAAAAGCAATATGGTGAATAATTTTGGGTTATGATTTAATTAAGTTTGCCATGTACGTGTGTAATGTAATTTGTATTAAAATAAATACATTGATTTAAAATATATTTATTAACACGGGTAAACATTAAAATTTAAAAAAAAATCTCATTCAACTCATCAGGTTAGAATATAGTAGGAAACAAATTTTTGTAATATTTTTTGCTTGATCGGTTTAAAAAAATATCGTTATCAAATATGCTAATTTTGGTGATGTCTGTCCTGCCTAACTCTGGTTCAATGAACTCTAGAACTCGAATTTGGTTTGAATTTGTGTCATTTTCAAAATTTTAACTACTTTTTTTGAAGAATTCAGATAAGTGATAAAGTACTTAGGAACCTATAATACAATATATTATATTGTACAGAAAATTATTTTAATTGCTATTTTCAAAACGTGAACCGATTTGTTGAGATTTCAGGCTATCCCGCGATTATTCACGGGTCTGCGTCTGCGCTAGGGTTTGCAATCCCGCATCCCACAACCCCGCGGGATTTCTGTACTATTTTCTGTACGATTTGCAGGATTTTCATGTGCGGGATTTGCGAGATTCAAAAAAAGTGAATTTACATAAAAAAATACTGTTTTGATTTGCACGTGCGTTCGGGCCAGAAATCCCAGAAGTCAAAACCTGTACCATAATATTTTTTATCAAAGTTCTCTTAAAATACTGGTAACAAATGTGATTGATCTTAGTGACAGTTATGTTTTTTCCATCTTTTTTTAGTAAAAATCTTCAAAAATACCTTTTATTTTACATTTTCAATATCTTGCTATATAATATTACCAAATATGAATGATGTGAAAAATCCTCTTAAATGAATTAATATGTTACCTGTGGAATTTATTTTTTTACAATTTACTGGTATCAATACAATACAATAAATAATATTCTCTACAATCCCGCGGGATTTTAAGAGATACAAGAAGATAATTTATATGGGTACGAATACATTAGAATCTTAATACATAATAAATTAACGTTCTGATATTTTTTTACTTCAGATTGATTGACGGTGACACGTTGAGACTTTCTCTGACTATTTTTTTAGCATTAGCAGCAGCTTATCGGCAGGCATCTAGAATAATAAATATTGTCTACATCTCATATAGTAACACAACTACGTAGGCATACATAATATACGAGTATGTACATTACCATACGACCATACTAGATGAAAGACAAAGACACAATTTGAAAGTTGGGCCCGGGAGGTATCCTGCTCTAGGAATAATATGGTTTTCCCAGTCTGTCAACCGTGAACTAGTGGACCACTGAAGAGATAAACCGATGGAAGCGTATTGTGTCAGTGTTCCCAAAGTAAGCTAAATCATGTCACCAGAAGGGTCTGGTTGAAAAAATTGACGCATTTAAAAAATTAAAATTTATTTCTTGAACTTAATTTCTTAATTTGCAGTGAGACTTTGGCCTCCCCACTCTTTTTACTCTAGAAAAAATGAAGATAATGAAAGTATTTTAATTTTATTTTTATGTTGACGAATAAACTTTCTACAACCATTTAAAATGTGTTCAATTTGCTGCCAAAACGAAATGTTCATTTTTATCGTGAATTCGGCGGCGTTGACGTCACACCAGGCGACGTTGGTGATAGCCGTCTTACCAGAGACTGGCGTTTTCTACATCACAATGAATTTTTATCCAGTTGGAACCGAGGTTTGGAATGATCGCTTTTAGATGGTTTTCAATAATTATGAATTAAAATTACGTATGTTTAGTACCATAATCACAACCAGAAATTTAAACTTTAAATCTTCCATACATTTATAACAGTATTCATCGAAGGATCGGGTAGGACCGATATTTATATCGTATATTAACGACAGAGAAATACGTATATCGGAGTATGTTGTGAGGCTAAATGGAGTAGGGAAGGGAAGGAGATGGGGAAGAAGAAGGTTAGGATGTTATTCTTTGGCAATTCAAAACTGGTCACCAAACACGGCTAAAGACGCCAGGGAGATTCTCGGAGTATTTACCAATTTTTGGCCTGTTTCACAGGAGTTGAAAGGTCCTCTTTAAACTGGCGACATAATCTTTCTTTCAAATTGTTATTGTTTCTATCTCTTTATTTGACTAAAGGCCTCAGCACGGATAAACCACCCAGTGAGGCCAACATTACTGGATATCTACCCGTGCTGAGGCCTTATATAGTAAGAAAGAAGAGAAAAGTAGAGCAACGCCGAGTACACGTAAGCTAGAAGATTATAAATCACACTTCTTGGCAATTAACACTATGGTAGCTCTATTATATAAATATTAAAACACCATTGGTAAAATTATGCACTTGTGGCAATAGTTATTAATTCATCGGAGTCATTGGACGGGTAAACATTTTGACAGGACACCATTATATGGTTTTCATAATTGGACATCAAATCAAATTGAGATAAGGACTGTAAAATGGGAAATTTACTTACTAATAAAGTTGAGCAACCGCAATTTTTTTCGTCGTTTGTGCGTTTCAAGATGGCTACCGTCTTAATAAGTTAAGTAAAATTATATTTGCGTACTTATTCGTATTTTTTCAATACGGTCCCTACCCGCATGAAGAAATTTTGAAAACATAATTGTCGTTGATATAGTGAAGTTTTTTTGGAAAAAAATGTTACGTAAAATATTAAATGGCTTAAAATTTTAAAATCATAATATTTGTAAGTAGGTAGGTATTTAAGTACCTACTTACAAATCTTATGATTTTAAAGGATATTTCGGTTTTTATTTATTAAATAAGAGAAAATTAGAAACATCCTTTTAGACGCGAGGTCTATTAACTGTTCACAGAACTTCTGACATAATTTAATCACTAAAGCCTCTGACATTTTGAAATGTACATCACATTACCCTGGAGAGAATCATAGGATAAAATACATCAATGGAGAGAATACGATGGTATTGACAGAGACATAATAACATTCCTCTTATAATGTAATTATTATATTTGGGCAACAGATCTACTGATGACGCGTTACCCATTGACTTCTCGGCCTCAGTCCTAATACAGTAAGTTGAATTCATTAATATTTACTTACAATTGACCGGAATATGATAATTTGAGTAGTAAATATTCAGCTTGTGATCAAAATAGTCATGACAGCTTAGGAGTCGTTCAGCAAGCAAGAAGATTACAAAACTAACCGGTAAAAAACAACCCCGGTGGTTTGATGAAGGATTATACCTTTCTTCTCATAGACTGGAGTCAACAACCGTATGGGTAGGACCGACATTTATTTCGTATATTAACTGCTGAAGTTTCATAACAAGTCAGAGAAATGCGTATATGTATATGTCCGCGTGTGTGTACGTGATTGCTACCAAAAGTTGATAGAATGCATTGTCATCGACAACGAGTCTACATGCTGAGTTTCAACTCAATCGGATGTCAGGAAAGTAGGTTATTTTACGCTTCCAAGATTTGCATTCATTCATTCTAGAAAAGAAAAGTGAATTTCAAATAAATGTATTTAAATGGGGGGAGGGGGGTAATAAAGTTTATCAGGAAACGGCCTGCAATCCCGTTTTTAACCGGATTACGAATAATTTTAAGAAATTTTTAAGAAATCAGTAATTTTTCTCCGTGTGGGGATAGATATTTATGTGAAATAAATAGTTTGCTTAAAGATTATATAATTATATGCATGGCATATTATATTTGACTGAGCGTAGCGAAATCCTGTTTTAACTCGACCGTTTTATATTTAATTTCTCTGTAAATTTGTTTGTGAGTTCCATTTCGATGGACCAATGTGGTTCAGTAAAGAAATTATTTGTACAAATGCGACATCATCGTGTTTATTTGGACTTTCTTATGCTCGATTTGTTTAATATTATAGTATTTAAGGCGATGCCATACGTAGTAATTCAAAATCATGTGTTTTTGGTTTGAAAATTTGGTCGCCTAGAAATGTTTCAGATGCTTTAATTAAATACTGCGAGTAGAATAAATCTTGGCCTTATATATCTTTTTATAAGCCCAGAAAAAAAATAATGTAAAGGCCTATGAAAACTGCTTTAAAGTTCAAAATCTCCTACTTACGTACTCAATTTCGGTTATGATTTTATTGTATAATGTGGCAAATTAAGTTATTTATAAAATGATTGAAAAAAAACTAAATATTTATGACTGAACATCCACAAAATAAAATAAAAGGCACTTTTTGGCCAGGTTTTTTTCTTGCATAAATCAAAACATTCGGATGGTGTTAAGCGGGAATTTAAACCTTATCGCCATCTACGTAAGGGTTGTTATTGATAGCGACTCAATTTAAAATATTACACGACGTAGTGCATCGCCTTAAAAGAAAGTTTGAAAAAAGAATTACTGTCACTGATATTTTTTAAACGAAATGCAAACAAAAAAATGTATGGTTTATAATGAAGTAAGTATTTAAGCATCTACTTACAAATCTTATGATTAAATTAAGAATAAAGAGAAAATTAAAATGACAATAATGCTTTTTTCGAGGCGAGGTCTACTCCTGTTCACAAAACGATTTATTTATTATACGCCCATAAGAGCTTTTACAAAAATTTGATAATATGAACATAACAATTCAGTGAAACAGTAATCAATGTTAAAATTTGCACTTAAAATTATACAGAACCCATACAGAAGAATGGTATTGTGCTAAATTGTTATAATTACTGAAGTATGTTATTATAGCCTTCTTGTAACTATATTCCGTGCAGTTAAACACATCTACAATTTCTGAGAAAACATTGCCAACTGCATGCAATCTAGGTACAAGCGAGTATCTAAATGACTCAGTCCTGATATTTTTATTGCAATCAAAAATAGTTTTGGATCGACTAGTTCTTATAGGTATATGGAAGGTAATTCGACTTAATAAATCAGGGCTGTCCATAATACCATTAACAATTATATAAATAGTTATAATGTGTGGAATGACTCTTATAAGATAAGCAAACTGCTTTTAATGTGTGAAATAAATAAAACAAGTGAATAAAATATAGTAAATTTATTGCTTCGGACTCGGTACAAGTAGGTAGGTATTTCATACAACTGTATAATACTCTCAATATACAATAATTATTAGTAGTCTTCAGGAATTGTGATGTTTGGAGTTCGGTGGAGGCGACTGGAGATTTTGATGTACATATTTTGTAGGTGGCTGGACGCCATGGAGCCCTTCTGCCCTCTTTATTCTCCTAAATAAAAATATTAAACGACATTTATTGATATTATCGATTATTATTATTACGTGCTATTATAATAAGCAATGGATTTTTATGAATAAGAACGTATAGGGAAGATAATTATTATTTGTCAGTAAGTTTCAAAGTTGAGTTAGACAGGAGTAAAAAGCAAAACTTATTAAAGTACTTTGTAAGTTTATAATTTCAGTTGTCAGCCTGCAAATAGTCTAGTGTTTAATGAACCAGGGTATGAGGGTTTCTATAAGTTTAATGAACCAGTATTTGGGGGTTTCTACAAGTTTATAATTTCAGTTATCAGTCAGCAGAGTCTAGTGTTTAATGAACCAGGGTGAGGGTTTCTGAAAGTTTAATGTATAAGTGTGTGGGGGTTTTTGTAAGTTTAATAAACCAGTGTGTGGAGGTTTCTGTAAGTTTATAATTTCAGTTGTCAGTCTGTAAAAGTCTAGTGTCTCATTTGATTGCCTAGAAAATGTTGAGTGTTATTTAAAATCTTTTCATCTCGTAATGAATAGGGTTGGCCGAAACCATCATGTGAATAGTAAATGTAAACAACAGTGTAGAGAATATTCTCATTTTCTTTATTCATCGATATAATAATAATATGTACTATCTCTTCAATATTTTTATAATTTATGTTAAATACATCTATATTTATTCCTAAAGTGTCATTCAGGTCATATCAGCAAAGTCGGCAGTTTGCATAGCATTGAGTGGGTAGGGTGGTGTAAGTGGGTATCAGGCTTGGTTGGGGAGTTACTCTTCATCATCATCGGCGGGGACGACGCGCTTGCGGCTCTTTGGCGCGGCGGCTCCCGAGCCGTAGGCGGTGGCGTGGCTGGTAGCTACTCCTCCCTTACCTGTGCTGTAGGAGTTGGCGATGGCAGTCACGCCACCGGCACCGCCACCGGCAGCCCCGGAGCGGGCCGCTCCTCCTGGGTAGCCGGAGAACACGATAGGGAAGAAGGAGTTGTACGGGCGTCTTCCCTTGGTGGAGACGGCTTCCTCCTCGTCAGCGACGTCGCTCTCTTCGCTCTCTTGCTTTTGGGCCTTCTTCGAGGGCTTCTGCTTGGGTGTCCTGACGGGCTGGATGGGGGCGAGTTCAGCTTCTCCTACGTAGTCGCTGGTGGGCTCGTTGGGGTCAGCAGGCTCGGCGGCGTCGGAGAGGGGGATCTGCTCAGGCTGCTGGGCGGGCAGGTCATCGAACTGGCCTTGTTCAAGGGGGGCGTCCAGCTGCTCGGGGTCTTGTTCGGCGCAGTTGGCGCACGGTCCCAGCTTGGAGCCGAGGAAGGATCCGGCGGCGACGTTCTCTCCGGTGGCGAAGGCGGACATAGCGGTCTCGGGCTCATATCCCTGACGGCGCTGGGCGTACAGTCTGGGGCGGTAGTAGCCGCTGACGAGCATGGTCCTCTGGCGGGCGGCGGCTGCGGCGGGTGCTCTCCTCAGGCGGTTGACGGCCAGTTGTTGGGCTGCTAACATAACACATCCTACATTATATACAGTGTTATATTAATTACATTCATTAGGTCTATTTAACCATAAGGTATTAACAATATAGTTATTAAATTATAATTTATTTAAAAAAATCATTATTACAGCCTAATAGACCTGATGAATAGTAAACAGGGATGGCATGCGTTTGCATCTGCTGGATAATTTGGTCTAGCAATATTAATAACCAAATTTCTCTAAGACTCGGAGAGAGTATTTTTAATGATGCTTCCAAATATTAAGGCAGTTAGTGGATATATTAAGGCAGTTGATGTATTTATTAAGGCAGTTGATGGATTTATTAAGGCAGTTGATGGATTAATTGGGGTCAAAAACGTTTATGGATATATGTACTTTCATCTGGTATCCAGATGTATAGTGAGATGAGTAATGCGCCGTAGATAGGAATAGGGACAACTCACCCCTGCGATGGTGATGTGGAGGCCTAGGGAGGGCCAGGGCACAAGCCACTACGAATAACAAAACGACTAAGAACTTCATGTTGATTAGATTTTTTTAGAACTGTACTGACACTTTGCGAACTGAAAAATGTATAATTGTCGCGACAACTTATTTTGAAAAGACTCTTCAATTGGAGCTAAGACACTTGAGTGACTTCCACCGACTGTAGATAATGTTGCTGGTCGCCGAGGGTATATATAGTGGACACAGGGGCTGCCCCCCTCCTGTCTCCCGAGGGTTCATCACATATTCTCGGCGTGTTACCTGCCTCATGTAAAGTGGCCGTAGAGAAGATTTTTTCGGAGTGCGCAAGTGTGATTTGGTTTAATAAGTTATGTGTTCGACCATTCATGGGCTCATTAGCATGGAATTTGCGTCCGGCCCCTTTAGTCACTTCTCCCCTCACGGTTAATCTCTTATCACATTACTTCAGCGAGCTTCTTCCCCTACGCACTTACGGCAGTGGCAATAGACCTAAACACGACTCCTTCTCTATAATTCTCTTAGTTCATTTTCCTTATTGTGTTTCTATTCTCCGGTGTATTAGTTTCCTTTATTATATTCTTATCTAGTGTAACAGTGAAAATATTTGTTTTAACTTATTTTTAACGTGAAGGTTTGTTGCGCTGAACCGTTGATCGATGACCAAATGGACCCAGATAAATGAACCGATAGAGTTATTATTATTTAAGTGTCGAGAAACTTTGTTCCAAAAACTGATTTTGGGATACAGTTTGGAACAAGTATTAAATGTAATAATTTAAAAATAAATAAATTATACACTTTGTGGTTTAATATAAATATAATTTTTATTTTGCATATTAACTTCGTGTACATGAACTATAATCCTAGCTAATTCTCATATTTCTTAAAAATCAATCGAAAAGAAGAGTACAGAAAAATTTAAAACAGATAAGTCGTGGAAAATGGTTTGATTTGGATGTCAAATAGAATTCCGTGTGACGTTTTCAGTCTTCCACGTTGTTTAGCTTCAGTATTTTTTGTATACTAAATATCAGTTCAAACAGAACAGACAAATATTAGGGTTAGGGGTGTAAGAAAATTTTATTTTTATTTTAGTGGTATTATAAAACATTAAGGTATCTTGTGTTCAGTAAATTTTGATATTAAGTTGATGGAAATAGTTGTGATTTCCGCGGAATTGTCAGTAAAGTTATTCGAAGTGCGATGGTAAATGGAAAAGGTATATTAATTTTTAAATGCATATATTCATGCGTTCATTGAAAATTCCACTAACAAAAATACGTGATCAATTTTCCGATAAGACAAAGCCTTTCGAAAAAATGTGGATGGTTTATGCATAATGTTTTGATTCAAATACCATATTTAACATTATAGAGGTGGGTCAAAATTAATTCTTCAGACTTCAATTAAGACTGTACCCCTAAATAGACACGTTGCTTTGCAATATACAAGCACAATAATTACTCATATTAGTAAATTATTAAATTTCATCAAAATAATATGGAAGAAAAAAAAAAATTGCAGCTTAAATATTTTCAGACAAAAAACGTGGAGTTTAATGTATCTATTGCCTATGCGAGTGCTTTTGGGTATATTTTTCCTACGCGAATCTCTGAATTGGAAAGTGAAGGATTTCGTTATCCTTATTTCGAAGTGTGTAAAATCTCCTGTTTCGCATGTATATATTTTGTAAATTATTTTTATTGGACACTTCTAAATAGATTCTCGGTCTGCTCAAGGATTCTCAGAAGTTCGCGATAAAACAAGAGTTGGAAGGCTTCCACTTTCTTTCCAGTCAATATAGTCAGGGCCCACGCTTCTACTCTTCGTTGTTTATTACTAGCTGACGTGTACCCCGTGTTTCTTAGGGACTTATAAATGGTTATCTCATAAGGTTTAGCCTGAAAATATTTTTTTTACGACTTGATTACGAAATATCGACTTTTCTCTACTTTCTATAAATACAATATACATGTAATAATAAACTTTCCGTAAAAAATTCTCTAAAATGATAGTAAAAACCCTACCAAAATCCGTTCAGTGGTTTGGAAGAGATAAGCACACAAACAGACAGACGCGGATAGCGACTTTGGTTTATATCATTTAGAGATTCAATACGATACTTATTGCTAGTAATTAGATACAAAATAAAACAATTTTTCTAGCGCAACCAGTAGGCACAAGCAAAAGGGAATATGTTTTTCTACAGAGAAAACGTAAATGTTTTATGTTTTTTGAAAACAAATTAAGAGACTATTTTACGTTAAAAAAATCCTGAAAGTCTTGGCTGAATCAAACTCTAGCTAAACCGAATATAAACATGTATTGAAAACATACTCAATGCAATATGCAAGAAAAGTAATGTTAACTAAATGATTTATAATTTAAACCGTTCTTTTCTCAGTCATCGAAAGTTTAGGTCTCTCGGACCCACATAAGAATTTCTTTCTAAACATACACACTAATTTTGGTTGTCTGTGTTGTGTGTTATTCCTGTGTGAAACTATAAACGATCAATGAACTCAACTTTACGTTGAATTTAAACATCCTTTTGAAAATTGGAATTGCTTGTGTGAAGACAAGCGACATAGTAGAGTTACCTAACAATTATATAATATTTTGTAGAAAATTATTTTAATTCTCTTTTTCAAAATTGTAATTATCAAAATCAAAAGAAAGATTATTAGTGTTCAACTTTTAGTATTTTTGGAATGATTACTTCCCGGTTTAGAGATTTATAAGATTTTTTAGTGTTTTCTATTTAAATTGATGAAATAATTTGTTTTATTTTTAGATCATCATCTATCTTTTTAATAGCGTTGACGTATCAAAAAATACTATTAGATTAAAAATATGTGCATTTAATTTTCTAACCTTGCATTGATTAAATACATCTTTCATACTAATTTGTGGCAGTGACTTTTTTTCTGAATTTGATACCACTTAGAAATTTGTCCTGATAAAAAAGAATTTACAATAATGTTAAAAAATAAACAGATAATTAATGTATATCGTCAATTTTAAATGAATGGAAAATCTTCCTAGGTAGAACGTACGAGAAACGACGGGAAAACGACGAAGTTCACTGACGTAAAAATATCAAGCAGTCAAAAACTATTTGGATTTTTATTAAAGGTTTGAGAATTTCTCTTTAAAAATACTATCAGGAATATTTTCTGATTATCTCAAAATATTATGAATTACAACCAAACTAATGATTTTCTTAAGGAGCTCGAAACATGTAAAAAAAGCCTTTTTGCTTTGTAAAAACTGGAATTTAAAAAAAAATCATTTGCAGTCAAGTGACACAGTAAAATTTAATTATCGTTTAGTTTTATTTTATATTCAATACATGCGTGCATCAAGCTTACGTTCGGAGGTCATTATATAAAAAAAGTGTTACCTATCAGCGTATGCAGCGTTCTAATGTTCAGACGTAGGAAATTCTATAGTTTGATTATGGAGAATTTATGTAATATATACAACATATTTTTTAAAATTTTGTTACGTTTCTTACGACAGCTGTAGAGAATAGCCATTCATGTAAGGTTCATTGAACAAATAATCAACATCACAACTCTCATACGATCATATATATTTTTGGGTTTCTTGTGAGTTTCCGATTGAAAATACGAAAATACGTGAATCACTTTACTACGAAGCCCGTCTTATATCTTATAATATGGTATTTCACTACCTAAGGGTATACTAACGATAAGCTCTATTCGTTGAGCTATTTGTTATTTGTAAATGTTATTTATTACTACGAAGCCCGTCTTATATTTTATAATGTGGTATTTCACTACCTTAGGGTATACTAACGATAAGCTCTATTCGTTGAGCTATTTGTTATTTGTAAATGTTATTTATTACTACGAAGCCCGTCTTATATATTATAATGTGGTATTTCACTACCTTAGGGTATACTAACGATAAGCTTTATTCGTTGAGCTATTTGTTATTTGTAAATGTTATTTATTACTACGAAGCCCGTCTTATATCTTATAATGTGGTATTTCACTACCTTAGAGTATACTAGCGATAAGCTCTATTCGTTGAGTTATATGTTATTTGTTTCACATCATCTAAGATTTGCTACCCATCAAGTAATTGCCCGTTTTTATCGCCATGATAATTATATTTATGAAGATTCCGTAGAGTTTACTATATATTATTTTTTTTGGAATAATTTATTACAAAGTAAAACCTCAACTTGTAATATTTAATTATTGAAGACAATATTGATATATAAAGATAGCAGCCAATAAAAATGTGCGATGAGAAAATGAAGACAGTGTTTGTAGTTCTTATTCGAAGTATGATACAGTTGAATATGACCGAAGAAGATAGGGTCCCATTAGATCAGTTGGTGGAGCGGTGCTCCGGAAAGCCAAGGGTCCTGGGTTCAAGTCCTAGATGTGACCGTATCGTACCGTACCGTATTTTCGTTTAGGAATTTTAAATATTTTTTATTTCTTATATTTTTTTCCGTTCCACTTTATTCAATGCCTATGTTGTTTTAAATGCTGAAAGTATGCAGGTATTTCATTTCAGTAATGCTTGCCTTTTTGAAAGGCATTTTGTTGTGTGTTTTTATTTTAAACTTTTTAATATAATTTAACCAGAATCATATTACTACAATTAAATAGTAATAAGTTACCGAATTCTATTTTACCAAAACAAAAATAAAAAGGAAAGATTACAATTTATTATTTATTTTCTTAAAAAATGCTTTGAGTTCGCGGTATGTTGTTGTAAAGGGTTGTTAAAATGCATATAAACATATTTTTCTTTCAAATACTAACTTAACTTCGTGGCTTTTTCTTCTTCTTTTGTAATAGCTAAAACTCTTTCATAAATCTATTATCTTTTTGAACAATAAGATAAGCCTAAGAATTCCAGATGAAAAAGGCTGTCTAAATTTCATAACAAATAAGCTCACCGTTTCAATGTTTTTGCTGCTTCAGAAAGTAGGTAATTTCAGCATTACGCCCGTAGTTAGATGATTATTTTTAACGAGATCCTAAACGGTAGTTTTAATTGTTATCCGATAAAAAGTATACTAAGTTAACTCCGTGAATGTAGGTTGCGCGTAATGGTACACATAGTGGAGACCAAATGATATTAGAATATGCCATGCGCTAGATGTATGTTTATCAGGTCGGGGGGCTGATGCAAACGAGATGCGCATAAAAAATCAGCGCAAACACAGCAAAAGGTGATTTTCTTGGAAACAGTTTTCGAACATCCGCGACGGATCAACCCGAGAGGGCGCTAATTTATTTGGGAAAAGATCTGGCCGTGAATTTTAATGATTTTATAATACTCGTGCACATTACAGGGTGTTTCAGGACGTACCCGACAGACTTTCTTGACTTATTCGGTCTAAAAAATGTCTGCACATGGCATTTTGATGACTTTTTAATCATTTTTTATTATTTAAATCTACTGGTCAGACAGCCGAGTAACCGCTAATGCCCAACTGTTCCCAACCATCTGGACCCAGTGGGACTATGGAATCTCCAAAAGGAATATATAATGAGGCTGAAGGTTATAAGGGAGGGGAAGGAGATGGGAAGAGAAATGTAGGGAACTACATGACTAATCAGATCTTGTCACCAAACACGGCTAAAGATATTTCAAGCTTCGATTCTGAATTCTGGTCTTTCAAAGTATCATCTACCACTCTGGAACACCATTGTTGCGCAATGTTACATCGTGTGCCTAAAGAACAATCAAAATGGCCATTTGCAATCTGTGAAAGAAAGATTTTATTTTGTTAGCTTCAACATTATTAATAAAAAAATCATTGGAAGACAAAATGCCATCTTCATTTTTTAATTCAAATAAGCCCAGAAATCGCTGAAACACCCTATATGGTAGGTTTGTAGTGTGTGATCATATCTGGAGTGATTCACCGGGGTTCACCATTACTTCTTTAGGATATTATAATAATAACTGTTAATTTACCAATGCTAATTTATTACATAATAATAAATATATATTAGTTCCTTTGGATTTGAGCTATTCCTGTTGCGGTTTCCTTTGAGTCGGGCACTATCAAAGAGGATCTCTCAAATAATCCACAATGATCTTTATTGTTTTCCCAGATACCCGAAATGGGCAGCCCATACAATGGTATCATAATTTTATTTATAGTATTTCTGGCATACGTGACACTCTTATTATGATGTGTGATTTTTACACTGTTAAAGGTCAAAATCTTCTTAAATCCTGTATTTGACATTGTTTTCGGATTATTATAACTAGTAAAGTTTTTATGAAGGAAATTTAGAGTACATTTTAGGTAGAATACACACCAGAGGTCACGGGTTCCACACCCGTTTTTTTTTAAAACGCACAATGGTCCCAACTGCTCCCAACCATTTGGAGCCAGTCAGACTATGGCATTCCCAATTAAGGTATGTTGTGAGGTTGAAGATAGTGATGAGGGGAAGGAAATGTGGAAAAGGAAGGTGAGGAAGTACCTGGCAATTCAGATCTGGTCACCAAACACGGCCAAAGCTATTTCAAGCAACGTTTCAGTACGATAGTCTTACACCAGGGCGATAATGAGCGTATCTTCTTAAAATTGTACATAATTTATTTGTGTTTTTCACATATACCTAATTTAAATAAATAAATTTACCTTTATTGTACCTCGTTCTAGAGGGATTTTTTTTGTTCGAAAATAGATGAAGTATCTATCGTATCTACAAATATCGCCAAAAACTAAACAATGTTTTTTACCATGTTTACTGCTCAAATCTAAATATCTAGAAACTTTCCAAGCCCAACCTTCCTCTACCCACCTCCATCAGCCAAACAGCATTCACGAAAAACATTGCATGTCATAGGCCCACTGGCTCCGCGTAGTTCATAATCAAAATGTTGCTTGAAATGGCTTTAGCCTTGTACGGTGACTAGACCTAAATAGTACTCTTACCTCCTTTTCCTTCCTTAATCCGTTCAGCCTGACAACAACCCCATTTGGGAATGAAATATTCCCTCTGGTTGTTGACAGAAATTTGGGCCCTTGAGCGGTGTTCAAATGAAAAAATTCAAATCCTCGCTGAGGAGTCAAAAGTCTTATATTAAAGTCTCAATTTATTCGTGATTGTTTTAAGATAATACATAGTAACATTTTACGACAGAAATTTGTGGTGGATCCTGTGATTTATTCATGATTGTTTCTAGATAATAAATATATCGTATCCCTTTTATGACAGAAATTTCCCGGGTAAACAAAATATTTTATCATAGAGTGGGACCCATTGTTAAAGGGCACAGATTAATTTTAATAATATTAAAAAAATCAATACGTAAGACGCGTACTCGGAATCCCACGATTACGATTAAGACCGATTTACAATATTCGTGTTATTTTAATATTGTAAAATAACACGAATATTGTAAAATAACACGAATATTGTAAATCGGTCTTAATCGTACTCGGAATCCTACGATTACGATTAAGACCGATTTACAATATTCGTGTTATTTTAAGCTTTTTCAAAAACTGTCTCACTGTTTCAATTACTATTCCGTTGAAGCATTTGTCTTCACGATTTATAAAAAAAGAGAATTACTTTTTATTAATTAAATTTTAAAAATTCATTAATTTCAGTGATTTTGTTGATTTTCAGGAGATATGTGGAAGATAGTGACAGTTTGGAAACTAGATTTTTACAGTCTTAGGGTGCGTATAAACGCGAGCCGAACTGCCGAGCTGAACCACGACTTATGGGAAAGCAAAGAACTCATCAAATGGCGCGAAACGCCGCTTACTGTTGCTTCGTTCCTTTCCCATGACCCGTGACTCGGCTCGTGCAAATTTTCTCATGCACTATATATATGTAGCATTAGACGTCGAATAATTTTATCGTAATGGGAAAGTGTAAGAAGCATTTAACAAGGTTTTAAAAATAATAATTTCGATGGTGTGTCTCTGTGTAACTCAATCACCTCTGGAACTAGGATTTTCGAAATTGGAACTGTCTGTCGAAACGATTCATACAAGCGATAAAGTTGATACCGAAATTATTGTATTAATTAATAATTTCGAATTTGTACTTCTTTTGTTTATATTTTTGACAGATTTTTCAAGTTTAATAACGGTGTTCATTCGTAATATAAATTTCTGATTGTCTTGTGAAAGGCAGATCCAAATATTTCTTTATGAATACTTTCAGTTTCACAAATCCTACAATTATAATATCCCATGATTTTTCACAGGTCTGCGCTAGTTTTAATATAAAAAAATAATTTATTTAAAAAAAAAGTATTGGAGGCGCTCCCTGGCGTGACGCGGAACTGCCAACGAGCTTCATCCACTTTGGGACCACGTCTGCCTCTGTAATGAGATCCTGGTTCATCAAGCTGTGCCTCTGTAGTTCTATAGGCTGTGTGCGTGTAATGTACCATAACAATGTTAAGCGAATGCTGTATACGTACTGTAAACACACGTCTGATATTATGCACCCTTCGCGGCGGGTTTGGAGGTATTCTTGAAGGTAGTTTGGCTTGGCCTACGTGCAGAGTTGTGACTTGTGGCTTGTGACAAACAGTACAGACAGAGGCACAGATGGAAGTAGTGTTGTACATGTCTCGCTGTGTGTCCAGCCGCAGCGTCACCAGGAATGCTGCCACACGCGGCCGGCCAATGATGGTTGAAAGGGCGGCTGCCGATGGTACCTACTTACTCAGCCATCGTTTGTATCTGTTACATCACTATGCAAGGTGCGTGCGGGATCACCATTAGAGAATCATATTGTCAGGTATTGTTTTTATTGGCGTTTCGAGGAACGCATCAAGTTGGGCACATTCCCGTCTATTTCTGTTCGGCATCTGCCTTTTTTTATCTTCAGGCTTCAAATGATAATAAATACTTTATCCAAGAGAGAGAGAAGAAACTTCGGCATGCCGTACTTTTGGTAGCCATCTAAAATTATAATATGGGAACTATTTTTGTAAATATTTGCTCAGGACAGTCGAACTAATCAGTCACACCTAATAAATATTTGGTTAATGAATTACGATCATGAACCTGATTATTTCAAATACATTTATACTGACTTATCATGAGGATCGAGAGGATGGAACGTAAAACAACCTGATTTGGCATTCTTATACGGAGAAAAATGAGTGTTCCTAATTTATTAAGAATCTCTTCAAATTACTGGCGATTCGTCTAAACACGGGATTGCATGCCGTTTCCTGATAAACTTTTAGTAAATTCTTAATGTATCGGAATACGTGTTCATGCATCTGCATTTGCTTTGATAATATATAATGACGAAATGCGAATATATTAGGATTTTATGAACACTTATTCTGATATCGTGATATGTAATACATTCGTATTTTACAAAAAAAATTATCAATTCATTCGTTAAGGGCCTGCAATGCCGTTTTTAACCGGATTTGAAAGATTTGAAGAGATTTTTAATAAATTACAAATATACATTTTTATCCATGTGGCAAACACTTTATACTTGCATTTCGTCTACATTTTAATGGTCATTAAAAATAATTTCTAGGTCTAAAATTATTTATTAATTAACTATTGTCTTGATTAGGCACCAAAAAAATATGTATCAGAAAGCTGGCAAAAACATTAATAATATGTATGAAATACCTATATATGAAAAGGTCATGTAATTATACACGGTGTCCAGAAACACGTAGTACAAACGGGACACTGGTGAATCTTCCTCACATTTGGAGTCGATTTTGTAATTTGATTTAATCTTTCATTTTCGAGTTAATCGAATCTGATGTTGGATTTTTAAAATTAAAATACGGCTAGGTATTAATTAAAATTAATTAGGTTTTTTTTAATGTGTCGGAGCGTAGAGGCCAGCTACGAAAGTTTTTTTTAACTCTTTATATGCCGAAAAAAAAGACAATATTTACAAAAATAAAGCTCTACCTGATGTAGGTTCACCAGTTTCCCGCTTGTACTACGAGTTTCCGGTAACCTTGCATATATTGTTCCGATTCTTATAATGCAATAAATAAACGAAGTATGTTTTTAGAATGGGTTGGTACAAATAACTTGATCATAAATATTTTTATGCTGGATAATGATTACTTGTGATACTATCGTATTATTGGAAGATCAATAATTTGTGATACTATCTTGTTATTGAAAGATCAACTATTTATTGTGATACTATATTACTATTACAAGATCAACTAATTTGTGATACTATCTCATTATTGGAAGATCAACTATTTCTTGTGATACCATCTTATTATTGCGAGATCAACTAATTTGTAATACTATCTCGTTATTGGAAGATCAACTATTTATTGTGATACTATATTATTAATGCAACATCAACTAATTTGTGATACTATCTCATTATTGGAAGATCAACAAATTTGAAGATCACCAAAATCATTTACTGAAAACAATCACATATAAATTGCCACCCTACTTTGGAAGGATTACAAAAACAATTCACTATTAATTTGGTGCCCGGTTAAACCGACTAATTTAAAATAGTAAAAACACTGTTAACTTTTATTTTTCGAGAAAAAAATTGTAGAAGCATTCTTTGTAGCGGTATTTGTTTGTTTTAGATAAATTAAGATACGCTTGGTTGATTCATTCGTTTTTCGTGTTTTATAAAACGGCTTTGATTGTTGTTGGTTGCACATTTTCTCTCATTCAAGGTCTTGTTCTTGGATTAAATCAGATGCAAAACGTATATGATCTGTTAATTACATCCATTGATGTGTTTTACTACAACTATTATAGAAGGTGGAAAGGTTCTAGGAATCTATAATATATTTATGTATTGATGCATAACTAATTTATGTACTCGATGTCCCTGTAATATTGATGCATAATAATATATTTATATATTTCTTTCATCTGAAAAAACATTAATTCCGTTTGATGTATTCCCCTATGTTAACAGGTGGATTGCAGTTTTTAGATCATAAACGATAGGTGCTGTGTTTATTGTGCCTGTAATAAAATTGATGACGCTTCGGTGAACTGGAATCATTGAAACTAGCGTTCTGGTGTTTATCCGCTTATCGGATTTTATTTATTTTGCAAAAACAGTACAAAAACCTTTACATCGAAAAAGCGATAAAAAACGAAAAAATATAGTTAACAAAGATTATGTACGAAAAAAGGGTACATGTAGGTACATATAGTAAAAAAAATTGCAGGATACTTCGTGCTTAAAGTTGTTGAAGAAAACGTGGAAAGTATCCACATTTCCTGCGAGGCAGTTATGTTTTCTTTCTCCTATATATGCGGGTTCAAGACCCAGGTTCTTTCTCTACTTAAATATACTCCCTGCACATAATTCCTCACAATTACAGATTAAAAGTTAATACACTTCATAAATATTTTTTTTCCTTTATGGATGTATTGATAGAATTATTGATAATTAAAGTGGCAGTGGTAAGATGAGTTATTGCGTTCTGATTTGTGGCCTAGTGGTCCAAAGTGTTGGATTATCCTGTTTAATCCTTGTCAGGTTAGTCGTAACCATTCATAGTCTTTATATTAAAAATTGGAAATAGTGATAATAATAATAGCATTTTAAAAATTAAATAACTAGGTTGGCAGTTCCTGGATCTATGATTATCTGAGGACTAGATATTGACCAAATACTTGCAATAAGTAACGCTTGAACAAGGTTCCGCATCATTGCAGTTTCGATGTCAACAATACTTTATTCCCACGCTTTTCATTTGTTTCGATTTGAAAAAAAACCCACTAAGACTACATGATGAGAACCGTTGTAGAACAATAACAGCTTTGGCCGAGGGTCCAAGGATCCCAGTTTCAGAAAACTACCGAAACCCAGTTACAATAAAGACTTTTGTAAGGTCCAAATAACCTCATCAGCATCCAGCACATATATGACCTGCGTGACAGATCCAGTGCGTTCACGGAATTTGGACAATCTTATTAAAGGTCGCGTACTTAAAACCGCTTTGCAAAGTGCACGAAAAATTATTACCTTTAAATGGGATTTTCATATTTCGAAATTAAAAGTTAAAGATATAAATTATTACACATCGTTCCGGAGAGGGGAATTTCTATTAGAATCGCATTGGCGGATCTTTTACAATAGAACCTGCCTGAAATAGTTGCAAGAACTTTTTATTTTTTTCACTTCCATTTCTCTTATTTTACGTCATTTCCTTTCAATCTACAACAGTCCTCACCCAATTAAGGATGTCATGAACTCACTGGCTCTTGGCAGTGTGACTATCGTGTGGTGAAACAAAAAAAACATATTAAAAGTTAGGTAATGGCAAGAATTTCCTTTTGCCAGAAAAATAGATAATATCTACCATCTTCCAGATGGGCAGGATCCTGCAAAAGAATCAGATCCTTCTTTCTTTATATTTCCAGAAAACTTAGTTTTCCACTCACGCGACGACTTACCGTAAACGTTAAGACAATTATTATTGGCATGCTAAGCTATGCAAGTCTTATTATCATTGTACTCGTGGTTAGGAGAATAGTGTACATTGTACAGGTGTACTAGGTGTCTACCTCTGAATCCAACGAATCCAACACACACTGCGATACCTCACCAACACCTGTTCACTTGGGTAATTGCTATCTGTCGGCAAAACTCAGACAAGGCGAGGCTTTCATGCGGTGATTATTCATTAATTCACTATCATAATAATACAAAAAATTCACTCGCAGCGGTTTCATGACGTTGATCAAATTTCAATAGAAATCACAAGATACAAACAATAAGTGATATCGTCTTTGCATAAAGTTTAAGAATAAAAATGTAAATCTTTAACAAATTAATGGACATATTGATCCCATATTCCTACCTACCCCTCATATCTATTTCCTTCCCAGAACTTCCTGTCCTTCCGTTCCCTAAAACGACCCTCCACACAGCATACCCAAAGACGACATTGGCCTTAAGGGAATTTTTTTTCCTCAGAGCCTCCTATGTGGAGCTAACTTGAAAAAAAATGCTGTTTAGATACTAACATAAAGTTAGAAAAAACTAATGAAAAATTTTTGCAAGACGAATAACGAACTTGGGTATAAAAGCGACGTTTTTATCCATTTTCAAAACTAATGTCTTAGTTGGGTTGGTTGGTATTGTAATTATAATATAAAGGCAAAAACAGAAGATTTATGTCCTATGAAACTTATTAATTTATTAAATGTGCTGTGTTGTTTCGATATTGTAATAAAAGAGCTGGCAAAATTAACGTTATTTCATTATATATGGTAATGCATTAAGAATCTTTAAATTTTTCCCAACATTCATTTTTTTTCTCTATTCTATAATTATATTGTTCAGGGGTGACCAAATTTTAAAATAAAACATATTCATCTGAAACCTATAAAATATTGATCCATTAACCATTTTTTCAGTATATAAAACATAAAATGGGAGAAGTAAGTACCTAAACTAGACCCAGTGGGAGCAGTGAGTCTCACGCGACTTGTTTGAAAAAGAAAAAGACAGAATATACTAGAACGATGACGTCACGCAAGATCTCTCGCTGGATCGAGTATACTTTACTATTTTACTGAAGCAAAATACGGTCGAAGATAAAGCACCCAAAAATCCCCGTTGTACCAGGCCGTCCAACTTTACATCAAAATCACTAATAAAATTATTGAGATTAAAAATATAATTCATTTTAAAAAGAAATTAAGAAAGTATGTCCACCTCAAATATTGATGTTTTGTTTGTAATTTAAAATGTACAAATTTAAAATATTTAAAGATATGCAGGGTTTTCCAATAAGAGGTGTTATTTTGATATTCAAACGTAAAAAATCATTGTGTGGCACGTAGCGCCGTCTTGTTGAAAGTAAAAGTTGTCCAGATCAATACCATCCAATTCCGGCCATAAAAAATCATTAATCATCTCTCGATAGCGCAATCCATTCACCGTAACTGTTGCTCCAGCCTCATTTTCGAAAAAGTAAGGTCCAATGACTCCGCCGGACCATAAACCGCACCAAACAGTCACACGTTGAGGATAGAGAGGCTTTTCAACAATAACTCCTGGGTTTTCCGAACCCCAGAGGCGACAATTTTTCTTGCTGACGAAGCCACCGAGGTGGAAATGGGCCTCATCACTCAATCAAGATGATCACTCAATCAATCACTCAAGATGATTTGCATTTGATTCACTCAAGTGAATTTTAATAATTTTAATGCGTTTTTGAAGGGTGTATCGTTCCATTTTTATTAATGGCGTAGTTTCTACTTGTCAAATGTCAAAAAATGACAGCTTCAAAAGTAACATCTACCGAAATAGCGGGCTATTCAAAATAACACCTCTTATTGGAAAACCCGTATTATATTTGCCAAATAATATGTATTTAAAAAAGTTATAAACAAAATTCAAAAATAATTAATACACATCTATCTTTCTAAAACTATCAGTACACCGACGATGTGAGCTAACTTAAGATTAATAAATACACAAAGCTGCTAATTTAGTCTGGCTATATCGGCACCCCCCTAACGATTTATGCATGCCCTCAACCTAACCTAGCCTAACTTTCTATTATGTTTTCCCCCCAATTTTCTACCGATTTTTTAATTTTTTTATTTATTGTTTGAAACATTTACAGAGTGTTAACAATTATTACATAATATTATTTGCGTGGGAATGTGCACAGATATTAACACCCGAATTAAAAATGTTCACAGCATGCGTAAACAAGGTTTAGTTGATATTAGGCGGAGATGCTAGTAGTGAAAGAAAAAAAAAAACATTAATATTAATAATTAAAAAGAAATATAAAACAATTTTGTATTTATTTTGCTTATATAATGCACTTGCATAGTGTTGATTGACTAGATGATCATGTGTGGAAAAGTGAGTGGAAGGGTTTAGTTTTTCATATGGGGAAGATTGAACCCAGACAAAAAAATCGGAAGCATGAAAAAAAAAAAATAATAAAATATGGTAAATATACAGTGAAAGGATAAGGAAAAAAAGTAAAGAAAATAATAAAGCAATTATATCTCTTAACTGTTCTCCATAACATATCATGGTAGAAGATTGTTAATTTGTTTTTTAAAATATGCGAGACTGTTTGCGAATATATCTATAAGGTCGCATTCAACTGTATTGTACAGACGACACATTCAAGACAGTGGATTGAAATATGCAATATTGTTATTAAATATTTCAATATGGAATACATTTTGGCTCCTTAAATTATGTCTATTAGGAACTTTAATATGAATATTGCTCAGACAATTAGTGGTAAGAAAGTTTATCATGAATAATTTTATATAAACATATTAAGTCTGCAAATTGTCTTCTTTTTTCCAATGTTGTAAATTTGAAGTTTAGTAGCCGTTCTTAATAAGATTTGAGTGAGGCATTTAATCCAAGTTTAAATGATAACAGTCTTAGGAATTTTTTTTGCACAGATTCAATAGTTTTAGAATATTTTATATAATGTGGGTTCCAGATAACACTCCCATATTCCAATTTGCTTCTGACCAACGAGTTGTATAATGTTATAATGGATTGAGGGTATTTAAATGGTTTCGATATTCTATGAATGAATACAATCATTTTCATTGATTTACTTATAATATCATTTATGTGTACATCAAACATAAACTTTGAATCATAAACTTATAGTGGTGACTGCATTTAATCGTACATTATTAATGGAATATGCATAATCCTTTCGTTTTCTGTTACGAGTAAAAGTAATAGTGTAACATTTTTAAATATTTAAAACATATCGTTTTGAATGCACCAGCTATTTACTGTGAAAAGGTCTTCTTGAAGCTTAACATGATCAGAATCAGTGGAAATTTTGCGGTAAATCTTGAGATCATCGGCAAATCGAACAAAATCACCACGTAACATGGGGCCAAGGTCGTTAATAAAGATTAAGAAAAGCAGAGGGCCGAGATTGGACCCCTGGGGTACGCCTGATGTTACAATTATGGGAGGTGTTTCGTACCCATTAATAAGTACTAATTGTGTTCTATTTTCTAAGTGAGACTTAAGCCATCCAAAAAGATCACCGTGAATACCTATTCGATCAAGCTTCTGTAGTAGAATAGAATGGTTAACTTTATTAAATGAAAATCTGTGTAAATGGCATCTACGTGAGTTCTTTCATTAAAAGCATTACAAACATAATCACAAAAGTCAAGAAGATTTGAATTTGTAGATCTGTTGCGAACAAACCCATGTTGATTAATGCATAATTGGGGTTTAAAGTGTGAAAATACAGAAATATAAATTATAGATTCAAAGACTTTTGTAAAACAAGATAAAATGCTGATTGGTCGGTAATTTTTCATAAAAGATTTATCACCAGATTTATGTATTGGAACAATATGTGCATTTTTCCACAAATCTGGGAAAGTTTCTGAAGATAATGATTCATTATATATTAAAAGAAGTTGGTTAATCAACGCGCTGGAACAACATCTTAAAAACAAGGGAGGTATTTTAAGGAGGTATTTTGACACAGGTTCTATCCTATCTAGTGGGTTACGGTAGGTTAGGTTGCGTAAGATTGAGGGGCATATACATAATGTTATCGTTAGTACGACGGCACAGTACTTTTTTATTATTTTCGATTATATTTTTCGTCTTAACATATTTCTCGTTAAACAAAAGTCGTGTAGGTAGTACTTACCTACAGAAAAGAATACGTCAGCCATCCACTTACAATCGGTCCCCGATCGCCCCATTGACCAACCCTGCTAGATATTCCAGCAATTAAACGTGTTATCAGACAAAAGTACCAGAATAAAGATTTAATAAAGTCCATTAGGTTAGACAGAGTCGTGACTCGTGACTTAACTTCACATCAGCATTACGTGGGTATTTTGTGCAATAAACAGTGAATAATCGAAGGTCAATTAGAATATATTGTTTCAACTGGTGCTGCTGTATAGAGCAGCTAGCAGCTATATGATATCCGTATCTAACACCTTATTATTGTATGATACGTGTCAGCATCCGGTAACTGCCTGTTTTATCTCAACAATGCGCAATGGTGTGAATATCGCCATTGTTCCGCCCAGTGCTGCATTAAGGCAAGTGGATGCCCCGGTATATGACCTTATTTTAGACAATCGTATATATATATATATATATGTATATTTCTTACACCTAACCCAAACTACACGTAGAAAAATGAGTACGGCCCTTTTTATCAAGATTAAAACTAATTTTATCTGTTAAAAATGTGACTTAAATAAAACATTAGTCATTCAGAATTGAACATGTCATCACGCATGTGGCCTTGTCCGAATAAATATATTGGACGGATTCGAAAATATTACTATTTTTAAAAAAATGTGTCCCGAATTCCTCAGAACATATTCGTGATTTACTGATAATTTATTATGAATTTTGAAAAATCATTCTTTATAGGCCACCAGTCCCATTTTTAACAGAAACGTGAATAATTTGACCAGTTTTTTAATAAATTAACAATATTTAATATCTTTTAAGTTTTCTAAAATGTAAAAAATAAAATACTATAGTGATTTATTTCTGGGGTACAGAGAAGGAGGAAACGCAAAACGATAAATCACTAAAACACTTTTGATCGTCAAATCGAATCTTATCCAAATATTAAAATAATATTTTAAAGTGGGCATGAACTTGTTACCAAAATTCGAAAAACAACGGAAAATGTATTGAGGGTCAAATAGATAAAAACCGGCAGTAAAATATTTCCAGGGGAATAAAATACGTAATAACTCTTTCATGTTCGATAACCGAAAGGTAAAAATTATAAATATAAATAAAAAGTAACCCGACGCTGTATTTTTAAATGTAAAAAAATGTCTATATATCTTGTTCTTGCGCACATCTTGTGTAGGTGCCGGCAAATCATCCCTGAACAACCAACATATATGTTGAATTCATACCTGTATTATAGTATCTAGGTATGTAATAATTGGGCATTTATATACAGGTACTTCCAGCGGGCTTTAGTTTGGAAACTGCTGGGGAAGACTGACTGATTGCAAGGTAATTTATGGATAGGTACCTCAAGCGGGCCCCATTTTGGAGAACGCTGGGGGACACTGATTGTTTGCAATTTGATTTCATTTACGGATAGGTACTTCTTAAATAGATCGATAGAGCTCAAAAACTCAAATTGTTTAAATATAGTATGTCATATGTCGGTATAAATTCTAAATTCGGGATGTTTAGTACGGCACTGGTTTCGTGGGTATTCCGGCAGCGTTGTTAAATTTCGCTGGTAAGTTTTCGCAAATCATGTCACTATCGGGACGTGACAGTTTCACTAATGCCATCCGCACTTAATTATATTATACAATCAGAATAAGTGATACTTTCTGAAGAATATTTTACAGAATTGCCCCTTTGTCGGTATACGGGCGATTAGAGGCCTTTTAAATTTGTTTGGTTAAATTTTCGTATTTCAGGAATCAAAACATCTCAAACCTCAAACTCTAAGCCAAATGGATTTTTGGTTGTAATTTGAGTTCGCTCTAGTCGAATGTAGTGTTAGTTGGTGCTAGTACTCACTTTTTTATTAAATAGTTGGAGAAATTGGAACAAAGAACACAACCGAATTCCAGACAGAAATAACTGAGCAAAATTCAAAATGAGCCGAGCTCACCATCAGAGTGTTTTGATTTTTCAAGAAACCAGTATTTCTGCTTTACAGTGATGATAATTTATTTTCTACAGTAAGGGGAAGCACATTACGGCATCACATTACCCCAAAAATTAATCAACATTGTTTATTTTGACCGTAAGAATATTAAATTGTATCGAAGTATGGGGACAAAGCATTCAACGCTCCGCGTTTTTTGGATTGGCATCCCATTTAGTTTGGGGGCAGCAACTGGCTTCGGAACTTTAGAGGTGATTTAGAAACCCACTTTTTTAGAAGAGACTATTTACCTTATATACCTACAATAAACAATATCCAACATCATATAGCGCCCCTGATTAAAGCA
Organism: Hesperophylax magnus; assembly: GCA_026573805.1. Taxonomy (NCBI): domain Eukaryota; kingdom Metazoa; phylum Arthropoda; class Insecta; order Trichoptera; family Limnephilidae; genus Hesperophylax; species Hesperophylax magnus. Next base: position 13,240,160 of record JAIUSX010000049.1, read on the forward strand.
CTAAGCGGTGCTGTATAAAGTTTACCAACTATTTATCTATAAAATAATTTCCTTTGAGGAGTACGCACGTTTGCGCTAGCGTGAAATTTTCTAAATTGGAACCGATGGAAGTGTTGACGAATCAAATCTTTTCAAACTCCAGACAAGAACAATAAATGTATTGTAGTAGGTACCTACATATCCGTAATACATTTTCACATCTGATATATTTTATAGAAATAGATCAGTGCGAACAGGCGTTACTAATTACTATCGAATAAAAACCCATATTTGAATTGACTTCAATTTTCGTTCTATAAATTGACTAATTGACCATGGACACTCAGGATAATTCAGGTGAGAAGGCAGCATTACTTTTGTAGGCCAGTTTTAAAAGTGGAACTACCTAGGTTAGCCAAGTTACTATGAGTACAATTAGTTCTGACGTTTTGAATTTAGCATGCAATTTTGAAAATGACGAAGCAAATTTGAGTTTACAGAATGTGAATAATTTCACACATAAATTAGTACATGTTAAATAGTTCATCAATTAAAGTTAGTTTATTTTGAGTTTTCGAGCGTCATTAATGAGAGTTCGAAGATCTTAAACGGGGAAACAATCGCATCCAATACAGTCGCAGCCAAACACCGACCGCCCAATCTGCATACAAAAGCCAGTAGCACGACCGACGTGCTCGTAACCGTTATGGATGACTTTTCCCAGTCTCGATGCGTGAGGTTTGGTAATACATATCGCGAGGTGTCTGCTGAACCCGGGACTCGTGATGTAGTGTTGTTACATAAAGCAGCAGACTGGCGACTGAGCCTGCCATCGAAGCTACCTGAGAATACCTGTGGATACTGCTATAGCTACAAGCGGCGCGACGTCAGGCGCGCGCGTTCATATTAAATAGTTGGATTCCTCCCCAGGAGTTCGCAAATCTTACACATTCGATACAATTAAGTAGGTACTGATATGGTAAAGTATAGATGTAACGCTTGGCACTTAGTACTTAGTTTACCACCTAGAACGGCCTTAGCGACAACAAGGTAAGCAGAATCGATATGATACGACAAACTAACTAAACTGTCGGCTTTATTTATCAATATTGCTATTACGCCCGGAGCTGCTTTATATCGATAATTTTTATACTACGATGGCAACACATTATTTTATCTATGGCATAGTGAGCTGTTTGTCGCTTTGAAACGTAAAAACAAAACGAGTTCGTTTCAGAAAAGAACATACAAATTGATGAATTAGAATTAGATGAGAAATAAAACGAAAAAATAGGTTCCAATTTTTGATCTCCAACTCTCCCAACGCCCTAACTAAAACTACCGATTCCAGTCTACGCGCACCGCTTATCGCGTGCAAAAAGTGGAACAAGTTTCGACGAGATATTAGTACGCAGTAGCACCTCTATTTATAGCTTTATGGTTAACAAATAATTATTTTAGGTTTTTACAAATTATTTTGTTACAAATCAACTATTTGACTTAAATCGTGATATGAATAAATTATTACTCGTGATTTCATATATTAATGGTCACTATATTTCCCCAAGTTTACATCTGTCTCCGTTCATTAAAAATTAGCCAACAATTTAAATTTCCGGGTGAGATTATAGGAAGTGGACTCGCTAAATAATCAATATTTTAGCCGATCTAAACTGTCAATTTTCATTAGATAGCTAGCCAGTTACGATTAATAAAAAAAATGTGATGTCAATTTTGACAATAATTTTTCTCGATGTCAACTGCCAAATGAGTATAGCTGATAGCGAGTATCGACTATCACTGATAATGTTGATTAAAACAACTTTTATCGTAAGAATGTTGGCAATTTTAAGGCATTCGTGCTAGACCTCAAAGTAATCTAACAAACGTTTGCCCATTAAAATCATATAATAGTGATGTATAATTTAGATAAAATCATAACCCGAATTTCATTCCAAATAGTTCGTGCCTAAAATAATATATCGTAGATTTGTATCAGACCTCTATAGAATATTTTACTTTTATTATACAACGGTAAGGACGTGTAAGGACCAACTGTATTGGATTTTGAGTCATCATATTTCCCGGAATTATTCCTTTCCGAAAATCAAAAATGAATTAATTTTCATTGTGTGGTTTTGCGAGAACGGTTTATCTGAAGAAACTGTTCTGAAAAGATCGGTGAATTTATAACAATTAAAATGTTATTAACAATAACAGTAAAAATCTCCATCCATCCTTCATATTCACCCAAAGGTTTTCTTCGAATTTCTATGTAAAGCATTTCGAATATATGCAGCTACTTTGTTCACAAAATGGAGGTAAAATAAAAGTGTTAACGAATAACGCTTATTCACATCACTGTAGGTATATTTTATTATAAGTGGAAAATACTTTCAGTATAGCCTTGATGTGAAAAACACAGAGAGATAACTCACTGATATGAAATATTGTTATTTTATTAAAAATCTAGTCAAATTATTAGTTGTCTTGTTAAAAATGGGATTGGAGGCCTGTTGACAAAATTCATAACAAACTATCAAGCACGAATGTGTTATGAGGAAGTCGGAACATGTGTTCTTCAAAATAATAATATTTGCATCTCGTCCATTTTATTTTTTCAGACAAGGCCACCTGCTTTGAACACGTGGTCAGATAATTCTGAATGACTAACATTTTATTAGGAAATGGTCTGCAGTCATATTTTAACAGTATCTTGATTAAATTTTTCTCCTTTCCCGTTTCTTTTCGCTTTACAATGTTCGCAATCTTGGTTAGACATAGTCCGCCTGGTTTTGTGACAGTATGAGTATTCACGTATAAAATAAATAAAACCGAGTGGAAATACCTTTAAATGTGGGAAGCAATCTCATCGATAAAAGACAATTAGCTGCCTGTAGTTCGTGGAACAGTCTCCGCCCGATAATACTAATCGTCTACTTGACCTTTCGCTGCCGATATCCCAGATTATGTAGTAGTTCGTACGCTGGACGTTATTGGATACATATTATAAATAGCAATCAATCTCGCCGACACCCTTTACTGCGAGGACATAATAAACGTCCCCGGAGTCCTCCCGATAGAAGCGCCTGACAGTCAGGTGCCAGATGGGTTTGAATACGAATCTAAAATCTGCTACATTCTGGTACTCGCAGCTCTACCAGGATCTATAGGAATAAAAGAAGACGCGTCGTGTGATACATACAAAGCTGCTTGTAATAGATCCATTTGTATTCGGCAATTACCAAATTACCTAACATTACGGCAGCTCGTCTGCAGTATGCCGATTGCGTACAGTTTTATGACAGATTTTATCAGGCGGAATGATTCGACTTTTTACCACCGTTGTTCATCCACTGAATGGAAACTCTTCTCCCATTTGACAAGTGTACGTTCATTATGCATTCATGTTGTATGTATACCTATATCCTATATTATTTGGTATCTAATGAGAAAATTTTGCACGGTGGCTGAGATAAATAATTTATTCCACCCCTGTGTAGATACGTACATGTTTATACATAAGTAGGAACTTAAAAAAAACATTGTTCTGAAATGAATCATCACATTCGTCTCGACTAGGGAATGGTTGTAGTATATGTATGTTACACATTATGTAAATCAAAATTCGTTCAAAAAATTAGGAGAACATTGGAGAGTGAATTGAAAAGGCGGTTAACTTGTATTATTGCATTGCAGATCTATCCGTATCTTTGTTAGATATTTTCGAAAATTATAATAATTGGTTAATTATGAAAAATTATTTTTTAGAAAGATCAAATGGTGATTTTAAAATGAAAAAGCCATATATTAGAGTTGAGGTGCTACCTATTATTATTAATTCAAATCAACAGAGGTTATCTCTGGATAAATGTTTAATTTGTATTATTATTATTATTGTTTGTTATTAGTTATTACTTTATTAGATTGTTGAGGTATTCATAAAAAAAATCATTACATACTTATACTGCCGTAATCGTTCGTGGTAATGATATGAATATTACATTAGCTTTGGCGGCAGCTCGATGGCATTCAAAAAAGAAAACTCGAAACTTGGGATTTAATATTATTTCTCCTGACGATTAAAATACAATAGTATATTGTTACTGCGGCGAGCTGGATCCAGAGGTCACCCCTAGCATTTATTAATTAATATTTATTATATTATCGTGTCTGATGTCATAGGAGAATAATCGTGCGGATTAAACAGGGTATACTTATGGCCCGATCATCTGGTTCTCGATTCTCAGTAATTAAACCACAATGTGAAAAAGCTTGCTAGTACATATTGCGTTTTATTTTCATAATAACAAGTTGAATGCTTAGTTAAATATTCATGTTTCTTTAGAAATTAGCGGTGGAGAAGTTATTAAATGATGTAGATTGAGTGTATACTGTATGAGATCGGGCATCTTGTATTTTGTATGATCTAAGTGATTATCGTGTTTACGCTAAGTGTAATGTGGCGATTCACGCAATAGTCAAGTTAGTGTGATTGTACCTACGATTGTCCGCACATAAATCAATGGCAATGAATCATTCGCTTGACCATACAAGGATGTTTACGAAAATGGCGACATGGCAAATCAATTATGTTTTTTTCGTGGTGTAACACCGTTTTATCTCTCACATCTGTCTCCCGCCTGAATCCTAATGGAGGCAATATTCGGATTTATCGGAGCTTGATCCTTCTCCACCTGCTTTGTATTCCTGAAGTGCAGCCTTCCACCTACTACCTACTTCATCTATCAGTACTAGCTGCTGCCTATTCCTTGCTGCCTCCATATCATCACCATGACGAGGCTCCTATCCTAGGCCAACTGGTCCACTGACCACTGGCACTGAGCAGCCGACCGCTAATCATTGATTACTGACCACCTTCCACCTTTTTATGCAATATCGCTGATAAAGTGCGTGAACATCGCTAGTCAAAATGTTAAAATAATTTCAGCAGGTATGACCAAAAGCGATTATACACACATCGACAGAATTGAAGATGTTTAATTTTTTTTTTTTTTTAAAAGACAATATCTTTATTTTAAAACATTATTTGTTAATTCGGGCCTCACTGGGTGCTTTACCGTGCTGAGGTCCCTATTTTACAAATTTATATAACACAATAAATAATAAAAATATAAAGAAATATTTTATTTTTTTAAATAACTTATATATCATTGATGAATAGGGTAATACTATAAAATCAAAACGAAACATGAAATAGAACAAGAAATGGAAAAATCCCAGGTAAGAGAGAGATCCTGTTTTCATGTTCCATTTAGTATTAGTTTTATCTCAATTCTTCAATGATATATTATCAAGAGGCACGGTTGTGTATATGTATACATTGTGTTTTATAGGTTAGTTTTGAAATGCATTTTTATTATTTATATCAGGGCTTCCCAAACTTTTTTCAACTGTGACGCCCTTGGGAAGTTGCCATATTTTTGCGACGCCCCCCCTCCCCCCCGGGTGACTAAAAATCTAAGCCCCCCGCCGCTCATTTGTACCAAGCGTAGTATTTTGAAGCTCCCCCCCTGAACGGGTCACATAGTATGGGTACGTTACCTAATAACAATTTGTCAGAAAAACTCCAAATAGTATCTAAATTTTTTATTAGAAAATAAAGAACACAACATAAAAACAAAAATGGAAACAAACAAAAAAGATAAAAAAGCAATTTGTTTCTTTGGCATTTATGAGAAGGATGTGCTTGCTTTTCTGAGCATAGTTTCTCAAAACGAGGTTGAAGTTTCGAAATCGCCACTCTCGTCTCTGCCTCTAAATTTATTTTTGATGTGTACTTATTCTTAATTACTGCAACTGCAGAGAAACCTGTCTCACACAAGTATGATGTCGCAAACGGTAATAAAACCCTTAACGCTGCAGTGCTGATGGAACGATATTCTTGATTAACTGAGCTCCAAAATTCAAGTAGCTTATCCTTATTATATTGCAGCTTAAGGCTGGAGTCACAGGACAATTCTATTAACTGTTCTTCTTCTGCTGTCGAAAGTGTTGATGGTGAGGTCGACTGGAAAGGGTTTCTAACCCAGTCATATTGCTCCATTTTCGGGAAAATATTTTTCAAAATGTTCGCTCAAAGATGACAGTGGACAGTCTCTCCCCACCCGCTGCGCCACGCACTAGCCCCCGCTCCCACCGGCCGCCGCATCATCACATCACAATGTGCGTGGCGCTCACTTGAGTCGGTCGCGTCAACACAGACAGTGAACCTATTAGCGTCTCCCACACGCACACTTCAGAGCGACCGAGTCCCGCGCCACTTCAGGCGCAGAAAAGTAAAGACCGATAGGTTTACAGCGCAGTTCACTGTGAGACTTTTCTGCGCGACGGCCTGAAGTGGCGCGGGACTCAGTTGCTCCGAAGTGTGAGTGCGGAAGACGCTATAAAGATTGCCTCACGACGCCCCTGGGATGATCCCGCGGCGCCCCGGGGCGTCGCGACTCACAGTTAGGGAAGCCCTGATTTATATAATATCTATCTAATCTAAAAATCTCCTGTTTTGTTCTCCAAAATCTTTTTCAATAGTGTTTTATGTTTCTTTAATTTTTTTGATTCGATAGTGAGATTGAATTCAATAAAATGAGAAGCATTTTGGGAATGTTTGAATTTGGTTAAAAATTATATTAGTTAAGCAGCTAGTGGCTTATAGAAATGAATACAAATTACAACTAAAACTTAATCTAAGGCTTATGCAACCATCAAACCCATAAAATACGAAATTAAAAAATCCAATAATTATTATGATTATTATACAAATTTATGCTCCTAATGATTAATTCTTGACACTTAGAGGAATCTTCCAACGCTATGCAATTTTTCACCATCTATTTCGAATGGTACCTATAATGTCTAAAACAAACCTGAGAAAAATGGATTTCCCAGAAGTCAAATAAAAAAGTACTAGCTAATAAAAAATAAATTGTGCATGATGTTATCAATTACGCACTGTAAGTTAATGAACATAACAAATAATAAATTATGCATGATGTTAAATGTTGCAATAACATATTGTATTTAAATGTACACAATTATTAAAAAATTGTTTTCTTATTTCTTATATCTGATTTGCTTGTATTTAAATCTTATTTTAATCAATGACCTCGGCAACAAAATTGTATTAAAAAAACACAACATAAAATGTGAGTAGATGCCCACTTGATGAAATGCTATGTTTTTAACGATGCTGGCGATAATAATACAAAACATATAGACAACCAATAGTATTTCCATTATCACCTGAAATCCTAAATATTTTCGATTTTATCTTACGAAAAAAATCAATCCGTATAAACAAAGAAAACACTACACATACATGGAGAAAAATGAGTACCTATTGTTAATGAAATCTCTTATAATCTGCTAAATTATTGGTAATCCGGTTAAACCAGGTTTTGATAAACTCTTAGTAAATTCGTAATAATACGTGCACACGTGGTCTCATGCACTTTCACACGCGTTTGTCTTGAAAATATATAATGACGAAATGCGAACAGATAACACATCACACATGAGATTATTTTTCACGAAAACCGTGCCATACAGAAATACAAATTATCCGAATATTATCGATTACGGTGATCACCCATCGAGGCATCTACTGGTTTTGACAAGTGGCGTAAAATATTACTCGCTTCGTGCCTAGTTTGGCTTAGGGACTGCCCTGGTGACACTACATTGGTATTTAACTAAAAGCATATCTGAAAATCTATCAATTCATTAATTAAGGCCCTGCAATCCCGTTTTTAACTGGATTACGAATATTTTGAAGAGATTCCTAATAAATTATAAATATTTTTTTTCAGTAAGTTTTCTTCGTGTAATATATTTATAATTACTTCATATTATCAATACTACAAAATTTTAATAATATGTAAATGAAAATCTCAGCACAGGAGATCCCGGCTATGATATCATTATCTCTATTTGTTACAAAAAAGAAGATAGTAAACATGTATTATTATTATCCATACTAAATGATGATGAATTTTTAATTTGTAGTATATTTCGTATATTTTAATAATAACAAAGAATTGTTTTATTATAAAAACTATAAACAATTCTTTACTTTCATTTTAACTTCCTTCAATAAAAGTTAAACTTGATGGTTCACATCTGCCGGGCGTCCTGTGATAATATTCAATTTCCTCCTACTACCATTATCATTAGCTGAAAATGTTGCTGTACAATAACAGAGGACTTTGTTAGCAGAAGATTTAACCTGCGACGCAATGTAGGGAACTCGATTCTTTTGGCCACTCGTACACTAATCTACGTACGGAAACGCATGTGTAACATACATTAAGTGTAAATGTATGTAAATGCCTTGCTATTTAAACAGTGTATGCAGTTTGCATTGTGCATGGTCGTTAAAGGTTTCATTTTTACAATTTTTACTCACTTACATATGCACAGAAAGATGCAAGTTTGATAGTAAATTATTTAATAGCTTGTAAACTACCGTTTTACCTATGTGGGAGAATTTTTCGTATCGAGTCCTGAAATAAAAACATATGAGAATAATTGCTTTATCGCCAGTGGTAGACACTCTATGTGTGAACCTGGTAAAAGCCATTCAGATTCAGATAGTTGATTGAAATGTCTTTAGTCGTAGTTGGCGACAAGATCTTAAAAAGCCAGGTAGGTACTTCTCGACCTTCTTCTTCTGTATCACCTTCCCCACCCCAACCCTTTAGCCTCACAACCTATTCCAATAATTGGCGATACGATAGTCCCACTGGTTTAGAGCAGTCGGGACTCTTGTGCAGTGGTCACATTAAAACAATATAACATAAAGAGCGGTTTAATTAAACTAAAAAAAATTGAACGTCAAACATTTTTACAATCTCACATTACGTCTTTAAAAGCCGAAGTACCTTTGGCAGCAAAACATAAAAAAACTTGTATGTCCTTTATATTTAGTAGGTACGTCTCTATATACATGACTCATCTTCTTTTGGTATTGAATAACAATCGGTTGCGTCTGCCTGATCGAACACGCAAATATGGAAGTTTTTTTTATTGTTTGCTAATTTCCGAAATAACTATGTAGGTACCTGAATCATTTTCGTCAATAAAAGTCGAAGCTAGGATGTTGTAGGCATTTACATCATTCCTTAAAGATTTACTCACGAGCAAAAACATCATAATATTATGCGATCTTTCCACGTTCATGATGAACCGTTACGAACATAGTTCCTGATGTCAAACTGTGGCCTTGATTGTGATTAATGATTCGGGAACTTTTATGATGATTGTAATATCTGAGTTTAAAAAAAGATTGTTGGATATAAATACACATTGAATCGGTAAGCAACTTATTCTCTCATTTATTAAGCTGGCCACAATCATCAGCAGAAATACGGAATTTTTCAAACTGCAGTCTACCCTTGGTCATAGAACAATGCACGCCACTGCAGCTCGGAGAATGTTTTAAAGCAAAAATCGCACATTAAAAAAACTATATGGACAACAGATGAAAATAAAAAAATATTTTGTTTGTTTTTCTTACGACCTGTAAATATTGTAAAATTTCATTTTTTTGTTATCAATTTCAGAACACCGACCGGCGCAAATATAAAAAAGGTTTACCATATCAACACAATAAAATATTTCTAGGTTTATAATATTATTGTGTTCTTTATTAAAATTACATTTTCACTGTCCTCGCCAATTGCATAACACAATTCAACAAAAAAAAAAGTTTTACATAAAACACATAATTCACGTATTTTTCGATTCCATAAACATTTCAACCCGCAGTTGATTTCTTATTTTTTATTTATCGAAAAAAGTAGACCTAATATTTTTAGTAGAGGTATAATACTTTTTAAACATTTTCATCACACACATATTACCTTTTAAACGAATGGTCGATGAACTGACTATGGTTTTGGTACCGACACAGTTTTATACCATGCAGTTAACGCAGTTATTATACTGAAGTCAACAGTAATTATTTAAATAATTTTCCACCCCATTTGACGTTAAAGATTTCCTTCGAAAATGTTTTGTAATATTTAAAATAGCAATGAATTACAATGAAGCATCATTGGCTTTTTCCTTATACCTCACAATCCTTCTTCACCATTCTATAACACCACAACACAAGACAGGCCTACGTGTCTGGAGATATCAACAACACGCACCAGATTATGCAAATACACACAGAATTAGAATAATTGCAGTCTCCATTAATAGACCTGCAATTTACATTCAGCTGGGGTAGCTTCTAGGAAGCTCTCTACCGGTTTTCCTGTTCAGAGGGCGAGGGTAGGTGGAGGGAAGGGGAGGATAAACCCAACCTACCCCTTGCACCTTCTTTCCTCCACCCCAATTGCCTCCAATCAACCACCTTCTGACGACGTGTGATTGTTGCAAGGTACCCGATAGTGCGTTTAGAAATCACTTGAGAGTACTTCTTGCCTGCTCGTGCATTAATTAGCAATAAAAAATAAACATTCCCCCCATTAAAAATACAAGTCATGCGCTATAAAGTGTTTAAATTAAGATTTGACATGTAACGAAGGTGAAATTTTGTGCAATAAACCTTGTGAGCTGAAGGAAACTTGGGAGGTGTACAAACTTATCCTGTTCGGAATAATGCGTGGAAATAATTAAACATTGGCATTAGAGTCACATGTACGCATTAATAAAATGATAACCCTTCAAAAGTTCTAGAATCTCGGAGCCAGTAGAAATATAGTAAAGCTACATTAAGCTGTAAAGTTTTATTGAATAGTGTTGTGACGGAGAGGGAGTAGAAAGCGTAGATTGGTTAAACTTGTTATTTGTAGCTGGTCACTAGTGTATTTATATTATTGTCTTATATTGTCAGTACGAAGAATTTTTTGTTCTCACAATATGCACAATTACACCTGTTGTTGTAATTATGAAAAACTGCATTTAATTTTATTTAAATGCTCATTATTGAACAATCACTTATAAATTCACCGACATCTGTCAATGTCACTTGGGCTTATTTTGTTTTATTTTTTTTACATTTGAAAGGTCCCCGTTTAGCGCCTATACTAGGTGGACTCAAGGAATTTTTCAACTGGAAAAAACGGCGTTGAATGGACATTTGTTGACAATGTTACATTTGAATTTTTGCGGAACAACTGGTCATTAGAATTCTTGATCATTGGAGGGGACCCACCCTTTCCCAACGGCTGTGTGAGGAAACTGATTGTATAACCTCCTTAGCCGCACACGTCTGGACTCTAATTTTTTTTTTGTAAAAAGAAGCTACATTTATTTTAAAACGATTCTAGACCCTCCAATGTCCCTGCATGCATGATTGTTAGTACAAAATAATTTATTTATTTATTTAACGCCCAGAGGGCTTTTAATGTAATTTTAATACTTTTAATAATGTACGTATACTTAAATTAATAGTAACACAAAATAAGAACACATCAAAGATGTGTTCGCCTGGTGGTTTGGCATCTAAAATTAAATAATAAAGAAGGAGAGCAATATTTACAAGTAAAAGTATGATTGAAACATTAAAATATACAAACCGCGTATCGAGGGCAGTTTACCCCACTATCACGGGGCAGTCCCGGCAAGAATGAGCGTGGCGAGCGGCCTGGCCACAACGATCCCAAGCACCCGCGTCCTTTAGCCAGTTTTCCGAGAGTACCCTCGAAGAAATGTAAATTGGGAGGGGGGGGGGGAGATACTCCCAAAGACCCTAGGGAATGAAGTGAGCCTCAGGTCACCGGAGGCAGGACGGAAGGGGACCGGGCTCGCGCAAACATTCCCCAGGCCCGCTCATAATGCCGAGGGAGGCACCCGTGGTTCATGGGACAGCCGCACCGGATTAATGTCACCTTACTGGATGCAGGAACAGGGTCTATCCGCCCCCATGGTGGGGAAATGAACAACACAGTACAATAGAGTTCAGTTCGACAACCTAATCATGAACCAATTTGTTAGTAACAAATAAAAAGGCAAATAACAAACGTAGAAAATAAGTTGTGATCAACAACAAATTGACCGTTCATAATAGAAATTCTTGATCACTTGACAAGTGTTACAATGTTGACCCGCCGTCAATGGATTCAAGATATGAAATTGTTACTGGAATGCAGCACCTACTATCATTAGCCAAGTCACATACCAGATTTAGTAAATATTCGTTACCTTGTTATTATAAGGCCATTTTAATGCAGTAAGACCATCGGTAAGATCTTATCCAAAATACATTAATCCCATTGCCTTTGTCAACTCGTGTGGAGATGTATTGTCCGTGCTGATTACTATGTATTAGTCGGCCTTTGACAGAAAAGGACACGACAAGGAGAATAGGAAGTGCAGATATGTATATCCTTAATTCAAACCCATTTTAATTTTATGTTTCGCCTTAAAACAAGTCCACGAGTGAACCTACAAATAAAGCAATTGACATACTAATACCAATTTCGGCAGTCGGTGCGTGGGTGATGTGAAATATTCTTCCGTACTCCTGTGTAGTGTGTAAATTTATTAAAGTTCAATAAACTTTTAATTTTCAAAATTAGAACTGTAATCATATTAGACAGTGATTAAGGCGATGCCATACATAGTAATGCAAAATCATGTGTTTTTGGTTTGAAAATTTGGTCGCCTAGAAATGTTTCAGTTGCTTTAATTAAATACTGCGAGTAGAATATATCTTGGCCTTTGAAATAATCGAGTATTTTTTAGATAAGTCTTTTTATAAGCCCAGAAAAAAATAATGTATAAGGCCTATGAAAACTGCTTTAAAGTTCAAAATCTCCTACTTACGAACCCATTTTCGGGTATGATTTTATTGTATAATGTGGTAAATTAAGTTATTTATAAAATGATCGAAAAAAAACTAAATATTTATGCCAGAACATCCACAAAATAAAATAAAAGGCACTTTTTGGCCATGTTTTTTTCTTGCATAAATCAAAACAGGCGGATGGTGTTAAGCGGGAATTTAAACCTTATCGCCATCTACGTAAAGGTTGTTATTGATAGCGGCTCAATTTAAAATATTACACGACGTAGTGCATCGCCTTAAGGATTTAATTTGAATACATTAAAATTATATGTTTGAAATGTGTAATTCTTTCGTTAACATTTTTGACATCTCAATCTTCGACAGATCTTAATCAAAATCATTATTTACCATTAAAGTTTATTAACGGTGTTCATGGAAATGAGATCCGTGAGGTATATGTGTGGTAAAACCTTGTACGGTCGTGTGAGAAAAGCGGATATTCGCAAATAATGTAATGCTGATGTAAGCATAATGAGTAAGATTAAGAAAGGGATGCTTAGATGATTTGGACATGTAGAGCAAATGAACGAAAAAAGGAGTGTAAGGAGTGTAGAAGATGTCGGAAGGCTCGAGGAAGACATGACACTTGACATACTTGAGTCGGGCCATGTCAAGAGTCAGAATAACAAGAGAGTATGAATGAGACGATGTATGAATGTGAATGAAGTAAGGAGTGTATGCCAAGATTGTGTTGTTTGGCGGTACTTCCTCTGCCGACCCCCGCGGAGAAACGGCGTGACATTTAGAACCCGAGGTAAATATTTTATAAACACTTTCAGCTTCACAAATCCTACAATTTATCATAACATTCTGTATGCGATACCACGTTTGCGCTAGTATTACCACAAGAATGTAACAGTATTTAATATTTATACGTCTTAACGTTTTTGTTCAAAATTATAAAAGGCAGTATAGACAGCCCAGATTTAATTAACCTTATTGAATTTCAGAGACCTACGAGAGCTACTCTTTCCAAAATCAGTTAATAATTATAACAATACCAGGACTGAGCATTACAAACACTCGCTTGTACCTAGATTACATACAGTTAGTGATAGATACGCAGATTATGCCGACCTATTTAACTGTACGGAATGTAAATACAAGAAGGGTATTCTATCGTATCTTTTCAATCCATATTAATTTAACTTACAAGTATTGTATGCATATCTTACATTTATACCCTCCTAGAGTTTCTGTTACATCGTTGATATTAAATAAATAAATATTACCCACATAGACCGTGTGAATAAATAATTGAACTTTACGGCTCCCCTAAATTATGGTCGACCGCAGATCGGATAGTTCCATGAACACGGAACTATCCGATTTGCGGTTGCGATTTTTGACGTGAAAATAAATTAAAACACAAAAATAGAACGAAATGAAGTCAGTTGGGAAACCCATGTGTCCATTACTTATTCCAGCCAAGTTTGCAGAGACTCGGCCGCGGGGCTTGGAGGCGAGTGGCGGGTGCCCGTGATCACTGATCTGCTACCTCCATCAGTCAGTGTCAGGGGAGGTAGACACCACGGGGCCTGGTGGACACGATTGTAGACAATAGACACCAGGGCCTGTGCCTGTGCACTTGTCACATGCCACTGAATGCTGCTAGCCACTGGCTCCTGAACTAACTTACTATATTACGATTCACGGCGGATCGTACAAGAGAGTCATTCATTAATTTCCTCGATTTGAATGAGGAGCAGCCGCGGGATTTATAACCCGACTTTTCCTTATTTATGGACGATGCCGACGGCCTTTCCCTGGATAATACATACAAACGGTCTTACTAAAAAAACGTGGTGAAAATTTTATTCGATTCGTAAACGACCGTGTATGTGAAAACCTTTCTAATTGAAACGTAAAATAGAAACTGACATACAATAGTTCATGGAAAGTTACATAAAATATATAGGTACATTGATTATCCAGTCAAAGGAGGGTTGTTTATCTGTTGTATTAACTTGAAATATTATTAATTTTCTCATCGAATTTCGGAATTTTTCCAAGGTATTTGAAATGTTCTATGTTTTCTTCATTATAAAGATGTCCTTTCAGTTTTTTGTATTTGAAATATACTTTAATGTTGCAATATTTGAGTTTTTTTAATCAAAACATTTAGAATTAAAAAACAGCACTTTTATTTAAGGATTTTGCAAAGATTTTATCTCGTTCATACAATCAAAACTGATTAAAAATTATAATAATAATTCCCAGAGAATAACCAAAAAAATCAGGCATTTTAGATCCATTTGGTAATCAATATCAGATTGTTTTGACTCTGTATTTACCTACACATGCGTAAGGCATTTATATTATCAAACAATATCACTTTCATCGAAGTTTTATTAAATTCAAGGTAAAAGTCAATTAAAAAATAATATGTCCTAATTAACCACGTTTTTCCGATAAGATAAAACTATACTATTCACCATGACATTTTGATGGATTTAAACTAACAAAAAATTACGCAAATAATAGAGAACAAATTGAATTATACTAATATAATAGTGAATTGGTCATTAGAACAGAAATTATTATTAAAAACATGATTTTAATCACAAATGCCAAATCCACAGTCATTCGAGGGCAAACTGACGTGCATGGTTGGCAAGCGTAAAAGTACCGCATGCGCATAAGTCTGTGGATTTGGCATTTGTGATTAAAATTATTATTAAAAACATGATTTTAATAACAAATGCCAAATCCACAGTCATTCGAGGGCAAACTGACGTGCATGGTTGGCAAGCGTAAAAGTACCGCATGCGCATAAGTCTGTGGATTTGGCATTCTGTGGATATTTATTGGTAATACTTCTAAAAAGAAAGTGTGTAGTCTTTGTATAATGTGTGACAAAAACACTGTTTAATGGTTGTGAGGCGATTTTTTTTATTAGTAAGTCTATTGATTAATAAATAACTCAGTTTCATTCAATTAGTTATAATTGTATTTTTTTAAATACGTTATTTTGTATTTAAAAAAAACAACATAATAATTGGTGTTTTTATTAAGTTCCTCTAACCAGTGCAGTCGTGAAGCATGAACACACTGAGTAAGTGCCCAGGGGCGCACGATTTTAAGTCTCAATTGTCTTAATGTAAGAGATCTATCGCTATTCTCGCTACCGCCATAGAATAGAGAAGATCACAAGAAATGCAAAGTTGGTATGTTTTGTAATCCAAAAGAACACCAGATCGAACTTAACTTTCAAGAGAGGAGAAGCTGGGCCAGCAATGGTCGTACCCCACTGTAGTAGCACATGACAGCGACGCCCAGAGGCGCCTTGACGATGCGATGGGTCCCAGAACTGAATATAAAAACGGGAAGATGATGATGATTTTTTTAGTTTTCGTGCAAATATTATAACTCATTCACGGTTAACAAGAAGGTTCCTTGCTATGCACCAATTATGTCTATATAGGAAGGGGAGAAAAAGATTCATTAATTTATTTTCTTGAAAATAATTTTCGTCTTACCAAATAATTGAGTTGTTTTCTTTGGTTTAAGATTCAAATCGTCTGCCATTTTTTGTCCCCAATATTGATTAATGCTCTCATGTAGATTTTTGATTCATTGCGATAAGAAGGGGCACGTTTGAATGTACCGTGAACCACAAACAATAAATTATATTCAAATGATGTTCCAAAGTATCATTTTATGAATAATGTATCGGAGCAATAAAATCACGGTCGTTTTCTCAACTGAATAAAATTATGAGAGGCCAATAGATAATACAGCAGCCTCTCGCGAATAGAAATCAAACATTCGTTCGTGTGCGTGGATGAAAACTGCCATTAAATAATATGTTATTTTGGAATTTTCATTGTTTAATAAAATCATAGATGTCGTTTTAATAAGGCATTTGTGAATACTGTAATGTACTCAAAAGCGAAGGCCTCAAATACGCCATTAAAAAAAATCGTTCAATTTGACAAAATTCCTTATTTCATTCACTACCTATCGCAAACATGCAGTGTACATTCTTCATTAACCAGCTCATATCTTATTGGTTGAATACAGTAATAACCTCAGTCTCTGTTGTCCATCTAGCGCAGGGGTGTTCTTCCAACGTATTCTCTTTTTTATTTTTTTATTTTTCGGAATAACTTTGTTGAGTAAAACCTCAAAATGTAATATTTAATTATTGAAGACAATATAAGCGATTTCCAAACGAAAATCTGAAACAGAAAAATCAGAAAAGGATACGGTCACATCTTGGACTCGAACCCAGGACCCTTGCCTTACCGGGACACCGCTCTACCACTGAGCTAATGGGACCCTACCCCCCTCGGTCACTTTTAACTGTATCATACTTCGAATAAGAACTACCAACATTGTCTTCATTTTTTCACAGCACATTTTTACTGGCAACTATCTTTGCGATCATACATAAAGATAGTTGCCAATAAAAATGTACGGTGAAAAAATGAAGACAATGTTGGTAGTTCTTATTCGAAGTATGATACAGTTAAAAGTGACCGAGGGGGATAGGGTCCCATTAACTCAGTGGTAGAGCGGTGTGTCGGCAAGCCAAGGGTCCTGGGTTCGAGTCCTAGATGTGACCGTATCCTTTTCTGATTTTTCTGTTTCAGATTTTCGTTTAGAAATCGCTAATATTGTCTTCAATAATTAAGTATTCTCTTTTCGTTATCTTCTTCGACAAAAGATCTAGCTAATAATAAAAAAAATATAAGAAAAGCCAGCGCTTTATGGCTTTATATTTTATTGTTAGTTTATCGAGCCCGTTCGCTCTTTAGACAAGCTTGCCAAAAAACACGTAAAAAACAAAATAATTAGCTGCTTTTAAATGAACGGAGGTGGATTTGAAGGTGGGAAAACGGAGTTTTCTCAGATATCACGATATCACAACTTTAAGGTTGACATATCAAAAGAGAAGCAACAGAGAGCGCCATTGATTAATGTTTTTGTAATGATTGTAATATTTAATCTTTGAGGACATACATTCGTAGATGAAACTGAATCTTTTCAGGTCATTACGTCACTAACGTTGACGGTTTGTCGTACCGGTTCTGCTTAGTTGGCGATAATTGGTCTCGTTGAACTTTGTAGGCATATGCAGCAATAAAATGGTTAACAAAGCATCCTTATAATTACGTAATTAAAAAAAAATCTCTTCAACTAAGTAACTATGTGAACTTCTCATCGCATTTGATAACAATAAATTGTATGTCAAGAACAAGCACGAAAAGCTTACAAAAAGGGAGCTAATCTCACGATCCTATAATATCGGAGTTTACCGGCACTCTTTGATGTTTGCAGTATGATTTCAGCGTTAGTATGTGCAGGAGCGAGCTTTACGTGCTGATGTATTTACATTCAGAAGACAAATGACTGCTGTGGGCTACTTTGATATTGGGAATCAAAATGGGTATCTTCTAATTGCTATTTCAGGACATGATTCAATTCTTTCATTAAAATCACGATTGCCCCCAGTCGAAATCTCTTTCTCGGAACTTCGCGCGTGCTCTCAATGCTGACACCGGGCCTGGTAACAAGGTACAGGGTGACTGCACGGAGAAAACTTACCGATGTGAAATACCGTTAATTTATTAAAAATCTGGTCAAATTATTCGTTTTCTTGTTATCATGACACTGCGGGCCTATAAAGAATGAATTGAAAGAGTTCCTAACAAAGTATCAGTCAAAAGCAAATGTTTTGTGAGGACGGCGGAACACGTGTTCATACAAATACTGATATTGATACTGACATACTTGTAGTGTTTAACATTCTGTCATGATATCTATTAGGAAAAGAACACGTGTTATCGATATATTCTGAACGACTAAAATTTTATCAGGAAGCTCGCATGCTGTCACTTTTTTAACAGGAACATTATAATTATTGATCATGTTAAATTATAATTATCAATAGTTTTTGTCATAGAATCGCCTTAAATAATGAATTAGATATCCATGTAAATATATTATCGTAATATCCGTTGTTGATGACCTAGAAATGTCAAATGCATATGTAGAATGGCTCAGATTAGGTGTTTGCTATTAAGGAGATAAAACAATAAAAGTTTGTGTGCTAAGTCAATTTTTTCTTAGTTCGGTTGAAATTTATTTTCAAATAGGTATCGAAATATTTGAACAGATATTGAATTTACCTAGGAGTTAAATATTACTTAGGAGTTAAATGTGGACAGTACCTATGACGTAAACTATCTTACTAAGCATTATTTCCTCTAAGATAACAACCAATTAAATTAACGTACGCAGCGATAGATGTGGATTATTTCATTACCAAACTGATTTATAGCTTAATTTTAGTAAATTGTATTTATTCACTGTCTTCTTCTTCGCCTGCGGAAGGCTTGTTATCACCAGGAAACACTTGAATAACTCAGAAGAACTACATTCATAACAGTCAAGCAATTATCGACATTTTTTCCATTTCCGAAGTAGTTAAGAATTTGGTTGGTCACTTCAACTTTTTTGAATAAATATGTCTCTTTCATTACGTCTTCAAGACTCCGCATTCCGAATATGTCTCTTTCACTACTTCTTCAAGACCCCACATTCCGAATATCCGAATATCTGCCGAAATATAGTATACTGCCCTTACACGCTTTAAGATTTTAAGCTCTTCCAAAAAATAAGTTTTTTTTAGTTAGATAATCTACGTAACGTTTAACGAGTTGAATATTAAATTATATGAAATTCCCCGATAGAAACAAATCATTAAGAAAATTAAAAAAAACGTGGTTCTTAATTCACATTGTTTTTTTTTAAATGCTGTTGAGAGATTTTGCTCCATTTTAAACAATTCATGATTTTATTAATGTTTTGTAATATTATCGTGCTCCCTCTAACGTAAGCATTTATACATTCACACCATCTTCTTATTCTTTTTTGACGTTTAGTAGCCCCAAGTTTTTAGCATCAAGTAAAATCACCCTGTTTATTTCATTCCTATTTTGGGAGTGATTATAAAGTAACTTTCAAAAAATTCTATGTCAATGTAACAATAATATCAGGATCGAGTATTTTAGATTCACTTCTTGTACCTACATATATTGCGTGCAATCTAATGCAACGTTCGTGCAACATTCGTGCAACAATACGAACGTAGAGGTGGCTGATGATAACAAGACTACTATAATATCATTTCTAAAATTTACTAATTTTTTAAACTTTTTCTATATTTAGTAAGAGCGTTTAGATGTGACGATGTTTAAAAATTTTTAAAGACTAATTTATTACGAAAGTGTGCAAATACTGTAAAACTAACATCGTTTTCAGAATCAGTTTTTATTGCTCATTTCTCATATTTTATTTAAAGAATTTTAATTTGTTTTCCGCGCTTATTTTGGAAAATTTGTGCTAATGCGATTCTTGTGGTCTTTTGTATCAAACATTTTCGTCAAGGTCTAAATTCTTACTTGCACAGATAATCAACTTCGTTGGCCTTTCTGGCCTAGTGCCTTCTTTCCTGAAATGCCGACATCAGTTTCCTTTCAAATCGGTACAGATATGTATAAGTACACAAATGAATTAAGAATAAAGTTTGACTTTCTTAAACCACTTTAATTCTTAACCCGTGAACGTTTTTTTTAAGGAAAGAAACGTTCACGGGTTAAGAATAACCCTAAAATATTTAAAAATCTCCCAGACCCATCGTTATAAGGTGAAGATAATGCTTATGCAATGATGGCGAATTTGGTCAAGTCGCCTGGTTAGAAACCCGACGCATTTGTCAACTCTGCCACCGACCAATATTAATTTAATAAAACACTTATTTAGGTATTAGAAGTCACAAAGGTTTTGAAACCATTAATATTGC
The DNA here is from genome assembly GCA_026573805.1 of Hesperophylax magnus. NCBI lineage: Eukaryota > Metazoa > Arthropoda > Insecta > Trichoptera > Limnephilidae > Hesperophylax > Hesperophylax magnus. Next base: position 13,260,763 of record JAIUSX010000049.1, read on the forward strand.
GGACTCTTTCCTATACTGCATCTTCCATTTTTTTTAAAACAAAACTTAAGTACCATGTTTTAATTAAAAAAAATTATATTCCATTATATCATGGTAGATTGGGCAAGATTATTTTGTATTCCATTATATCATGGTAGATTGGGCCAAATTATTTTATATTCCATTATATCATGGTAGATTATGCAAGATTTTTTTATATACCATTATTTCATGGTAGATTGGGCAAGATTATTTTGTATTCCATTATATCATGGAGGATTGGGCAACATTATTTTATATTTCATTATATCAAGGTAGATTGTGCCATGGTAGATTGGGCAAGATTTTTTTATATTACATTATATCATGGTAGATTGAATTTTAACTCAAATCCAAATTTAAGTTTTGGATGAAAAAGGCCCCCTGCCGTTCCTCTTACCTCTCTAATATATGGATTTTTAAAGAAAGAAAGATTTTATTTATCGGTGCTCAGATGACAGGGAAAATTAAATGAAAATATAATTATTTCGTAAAAATTATAATTTTCAGGTAAACATAATAAAAAATAATCAATTGCAAAACAAAAATTAAAAATGGTTTTTAAATGTATGATTCATTTTGTACCTATTGTTTGTTTTCAAAAATTGAAAGATTTGAAAACTCACTGGCAAACAAAAAACAACTTCACAAAAGTTTCGATAATTGAGTTCTGTGTTAAATTCGGCAAACTAGTGAAAAAAATTGTTAAAAGATTTAAAAATTTATTATTTAAAAAATCTATTTTCAAAAACCAATTTTTTTCTGCAACAATCTGCAGTCAGGTGATGTTTTAAATTGTTGTAGTTCTATATCGAGGTTCACAATTTGGCTTAGGAAGATGGCATTTTCTCAAATTTTAAAAGAGCGACACCTGTTTTCCAAATAGTAAAAGCGTATTAAAAAGTGCCTGTTGGTATAGTATAGCCTTGTCTTTGAGATTTGTGGTTCTATGAGTTCCGTAGGGCGAGACGCGACACGACGCCACCTGTGACAATATTGGGAAAACATTATTGCAAAATCAATAGTTTTGAGAAGGTACCCACTAAAAAACCATCATTTAGTAAAGAAGACTCCGTGGTGGAATTTTATGATTCTGTTCGATGAATCTGTAGGAACGGGTTTGAATCTCGGAGAGCACAAGTAAACTTTATTAAATGAGTATGTATTATTTTACATTTTATTAAAATAACATATTTATAAATGGATTAAGCCTTGCTTGGTTACCAGATCTGAAGAGCAATATCTTTCCCAATCTCCCTATTTCCCCTTCCTTCTCCTTCCCTTCACCTTCTTCTACAGCATTTAATTCTGATTAAATTTGATTAGCTGAAATAATTTCAAACGAAAAAATATCATATTTTTTGCAGATAAAGGTTATTTTTTTATTTTTTATATATTCAATAATATTGTTATTGGGTTTATAAAAACAGTTTATTTTTAAACAAGTTCTGCTGTGTAATTATTATTACGCGTGACAGCTGTTTCGCCCTCTGAAGGCATTATTAAACTGTGGGTAGCCCACTTGTCTGTAAGTGGGCTACTCGTAATAATAATTACACAGCAGAACTTGTTTAAAAATAAACTGTTTTTATAAACCCAATAACAATATTATTGAATATATAAAAAATAAAATGGAGTTCTACAAATTAAACTTAATAACAATAAAAATGGTTATTTCTTTCTTAAATGTGACTATTTTACATTATGCATCGTTGCAAGAATCATTCTTGTAAAGCTGTGGTGTGCAACAAGCGGCCCGCGTGCACAAAATCTCTATTACAAAATACGAAAGGGTTTCGCGACAAGCTTTTGTCTGAATCGTCCGCCTAAAGTTGCAAGAATTTTTTATATGTTCTCTAAATAGCGTTTATGAGAGGCATATAGTTTTGTTCTTGATAAAATACGGTTTTAAAAAATATTAATATATTGATGACACTACCAAATGCAAACTTAACCATGTGAAGCTGTGTACAATGCCCTTGCGGCCCGTGAGAGAAGGAAAATGGATAAATTGTCCTTCATTTTAAGAAGGTTGATAAAACTGCTGTAGAGGGTTTTAATCAAATGTTGAAGGATGAAAAACCTAAAAGTATATTATCAATACCAAATACCAATAACGCTTAACATTATTTATTTCTCAAAATATGATATTAAAATTAAGTGCAGGTACCATGTACTTGACAAAAGATTTTTGTAACGTTTTAAATCTTGACTATTATATTTATATACTCGACTTCATCATCTTTTCCACTGTGACAACCATAGCACTAACTATTCATATCACTCCCCACTAGCACGATTTCAGCGAACTGCCAATACATATATTTATATATATTTATTTACCTTTTCAATATATTTAAAACCTCTCCATCCTACATCAAAGCAAAAATAATTAGTTGTTTATGCAACTGATATGTTTTTGTATTATGTTTGCAAAATAAAACTGACATGTGTCTGTATTATGTTTGTATTTGTATTATGACAGGTATTTACTGTACTGATATGTATTAACTGATAACTTATTTCTGTATGATATTTGTAAATTTTTGACATGTATTATGTTTAATGACAAGTATTTATTGTACTGATATGATATTTCTGTATGTTTTATAAATTTTCGACATGTATGTTTGTAAAAGCTATATGGGCGTAAAATATTTAAAATAAATATAAAATCATTATAATTTAATAATTTAAATACATGTAGGATTACGAAAGATTTTTTAAATATTTATATTGAGGGATCAGTAGGATTTATAGGTCCAATTAGAAGTTCTACCGAGCCGACCCCTCTGATATGAAAATATCTGGAGTCGGTGAATTATTATCCCATTTGATCTCTTGTTAGTTGACGTGCTGTTCTTGTATTGTTTTGTATTTATTATGCTTATATAATGCACTTGCATAATGTGGATTGACTAGATGATCATTTGTGAAAAAGTGCGTGGAAGGGCTTAGTTTTTCCCGTGGGGAAGATTTAACCCGGACATAAAGACGGAAAAATTTAAAAATTATTGTGTTGCGTGGCTGATAACCAAACAAAAAAATTAAAAATAATTACATTAAGGTATATTAAAGTACCTACTCATCAAAATATAAAAGTACATACCTACTCTAAAGACAACACATAATATTCTTATCCTGCTAAGCGTAAAGAGTACAAGTCAAAAGCAAAAACTTTTCAGGAGAGCGATTTAAAATTCATAAACTTTGAGTACCTACTTCCATTTGGTAAAAAGTGCCTATTTAAAAAAAATATATTTTTGAGATTTTAAATTTTGGTACCACATGAAAATGGTGTCCCAGAGATAGAAAAAATGAAAAAATCAAAAATATATAATTTTTTTTTGATTTTTTCTCTTTATACCTAGCATGATAGATTTGACCTTGAACTTTCTCGGCAAAAATGAAAAACATTAAGTAGTGTTAAAAATAGAAATAATAACTATAATCATGTGTGATTAGCGTTTTCCTCGTATTTAACCGTCTCGAGTTCTTGAGGTGGTCTGAATGTCACGAAAATCGACAACACTCAAAAGATTATGGAAATACGGACGGATAAATTATTTCAGCGAATTAGTTATTATAATAGTTAATTATTCCATTTGAATAGCATATTCCATATGAATAGTACAAGACTAATTATGTTACTAATTAATTCATTAATATGCTATTCCTATGCTTTTAAAAAATGTTGGCAAACTGTATTCATTGTTGACAATCACACTCTACCTCCTACGTACCTACATGTCGGATGCTGACAATCACACTCTACCTCCTACCTACAAGTCGGATGCTGACAATCACACTCTACCTCCTACCTATATGTCGGATGCTGATAATCACACTCTACCTCCTACCTACGTGTCGGATGCTGCATTCAGATGGTGTGTATTGTGTAGGGCCTTTTATGAGTGAGCCGTAAGCTCCAATATAATTAATACCATTTTATTCGTTTATTTTCATAAATTTACTAATGCACCTACCAGTAGGTGGAGTCAGTTAAAGGACTTCTCAAACACTCCAAAGTAAGTTTTTGTACATAGGTTTTCAAAGATTTCTTATTTATTTGATTTTCAATATCAGTCGGGCTATCGACAGAGCGACCGTGATTGCGAAATCACGGAAAACACGGAAATCGATCCAATATTGCAAAGTTATCGATTTCACTGTTCTAGATCCCCTGGTGTAGCCAATGTAAGGTCATTTCATTGACATATTGACATCAGTAGGTCAATATAAAAACTGAAGAATTAGTTAACTATTAACTAATTAATTAGTCTATTACGAATTAATTAAATACATTTTTATAATAAGATGAATTCAATAGTATTAATAATAATTTAATGTACAATCCTCTTCCAACCACAAGCGAATGCTTCTCTGGAAGAGTAGTATTAAATATTGTCACTGTAAATTGTAAACATTATTACTAACCGTGTATTTTTGTTTACCTATATTATATGGGTGTCACCTGTGACTGGTAAAAACATTCTTTTTTGTCACCTGTGTCAACAAAGAGACACAGACTTCAGCAACGCGTGGTATTTTTATAATAATAATTCAGTATTAAGTGCCAAAGCAGTTTGTCAGCAGGTTAATTTAACAATAATTATATAATTACGAAAAATTACAATTTATAATAATATATAGAAAAAAGGGTACAAGACTAATTATGTTTGAATTACCCAAACATACTAATATTCAAATAAATTAATTAGAATACAAAAATATATAATAGGCATATTTAAGAGGAACTTCTGCGCGACCATTTTCATACACAACCTAATTTTTAAACTCAATATTATTTTTAAATCAAAAGGTAAACAAAATGTGATCGGATTTTTGTTTATTTGCGTTTTAAATTGTAGAATATAGGCCCATTGAAGAATTCGATTTTTCATGATTTTAAAAAGGAAATTTGGCAATTATTTGTCATCTAATGACAAATATTAAAAAATGGCATACTTGTTATGCGAAATAAAAAGAATAAAAAAAAACATTTTGATGGGCGTAGATTAAGTTTCTGTTCCTGAAAGAAAATAAAATAAAATAATTAGTCACCGGGTTGAATAAATATCATAAAGTTGAATTGTTACATTACGTATAATTTGTACATTACGTATAATAAAACCAGGGAGTGTGAACATCGAAAGGCTATTGACGATGGATCAAAGGTTTGACCTGATGATCCTTTTTTGAACCACCTATCGGGATAGTGCTTCAAAAATTAGCTGTCTTGTCTTGGTTGCCTCGCAACTACCATTACGAGTACTCCTCGTCACCGTAGTCGCCCCCATTGTGCCTGTAGCCCCCACCGCTCCCGTCACCTCCGCAGCCCTTACAATCGTACTGCGGGGACTTCACCTCACAGAGCCCTGGCTGGCCCCTATTCCCTGAACACAAAATCAGTTGATTGCATTCATGCTCATTCATTCGTAATTATAGTTAGTCCTCGAATTACATACGTTAAAATACCGATGCTATGAAATTAAAATGCCTAATATGCACTAAAATTTAAAATAAAATAAGTAAAAGTCATGGACAAGAATATAATAATAATAAAACATTAGCTTTTTACAAATTTCTATATTTGTCCCAAAATGATGCTGGTTTTCAACTATCCTTCTAATATAATATAATACATATAAATAAGTTAAAAAATTACTTTTTCAAATAATTAAAATATATTTTTTTACATAAGGTCCATACAGGAGGCCATGAGGAAAAAAATCCCCAGTGGCCTTTGACATCTTTGGGATGGTTTGTGGAGGGTCTATTTAGAGGAAGAAAGGAGAGGAAGTTCTGGGAAGGAAAAGGTATGAGGGTGGGTAAAATCTGTGGCTATGGGTCGAGTGAATCCGGCAGGAGAGGTTAAAAGGTTTCTCCGAATAAGGCCTGCCACGCAATAGGTGAGCAAATGCATCTGCCGCCAAGATCTAGACAAATCTCACCCAAAGATCTTGGGCACTAGAACTTGGGTTATTAGTCACCAAACGGGGACCAATAACCAATAAGTCTCGGGGTGACTTATGGCAGGGGTATTGATTATCCAATAAATGGTTCCTGAAGGTATCCTCTTCGTAGCATTTAAATTTTTTTATCAATTTCGATGTTGTACGGTTGACCCTAGAGCTTGATTGACAGAGGTTCTTGAAGCACTGCAACGATGTGGGGATTAGAATAGACGGTGGTATTTCATTACATCTTCCTTAAAATCTCAAATACTGCGTTTTGATGTCGAGGAAGAAATGTGAATGGTCTATTTGGTTTGTATTGTGTGTATGAGAGTAACGGGACCGCTACAGCAGGCAAATAGAAAGGCAGGGATCTTTGAATTCATCAAACAGTATATTTTGCACAAATAATTTTAAGAACAGTTATTGTTAAGGGAAGAAGTTACTTTTATTCCATTTTACTGGGCGAACTAGAAAGTTGTTAGAAATCAAAATATGCAATTCGACTTTTCATGATTTTAAAAGTAACCTTGGCAATTATTTGTGTTCTAATAACAAATATTTTTTGTCCTAATTTGTACGCAATTAAAAAAATAAATAAAAAATTTTGATGGGCATAAATTAAAATTACAAACGATAGATTTAGGTTGGAACACAAATTTGTTTCAAATTTAAATTTATACCCAATAAAACGCCCTTTTAAAGATTTTTAATTTAATTACTTACTTTATAATATGACGGTTGAGAAAGGTTGTTTTTAAAAAATAATAATAATAACTCGAAAAAAATTGCCAAAGTTGTCTCTAAAATATATATTTGCTAAACAAGTATATTAAATTAAATTATTCAGTTCGGTTGGGTATTCTGGCTAGAAATCCAACATTAAGTTTTGTATGAAACCGTTATGCAGCGGTTCCTCTTAACATACTCCAATGTACTCATAGGCATAAAATCAATTAAAATAAAACGATATTACATAGGCATACCCCATGATTGTATAAAATTACATAGTATTAACCAGAGTATGTTAGATCACAAATCATAACTTTTCAAATTATTTCAAATCACAATAGACCACATTTCAAGGTAATTTCTGTTCGGTGTTAGTACATCACGGAAATATGTTTAATTTACTGTGGTAAATTCACACGTTTCTCCTGTTATCGCAATTAATTATATATCTACACGAGGATATCGTCATCAAAAACCAAAGAAAACTGCTTTTTCATTCGTATCAGCGATAACCGGTTATAGGAAAAATATGTTTAATCCAATAGGATAATGATTTGAAACCTAACCTTGAACCAAGTATGTAACCTTGGACATATATTTATATTTTAATTATTGATGAAGATAATATTATTAAATTTAAAATAAATGTGAAACAGAATAAGACACAGAAAAAAATGTAACGGTCGCATCTGGGAACCGAACCAAGGATCTCTGTTTTAACGGGACAACGCGTTATTAAAAAAAAATATTTTCTCTGTCTTGTTCTGTTTCATATATATATATATATAATACAAGCATATTATAGTTATAAAAGATGGAGAAAAGTCGATATTTAACTTGTCAAGAATTCACAATCTCAAAAATTTATTCCTAATTATTCACTACCCCCGAACAACGCCGGGTAAACGTCAGCTGGGATAGGTTCTATATATTATTTTAAATGAGCAATTTGTGAATTAACACGAATTATTCAAATATAATTATTTGCAAACTCCGGGATTTGAACCCGCCACCTTTAGCTTGCTAATCGAGAGCCTTAACCCTTGACCGGGCGGTCAAAATTATAAAAATTTGTCGAAATAAAGAACTTAGATAAAAATTGAGGGCGTTGCCACCGTTTAAATAGTTTTAAATGGCAACACCAAAATGGCTGAAAGAAAAAAATAATTTATTTATTTAATTATTTTATTTGGTACATTATTTTGTTACAATTTATGTTTTCCAGTAATGTAGGCCTCACTGGGTGGCTTGCCCGTGCTGAGGCCTTCATTTTATAATATGAAAATCTAATCTACATATTACATTTAAAGAGAAGATAGTAAATTTGAAAAGAAAATAATAAATTTAAAATTAAAAATAAAAATACATAATAATACATTTAAAATTAAAAAATAATACAATGAAAATAATCTTGTGTGTTTGTGAGTGATGTGTGTTTATGTTGGTTTTGTGTGTTACGTGTAGGTTTTATTTTTATTTTATGCTATGACATTTTGGTAATATTGTCTTTTTTGTTGTTTAATCCATTTTGTAATTTTGTAATAATGTAACCTAAAAGAGCACAATGGCAGTGGATAAATCAAATGGTTTTCGGGGATTAGGAAAAAAGACCCTGAAGTTGACATGAAATTATTTTCCTTATGGCCTCCTGTGTGCACGTCAATAATGACATTTATTTTCGGAAGCCTATGTTATAATTCTAATTAAAGTTGTTGATTTTACAGACGAGAGTATTTTTGTTGATTTAAAATATTTGACAGAGGACATCATGTACTTAGGGGAGGGGAGGACTGCATATATATAGCGCGAGAGGCTGAGGGGCCGACCAAACTCTCCAGTCCATCTCGGGAAGGTGTTATCTGCATCTCTCCATCTACACAAGTTCATCAGCTAAAGTGGGTGTAAATAACAAGATGCGGGCCGTGTTTTTAGTACTCCTTGTGGCCGTCGTGATTGGGGCTTTGGCATCGCCGCGTCGTGGAGGTAGGGCAACATCACTAACGACCTGAAACACATTCACAGCTACACAACAATGACTATACAATACAATGACAACAATGACTAAATAGTATAAAATAAAGTCGCCATCCGCGTCTGTCTGTTTTTGCGCTTAGTTCTTCTAAACTACGGACCGAATTTTGATAGGGTTTTCACCACCATTTATAAAATTTCCTCCTGCAGGTTTATAATACATGCGTATTACATTTGTAAAAAGTAGAGAAAAGTCGATGTTTATCCTAGAATTCACAACCTCAAACTTTACTTAAGATGATTCACAACCCCGAGCAATGCTGGGTACATGTCAGCTAGTTCTGTAGAATCTAAAGCCACAGATAATGATGTTTTCTTCACCTCAATTTTAATTTTCGTCTATTTAAATTTAAACCAAGTAAAATCTGTGAACTGCTATGTTTTTTTCCATTTGTCTTAATATTACTTATTTCAACAATACACTTAAAAAAAACAGATCACAACTGGACGAAAACTAAAGGTACATTGTTTTTCCAAAACCTTTTCATTCCAAACCCAATATTATTCTCTTTTCGCCTTAACTGTTTCATTAAGTTCACTTCAAATAAGTATACCTTTATTTTCCTTTTACTATCTATTTTATATTATAATGTTTCTTAACTTAACTGCTACTAAACTAATATACAATACTACCCACATGGGTGAAACCACAGTGTCTTCCTTTAGAGTCTTAAAGGAGGACACAAGTAAAATAGGATACTGTTTTTTTACCTATGACGCACGCAAAAAAAGAATGTGCCAATTTATTAAAAATCTCTTCAAATTATTGTTAATTTTTATAATCAGGCTAAAAACGGGATTCCAAGCTATTAACGAATGAATTAACAGCTTTCTTGATAAACGTAGTGAATTTCGAATACATTATACGCGTTTGAAGACATATTCCGACATCGTAATAATATGTTCAAAATTTTCTAAAAGTTTATCAGGAAACCTTTATATTTAGTATAAACCAGTATATTTTGGCTTGTTACGTATTTATGTTGGGCAGTGAAGTATTCAGACATTTTTTTGTTAGTTTAAATGCAACATTTTTTAACCAAGTTTTTGTTCACTGTAGACTTGAAAATTTCTTCTGTCGCAGTTAATAATACTTTTTGATGCTTGATTAGGTAAATTGTTTCTTAAAATAGAAGTGAAATGAGATGTTTATCTGCACTTTATTATCACTTAAGTGATCTTCAATACCCCCCAATTCTTCCGAGGCTACCACCTCCCCCTGGTTCTCCTCAACCCCCCCCAAGGAGATAACATCGCCTATTTTGGAAACCACTAGACAACGGAGTTCCTATAAGAGTTTGCATAATTGCACTAATGCATATTTATTTGTTAATAATGTCACGTATTTATTATGCATTTTTTATTTTTGACTATTTTTTTCCGATTTCTAGAAATCCCCAGTGAAATGGAATAAAATTAACTCCGTCCTTACTAGCTGGGAGATGTACATATATAGGTACAGTTTAAGTCTCATACGAGCTCTATTATATAATCTCATAATATATACGGGCCTTCACTATAACGCTCGCCATTCATTCCCATTGGGAATGCATCTTGCAAAATTATATATTAATACTTATTTTCTTAAGCTGGATGGTAAATTTTCACACTTTTAATGTAGGTTTATAAAATCCGATGTCTGTCATCGCTAGGATGAATTCCTCTAATAGACTATTGTTTGTGTTTAGGGAACAAAGGCCAGCCAGGGCTACGAGAGGTGAGGTCCCCGCAGTATGAGGACTACGGCGGAGATGGAGGTGGCGTGGGCGACGGAGGTGACGGGGGCAACGTGGGCTTTGTAAATTACGAGGACGATGGCGGCGATGGGGGCGATGGAGGTGACGGGGGCGATGGGAGAGATGGGGGCAATGAGGACAATGGGGGCGATGGAGACGTCGTGGGCGGTGGAGGTGATATAGGCGTTGCAGGCAACTCAGGCAAGACATCTAATACGTGAAGCATTATTTCACCATTTAAAAAAATACATATTTCGTTCTTCCATTGAGAACTCCGCTGTAACTCACTTTCTGACATATGCGCCGTTAATGATAAAGACAAACAGTATCATTAAATACATAATCAGTATCATTAAATACATTATCATTATCATTAAATACGAGAATATGTTTATGATTTCTTTTATTTTCTTTCAGATAATAAAGACACCCTTATTATTGAGAAGGCTTAAATCAAGGAGATACGAAGCGTACCGTAAAAATTGCAGAGCTATAAATAATTGTATTAAGAGTTGAGAGGGTCTATAAGATGGGTATATAAGTTTTGTATAATAAATAACTATCTAACTTATTTGTATATATTAATAAAAAATCTATTTTCATGTGCTTAATTAAAAGTAATCAGGATTGAGGTGATCATACATAAACAACCATGTGTCTACACAAATGCAGTGGCAAAAATACCTCATATTTAATTATATTGAACCGATCTGAAACTGAGGTGACGAGAACATACCACCAATTAGAGTTCCATAGAAATGAAGTATTTACGAAGCGTGAGTCCACTGCAGGGGCGGATCTAACAGTCAGCAATACAGCAAATGCTGACTGGGTTCCCTTGCAGTTCTGTCTTTACCCTATGGGTATGCGAGGCACGAGGCCAGAGCCCCCGGCCTGTGGGTGCCCCGGAACTCATGTCTATACACAAGGCCACCGAGAGGGGAGAATAGAGACATAAATCATGGTGCCTGGGGCCCGAGCAATCGCAGTATTTATTACTTAATATTCATAGCGCCCTTAACATGATTTTGTGAAGAAAAAAGCGCTGTATCTTTTTTGTTTTTATTATAGAAAAAAAGAAAATTACATTTTCACTTATTTAGACATAAATACATTACATAACGATATTATTCACTTTCATTGTTTTTTTGATTGAGCATAAAAGTGAACAATTTTTTTAAATGTACCTAATGATATTATTCACTTTCATTGTTTTGTTGATTGAGCACAAAAGTAAACAATTTTTTTTTAAATGTACCTCCACTTTTTTCATATATAATTTTATCTGGGAGGTAATTATAAATATTGCTCCCCTCGTAACCAATGGATAAATCGTCAAATTGTTATTAAGGTATATCCTCAAAATAAATTTAAAATTTACTAGAAATATAACATGTTATCGCAATAATATTGTTGTCTTTACGTTTATGCATGAAATAAATTTTTCGAGTTTAGTTCCAGTTACCGACGTGACGCATCGTTGGGACCAATCATTTTTTTAAACATTAACTCCATACTGGAGGCCCCGGTAGGAAATACGTCCGTAAGGTATAATATTTTAGTTTTGGTGATGATGTGAAAATGGTAAACTTTGAGGACACAATACTCGGAAAGTAATATATCAAATTTTATATAGGGCTCCAAACTCGAAGGGGATCCCGGCTATGTACTAGTACTGTATCAAAATATAACTAGCCGTTGGAAACAATAGTTATATTGTTTCAAAGTCAAACGCTGTTGATAATAATTAGCTCCAATAGTTGAAATATAATACCTACTTGCGAATATTATTCAACGCAGTCAACGATTCAACTGCCTAATAAATAAAAGGGTTAAGAGTTTGCACTTCGTGAACAACATTACTCGATATTTCAAATGGTCTTTTGGTTATGTAACTCCTGCTAGACGTTTTTTTTTATTTTTCCATCCAATACGGCTGATACACAGCGCCAAGGGACAACCAAATTTATCAACGACAAGCAAAAAAATAACCAACGTCGGCCGCCTAGCTACGTTTTGTACCTATTGTTTTCAACATTTTGGCTTGTTAAATGAAAAGGGTCAAGAGATTACACTTCATGAACGATATTATGCCTAATTTGAAATGGTCTTTTGGTAATGTACGTACCTACTGCAAGTTTTTTTTTGATTTTCCCATCCAATACGGCCGATAGACAGCGCCAATGGACAATCAAATCTATCAATGACTAGCAAAAAATAACCAACGTCGCGTCGGCCGCCTAGCTACGTTTTGTACCTATTGTTGTTAAATGAAAAGGGTCAAGAGATTACACTTTGTGATCGATATTATGCCTAATTTGAAATGGTCTTTTGGTAATGTACGTACCTACTGCACTTTTTTTTTATTCTCCCATCCAATACGACCGATACGCAGCGCCAAGGGACAATCTAATTTATCAACGACCAGTAAAATATATCTTCAATGTCTTTTATTAAAGATTAACAGGGTAATGTTTTCAACACCGAAACCAACGTCTTCTAACAGTTTCAACTTTCAACTTTATTGTAGGATTATTATTACGTGTGTGGGGCATAGAGATAATAATAATACATCAATGATCGGGGAAACCACCCGTTAATAGGGATTCCCTAATACGATTATGATCTATTTTTTGTTTGTTTTTTTGTTAGTATCGTGTCGATCTCCTATACTCCTGGCTTGTCGCGCGTCTATTCAATCTATTTTTGTTAATTGTTTTACTTAGGATGTAAAAATACATAAGTGTTTGATATTAATTTGATGACTGAACTAATTTATAAATGAATAATAATTATTAGTATTAGTGTCGTAGTGTGATTGAACTTTCGACTGATGATAAATATTAAACAGTTGAACAGATGGTGATTTATTACTCTAATCCCAACACTGTTAATGTGTTTAAAAATATAGTTCACGAACTTTTGTTAAGGGGGGTACCTACTCCCTCGGAAGAACAAGACTATTCACAAGATATTTCTGAAAATCAAACAGAATCTTCAGATGAACCGTTATCATTTTGGAATGCATTAAATTCAGTAGTCGAAAAAATTAAGCCAGTGAATAATCCAAATAACAAATTCCGCAAAGAACTGGACATGTATCTCGAAATGGATCTTCTTGATAGAAAGAGTTGTCCCCTAAAATGGTGGAAGGAACATGGATTATATTTTCCGAATTTGAAAAAATCTTTCCTTAAAAAGTTCCTTGTGAACGAATTTTTTCCAAGACTGGACAAATTATATCCGACCGCAGGTGCAGTCTTAAGGCTGGAAAAGTGCGACAGCTGGTGTTTTTGAATATGGATTCGAAAATATAGAAATTCGTAAATATAGAAATGCATAAAAAAACAATCTCTAAATAACCTTTAAATGACTTAATAACCATAAATATTGTACATAAATAATTTGATGTGTAAAAACTTCTGAACTGTGCTAAAAAAAGTCGGACCTTAAATAGACTGAGATTGGAGTAAACCTATCAAATAATGTAAGTCATAGTTTTATTTTTCTTATAAAACGTCTAATCTTATTAATTTTTCAACTGGACATTATATTCTTACAAATAACTAAGCTGAATAAGCATCGAAATTCGTAATACTTGGACCGTAATTTTTTATAACGTTTAATGCTTTATGATAATTTGAATATGTGTAGATATTAGAAAATTATCTAAAAAAAATATAATAACAAATGTGATGAATGAGGTTTCATCGAGTATGGAGAATTAAGCACTAAAACAGACCTGAGTTAATAAATCAATAGAAATAATCAATTATAGTTGCGTCAACTATAATTGATTGATCTGTTATTTTCAACAGTTAAAAATCGCCAACGATAACGACGTTGGCGTTGGATGGAATTATCGTCAACGCCCAGTACTACTTGCCACGGCGCCAATAATCCTAGGCGCTGATAATAACTAATGGCTTTGTGTCTAATTTAATTCTCCACTATTCGCGTTTTCTAGTAGTTCTGTGAACAGTAGACGTACAAACAAATTTACAGACACACGAAATGCTAAACGTTTGTGTAAAAATAGGACTTCGCCACGCTCAGACAATTGGGTTTGCATTATGGCACTCTTCTAATATGGTGAGAATTTAGAGGGACATCACGATGCCTTCATGACTATGCAAGGTGTTCGTTTTTTTGTTACAGACGTATATACCAGGTGTCCGGGGGTAAAATGCACTAACTGGGAGGTGATTCTACAAGTAAAAAAGGTAGCCGTTTTAGAAATCTAACGTAATTAAATAAGTTGAATTCTTTGGATGCAAAAATAAATATTCTTCTATAAAAAATATTTTGAATGGATTTAAAAAAAAAATCTTTTTTACTACTACCATTATGCACTTTAACCCCGGATACCCTGTATATATTGATAGATTTTAGATTGGAAGGTCAAAAAATGATAGTGACGACGGTTGTATAGTTGGAATTTTAACCTGTTGATTTTACGAAAGTATCGTAGCTGACTGGGCAAATCTAAAATGAACATATTTCATGTGTGAATGCATGTTCCCACGCTCTGCCCATAATTCTTTAAAATTTGTTTCTTTTTAAGCTGAAACTAAAAATATTGTTTGATCTTGGAATAAGACTACAAATAAATTTGTCGCCAGTTTGATAATTATTATTTTTTTAAATTTGGAGTTATGACCCATGTTGCATTTACTAAATTTATAACACAGCACAAACTTATTCATTATTGTGACATCGTAGATCCTGCAAGGTGTAGCCTCAACGTCTATTAAGGCGAACTGATAGGCAAACATTTCGAGTGTGATCTTGGATGGTACTTGACATATCTTTACTTAATACCTTAGCACGGATGTTTGATCTGCTAATTGCTAATGAACCTTTACCTTGGCTACACTGCCGGACTAGAACCCTCCAATATAAAAATAAAAATAAACGAGTAAAATTTTTTAATGTCGGGTGAAAATGACAAATAAAAAGGGTTCTACACCAACGAGGATGTTTATTGCTTTTGAGGAGGACTTTTCTGCAAGTCTAGGATGAATATTTATTTTTTGAAATAACTTTATTGAGTAAAATCTCAAATTGTAATATTAAATTATTGAAGACAACATTAGCGATTTCTAAACGAAAATCTGAAACGGAAAGTTTCAGATATTCGTTTAGAAATCGCTAATATTTTCTTCAATAATTAAATATTACAACATGAGGTTTTACTCAATAAAGTTATCCAAAAAAATAAATATTATTATTATTATTACAATTGTTCTATTCTGTGGACATTTTTCAAATGAAATGTATGGTTGGACTCAAACCCGAATAATACGGAAATAAATTTAAAACGGTCACGGTATTGAGAAGGAAAACCTAACGTTGTAAAAATTGATAAAAATTTTAAATGGACGGAGCGTATAAACTATTTAAATAATAAATCTTCAAACCATAAGTAATGTACTCAGTAAAAAAGACTTCATAAAGATCAACATAGCTCTTCGCAAATCGCTCTTAAAATACGGTACTATAGGATGGAGTAGTGCAAATGACAATATCCTAAAATCACTAATTAATACTCGAAAAGCCCCTGTAAGAAAAGCACTGATGAAATCTTAAGCAAACTTAACATCATGTCACTTAAACGCCTCCATTCTGAAAGAACACTACTTTACATTCGTAAATACAAAACACAAGAAATAACAAATAACACAAATATTAAAAACGCTTGATCTCAGGGTCAAAAACATATCCAACAAGCAACTACTTACAGAGAAATTGGCCAAAAACGGTTCCAAAATTATAATACTAAACACTACATTAAATTCCCACTCTCATTCAAAACACAGAAAAATTTTAACACTTAATTCTAAAATAAAAAGCAGCATTAAAAAGATAGGGAGATAAGAAAAAGATACTCTACTGACATCAAATACACACTGAAACTGAAACCTCTCTAAAACTAAACAAAAAGGTAATAATAATAATAAAAGTAATATATTTATAATTATTTCAGAAAAAGCCGTTTTAATATATTTGTAATTACTTTATACTATCCAAACTACTAAATTTAGACCATCCATACAACTGAATTGAATTTATAATTGTAGTCCAAAGTGGAACAATAACAACATCTGCAGAAAAAGACAATTTTAGGAAAATCATAACTCCTACGGACACGAATGTATAAGACTTGGGTTCGAACTTAGATAGAGATTTTTTCTGACTCTATTGCTAGGAATGGAATGAAACTTTTGAATCGTAGTATGAATTAAGGTCTGAAGTGAAATCAATTATAAAATCTGCAAAAAGAAGAATTTTTCAGAATATCATAACTGTAAACACGAATGTAAAACTTGGATTCAATTTGTGACAGCCATTTTTTCTGACTCTATGGCGACGAATGGACTGAAATTTTGGAATTGTAATAAAAATTGTGGTCTGAAGAGAAATCAATATCAAAATCTGTAAAAAGAAGATATTTTAAGAAATTCTCCACTCTTATGGGCACAATTGTTAGACTTGGGTTCGAAATTTGAAAGCATTTTTTTCTTACTCTATGGCTAGGAACAATCTACTACGATTGCACAATCTAATCTGCATGAATGTAAAACTTGGGTCCGAACTTTGACAGCCATTTTTTATGACTTATGGCGAGGAATGGACTGAAATTTCGGAATCGTAATTATAATTGTGGTCTGAAGTGAAATCAATATCAAAATCTGCAAAAAGCAGATTTTATAAAGAAATTCTTAACTTTTACCGGCACAAATGTTAGAATTGGGTTCGAAATTTGCCAGCCTTTTTTCTGACTCTATGGCGACGAATGGACTGAAATGTAGGAATTTTATTTTTGTGGTCTGTGAAATCAATATCAAAATCTGCAAAAAGAAGATATTTTAAGAAATTCTTCTCTCTTGCTGGCGCAAATGTTAGACTTGAGTTCGAACATTGAAAGCCATTTTTTCTGAATCTGTGGCGCGGCAAATGGATCGAAATTTTGGGATTGTTTTTTATAATTGCACGAAACCTTTTTTTCTGGATCTATGGTAGTTGATATTTTGGAATCGTGATAAGAATCATGGTCCTAACCGAAATCAGTCAGAAAATGTGCGTAAAGTTGCATTTCTGGAAAAATCATCATTCTTATAGGCGCTAATTTAAGACTTGGGTTCGAAATTTAAAAGCCATTTTTTCAGGCTATATGGTACTAAATGGGCGGATTTTTTAAATCGTGATAAGAATCATGGTCCAAACCGAAATCAATCACAAAATCTGCATAAAGATGCATTTCTGGAAAAATCATCTTTTTTATGGGACTAATTTGAGACTTGGGTTCGAACTTTAAAGGACTTTTTTTCAGGCTCTATGGTGCTGATCTGGGTGAAATTTAAGAATCGTGATGAGTCTCAAGCAAAATCAGTTATAAAATCGGCATAAATTTGCATTTGAAGAAAAAACATAAAATAAACGGAAACTATTGCAAGACTTGGGTTCGGACTTTAAAAGCCATTTTTTCGGGCTCTATTGGACCAAACGGGCTGAAAGATTGGAATAATTATAAGAATAATGGTCCAATCCAAAATCGGTCACAAAATCTGAATAAAGTTGCATTTCTGGAAAAATCATCTCTTTTATGGGACTAATTTGAGACTTGGGTTCGAACTTTAAAAACGGAATTTTTAGGCTCTATCGGACCAAACGGGCTGAAATTTTGGAATTATTATATGAATCATGGTCCAAACTGAAATCGGTCACAAAATCTGAATATTGTTGCATTTCTGGAAAAATCATCTTTTTTATGGGACTGATTTGAGACTTGGGTTCGAACTTTAAAAGCAAATTTTTCAGGCTCTATTGGAACAAACGGGCTGAATGCTTGGAATTATTATAAGAATAATGGTCCAAACTGAAATCGGTCACAAAATCTGAATAAAGTTGCCTTTCTGAAAAAACGATTTTTTATAGAACTAATTTGAGACCTGGGTTCGAACTTTAAAAGCCATTTTTTCAGGCTCTATTAGACCAAACGGGGTGAAATTTTGGAATCGTGATAAGATTCATGGTCCAAACTGAAATCGGTCACAAAATCTGAATAAAGTTGCATTTCTGGAAAAATCAACTTTTTCATGGGCGCTAATTTGAGACTTGGGTTCGAACTCCTTTCCGGGAGTATGGACGCGAATGAACGACGGTACACACTTTCGCCAAAGGAGTATGGACGGCTATGGACGACAGGGGTCGCATATTCATATTCGATGCATATTCTGTAAATATGCATCGTATTGCCATCTATGGGCATATTCCTGTGACTTTACACCAATTTTAAACATTTTACATCATTATCGACAGAGATATAGGCTGTTATTTATTTTGCATAGTATCATAAAATTTAATCAAAAAATATATATCTTTATTTAGAAATTTTGGAATCGTAATAAGAATTTTCCCTCGGCGTTCCACAACAACTAACCTTCTCGAATACTCCCAGTACATCCGCGATAGCATCGAAAAACGTTTACAAGTAGATGCCATCTACACGGATTTTTGCAAAGCATTTGACCAGTTAAATCAATCATTACTCATCAAGAAGCTGGAAAAGTTTGGCATAAATGGAAATACTTTGAAATGGTTCGAAAGTTACATTACAGAAAGAAAACTACAAGTGGTTGTAGGAGGGTACTCCGCGGATCTTTTTACTGCAACGTCGGGAATTCCACAGGGCTCGCATCTTGGACCTTTGCTATTTTTAATCTTTATAAACGACATAATTTTAAGAATAAAAACATCAAAATATCTCCTGTTTGCCGATGACCTTAAGTTGTACAAAAAAATTACTTCATTAGAAGATTGCACCGATTTGCAAAAAGACTTATCATCACTTCATGAATGGTGTACACTAAATGATTTATATTTTAATGAAAACAAATGTGCCGTAATTTAATTCACAAAGAACATTAATAAATTCTCAAACACATATCACATTAACAATATCCCTTTACTAAACACAACTTCAATCAAAGACTAAGGCGTGACATTTGACTCGTCACTTAGCTTCAATAAACATGTAGATACAATTTCAAAAAGTGCATCACAAGTATTAGGATTAACGCTAAGAATTACAAATTGTTTTAAAAGTACAGAATTAACTTTGACATTATATAAATCAATTGTGCGAAGTATTCTCGAATATGCATCAACAATTTGGTCTCCCAATTATGAGATTCATAATTATAGGATTGAATCCATACAAAGGAAACTAACCCGTGTAATTGCTTATTGTGAAGGTTTATCTGATCAATTTGGAACTTATAACGACCGAATTTTGCACTACAAACTACACTCACTGACGGTCAGATGTAAACTTTCTGACGTACTGCTCCTACACAAAATTATACATGCATCAGTTGATACACCAAACATTTTATCCCAAATTAACATCAATATTCCATCAAGAAAATAGACAAGGAGGATGAACGACATTTTCTATATTAAAGCCTACCACACAAATACAGGATATTTTTCCCCTGTACCGCGAACATTAAGAAATTATAACATTATACATGGCTCTAATAATGTAATAGACATTTTTAATGACCAATTTAAACACTTCAAAAAAAATGTATTACCTTTAATCATATTAAGCTGATATTGTGATGAAACCCTTTATTTAATGAGAAGCTACATTGGACCTACCTAATCATTGTCTCACCAGTACAGGTGTGACAATAACAAATCGTTTATGAACATATTTGTATTTACCTTTTACCCATTCTTATTTGTTATTTACTTCTGCATATTTAGCTTATTCATTTTGTTACTATTTTTGTTGTTATTATGTATTTAAACATCCGTGTATGTAAATTTAAAGTTGTTATTATGAATATAAACATCCATGTAAGTAATTCTTACTAGTAATTCTTCTTCTTATTAGTAATTCTTGGGCACCATGCCTGTTTTATGTACTTAAATAAAAAAAAAAAAAAAAAAAAAAAAAAAAGAATGATGTTCCAATCCGAAATCAGTTAAAAAATCTTCATAAAGTTTTCGGAAAAAATAATCTTTTTTATGGGCGCTAATTTGAGACTTGGGTTCGAACTCTAATATATTTTTTTTCAGGCTTTATTGTGCCGATCTAGGTGAAATTTTGCAATCGTGATGATAATCACAGTCTTAAGCGAAATCAGTTATAAAATCGGCATAAATTTGCATTTGAAGAAACAACATAACATTTACGGGCACTATTGCAAGACTTGGGTTCGGACTTTAAAAGCAATTTTTTCAGGCAATATTTGACCAAACGGGCTAAATTTTTGGAATCGTGATAAGAATCATGGTCCAAACTGAAATCGGTCAAAAAAATGAATAAAGATGCATTTCCGGAAAAATCAACTTTTTCATGGGACAAATTAGAGACTTGGGTTTGAACTTTAAAAGCGATTTTTTCAGGCTCTATTCGACCAAACCGACTGAAATTTTGGAATCGTAATATGAATGATGTTCCAATCCGAAATCAGATAAAAAATCCTAATAAAATTCTACTTTCGGAAAAAATAATCTTTTTTATGGGCGCTAATTTGAGACTTGGGTTCGAACTTTAAAAACCATTTTTTCAGGCTCTATTGGACTAAACGGGCTGAAATTTTGGAATCATTTTCCAAACTGAAATCGGTCACAAAATCTGAATAAAGTTGCATTTCTGGAAAAATCAACTTTGTCATGGGACTAATAAGAGATTTGGGTTCGAACTTTTAACCGATTTGTAAAGGCTCTATTGGACAAAACGGGCTGAAATTTTGGAATCGTAATAAGAATGATGTTCAAATCCGAAATCAGTTGAAAATCTTCATAAAGTTCTATTTTCGAAAAAAATAATCTTATTTATGGGTGCTTATTTGAGACTTGGGTTCGAACTTTAAAAAACATTTTTTCAGGCTCTATTGGACTAAGCGGGCTGAAATTTCGGAATCGCGATAAGAATGCTGATCCAAACCCAAATAAGTCACAAAATCAGAATAGAGGTGCATTTCTGAAAAATTCATTTTTTTTATGGGACTAATTTGAGACTTGGGTTCGAACTTTAAAAGCCATTTATTCCGGCTCTATTGGACCAAACGGAGAGAAATTTTGAAATCGTAATACTTAAGAATCATGTTCCAATCCGAAATCAGTTAAAAAATCTTCATAAAGTTCTATTTTCGAAAAAAATAATCTTATTTATGGGTGCTTATTTGAGACTTGGGTTCGAACTTTAAAAAACATTTTTTCAGGCTCTATTGGACTAAGCGGGCTGATATTTCGGAATCGCCATAAGAATGCTGATCCAAACCCAAATAAGTCACAAAATCAGAATAGAGGTGCATTTCTGAAAAATTCATTTTTTTTATGGGACTAATTTGAGACTTGGGTTTGAACTTTAAAAGCGATTTTTTCAGGCTCTATTCGACCAAACCGAATGAAATTTTGGAATCGTAATATGAATGATGTTCCAGTCCGAAATCAGATAAAAAATCCTCATAAAATTCTACTTTCGGAAAAAAGAATCTTTTTTATGGGCGCTAATTTGAGATTTGGGTTCGAACTTTTAACCGATTTGTTAAGGCTCTATTGGACCAAACGGGCTGAAATTTTGGAATCGTAATAAGAATGATGTTCCAATCCGAAATCAGTTGAAAATCTTCATAAAGTTCTATTTTCGAAAAAAATAATCTTTTTTAAGGGCGCTAATTTAAGACTTGGGTTCGAACTCTATTATATTTTTTTTCAGGCTTTATTGTGCCGATCTAGGTGAAATTTTGCAATCGTGATGATAATCACAGTCTTAAGCGAAACCAGTTATAAAATCGGCATAAATTTGCATTTGAAGAAACAACACAACATTTACGGGCACTATTGCAAGACTTGGGTTCGGACTTTAAAAGCAATTTTTTCAGGCAATATTTGACCAAACGGGCTAAATTTTTGGAATCGTGATAAGAATCATGGTCCAAACTGAAATCGGTCAAAAAAATGAATAAAGATGCATTTCCGGAAAAATCAACTTTTTTATGGGCGCTAATTTGAGATTTGGGTTCGAACTTTTAACCGATTTGTTAAGGCTCTATTGGACCAAACGGGCTGAAATTTTGGAATCGTAATAAGAATGATGTTCCAATCCGAAATCAGTTGAAAATCTTCATAAAGTTCTATTTTCGAAAAAAATAATCTTTTTTATGGGCGCTAATTTGAGACTTGGGTTCGAACTCTAATATATTTTTTTTCAGGCTTTATTGTGCCGATCTAGGTGAAATTTTGCAATCGTGATGATAATCACAGTCTTAAGCGAAACCAGTTATAAAAGCGGCATAAATTTGCATTTGAAGAAACAACACAACATTTACGGGCACTATTGCAAGACTTGGGTTCGGACTTTAAAAGCAATTTTTTCAGGCAATATTTGACCAAACGGGCTAAATTTTTGTAATCGTGATAAGAATCATGGTCCAAACTGAAATTGGTCAAAAAAATGAATAAAGATGCATTTCCGGAAAAATCAACTTTTTCATGGGACAAATTAGAGACTTGGGTTTGAACTTTAAAAGCGATTTTTTCAGGCTCTATTCGACCAAACCGACTGAAATTTTGGAATCGTAATATGAATGATGTTCCAATCCGAAATCAGATAAAAAATCCTAATAAAATTCTACTTTCGGAAAAAATAATCTTTTTTATGGGCGCTAATTTGAGACTTGGGTTCGAACTTTAAAAACCATTTTTTCAGGCTCTATTGGACTAAGCGGGCTGAAATTTTGGAATCATTTTCCAAACTGAAATCGGTCACAAAATCTGAATAAAGTTGCATTTCTGGAAAAATCAACTTTGTCATGGGACTAATAAGAGATTTGGGTTCGAACTTTTAACCGATTTGTAAAGGCTCTATTGGACCAAACGGGCTGAAATTTTGGAATCGTAATAAGAATGATGTTCAAATCCGAAATCAGTTGAAAATCTTCATAACTTCTATTTTCGAAAAAAATAATCTTATTTATGGGTGCTTATTTGAGACTTGGGTTCGAACTTTAAAAAACATTTTTTCAGGCTCTATTGGACTAAGCGGGCTGAAATTTCGGAATCGCGATAAGAATGCTGATCCAAACCCAAATAAGTCACAAAATCAGAATAGAGGTGCATTTCTTAAAAATTCATTTTTTTTATGGGACTAATTTGAGACTTGGAGTCGAACTTTAAAAGCCATTTATTCCGGCTCTATTGGACCAAACGGAGAGAAATTTTGAAATCGTAATACCTAAGAATCATGTTCCAATCCGAAATCAGTTAAAAAATCTTCATAAAGTTCTATTTTCGAAAAAAATAATCTTATTTATGGGTGCTTATTTGAGACATGGGTTCGAACTTTAAAAAACATTTTTTCAGGCTCTATTGGACTAAGCGGGCTGATATTTCGGAATCGCGATAAGAATGCTGATCCAAACCCAAATAAGTCACAAAATCAGAATAGAGGTGCATTTCTGAAAAATTCATTTTTTTTATGGGACTAATTTGAGACTTGGGTTTGAACTTTAAAAGCGATTTTTTCAGGCTCTATTCGACCAAACCGAATGAAATTTTGGAATCGTAATATGAATGATGTTCCAATCCGAAATCAGATAAGAAATCCTCATAAAATTCTACTTTCGGAAAAAAGAATCTTTTTTATGGGCGCTAATTTGAGATTTGGGTTCGAACTTTTAACCGATTTGTTAAGGCTCTATTGGACCAAACGGGCTGAAATTTTGGAATCGTAATAAGAATGATGTTCCAATCCGAAATCAGTTGAAAATCTTCATAAAATTCTATTTTCGAAAAAAATAATCTTTTTTAAGGGCGCTAATTTGAGACTTGGGTTCGAACTCTAATATATTTTTTTTCAGGCTTTATTGTGCCGATCTAGGTGAAATTTTGCAATCGTGATGATAATCACAGTCTTAAGCGAAACCAGTTATAAAATCGGCATAAATTTGCATTTGAAGAAACAACACAACATTTACGGGCACTATTGCAAGACTTGGGTTCGGACTTTAAAAGCAATTTTTTCAGGCAATATTTGACCAAACGGGCTAATTTTTTGTAATCGTGATAAGAATCATGGTCCAAACTGAAATTGGTCAAAAAAATGAATAAAGATGCATTTCCGGAAAAATCAACTTTTTCATGGGACAAATTAGAAACTTGGGTTTGAACTTTAAAAGCGATTTTTTCAGGCTCTATTCGACCAAACCGACTGAAATTTTGGAATCGTAATATGAATGATGTTCCAATCCGAAATCAGATAAAAAATCCTAATAAAATTCTACTTTCGGAAAAAATAATCTTTTTTATGGTCGCTAATTTGAGACTTGGGTTCGAACTTTAAAAACCATTTTTTCAGGCTCTATTGGACTAAGCGGGCTGAAATTTTGGAATCATTTTCCAAACTGAAATCGGTCACAAAATCTGAATAAAGTTGCATTTCTGGAAAAATCAACTTTGTCATGGGACTAATAAGAGATTTGGGTTCGAACTTTTAACCGATTTGTAAAGGCTCTATTGGACCAAACAGGCTGAAATTTTGGAATCGTAATAAGAATCATGTTCCAATCCGAAATCAGTTAAAAAATCTTCATAAAGTTCTATTTTCGAAAAAAATAATCTTATTTATGGGTGCTTATTTGAGACTTGGGTTCGAACTTTAAAAAACATTTTTTCAGGCTCTATTGGACTAAGCGGGCTGATATTTCGGAATCGCGATAAGAATGCTGATCCAAACCCAAATAAGTCACAAAATCAGAATAGAGGTGCATTTCTGAAAAATTCATTTTTTTTATGGGACTAATTTGAGACTTGGGTTTGAACTTTAAAAGCGATTTTTTCAGGCTCTATTCGACCAAACCGAATGAAATTTTGGAATCGTAATATGAATGATGTTCCAATCCGAAATCAGATAAAAAATCCTCATAAAATTCTACTTTCGGAAAAAAGAATCTTTTTTATGGGCGCTAATTTGAGATTTGGGTTCGAACTTTTAACCGATTTGTTAAGGCTCTATTGGACCAAACGGGCTGAAATTTTGGAATCGTAATAAGAATGATGTTCCAATCCGAAATCAGTTGAAAATCTTCATAACTTCTATTTTCGAAAAAAATAATCTTATTTATGGGTGCTTATTTGAGACTTGGGTTCGAACTTTAAAAAACATTTTTTCAGGCTCTATTGGACTAAGCGGGCTGATATTTCGGAATCGCGATAAGAATGCTGATCCAAACCCAAATAAGTCACAAAATCAGAATAGAGGTGCATTTCTGAAAAATTCATTTTTTTTATGGGACTAATTTGAGACTTGGGTTTGAACTTTAAAAGCGATTTTTTCAGGCTCTATTCGACCAAACCGAATGAAATTTTGGAATCGTAATATGAATGATGTTCCAATCCGAAATCAGATAAGAAATCCTCATAAAATTCTACTTTCGGAAAAAAGAATCTTTATTATGGGCGCTAATTTGAGATTTGGGTTTGAACTTTTAACCGATTTGTTAAGGCTCTATTGGACCAAACGGGCTGAAATTTTGGAATCGTAATAAGAATGATGTTCCAATCCGAAATCAGTTGAAAATCTTCATAAAGTTCTATTTTCGAAAAAAATAATCTTTTTTAAGGGCGCTAATTTGAGACTTGGGTTCGAACTCTAATATATTTTTTTTCAGGCTTTATTGTGCCGATCTAGGTGAAATTTTGCAATCGTGATGATAATCACAGTCTTAAGCGAAACCAGTTATAAAATCGGCATAAATTTGCATTTGAAGAAACAACACAACATTTACGGGCACTATTGCAAGACTTGGGTTCGGACTTTAAAAGCAATATTTTCAGGCAATATTTGACCAAACGGGCTAAATTTTTGTAATCGTGATAAGAATCATGGTCCAAACTGAAATTGGTCAAAAAAATGAATAATGATGCATTTCCGGAAAAATCAACTTTTTCATGGGACAAATTAGAAACTTGGGTTTGAACTTTAAAAGCGATTTTTTCAGGCTCTATTCGACCAAACCGACTGAAATTTTGGAATCGTAATATGAATGATGTTCCAATCCGAAATCAGATAAAAAATCCTAATAAAATTCTACTTTCGGAAAAAATAATCTTTTTTATGGTCGCTAATTTGAGACTTGGGTTCGAACTTTAAAAACCATTTTTTCAGGCTCTATTGGACTAAGCGGGCTGAAATTTTGGAATCATTTTCCAAACTGAAATCGGTCACAAAATCTGAATAAAGTTGCATTTCTGGAAAAATCAACTTTGTCATGGGACTAATAAGAGATTTGGGTTCGAACTTTTAACCGATTTGTAAAGGCTCTATTGGACCAAACAGGCTGAAATTTTGGAATCGTAATAAGAATGATGTTCAAATCCGAAATCAGTTGAAAATCTTCATAACTTCTATTTTCGAAAAAAATAATCATATTTATGGGTGCTTATTTGAGACTTGGGTTCGAACTTTAAAAAACATTTTTTCAGGCTCTATTGGACTAAGCGGGCTGAAATTTCGGAATCGCGATAAGAATGCTGATCCAAACCCAAATAAGTCACAAAATCAGAATAGAGGTGCATTTCTTAAAAATTCATTTTTTTTATGGGACTAATTTGAGACTTGGGTTCGAACTTTAAAAGCCATTTATTCCGGCTCTATTGGACCAAACGGAGAGAAATTTTGAAATCGTAATACCTAAGAATCATGTTCCAATCCGAAATCAGTTAAAAAATCTTCATAAAGTTCTATTTTCGAAAAAAATAATCTTATTTATGGGTGCTTATTTGAGACTTGGGTTCGAACTTTAAAAAACATTTTTTCAGGCTCTATTGGACTAAGCGGGCTGATATTTCGGAATCGCGATAAGAATGCTGATCCAAACCCAAATAAGTCACAAAATCAGAATAGAGGTGCATTTCTGAAAAATTCATTTTTTTTATGGGACTAATTTGAGACTTGGGTTTGAACTTTAAAAGCGATTTTTTCAGGCTCTATTCGACCAAACCGAATGAAATTTTGGAATCGTAATATGAATGATGTTCCAATCCGAAATCAGATAAGAAATCCTCATAAAATTCTACTTTCGGAAAAAAAATCTTTTTTATGGGCGCTAATTTGAGATTTGGGTTCGAACTTTTAACCGATTTGTTAAGGCTCTATTGGACCAAACGGGCTGAAATTTTGGAATCGTAATAAGAATGATGTTCCAATCCGAAATCAGTTGAAAATCTTCATAAAGTTCTATTTTCGAAAAAAATAATCTTTTTTAAGGGCGCTAATTTGAGACTTGGGTTCGAACTCTAATATATTTTTTTTCAGGCTTTATTGTGCCGATCTAGGTGAAATTTTGCA
Source organism: Hesperophylax magnus (assembly GCA_026573805.1). Taxonomy (NCBI): domain Eukaryota; kingdom Metazoa; phylum Arthropoda; class Insecta; order Trichoptera; family Limnephilidae; genus Hesperophylax; species Hesperophylax magnus. The sequence goes on from JAIUSX010000049.1 coordinate 13,288,605, forward strand.
ATCGTGATGATAATCACAGTCTTAAGCGAAACCAGTTATAAAATCGGCATAAATTTGCATTTGAAGAAACAACACAACATTTACGGGCACTATTGCAAGACTTGGGTTCGGACTTTAAAAGCAATTTTTTCAGGCAATATTTGACCAAACGGGCTAAATTTTTGTAATCGTGATAAGAATCATGGTCCAAACTGAAATTGGTCAAAAAAATGAATAAAGATGCATTTCCGGAAAAATCAACTTTTTCATGGGACAAATTAGAAACTTGGGTTTGAACTTTAAAAGCGATTTTTTCAGGCTCTATTCGACCAAACCGACTGAAATTTTGGAATCGTAATATGAATGATGTTCCAATCCGAAATCAGATAAAAAATCCTAATAAAATTCTACTTTCGGAAAAAATAATCTTTTTTATGGTCGCTAATTTGAGACTTGGGTTCGAACTTTAAAAACCATTTTTTCAGGCTCTATTGGACTAAGCGGGCTGAAATTTTGGAATCATTTTCCAAACTGAAATCGGTCACAAAATCTGAATAAAGTTGCATTTCTGGAAAAATCAACTTTGTCATGGGACTAATAAGAGATTTGGGTTCGAACTTTTAACCGATTTGTAAAGGCTCTATTGGACCAAACAGGCTGAAATTTTGGAATCGTAATAAGAATGATGTTCAAATCCGAAATCAGTTGAAAATCTTCATAACTTCTATTTTCGAAAAAAATAATCATATTTATGGGTGCTTATTTGAGACTTGGGTTCGAACTTTAAAAAACATTTTTTCAGGCTCTATTGGACTAAGCGGGCTGAAATTTCGGAATCGCGATAAGAATGCTGATCCAAACCCAAATAAGTCACAAAATCAGAATGGAGGTGCATTTCTTAAAAATTCATTTTTTTTATGGGACTAATTTGAGACTTGGGTTCGAACTTTAAAAGCCATTTATTCCGGCTCTATTGGACCAAACGGAGAGAAATTTTGAAATCGTAATACCTAAGAATCATGTTCCAATCCGAAATCAGTTAAAAAATCTTCATAAAGTTCTATTTTCGAAAAAAATAATCTTATTTATGGGTGCTTATTTGAGACTTGGGTTCGAACTTTAAAAAACATTTTTTCAGGCTCTATTGGACTAAGCGGGCTGATATTTCGGAATCGCGATAAGAATGCTGATCCAAACCCAAATAAGTCACAAAATCAGAATAGAGGTGCATTTCTGAAAAATTCATTTTTTTTATGGGACTAATTTGAGACTTGGGTTTGAACTTTAAAAGCGATTTTTTCAGGCTCTATTCGACCAAACCGAATGAAATTTTGGAATCGTAATATGAATGATGTTCCAATCCGAAATCAGATAAAAAATCCTCATAAAATTCTACTTTCGGAAAAAAGAATCTTTTTTATGGGCGCTAATTTGAGATTTGGGTTCGAACTTTAACCGATTTGTTAAGGCTCTATTGGACCAAACGGGCTGAAATTTTGGAATCGTAATAAGAATGATGTTCCAATCCGAAATCAGTTGAAAATCTTCATAAAGTTCTATTTTCGAAAAAAATAATCTTTTTTAAGGGCGCTAATTTGAGACTTGGGTTCGAACTCTAATATATTTTTTTTCAGGCTTTATTGTGCCGATCTAGGTGAAATTTTGCAATCGTGATGATAATCACAGTCTTAAGCGAAACCAGTTATAAAATCGGCATAAATTTGCATTTGAAGAAACAACACAACATTTACGGGCACTATTGCAAGACTTGGGTTCGGACTTTAAAAGCAATATTTTCAGGCAATATTTGACCAAACGGGCTAAATTTTTGTAATCGTGATAAGAATCATGGTCCAAACTGAAATTGGTCAAAAAAATGAATAATGATGCATTTCCGGAAAAATCAACTTTTTCATGGGACAAATTAGAAACTTGGGTTTGAACTTTAAAAGCGATTTTTTCAGGCTCTATTCGACCAAACCGACTGAAATTTTGGAATCGTAATATGAATGATGTTCCAATCCGAAATCAGATAAAAAATCCTAATAAAATTCTACTTTCGGAAAAAATAATCTTTTTTATGGTCGCTAATTTGAGACTTGGGTTCGAACTTTAAAAACCATTTTTTCAGGCTCTATTGGACTAAGCGGGCTGAAATTTTGGAATCATTTTCCAAACTGAAATCGGTCACAAAATCTGAATAAAGTTGCATTTCTGGAAAAATCAACTTTGTCATGGGACTAATAAGAGATTTGGGTTCGAACTTTTAACCGATTTGTAAAGGCTCTATTGGACCAAACAGGCTGAAATTTTGGAATCGTAATAAGAATGATGTTCAAATCCGAAATCAGTTGAAAATCTTCATAACTTCTATTTTCGAAAAAAATAATCATATTTATGGGTGCTTATTTGAGACTTGGGTTCGAACTTTAAAAAACATTTTTTCAGGCTCTATTGGACTAAGCGGGCTGAAATTTCGGAATCGCGATAAGAATGCTGATCCAAACCCAAATAAGTCACAAAATCAGAATAGAGGTGCATTTCTTAAAAATTCATTTTTTTTATGGGACTAATTTGAGACTTGGGTTCGAACTTTAAAAGCCATTTATTCCGGCTCTATTGGACCAAACGGAGAGAAATTTTGAAATCGTAATACCTAAGAATCATGTTCCAATCCGAAATCAGTTAAAAAATCTTCATAAAGTTCTATTTTCGAAAAAAATAATCTTATTTATGGGTGCTTATTTGAGACTTGGGTTCGAACTTTAAAAAACATTTTTTCAGGCTCTATTGGACTAAGCGGGCTGATATTTCGGAATCGCGATAAGAATGCTGATCCAAACCCAAATAAGTCACAAAATCAGAATAGAGGTGCATTTCTGAAAAATTCATTTTTTTTATGGGACTAATTTGAGACTTGGGTTTGAACTTTAAAAGCGATTTTTTCAGGCTCTATTCGACCAAACCGAATGAAATTTTGGAATCGTAATATGAATGATGTTCCAATCCGAAATCAGATAAGAAATCCTCATAAAATTCTACTTTCGGAAAAAAAATCTTTTTTATGGGCGCTAATTTGAGATTTGGGTTCGAACTTTTAACCGATTTGTTAAGGCTCTATTGGACCAAACGGGCTGAAATTTTGGAATCGTAATAAGAATGATGTTCCAATCCGAAATCAGTTGAAAATCTTCATAAAGTTCTATTTTCGAAAAAAATAATCTTTTTTAAGGGCGCTAATTTGAGACTTGGGTTCGAACTCTAATATATTTTTTTTCAGGCTTTATTGTGCCGATCTAGGTGAAATTTTGCAATCGTGATGATAATCACAGTCTTAAGCGAAACCAGTTATAAAATCGGCATAAATTTGCATTTGAAGAAACAACACAACATTTACGGGCACTATTGCAAGACTTGGGTTCGGACTTTAAAAGCAATTTTTTCAGGCAATATTTGACCAAACGGGCTAAATTTTTGTAATCGTGATAAGAATCATGGTCCAAACTGAAATTGGTCAAAAAAATGAATAAAGATGCATTTCCGGAAAAATCAACTTTTTCATGGGACAAATTAGAAACTTGGGTTTGAACTTTAAAAGCGATTTTTTCAGGCTCTATTCGACCAAACCGACTGAAATTTTGGAATCGTAATATGAATGATGTTCCAATCCGAAATCAGATAAAAAATCCTAATAAAATTCTACTTTCGGAAAAAATAATCTTTTTTATGGTCGCTAATTTGAGACTTGGGTTCGAACTTTAAAAACCATTTTTTCAGGCTCTATTGGACTAAGCGGGCTGAAATTTTGGAATCATTTTCCAAACTGAAATCGGTCACAAAATCTGAATAAAGTTGCATTTCTGGAAAAATCAACTTTGTCATGGGACTAATAAGAGATTTGGGTTCGAACTTTTAACCGATTTGTAAAGGCTCTATTGGACCAAACAGGCTGAAATTTTGGAATCGTAATAAGAATGATGTTCAAATCCGAAATCAGTTGAAAATCTTCATAACTTCTATTTTCGAAAAAAATAATCATATTTATGGGTGCTTATTTGAGACTTGGGTTCGAACTTTAAAAAACATTTTTTCAGGCCCTATTGGACTAAGCGGGCTGAAATTTCGGAATCGCGATAAGAATGCTGATCCAAACCCAAATAAGTCACAAAATCAGAATAGAGGTGCATTTCTTAAAAATTCATTTTTTTTATGGGACTAATTTGAGACTTGGGTTCGAACTTTAAAAGCCATTTATTCCGGCTCTATTGGACCAAACGGAGAGAAATTTTGAAATCGTAATACCTAAGAATCATGTTCCAATCCGAAATCAGTTAAAAAATCTTCATAAAGTTCTATTTTCGAAAAAAATAATCTTATTTATGGGTGCTTATTTGAGACTTGGGTTCGAACTTTAAAAAACATTTTTTCAGGCTCTATTGGACTAAGCGGGCTGATATTTCGGAATCGCGATAAGAATGCTGATCCAAACCCAAATAAGTCACAAAATCAGAATAGAGGTGCATTTCTGAAAAATTCATTTTTTTTATGGGACTAATTTGAGACTTGGGTTTGAACTTTAAAAGCGATTTTTTCAGGCTCTATTCGACCAAACCGAATGAAATTTTGGAATCGTAATATGAATGATGTTCCAATCCGAAATCAGATAAGAAATCCTCATAAAATTCTACTTTCGGAAAAAAAATCTTTTTTATGGGCGCTAATTTGAGATTTGGGTTCGAACTTTTAACCGATTTGTTAAGGCTCTATTGGACCAAACGGGCTGAAATTTTGGAATCGTAATAAGAATGATGTTCCAATCCGAAATCAGTTGAAAATCTTCATAAAGTTCTATTTTCGAAAAAAATAATCTTTTTTAAGGGCGCTAATTTGAGACTTGGGTTCGAACTCTAATATATTTTTTTTCAGGCTTTATTGTGCCGATCTAGGTGAAATTTTGCAATCGTGATGATAATCACAGTCTTAAGCGAAACCAGTTATAAAATCGGCATAAATTTGCATTTGAAGAAACAACACAACATTTACGGGCACTATTGCAAGACTTGGGTTCGGACTTTAAAAGCAATTTTTTCAGGCAATATTTGACCAAACGGGCTAAATTTTTGTAATCGTGATAAGAATCATGGTCCAAACTGAAATTGGTCAAAAAAATGAATAAAGATGCATTTCCGGAAAAATCAACTTTTTCATGGGACAAATTAGAAACTTGGGTTTGAACTTTAAAAGCGATTTTTTCAGGCTCTATTCGACCAAACCGACTGAAATTTTGGAATCGTAATATGAATGATGTTCCAATCCGAAATCAGATAAAAAATCCTAATAAAATTCTACTTTCGGAAAAAATAATCTTTTTTATGGTCGCTAATTTGAGACTTGGGTTCGAACTTTAAAAACCATTTTTTCAGGCTCTATTGGACTAAGCGGGCTGAAATTTTGGAATCATTTTCCAAACTGAAATCGGTCACAAAATCTGAATAAAGTTGCATTTCTGGAAAAATCAACTTTGTCATGGGACTAATAAGAGATTTGGGTTCGAACTTTTAACCGATTTGTAAAGGCTCTATTGGACCAAACAGGCTGAAATTTTGGAATCGTAATAAGAATGATGTTCAAATCCGAAATCAGTTGAAAATCTTCATAACTTCTATTTTCGAAAAAAATAATCATATTTATGGGTGCTTATTTGAGACTTGGGTTCGAACTTTAAAAAACATTTTTTCAGGCTCTATTGGACTAAGCGGGCTGAAATTTCGGAATCGCGATAAGAATGCTGATCCAAACCCAAATAAGTCACAAAATCAGAATGGAGGTGCATTTCTTAAAAATTCATTTTTTTTATGGGACTAATTTGAGACTTGGGTTCGAACTTTAAAAGCCATTTATTCCGGCTCTATTGGACCAAACGGAGAGAAATTTTGAAATCGTAATACCTAAGAATCATGTTCCAATCCGAAATCAGTTAAAAAATCTTCATAAAGTTCTATTTTCGAAAAAAATAATCTTATTTATGGGTGCTTATTTGAGACTTGGGTTCGAACTTTAAAAAACATTTTTTCAGGCTCTATTGGACTAAGCGGGCTGATATTTCGGAATCGCGATAAGAATGCTGATCCAAACCCAAATAAGTCACAAAATCAGAATAGAGGTGCATTTCTGAAAAATTCATTTTTTTTATGGGACTAATTTGAGACTTGGGTTTGAACTTTAAAAGCGATTTTTTCAGGCTCTATTCGACCAAACCGAATGAAATTTTGGAATCGTAATATGAATGATGTTCCAATCCGAAATCAGATAAAAAATCCTCATAAAATTCTACTTTCGGAAAAAAGAATCTTTTTTATGGGCGCTAATTTGAGATTTGGGTTCGAACTTTAACCGATTTGTTAAGGCTCTATTGGACCAAACGGGCTGAAATTTTGGAATCGTAATAAGAATGATGTTCCAATCCGAAATCAGTTGAAAATCTTCATAAAGTTCTATTTTCGAAAAAAATAATCTTTTTTAAGGGCGCTAATTTGAGACTTGGGTTCGAACTCTAATATATTTTTTTTCAGGCTTTATTGTGCCGATCTAGGTGAAATTTTGCAATCGTGATGATAATCACAGTCTTAAGCGAAACCAGTTATAAAATCGGCATAAATTTGCATTTGAAGAAACAACACAACATTTACGGGCACTATTGCAAGACTTGGGTTCGGACTTTAAAAGCAATTTTTTCAGGCAATATTTGACCAAACGGGCTAAATTTTTGTAATCGTGATAAGAATCATGGTCCAAACTGAAATTGGTCAAAAAAATGAATAAAGATGCATTTCCGGAAAAATCAACTTTTTCATGGGACAAATTAGAAACTTGGGTTTGAACTTTAAAAGCGATTTTTTCAGGCTCTATTCGACCAAACCGACTGAAATTTTGGAATCGTAATATGAATGATGTTCCAATCCGAAATCAGATAAAAAATCCTAATAAAATTCTACTTTCGGAAAAAATAATCTTTTTTATGGTCGCTAATTTGAGACTTGGGTTCGAACTTTAAAAACCATTTTTTCAGGCTCTATTGGACTAAGCGGGCTGAAATTTTGGAATCATTTTCCAAACTGAAATCGGTCACAAAATCTGAATAAAGTTGCATTTTTGGAAAAATCAACTTTGTCATGGGACTAATAAGAGATTTGGGTTCGAACTTTTAACCGATTTGTAAAGGCTCTATTGGACCAAACAGGCTGAAATTTTGGAATCGTAATAAGAATGATGTTCAAATCCGAAATCAGTTGAAAATCTTCATAACTTCTATTTTCGAAAAAAATAATCATATTTATGGGTGCTTATTTGAGACTTGGGTTCGAACTTTAAAAAACATTTTTTCAGGCTCTATTGGACTAAGCGGGCTGAAATTTCGGAATCGCGATAAGAATGCTGATCCAAACCCAAATAAGTCACAAAATCAGAATAGAGGTGCATTTCTTAAAAATTCATTTTTTTTATGGGACTAATTTGAGACTTGGGTTCGAACTTTAAAAGCCATTTATTCCGGCTCTATTGGACCAAACGGAGAGAAATTTTGAAATCGTAATACCTAAGAATCATGTTCCAATCCGAAATCAGTTAAAAAATCTTCATAAAGTTCTATTTTCGAAAAAAATAATCTTATTTATGGGTGCTTATTTGAGACTTGGGTTCGAACTTTAAAAAACATTTTTTCAGGCTCTATTGGACTAAGCGGGCTGATATTTCGGAATCGCGATAAGAATGCTGATCCAAACCCAAATAAGTCACAAAATCAGAATAGAGGTGCATTTCTGAAAAATTCATTTTTTTTATGGGACTAATTTGAGACTTGGGTTTGAACTTTAAAAGCGATTTTTTCAGGCTCTATTCGACCAAACCGAATGAAATTTTGGAATCGTAATATGAATGATGTTCCAATCCGAAATCAGATAAAAAATCCTCATAAAATTCTACTTTCGGAAAAAAGAATCTTTTTTATGGGCGCTAATTTGAGATTTGGGTTCGAACTTTTAACCGATTTGTTAAGGCTCTATTGGACCAAACGGGCTGAAATTTTGGAATCGTAATAAGAATGATGTTCCAATCCGAAATCAGTTGAAAATCTTCATAAAGTTCTATTTTCGAAAAAAATAATCTTTTTTATGGGCGCTAATTTGAGACTTGGGTTCGAACTCTAATATATTTTTTTTCAGGCTTTATTGTGCCGATCTAGGTGAAATTTTGCAATCGTGATGATAATCACAGTCTTAAGCGAAACCAGTTATAAAATCGGCATAAATTTGCATTTGAAGAAACAACACAACATTTACGGACACTATTGCAAGACTTGGGTTCGGACTTTAAAAGCAATTTTTTCAGGCAATATTTGACCAAACGGGCTAAATTTTTGGAATCGTGATAAGAATCATGGTCCAAACTGAAATCGGTCAAAAAAATGAATAAAGATGCATTTCCGGAAAAATCAACTTTTTCATGGGACAAATGGGACTTGGGTTTGAACTTTAAAAGCGATTTTTTCAGGCTCTATTCGACCAAACCGACTAAAATTTTGGAATCGTAATATGAATGATGTTCCAATCCGAAATCAGATAAAAAATCCTAATGAAATTCTACTTTCGGAAAAAATAATCTTTTTTATGGGCGCTAATTTGAGACTTGGGTTCGAACTTTAAAAACCATTTTTTCAGGCTCTGTTGGACTAAACGGGCTGAAATTTTGGAATTATTTTCCAAACTGAAATCGGTCACAAAATCTGAATAAAGTTGCATTTCTGGAAAAATCAACTTTGTCATGGGACTAATAAGAGATTTGGGTTCGAACTTTTAACCGATTTGTAAAGGCTCTGTTGGACCAAACGGGCTGAAATTTTGGAATCGTAATAAGAATGATGTTCCAATCCGAAATCAGTTGAAAATCTTCATAAAGTTCTATTTTCGAAAAAAATAATCTTATTTATGGGTGCTTATTTGAGACATGGGTTCGAACTTTAAAAAACATTTTTTCAGGCTCTATTGGACTAAGCGGGATGAAATTTCGGAATCGCGATAAGAATGCTGATCCAAACCCAAATAAGTCACAAAATCAGAATAGAGGTGCATTTCTGAAAAATTCATTTTTTTTATGGGACTAATTTGAGACTTGGGTTCGAACTTTAAAAGCCATTTATTCCGGCTCTATTGGACCAAACGGAGAGAAATTTTGAAATCGTAATACCTAAGAATCATGTTCCAATCCGAAATCAGTTAAAAAATCTTCATAAAGTTCTATTTTCGAAAAAAATAATCTTATTTATGGGTGCTTATTTGAGACTTGGGTTCGAACTTTAAAAAACATTTCTTCAGGCTCTATTGGACTAAGCGGGCTGAAATTTCGGAATCGCGATAAGAATGCTAATCCAAACCCAAATAAGTCACAAAATCAGAATAGAGGTGCATTTCTGAAAAATTCATTTTTTTTATGGGACTAATTTGAGACTTGGGTTTTAACTTTAAAAGCGATTTTTTAGGCTCTATTCGACCAAACCGAATGAAATTTTGGAATCGTAATACGAATGATGTTCAAATCCGAAATCAGTTGAAAATCTTCATAACTTCTATTTTCGAAAAAAATAATCTTATTTATGGGTGCTTATTTGAGACTTGGGTTCGAACTTTAAAAAACATTTTTTCAGGCTCTATTGGACTAAGCGGGCTGAAATTTCGGAATCGCGATAAGAATGCTGATCCAAACCCAAATAAGTCACAAAATCAGAATAGAGGTGCATTTCTTAAAAATTCATTTTTTTTATGGGACTAATTTGAGACTTGGGTTCGAACTTTAAAAGCCATTTATTCCGGCTCTATTGGACCAAACGGAGAGAAATTTTGAAATCGTAATACCTAAGAATCATGTTCCAATCCGAAATCAGTTAAAAAATCTTCATAAAGTTCTATTTTCGAAAAAAATAATCTTATTTATGGGTGCTTATTTGAGACTTGGGTTCGAACTTTAAAAAACATTTCTTCAGGCTCTATTGGACTAAGCGGGCTGAAATTTCGGAATCGCGATAAGAATGCTAATCCAAACCCAAATAAGTCACAAAATCAGAATAGAGGTGCATTTCTGAAAAATTCATTTTTTTTATGGGACTAATTTGAGACTTGGGTTTTAACTTTAAAAGCGATTTTTTAGGCTCTATTCGACCAAACCGAATGAAATTTTGGAATCGTAATACGAATGATGTTCCAATCCGAAATCAGATAAAAAATCCTCATAAAATTCTACTTTCGGAAAAAATAATCTTTTTTATGGGCGCTAATTTGAGATTTGGGTTCGAACTTTTAACCGATTTGTTAAGGCTCTATTGGACCAAACGGGCTGAAATTTTGGAATCGTAATAAGAATGATGTTCCAATCCGAAATCAGTTGAAAATCTTCATAAAGTTCTATTTTCGAAAAAAATAATCTTATTTATGGGTGCTTATTTGAGACTTGGGTTCGAACTTTAAAAAACATTTTTTAAGGCTCTATTGGACTAAGCGGGATGAAATTTCGGAATCGCGATAAGAATGCTAATCCAAACCCAAATCAGTCACAAAATCAGAATAAAGGTGCATTTCTGAACAAATGATTTTCTTTATGGGACTAATTTGAGACTTGGGTTCGAACTTTAAAAGCCATTTTTTCAGGCTCTATTGGACCAAACGGGGTGAAATTTTGGAATCGGTTTGAGAATCATGGTCCACACTGAAATCGGTCATAAATTCTGAATAAAGTTGCATTTCTGGAAAAATCCACTTTTTCATGGGCGCAAATTTGAGACTTGGGTTCGAAATTTAATTATTTTTTTTCAGGCTTTATGGTGCCGATCTAGGTGAAATTTTGGAATCGTGATGAGAATCACAGTCTCAAGCGAAATCAGTTATAAAATCGGCATAAATTTTCATTTGAAAATAAAACATAACATTTACGGGCACTATTGCAAGACTTGGGTTCGGACTTTAAAAGCTATTTTTTCAGGCTCTATTTGACCAAACGGGCTAAATTTTTAGAATCGTGATAAGAATCATAGTCCAAACCGAAATCAGTCACAAAATCTGAATAAAGTGGCTTTCTGTAAAAATCATCTTTTTTATGGGACTAATTTTAAACTTGGTTTCGAACGTTAAAAGCCATTTTTTCAGGCTCTATTGTACCAAACCGGCTGAAATTTTAATATTTTTATAAGAATCATGGTTCAAACCGAAATCAGTCAAGAAATCTGAATAAATTTGCAATTCTGGAAAAATCAACTTTTTCATGGGACTCATTAGAGACATGGGTTCGAACTTTTAAATCCATTTTTTCCGGCTGTATTGCACCAAACAGGGTGAAATTTTGTTCCAAACTGAAATCGGTCACAAAATTTGAATAAAGTTGCATTTCTGGAAAATCAACTTTTTCATGGGCGCTAATTTGAGACTTGGGTTCGAACTTTAATATTTTTTTTTTCAGGCTTTATGGTGCCGATCTAGGTGAAATTTTGGAATCGTGATGAGAATCACAGTCTCAAGCGAAATCAGTTATAAAATCGGCATTAATTTGCATTCGACGAAAAAACATAACATTTACCTTCACTATTGCATGACTTGGGTTGGGATTTTAAAAGCTATTTTTTCAGGCTCTATATGACCAAACTGGCTGAATTTTTGGAATCGTGATAAGAATCATGGTTCAAACCGAAATCAGTCACAAAATCTGAATAATGTTGCTTTTCTGAAAAAATCAACTTTTTCATGGGACTAATTAGAGATGTAGCGTCGATATTAATCCATTGAATAATTAATAATAAACCGCTCGACCTACTTAGGTACAAACTTGCTACTTGCTACTTAGGTACGTATTTGCAGCCGAAATCAAAACAAAGCAACCTACCTGTTTCAAGACCTACTTGCCTACTCGCGACAATACTAACGCGCACAGTCCGGGATACTATGAGAACTCGCCAGAAGGTTCGAGTCTACGGCCTATGCATAATCGCCGCAATGTCGAAGGTTCCTGAAACGTACAGTCTGTGCGAGTGCCTAGGATTTAGTTGCCATCCATCTACCTACTGCTACCGTCGGCGGTCTAGTATAAATAGGCCCGACGCAGCGAGCATATTATCAGTGTTCAGTAATTACTATTGCCGGCCGCACCTACTTGCGTTTACTACGGTTTAGTTTCGCGCGAATTCCTTTGTACGTAACCAACGTGAAATATTGTGATTGTAAAATCAGCTGACAACTTATCAATAAACGTTATACCTGAGTGAGAGATCTTTTCATTTATACACCACGATAACCACAGAGACTTGGGTTCGAAATTTAAAAGCGATTTTTTCAGGCTCTATTGGACCAAACGGGATGAAATTTTTGAATTGTGATGAGAATTATGGTCCAAACTGAAATCATTCACAAAATCTGAATAAAGTTGCATTTCTGTAAAAATCATCTTTTTTATGGAACTAATTTTAAACCTGGGTTCGAACGTTAAAAGCCATTTTTTCATGCTCTATTGGACCAAACGGGATGAAATTTTGGAATTGTGATGAGAATCATGGTTGACACTGAAATCGGTCATAAAATCAGATTAAAGTTGCATTTCTGGAAAAATCAACTTTTTCATGGGACTCATTAGAGACCTGGGTTCGAACTTTATAAGCCATTTTTTCAGGCTCTATTGGACCAAACGGGGTGAAATTTTGGAATCGTGATGAGAATCATGGTTGACACTGAAATCGGTCATAAAATGGGATTAAAGTTGCATTTCTGGAAAAATCAACTTTTTCATGGGTGCTAACTAGAGACTTGAGATCGATTTTTAAAAGCCATTTTTTCAGGCTCTATTGGACCAAACAGGATGAAATTTTGGAATAGTGATGAGAATTATGGTCCAAACTGAAATCGTTCACAAAATATGAATAACGTTGCATTTCTGGAAAAATCAACTTTTTCATGGGCGCTAATTTGAGACTTGGGTTCGAACTTTAATTTTTTTTTTATGCTTTATGGTGCCGATCACTGTGAAATTTTGGAATCGAAATGAGAATCATAGTCTCTAGCGAAATCAGTTATAAAATCGGCATCAATTTGCATTTGACGTAAAAACATAACATTTACGGTCACTATTGCAATACTTGGGTTCGGACTTTAAAAGCTATTTTTTCAGGCTCTATATGACCAAACTGGCTGAATTTTCGGAATCGTGATAAGAATCATGGTTCAAACCAAAATCAGTCACAAAATCTGAATAAAACTGCATTTCTGGAAAAATCAACTTTTTCATGGGACTAATAAGAGACTTGGGTTCTAAATTTTAAAGCGATTTTTTCAGGCACTATTGGACCAATGGGATGAAATTTTGGAATTGTGATGAGAGTTATGGTCCAAACTGAAATCGTTCACAAAATCTGATTAAAGTTGCATTTCTGGAAAAATCAACGTTTTCATGGGACTAATTAGAGACTTGGGTTCGAACTTTAAAAGCCATTTTAACAGGCTCTATTAGACTAAACGGGGTGAATTTCGGAATCATGATAAGAATCATGGTCCACACTGAAATCAATCTCAAAATCTGAATAAAGTTGCATTTCTGGAAAAATCAACTTTTTCATGGGCGCTAATTTGAGACTTGGGTTCGTACTTTAATATATTTTTTTTCAGGCTTTATGGTGCCGATCTAGCTGAAATTTTGGAATCGTGATGAGAATTACAGTCTCAAGCGAAATCAGTTATAAAATCGGCATTAATTGGCATTTGACGAAAAAACATAACATTTACGGCCACTATTGCAAGACTTGGGTTCGGATTTTAAAAGCTATTTTTTCAGGCTCTATATGACCAAACTGACTGAATTTTCGGAATCGTGATAAGAATCATGGTTCAAACCGAAATCAGTCACAAAATCTGAATAAAGTTGCATTTCTGGAAAAATCAACTTTTTCATGGGACTAATTAAAGACTTGGGTTCGAAATTTAAAAGCGATTTTTTTAGGCTCTATTTGGCCAAATCGACTGAAATTTTATTATTATTATAAGAATCATGGTCCAAACCGAAATCAGTCAAATAATCTGAATAAAATTGCATTTCTGGAAAAATCAACTTTTTCACGGGATTAATTAGAGACTTGGGTTCGAACTTTAAAAGCGATTTTTTCAGGCTCTATTTGGCGAAATCGACTGAAATTTTAATATTATTATAAGAATCATGGTCCAAACCGAAATCAGTCAAATAATCTGAATAAGATTGCATTTCTGGAAAAATCAACTTTTTCACGGGATTAATTAGAGACTTGGGTTCGAACTTTAAAAGCCATTTTTACAGGCTCTATTAGACCAAACGGGGTGAATTTCGGAATGGTGATAAGAATCATGGTCCACACTGAAATCGTTCATAAAATCTGAATAAAGTTGCATTTCTGGAAAAATCAACTCTTTCATGGGCGCTAATTTGAGACTTGGGTTCGAACTTTAATATATTTTTTTTCAGGCTTTATGGTGCCGATCTAGGTGAAATTTCGGAATCGTGATGAGAATAACAGTCTCAAGCGAAAACAGTTATAAAATCGGCATTAATTTGCATTTACGAAAAAACATAACATTTACGGTCACTATTACATGACTTGGGTTCGGACTTTAACAGCTAATTTTTCAGGCTCCATATGACCAAACTGGCTGAATTTTCGGAATCGTGATAAGAATCATGTTTCAAACCGAAATCAGTCACAAAATCTGAATAAAGTTGCATTTCTGGAAAAATTAACTTTTTCATGGGACTAATTAGAGACATGGCTTCGAAATTTAAAAGCGATTTTTTCATGCTCTATTGGACCAAACGGGATGAAATTTTGGAATTGTGATGAGAATTATGGTCCAAACTGAAATCGTTCACAAAATCTGAATAAAGTTGCATTTCTGTAAAAATCATCTTTTTTATGGGACTAATTTTAGACTTGGGTTCGGACTTTAAAATCTATTTTTTCAGGCTCTATTAGACTAAACGGGGTGAATTTCGGAATCATGATAAGAATCATGGTCCACACTGAAATCAATCTTAAAATCTGAATAAAGTTGCATTTCTGGAAAAATCAACTTTTTCATGGGACTAATTAGAGACTTGGGTTCGAACTTTAAAAGCGATTTTTTCAGGCTCTATTTGGCCAAATCGACTGAAATTTTATTATTATTTTAAGAATCATGGTCCAAACCGAAATCAGTCAAATAATCTGAATAAAATTGCATTTCTGGAAAAATCAAATTTTTCACGGGATTAATTAGAGACTAGGGTTCGAACTTTAAAAGCGATTTTTTCAGGCTCTATTTGGCCAAATCGACTGAAATTTTTATTTTATTATGAGAATCATGGTCTAAACCGAAATCAGTCAAATAATCTGAATAAAATTGCATTTCTGGAAAAATCAACTTTTTCACGGGATTAATTAGAGACTAGGGTTCGAACTTTAAAAGCGATTTTTTCTGGCTCTATTTGGCCAAATCGACTGAAATTTTTATTTTATTATGAAAATCATGGTCTAAACCGAAATCAGTCAAATAATCTGAATAAAGTTGCATTTCTGGAAAAATCAACTTTTTCATGGGACTAATTAGAGACTTGGGTTCGAACTTTAAAAGCGATTTTTTCAGGCTCTATTTGGCCAAATCGACTGAAATTTTTATTTTATTATGAGAATCATGGTCTAAACCGAAATCAGTCAAATAAGCTGAATAAAATTGCATTTCTGGAAAAATCAACTTTTTCACGGGATTAATTAGAGACTTGGGTTCGAACTTTGAAATCCATTTTTTCCGGCTCTATTGTACCAAACGGGGTGAAATTTTGGAATCGTGATGAGAATCATGGTCCAAACTGAAATCGGTCACAAAATCTGAATAGAGTTGCATTCCTGGAAAAATCATCTTTTTTATTCGACTAATTTTAGACTTGGGTTCGGACTTTAAAATCTGAAAACAGGCAGAATTTTCGGAATCGCGATTAGAATCATGGTCCAAACTGAAATCGGTCACAAAATCTGAATAAAAATGCATTCCTGGAAAAATCATCTTTTTTATGGGACTAATTTTACACTTGGGTTCGGAATTTAAAATGTATTTTTTCAGGCTCTATATGACCAAACTGGCTCAATTTTCGGAATCGGGATGAGAATCATGGTCCAAACTGAAATCGGTCACAAAATCTGAATAAAGTTGCATTTCTGGAAAAATCTACTTTTTCATGGGCGCTAATTTGAGACTTGGGTTCGAACTTTAAAAGCCATTTTTACAGGCTTTATGGTGCCGATCTAGGTGAAATTTTGGAATCTTGATGAGAATCACAGTCTCAAGCGAAATCAGTTATAAAATCGGCATTAATTTGCACTCGACGAAAAAACATAACATTTACGGTCACTATTGCATGACTTGGTTTCGGACTTTAAAAGCTATTTTTTCTGGCTCTATATGACCAAACTGGCTGAATTTTCGGAATCCTGATAAGAATCATGGTTCACACTGAAATCAGTCACAAAATCTGAATAAAGTTGCATTTCTGGAAAAATCAACTTTTTCATGGCACTAATTAGAGACTTGGGTTCGAACTTTAAAAGCCATTTTTACAGGCTCTATTAGACTAAACGGGGTGAATTTCGGAATCATGATAAGAATCATGGTCCACACTTAAATCAATCTTAAAATCTGAATAAAGTTGCATTTCTGGAAAAATCAACATTTTCATGGGCGCTAATTTGAGACTTGGGTTCGAACTTTAATATCTTTTTTTTCAGGCTTTATGGTGCCGATCTATCTGAAATTTTGGAATCGTGATGAGAATTACAGTCTCAAGCGAAATCAGTTATAAAATCGGCATTAATTGGCATTTGACGAAAAAACATAACATTTACGGCCACTATTGCAAGACTTGGGTTCGGATTTTAAAAGCTATTTTTTCAGGCTCTATATGACCAAACTGGCTGAATTTTCGGAATCGTGATAAGAATCATGGTTCAAACCGAAATCAGTCACGAAATCTGAATCGAGTTGCATTTCTGGAAAAAACAACTTTTTCATGGGACTAATGAGAGACTTGGGTTCGAACATTAAAAGCGATGTTTTCATGCTCTATTTGACCAAATCGGCTGAAATTTTAATATTATTCTGAGAATCATGGTCCAAACCGAAATCTGTCAAAAAATCTGAATAAAGTTGCATTCCTGGAAAAATCATCTTTTTTATGGGACAAATTTTAGACTTGGGTTCGGACTTTGAATTCTATTTTTTCAGGCTCTTTATGACCAAACTGGCTGAATTTTCGGAATCGTGATAAGAATCATCGTTCAAACCGAAATCGGTCACAAAATCTGAATAAAGTTGCACTTCTGGAAAAATCACCTTTTTCATGGGCGCTAATTTGAGACATGGGTTCGAATTTTAATATTTTTTTTTTCAGGCTTTATGGTGCCGATCTAGCTGAAATTTTGGAATCGTGATGAGAATTACAGTCTCAAGCGAAATCAGTTATAAAATCGGCATTAATTGGCATTTGACGAAAAAACATAACATTTACGGCCACTATTGCAAGACTTGGGTTCGGATTTTAAAAGCTATTTTTTCAGGCTCTATATGACCAAACTGACTGAATTTTCGGAATCGTGATAAGAATCATGGTTCAAACCGAAATCAGTCACAAAATCTGAATAAAGTTGCATTTCTGGAAAAATCAACTTTTTCATGGGACTAATTAGAGACTTGGGTTCGAATTTTAAAAGCGATTTTTTCAGGCTCTATTTGGCCAAATCGACTGAAATTTTATTATTATTATAAGAATCATGGTCCAAACCGAAATCAGTCAAATAATCTGAATAAAATTGCATTTCTGGAAAAATCAACTTTTTCACGGGATTAATTAGAGACTTGGGTTCGAACTTTAAAAGCCATTTTTACAGGCTCTATTAGACTAAACCGGCTGAAATTTTAATATTATTACAAGAATCATGGTTCAAACCGAAATCAGTCAAAAAATCTGAATAAATTTGCAAGTCTGGAAAAATCAACTTTTTCATGGGACTCATTAGAGACTTGGGTTCGAACTTTTAAATCCATTTTTTCCGGCTCTATTGTACCAAACGGTGTGAAATTTTGGAATCGGGATGAGAATCATGGTCCAAACTGAAATCGGTCACAAAATCTGAATAAAGTTGCATTTCTGGAAAAATCTACTTTTTCATGGGCGCTAATTTGAGACATGGGTTCGAACTTTAATATTTTTTTTTCAGGCTTTATGTTGCCGATCTAGGTGAAATTTTGGAATCGTGATGAGAATCACAGTCTCAAGCGAAAACAGTTATAAAATCGGCATTTATTTGCATTTACGAAAAAACATAACATTTACGGTCACTATTACATGACTTGGGTTCGGACTTTAACAGCTAATTTTTCAGGCTCCATATGACCAAACTGGCTGAATTTTCGGAATCGTGATAAGAATCATGTTTCAAACCGAAATCAGTCACAAAATCTGAATAAAGTTGCATTTCTGGAAAAATTAACTTTTTCATGGGACTAATTAGAGACTTGGCTTCGAAATATAAAAGCGATTTTTTCAGGCTCTATTGGACCAAACGGGATGAAATTTTGGAATTGTGATGAGAATTATGGTCCAAACTGAAATCGTTCACAAAATCTGAATAAAGTTGCATTTCTGTAAAAATCATCTTTTTTATGGGACTAATTTTAGACTTGGGTTCGGACTTTAAAATCTATTTTTTCAGGCTCTATTAGACTAAACGGGGTGAATTTCGGAATCATGATACGAATCATGGTCCACACTGAAATCAATCTTAAAATCTGAATATAGTTGCATTTCTGGAAAAATCAACTTTTTCATGGGCGCTAAATTGAGACTTGGGTTCGAACTTTAATATATTTTTTTTCAGGCTTTATGGTGCCGATCTAGCTGAAATTTTGGAATCGTGATGAGAATTACAGTCTCAAGCGAAATCAGTTATAAAATCGCCATTAATTGGCATTTGACGAAAAAACATAACATTTACGGCCACTATTGCAAGACTTGGGTTCGGATTTTAAAAGCTATTTTTTCAGGCTCTATATGACCAAACTGGCTGAATTTTCGGAATCGTGATAAGAATCATGGTTCAAACCGAAATCAGTCACAAAATCTGAATAAAGTTGCATTTCTGGAAAAATCAACTTTTTCATGGGACTAATTAGACACTTGGGTTTGAACTTTTAAATCCATTTTTTCCGGCTGTATTATCATGGTCCAAACTGAAATCGGTCACAAAATCTGAATAAAGTTGCATTTCTGGAAAATCAACTTTTTCATGGGCGCTAATTAGAGACTTGGGTTCGAACTTTAATATTTTTTTTTTCAGGCTTTATGGTGCCGATCTAGCTGAAATTTTGGAATCGTGATGAGAATTACAGTCTCAAGCGAAATCAGTTATAAAATCGGCATTAATTGGCATTTGACGAAAAAACATAACATTTACGGCCACTATTGCAAGACTTGGGTTCGGATTTTAAAAGCTATTTTTTCAGGCTCTATATGACCAAACTGGCTGAATTTTCGGAATCGTGATAAGAATCATGGTTCAAACCGAAATCAGTCACAAAATCTGAATAAAGTTGCATTTCTGGAAAAATCAACTTTTTCATGGGACTAATTAGAGACTTGGGTTCGAATTTTAAAAGCGATTTTTTCAGGCTTTATTTGGCAAAATCGACTGAAATTTTATTATTATTATAAGAATCATGGTCCAAACCAAAATCAGTCAAATAATCTGAATAAAATTGCATTTCTGGAAAAATCAACTTTTTCACGGGATTAATTAGAGACTTGGGTTCGAACTTTAAAAGCGATTTTTTCAGGCTCTATTTGGCCAAATCGACTGAAATTTTATTATTATTTTAAGAATCATGGTCCAAACCAAAATCAGTCAAATAATCTGAATAAAATTGCATTTCTGGAAAAATCAAATTTTTCACGGGATTAATTAGAGACTAGGGTTCGAACTTTAAAAGCGATTTTTTCAGGCTCAATTTGGCCAAATCGACTGAAATTTTAATTTTATTATAAGAATCATGGTCCAAACCGAAATCAGTCAAATAATCTGAATAAAATTGCATTTCTGGAAAAATCAACTTTTTCACGGGATTAATTAGAGACTTGGGTTCGAACTTTTAAATCCATTTTTTCAGGCTCTATTGTACCAAACGGGGTGAAATTTTGGAATCGTGATGAGAATCATGGTCCAAACTGAAATCGGTCACAAAATCTGAATAAAGTTGCATTCGTTTTGGGTTCGAAATTTAAAAGCGATTTTTTCAGGCACTATTGAACCAAACGGGATGAAATGTGATGAGAATTATGGTCCAAACTGAAATCGTTCACAAAATCTGAATAAAGTTGCATTTCTGTAAAAATCATCTTTTTTATGGGACTAATTTTTAACTTGGGTTCGAACGTTAAATGCCATTTTTTCAGGCTCTATAGGACCAAACCGGCTGAAATTTTAATATTATTACAAGAATCATGGTTCAAACCGAAATCAGTCAAAAAATCTGAATAAATTTGCAATTCTGGAAAAATCAACTTTTTCATGGGACTCATTAGAGACTTGGGTTTGAACTTTTAAATCCATTTTTTCCGGCTGTATTTCACCAAACGGGGTGAAATTTTGGAATAGTGATAAGAATCATGGTCCAAACTGAAATCGGTCACAAAATCTGAATAAAGTTGCATTTCTGGAAAATCAACTTTTTCATGGGCGCTAATTTGAGACTTGGGTTCGAACTTTAATATTTTTTTTTTCAGGCTTTATGGTGCCGATCTAGCTGAAATTTTGGAATCGTGATGAGAATTACAGTCTCAAGCAAAATCAGTTATAAAATCGGCATTAATTGGCATTTGACGAAAAAACATAACATTTACGGCCACTATTGCAAGACTTGGGTTCGGATTTTAAAAGCTATTTTTTCAGGCTCTATATGACCAAACTGGCTGAATTTTCGGAATCGTGATAAGAATCATGGTTCAAACCGAAATCAGTCACAAAATCTGAATAAAGTTGCATTTCTGGAAAAATCAACTTTTTCATGGGACTAATTAGAGACTTGGGTTCGAACTTTAAAAGCGATTTTTTCAGGCTTTATTTGGCAAAATCGACTGAAATTTTATTATTATTATAAGAATCATGGTCCAAACCGAAATCAGTCAAATAATCTGAATAAAATTGCATTTCTGGAAAAATCAACTTTTTCACGGGATTAATTAGAGACTTGGGTTCGAACTTTAAAAGCGATTTTTTCAGGCTCTATTTGGCGAAATCGACTGAAATTTTAATATTATTATAAGAATCATGGTCCAAACCGAAATCAGTCAAATAATCTGAATAAAATTGCATTTCTGGAAAAATCAACTTTTTCACGGGATTAATTAGAGACTTGGGTTCGAACTTTAAAAGCCATTTTTACAGGCTCTATTAGACCAAACGGGGTGAATTTCGGAATCGTGATAAGAATCATGGTCCACACTGAAATCGTTCATAAAATCTGAATAAAGTTGCATTTCTGGAAAAATCAACTCTTTCATGGGCGCTAATTTGAGACTTGGGTTCGAACTTTAATATATTTTTTTTCAGGCTTTATGGTGCCGATCTAGGTGAAATTTTGGAATCGTGATGAGAATAACAGTCTCAAGCGAAATCAGTTATAAAATCGGCATTAATTTGCATTTGACGAAAAAACATAACATTTACGGCCACTATTGCAAGACTTGGGTTCGGATTTTAAAAGCTATTTTTTTAGGCTCTATATGACCAAACTGACTGAATTTTCGGAATCTTGATAAGAATCATGGTTCAAACCGAAATCAGTCACAAAATCTGAATAAAGTTGCATTTCTCGAAAAATCTACTTTTTCATGGGACTAATTAGAGACTTGGGTTCGAACTTAAAAATCGATTTTTTCAGGCTCTATTGGACCAAACGGGATGAAATTTTGGAATTGTGATGAGAATTATGGTCCAAACTGAAATCGTTCTAAAAATCTCAATAATGTTGCATTTCTGTAAGAATCACCTTTTTTATGGGACTAATTTTAAACTTGGGTTCGAACGTTAAAAGCCATTTTTTCAGGCTCTATTGGACCAAACCGGCTGAAATTTTAATATTATTATAAGAATCATGGTTCAAACCGAAATCAGTCAAGAAATCTGAATAAATTTGCAATTCTGGAAAAATCAACTTTTTCATGGGACTCATTAGTGACTTGGGTTCGAACTTTTAAATCCATTTTTTCCGGCTCTATTGTACCAAACGGGGTGAAATTTTGGAATCGTGATAAGAATTATGGTCCAAACTGAAATCGGTCACAAAATCTGAATAAAGTTGCATTCCTGGAAAAATCATCTTTTTTATGGGACAAATTTTAGACTTGGGTTCGGACTTTGAAATCTATTTTTTCAGGCTCTTTATGACCAAACTGGCTGAATATTCGGAATCGTGATAAGAATCATCGTTCAAACCGAAATCGGTAAAGAAATCTGAATAAAGTTGCACTTCTGGAAAAATCACCTTTTTCATGGGCGCTAATTTGAGACTTGGGTTCGAACTTTCTGAAAAATTCATTTTTTTTATGGGACTAATTTGAGACTTGGGTTTTAACTTTAAAAGCGATTTTTTAGGCTCTATTCGACCAAACCGAATGAAATTTTGGAATCGTAATACGAATGATGTTCAAATCCGAAATAAGTTTAAAATCTTCATAACTTCTATTTTCGAAAAAAATAATCTTATTTATGGGTGCTTATTTGAGACTTGGGTTCGAACTTTAAAAAACATTTTTTCAGGCTCTATTGGACTAAGCGGGCTGAAATTTCGGAATCGCGATAAGAATGCTGATCCAAACCCAAATAAGTCACAAAATCAGAATAGAGGTGCATTTCTTAAAAATTCATTTTTTTTATGGGACTAATTTGAGACTTGGGTTTGAACTTTAAAAGCGATTTTTTCAGGCTCTATTCGACCAAACCGAATGAAATTTTGGAATCGTAATATGAATGATGTTCCAATCCGAAATCAGATAAAAAATCCTGATAAAATTCTACTTTCGGAAAAAAGAATCTTTTTTATGGGCGCTAATTTGAGATTTGGGTTCGAACTTTTAACCGATTTGTTAAGGCTCTATTGGACCAAACTGGCTGAAATTTTGGAATCGTAATAAGAATGATGTTCCAATCCGAAATCAGTTGAAAATCTTCATAAAGTTCTATTTTCGAAAAAAATAATCTTTTTTATGGGCGCTAATTTGAGACTTGGGTTCGAACTCTAATATATTTTTTTTCAGGCTTTATTGTGCCGATCTAGGTGAAATTTTGCAATCGTGATGATAATCACAGTCTTAAGCGAAACCAGTTATAAAATCGGCATAAATTTGCATTTGAAGAAACAACACAACATTTACGGACACTATTGCAAGACTTGGGTTCGGACTTTAAAAGCAATTTTTTCAGGCAATATTTGACCAAACGGGCTAAATTTTTGGAATCGTGATAAGAATCATGGTCCAAACTGAAATCGGTCAAAAAAATGAATAAAGATGCATTTCCGGAAAAATCAACCTTTTCATGGGACAAATTAGAGACTTGGGTTTGAACTTTAAAAGCGATTTTTTCAGGCTCTATTCGACCAAACCGACTAAAATTTTGGAATCGTAATATGAATGATGTTCCAATCCGAAATCAGATAAAAAATCCTAATAAAATTCTACTTTCGGAAAAAATAATCTTTTTTATGGGCGCTAATTTGAGACTTGGGTTCGAACTTTAAAAACCATTTTTTCAGGCTCTGTTGGACTAAACGGGCTGAAGTTTTGGAATTATTTTCCAAACTGAAATCGGTCACAAAATCTGAATAAAGTTGCATTTCTGGAAAAATCAACTTTGTCATGGGACTAATAAGAGATTTGGTTCGAACTTTTAACCGATTTGTAAAGGCTCTGTTGGACCAAACGGGCTGAAATTTTGGAATCGTAATAAGAATGATGTTCCAATCCGAAATCAGTTGAAAATCTTCATAAAGTTCTATTTTCGAAAAAAATAATCTTATTTATGGGTGCTTATTTGAGACTTGGGTTCGAACTTTAAAAAACATTTTTTCAGGCTCTATTGGACTAAGCGGGCTGATATTTCGGAATCGCGATAAGAATCATGGTTCAAACCGAAATCAGTCACAAAATCTGAATAAAGTTGCATTTCTGGAAAAATCAACTTTTTCATGGGACTAATTAGAGACTTGGGTTCGAATTTTAAAAGCGATTTTTTCAGGCTTTATTTGGCAAAATCGACTGAAATTTTATTATTATTATAAGAATCATGGTCCAAACCAAAATCAGTCAAATAATCTGAATAAAATTGCATTTCTGGAAAAATCAACTTTTTCACGGGATTAATTAGAGACTTGGGTTCGAACTTTAAAAGCGATTTTTTCAGGCTCTATTTGGCCAAATCGACTGAAATTTTATTAATATTTTAAGAATCATGGTCCAAACCAAAATCAGTCAAATAATCTGAATAAAATTGCATTTCTGGAAAAATCAAATTTTTCACGGGATTAATTAGAGACTAGGGTTCGAACTTTAAAAGCGATTTTTTCAGGCTCTATTTGGCCAAATCGACTGAAATTTTAATTTTATTATAAGAATCATGGTCCAAACCGAAATCAGTCAAATAATCTGAATAAAATTGCATTTCTGGAAAAATCAACTTTTTCACGGGATTAATTAGAGACTTGGGTTCGAACTTTTAAATCCATTTTTTCAGGCTCTATTGTACCAAACGGGGTGAAATTTTGGAATCGTGATGAGAATCATGGTCCAAACTGAAATCGGTCACAAAATCTGAATAAAGTTGCATTCGTTTTGGGTTCGAAATTTAAAAGCGATTTTTTCAGGCACTATTGAACCAAACGGGATGAAATGTGATGAGAATTATGGTCCAAACTGAAATCGTTCACAAAATCTGAATAAAGTTGCATTTCTGTAAAAATCATCTTTTTTATGGGACTAATTTTTAACTTGGGTTCGAACGTTAAATGCCATTTTTTCAGGCTCTATAGGACCAAACCGGCTGAAATTTTAATATTATTACAAGAATCATGGTTCAAACCGAAATCAGTCAAAAAATCTGAATAAATTTGCAATTCTGGAAAAATCAACTTTTTCATGGGACTCATTAGAGACTTGGGTTTGAACTTTTAAATCCATTTTTTCCGGCTGTATTTCACCAAACGGGGTGAAATTTTGGAATAGTGATAAGAATCATGGTCCAAACTGAAATCGGTCACAAAATCTGAATAAAGTTGCATTTCTGGAAAATCAACTTTTTCATGGGCGCTAATTTGAGACTTGGGTTCGAACTTTAATATTTTTTTTTTCAGGCTTTATGGTGCCGATCTAGCTGAAATTTTGGAATCGTGATGAGAATTACAGTCTCAAGCAAAATCAGTTATAAAATCGGCATTAATTGGCATTTGACGAAAAAACATAACATTTACGGCCACTATTGCAAGACTTGGGTTCGGATTTTAAAAGCTATTTTTTCAGGCTCTATATGACCAAACTGGCTGAATTTTCGGAATCGTGATAAGAATCATGGTTCAAACCGAAATCAGTCACAAAATCTGAATAAAGTTGCATTTCTGGAAAAATCAACTTTTTCATGGGACTAATTAGAGACTTGGGTTCGAACTTTAAAAGCGATTTTTTCAGGCTTTATTTGGCAAAATCGACTGAAATTTTATTATTATTATAAGAATCATGGTCCAAACCGAAATCAGTCAAATAATCTGAATAAAATTGCATTTCTGGAAAAATCAACTTTTTCACGGGATTAATTAGAGACTTGGGTTCGAACTTTAAAAGCGATTTTTTCAGGCTCTATTTGGCGAAATCGACTGAAATTTTAATATTATTATAAGAATCATGGTCCAAACCGAAATCAGTCAAATAATCTGAATAAAATTGCATTTCTGGAAAAATCAACTTTTTCACGGGATTAATTAGAGACTTGGGTTCGAACTTTAAAAGCCATTTTTACAGGCTCTATTAGACCAAACGGGGTGAATTTCGGAATCGTGATAAGAATCATGGTCCACACTGAAATCGTTCATAAAATCTGAATAAAGTTGCATTTCTGGAAAAATCAACTCTTTCATGGGCGCTAATTTGAGACTTGGGTTCGAACTTTAATATATTTTTTTTCAGGCTTTATGGTGCCGATCTAGGTGAAATTTTGGAATCGTGATGAGAATAACAGTCTCAAGCGAAATCAGTTATAAAATCGGCATTAATTTGCATTTGACGAAAAAACATAACATTTACGGCCACTATTGCAAGACTTGGGTTCGGATTTTAAAAGCTATTTTTTTAGGCTCTATATGACCAAACTGACTGAATTTTCGGAATCTTGATAAGAATCATGGTTCAAACCGAAATCAGTCACAAAATCTGAATAAAGTTGCATTTCTCGAAAAATCTACTTTTTCATGGGACTAATTAGAGACTTGGGTTCGAACTTAAAAATCGATTTTTTCAGGCTCTATTGGACCAAACGGGATGAAATTTTGGAATTGTGATGAGAATTATGGTCCAAACTGAAATCGTTCTAAAAATCTCAATAATGTTGCATTTCTGTAAGAATCACCTTTTTTATGGGACTAATTTTAAACTTGGGTTCGAACGTTAAAAGCCATTTTTTCAGGCTCTATTGGACCAAACCGGCTGAAATTTTAATATTATTATAAGAATCATGGTTCAAACCGAAATCAGTCAAGAAATCTGAATAAATTTGCAATTCTGGAAAAATCAACTTTTTCATGGGACTCATTAGTGACTTGGGTTCGAACTTTTAAATCCATTTTTTCCGGCTCTATTGTACCAAACGGGGTGAAATTTTGGAATCGTGATAAGAATTATGGTCCAAACTGAAATCGGTCACAAAATCTGAATAAAGTTGCATTCCTGGAAAAATCATCTTTTTTATGGGACAAATTTTAGACTTGGGTTCGGACTTTGAAATCTATTTTTTCAGGCTCTTTATGACCAAACTGGCTGAATATTCGGAATCGTGATAAGAATCATCGTTCAAACCGAAATCGGTAAAGAAATCTGAATAAAGTTGCACTTCTGGAAAAATCACCTTTTTCATGGGCGCTAATTTGAGACTTGGGTTCGAACTTTCTGAAAAATTCATTTTTTTTATGGGACTAATTTGAGACTTGGGTTTTAACTTTAAAAGCGATTTTTTAGGCTCTATTCGACCAAACCGAATGAAATTTTGGAATCGTAATACGAATGATGTTCAAATCCGAAATAAGTTTAAAATCTTCATAACTTCTATTTTCGAAAAAAATAATCTTATTTATGGGTGCTTATTTGAGACTTGGGTTCGAACTTTAAAAAACATTTTTTCAGGATTGGACTAAGCGGGCTGAAATTTCGGAATCGCGATAAGAATGCTGATCCAAACCCAAATAAGTCACAAAATCAGAATAGAGGTGCATTTCTTAAAAATTCATTTTTTTTATGGGACTAATTTGAGACTTGGGTTTGAACTTTAAAAGCGATTTTTTCAGGCTCTATTCGACCAAACCGAATGAAATTTTGGAATCGTAATATGAATGATGTTCCAATCCGAAATCAGATAAAAAATCCTGATAAAATTCTACTTTCGGAAAAAAGAATCTTTTTTATGGGCGCTAATTTGAGATTTGGGTTCGAACTTTTAACCGATTTGTTAAGGCTCTATTGGACCAAACTGGCTGAAATTTTGGAATCGTAATAAGAATGATGTTCCAATCCGAAATCAGTTGAAAATCTTCATAAAGTTCTATTTTCGAAAAAAATAATCTTTTTTATGGGCGCTAATTTGAGACTTGGGTTCGAACTCTAATATATTTTTTTTCAGGCTTTATTGTGCCGATCTAGGTGAAATTTTGCAATCGTGATGATAATCACAGTCTTAAGCGAAACCAGTTATAAAATCGGCATAAATTTGCATTTGAAGAAACAACACAACATTTACGGACACTATTGCAAGACTTGGGTTCGGACTTTAAAAGCAATTTTTTCAGGCAATATTTGACCAAACGGGCTAAATTTTTGGAATCGTGATAAGAATCATGGTCCAAACTGAAATCGGTCAAAAAAATGAATAAAGATGCATTTCCGGAAAAATCAACCTTTTCATGGGACAAATTAGAGACTTGGGTTTGAACTTTAAAAGCGATTTTTTCAGGCTCTATTCGACCAAACCGACTAAAATTTTGGAATCGTAATATGAATGATGTTCCAATCCGAAATCAGATAAAAAATCCTAATAAAATTCTACTTTCGGAAAAAATAATCTTTTTTATGGGCGCTAATTTGAGACTTGGGTTCGAACTTTAAAAACCATTTTTTCAGGCTCTGTTGGACTAAACGGGCTGAAATTTTGGAATTATTTTCCAAACTGAAATCGGTCACAAAATCTGAATAAAGTTGCATTTCTGGAAAAATCAACTTTGTCATGGGACTAATAAGAGATTTGGGTTCGAACTTTTAACCGATTTGTAAAGGCTCTGTTGGACCAAACGGGCTGAAATTTTGGAATCGTAATAAGAATGATGTTCCAATCCGAAATCAGTTGAAAATCTTCATAAAGTTCTATTTTCGAAAAAAATAATCTTATTTATGGGTGCTTATTTGAGACTTGGGTTCGAACTTTAAAAAACATTTTTTCAGGCTCTATTGGACTAAGCGGGATGAAATTTCGGAATCGCGATAAGAATGCTGATCCAAACCCAAATAAGTCACAAAATCAGAATAGAGGTGCATTTCTGAAAAATTCATTTTTTTTATGGGACTAATTTGAGACTTGTGTTCGAACTTTAAAAGCCATTTATTCCGGCTCTATTGGACCAAACGGAGAGAAATTTTGAAATCGTAATACCTAAGAATCATGTTCCAATCCGAAATCAGTTAAAAAATCTTCATAAAGTTCTATTTTCGAAAAAAATAATCTTATTTATGGGTGCTTATTTGAGACTTGGGTTCGAACTTTAAAAAACATTTCTTCAGGCTCTATTGGACTAAGCGGGCTGAAATTTTGGAATCATTTTCCAAACTGAAATCGGTCACAAAATCTGAATAAAGTTGCATTTCTGGAAAAATCAACTTTGTCATGGGACTAATAAGAGATTTGGGTTCGAACTTTTAACCGATTTGTAAAGGCTCTATTGGACCAAACAGGCTGAAATTTTGGAATCGTAATAC
Source organism: Hesperophylax magnus (assembly GCA_026573805.1). NCBI lineage: Eukaryota > Metazoa > Arthropoda > Insecta > Trichoptera > Limnephilidae > Hesperophylax > Hesperophylax magnus. Next base: position 13,317,933 of record JAIUSX010000049.1, read on the forward strand.
GAATGATGTTCAAATCCGAAATCAGTTGAAAATCTTCATAACTTCTATTTTCGAAAAAAATAATCTTATTTATGGGTGCTTATTTGAGACTTGGGTTCGAACTTTAAAAAACATTTTTTCAGGCTCTATTGGACTAAGCGGGCTGAAATTTCGGAATCGCGATAAGAATGCTGATCCAAACCCAAATAAGTCACAAAATCAGAATAGAGGTGCATTTCTTAAAAATTCATTTTTTTTATGGGACTAATTTGAGACTTGGGTTCGAACTTTAAAAGCCATTTATTCCGGCTCTATTGGACCAAACGGAGAGAAATTTTGAAATCGTAATACCTAAGAATCATGTTCCAATCCGAAATCAGTTAAAAAATCTTCATAAAGTTCTATTTTCGAAAAAAATAATCTTATTTATGGGTGCTTATTTGAGACTTGGGTTCGAACTTTAAAAAACATTTTTTCAGGCTCTATTGGACTAAGCGGGCTGATATTTCGGAATCGCGATAAGAATGCTGATCCAAACCCAAATTAGTCACAAAATCAGAATAGAGGTGCATTTCTGAAAAATTCATTTTTTTTATGGGACTAATTTGAGACTTGGGTTCGAACTTTAAAAACCATTTTTTCAGGCTCTGTTGGACTAAACGGGATGAAATTTTGGAATTATTTTCCAAACTGATATCGGTCACAAAATCTGAATAAAGTTGCATTTCTGGAAAAATCAACTTTGTCATGGGACTTATAAGAGATTTGGGTTCGAACTTTTAACCGATTTGTAAAGGCTCTGTTGGACCAAACGGGCTGAAATTTTGGAATCGTAATAAGAATGATGTTCCAATCCGAAATCAGAAGAAAATCTTCAAAAAGTTCTATTTTCGAAAAAAATAATCTTATTTATGGGTGCTTATTTGAGACTTGGGTTCGAACTTTAAAAAACATTTTTTCAGGCTCTATTGGACTAAGCGGGATGAAATTTCGGAATCGCGATAAGAATGCTGATCCAAACCCAAATAAGTCACAAAATCAGAATAGAGGTGCATTTCTGAAAAATTCATTTTTTTTATGGGACTAATTTGAGACTTGTGTTCGAACTTTAAAAGCCATTTATTCCGGCTCTATTGGACCAAACGGAGAGAAATTTTGAAATCGTAATACCTAAGAATCATGTTCCAATCCGAAATCAGTTAAAAAATCTTCATAAAGTTCTATTTTCGAAAAAAATAATCTTATTTATGGGTGCTTATTTGAGACTTGGGTTCGAACTTTAAAAAACATTTCTTCAGGCTCTATTGGACTAAGCGGGCTGAAATTTCGGAATCGCGATAAGAATGCTAATCCAAACCCAAATAAGTCACAAAATCAGAATAGAGGTGCATTTCTGAAAAATTCATTTTTTTTATGGGACTAATTTGAGACTTGGGTTTTAACTTTAAAAGCGATTTTTTAGGCTCTATTCGACCAAACCGAATGAAATTTTGGAATCGTAATACGAATGATTTTCAAATCCGAAATCAGTTGAAAATCTTCATAACTTCTATTTTCGAAAAAAATAATCTTATTTATGGGTGCTTATTTGAGACTTGGGTTCGAACTTTAAAAAACATTTTTTCAGGCTCTATTGGACTAAGCGGGCTGAAATTTCGGAATCGCGATAAGAATGCTGATCCAAACCCAAATAAGTCACAAAATCAGAATAGAGGTGCATTTCTTAAAAATTCATTTTTTTTATGGGACTAATTTGAGACTTGGGTTCGAACTTTAAAAGCCATTTATTCCGGCTCTATTGGACCAAACGGAGAGAAATTTTGAAATCGTAATACCTAAGAATGATGTTCCAATCCGAAATCAGATAAAAAATCCTGATAAAATTCTACTTTCGGAAAAAAGAATCTTTTTTATGGGCGCTAATTTGAGATTTGGGTTCGAACTTTTAACCGATTTGTTAAGGCTCTATTGGACCAAACGGGCTGAAATTTTGGAATCGTAATACGAATGATTTTCAAATCCGAAATCAGTTGAAAATCTTCATAACTTCTATTTTCGAAAAAAATAATCTTATTTATGGGTGCTTATTTGAGACTTGGGTTCGAACTTTAAAAAACATTTCTTCAGGCTCTATTGGACTAAGCGGGCTGAAATTTCGGAATCGCGATAAGAATGCTAATCCAAACCCAAATAAGTCACAAAATCAGAATAGAGGTGCATTTCTGAAAAATTTATTTTTTTTATTGGACTAATTTGAGACTTGGGTTTTAACTTTAAAAGCGATTTTTTAGGCTCTATTCGACCAAACCGAATGAAATTTTGGAATCGTAATACGAATGATGTTCAAATCCGAAATCAGTTGAAAATCTTCATAACTTCTATTTTCGAAAAAAATAATCTTATTTATGGGCGCTTATTTGAGACTTGGGTTCGAACTTTAAAAAACATTTTTTCAGGCTCTATTGGACTAAGCGGGCTGAAATTTCGGAATCGCGATAAGAATGCTGATCCAAACCCAAATAAGTCACAAAATCAGAATAGAGGTGCATTTCTTAAAAATTCATTTTTTTTATGGGACTAATTTGAGACTTGGGTTCGAACTTTAAAAGCCATTTATTCCGGCTCTATTGGACCAAACGGAGAGAAATTTTGAAATCGTAATACCTAAGAATCATGTTCCAATCCGAAATCAGTTAAAAAATCTTCATAAAGTTCTATTTTCGAAAAAAATAATCTTATTTATGGGTGCTTATTTGAGACTTGGGTTCGAACTTTAAAAAACATTTTTTCAGGCTCTATTGGACTAAGCGGGCTGATATTTCGGAATCGCGATAAGAATGCTGATCCAAACCCAAATAAGTCACAAAATCAGAATAGAGGTGCATTTCTGAAAAATTCATTTTTTTTATGGGACTAATTTGAGACTTGGGTTTGAACTTTAAAAGCGATTTTTTCAGGCTCTATTCGACCAAACCGAATGAAATTTTGGAATCGTAATATGAATGATGTTCCAATCCGAAATCAGATAAAAAATCCTGATAAAATTCTACTTTCGGAAAAAAGAATCTTTTTTATGGGCGCTAATTTGAGATTTGGGTTCGAACTTTTAACCGATTTGTTAAGGCTCTATTGGACCAAACGGGCTGAAATTTTGGAATCGTAATAAGAATGATGTTCCAATCCGAAATCAGTTGAAAATCTTCATAAAGTTCTATTTTCGAAAAAAATAATCTTTTTTATGGGCGCTAATTTGAGACTTGGGTTCGAACTCTAATATATTTTTTTTCAGGCTTTATTGTGCCGATCTAGGTGAAATTTTGCAATCGTGATGATAATCACAGTCTTAAGCGAAACCAGTTATAAAATCGGCATAAATTTGCATTTGAAGAAACAACACAACATTTACGGACACTATTGCAAGACTTGGGTTCGGACTTTAAAAGCAATTTTTTCAGGCAATATTTGACCAAACGGGCTAAATTTTTGGAATCGTGATAAGAATCATGGTCCAAACTGAAATCGGTCAAAAAAATGAATAAAGATGCATTTCCGGAAAAATCAACCTTTTCATGGGACAAATTAGAGACTTGGGTTTGAACTTTAAAAGCGATTTTTTCAGGCTCTATTCGACCAAACCGAATGAAATTTTGGAATCGTAATATGAATGATGTTCCAATCCGAAATCAGATAAAAAATCCTGATAAAATTCTACTTTCGGAAAAAAGAATCTTTTTTATGGGCGCTAATTTGAGATTTGGGTTCGAACTTTTAACCGATTTGTTAAGGCTCTATTGGACCAAACGGGCTGAAATTTTGGAATCGTAATAAGAATGATGTTCCAATCCGAAATCAGTTGAAAATCTTCATAAAGTTCTATTTTCGAAAAAAATAATCTTTTTTATGGGCGCTTATTTGAGACTTGGGTTCGAACTCTAATATATTTTTTTCAGGCTTTATTGTGCCGATCTAGGTGAAATTTTGCAATCGTGATGATAATCACAGTCTTAAGCGAAACCAGTTATAAAATCGGCATAAATTTGCATTTGAAGAAACAACACAACATTTACGGACACTATTGCAAGACTTGGGTTCGGACTTTAAAAGCAATTTTTTCAGGCAATATTTGACCAAACGGGCTAAATTTTTGGAATCGTGATAAGAATCATGGTCCAAACTGAAATCGGTCAAAAAAATGAATAAAGATGCATTTCCGGAAAAATCAACCTTTTCATGGGACAAATTAGAGACTTGGGTTTGAACTTTAAAAGCGATTTTTTCAGGCTCTATTCGACCAAACCGACTAAAATTTTGGAATCGTAATATGAATGATGTTCCAATCCGAAATCAGATAAAAAATCCTAATAAAATTCTACTTTCGGAAAAAATAATCTTTTTTATGGGCGCTAATTTGAGACTTGGGTTCGAACTTTAAAAACCATTTTTTCAGGCTCTGTTGGACTAAACGGGATGAAATTTTGGAATTATTTTCCAAACTGATATCGGTCACAAAATCTGAATAAAGTTGCATTTCTGGAAAAATCAACTTTGTCATGGGACTTATAAGAGATTTGGGTTCGAACTTTTAACCGATTTGTAAAGGCTCTGTTGGACCAAACGGGCTGAAATTTTGGAATCGTAATAAGAATGATGTTCCAATCCGAAATCAGTTGAAAATCTTCATAAAGTTCTATTTTCGAAAAAAATAATCTTATTTATGGGTGCTTATTTGAGACTTGGGTTCGAACTTTAAAAAACATTTTTTCAGGCTCTATTGGACTAAGCGGGATGAAATTTCGGAATCGCGATAAGAATGCTGATCCAAACCCAAATAAGTCACAAAATCAGAATAGAGGTGCATTTCTGAAAAATTCATTTATTTTATGGGACTAATTTGAGACTTGTGTTCGAACTTTAAAAGCCATTTATTCCGGCTCTATTGGACCAAACGGAGAGAAATTTTGAAATCGTAATACCTAAGAATCATGTTCCAATCCGAAATCAGTTAAAAAATCTTCATAAAGTTCTATTTTCGAAAAAAATAATCTTATTTATGGGTGCTTATTTGAGACTTGGGTTCGAACTTTAAAAAACATTTCTTCAGGCTCTATTGGACTAAGCGGGCTGAAATTTCGGAATCGCGATAAGAATGCTAATCCAAACCCAAATAAGTCACAAAATCAGAATAGAGGTGCATTTCTGAAAAATTCATTTTTTTTATGGGACTAATTTGAGACTTGGGTTTTAACTTTAAAAGCGATTTTTTAGGCTCTATTCGACCAAACCGAATGAAATTTTGGAATCGTAATACGAATGATGTTCAAATCCGAAATCAGTTGAAAATCTTCATAACTTCTATTTTCGAAAAAAATAATCTTATTTATGGGTGCTTATTTGAGACTTGGGTTCGAACTTTAAAAAACATTTTTTCAGGCTCTATTGGACTAAGCGGGCTGAAATTTCGGAATCGCGATAAGAATGCTGATCCAAACCCAAATAAGTCACAAAATCAGAATAGAGGTGCATTTCTTAAAAATTCATTTTTTTTATGGGACTAATTTGAGACTTGGGTTCGAACTTTAAAAGCCATTTATTCCGGCTCTATTGGACCAAACGGAGAGAAATTTTGAAATCGTAATACCTAAGAATCATGTTCCAATCCGAAATCAGTTAAAAAATCTTCATAAAGTTCTATTTTCGAAAAAAATAATCTTATTTATGGGTGCTTATTTGAGACTTGGGTTCGAACTTTAAAAAACATTTTTTCAGGCTCTATTGGACTAAGCGGGCTGATATTTCGGAATCGCGATAAGAATGCTGATCCAAACCCAAATAAGTCACAAAATCAGAATAGAGGTGCATTTCTGAAAAATTCATTTTTTTTATGGGACTAATTTGAGACTTGGGTTTGAACTTTAAAAGCGATTTTTTCAGGCTCTATTCGACCAAACCGAATGAAATTTTGGAATCGTAATATGAATGATGTTCCAATCCGAAATCAGATAAAAAATCCTGATAAAATTCTACTTTCGGAAAAAAGAATCTTTTTTATGGGCGCTAATTTGAGATTTGGGTTCGAACTTTTAACCGATTTGTTAAGGCTCTATTGGACCAAACGGGCTGAAATTTTGGAATCGTAATAAGAATGATGTTCCAATCCGAAATCAGTTGAAAATCTTCATAAAGTTCTATTTTCGAAAAAAATAATCTTTTTTATGGGCGCTAATTTGAGACTTGGGTTCGAACTCTAATATATTTTTTTTCAGGCTTTATTGTGCCGATCTAGGTGAAATTTTGCAATCGTGATGATAATCACAGTCTTAAGCGAAACCAGTTATAAAATCGGCATAAATTTGCATTTGAAGAAACAACACAACATTTACGGACACTATTGCAAGACTTGGGTTCGGACTTTAAAAGCAATTTTTTCAGGCAATATTTGACCAAACGGGCTAAATTTTTGGAATCGTGATAAGAATCATGGTCCAAACTGAAATCGGTCAAAAAAATGAATAAAGATGCATTTCCGGAAAAATCAACCTTTTCATGGGACAAATTAGAGACTTGGGTTTGAACTTTAAAAGCGATTTTTTCAGGCTCTATTCGACCAAACCGACTAAAATTTTGGAATCGTAATATGAATGATGTTCCAATCCGAAATCAGATAAAAAATCCTAGTAAAATTCTACTTTCGGAAAAAATAATCTTTTTTATGGGCGCTAATTTGAGACTTGGGTTCGAACTTTAAAAACCATTTTTTCAGGCTCTGTTGGACTAAACGGGCTGAAATTTTGGAATTATTTTCCAAACTGAAATCGGTCACAAAATCTGAATAAAGTTGCATTTCTGGAAAAATCAACTTTGTCATGGGACTAATAAGAGATTTGGGTTCGAACTTTTAACCGATTTGTAAAGGCTCTGTTGGACCAAACGGGCTGAAATTTTGGAATCGTAATAAGAATGATGTTCCAATCCGAAATCAGTTGAAAATCTTCATAAAGTTCTATTTTCGAAAAAAATAATCTTATTTATGGGTGCTTATTTGAGACTTGGGTTCGAACTTTAAAAAACATTTTTTCAGGCTCTATTGGACTAAGCGGGATGAAATTTCGGAATCGCGATAAGAATGCTGATCCAAACCCAAATAAGTCACAAAATCAGAATAGAGGTGCATTTCTGAAAAATTCATTTTTTTTATGGGACTAATTTGAGACTTGGGTTCGAACTTTAAAAGCCATTTATTCCGGCTCTATTGGACCAAACGGAGAGAAATTTTGAAATCGTAATACCTAAGAATCATGTTCCAATCCGAAATCAGTTAAAAAATCTTCATAAAGTTCTATTTTCGAAAAAAATAATCTTATTTATGGGTGCTTATTTGAGACTTGGGTTCGAACTTTAAAAAACATTTTTTCAGGCTCTATTGGACTAAGCGGGCTGATATTTCGGAATCGCGATAAGAATGCTGATCCAAACCCAAATAAGTCACAAAATCAGAATAGAGGTGCATTTCTGAAAAATTCATTTTTTTTATGGGACTAATTTGAGACTTGGGTTTGAACTTTAAAAGCGATTTTTTCAGGCTCTATTCGACCAAACCGATTGAAATTTTGGAATCGTAATATGAATGATGTTCCAATCCGAAATCAGATAAAAAATCCTGATAAAATTCTACTTTCGGAAAAAAGAATCTTTTTTATGGGCGCTAATTTGAGATTTGGGTTCGAACTTTTAACCGATTTGTTAAGGCTCTATTGGACCAAACGGGCTGAAATTTTGGAATCGTAATAAGAATGATGTTCCAATCCGAAATCAGTTGAAAATCTTCATAAAGTTCTATTTTCGAAAAAAATAATCTTTTTTATGGGCGCTAATTTGAGAATTGGGTTCGAACTCTAATATATTTTTTTTCAGGCTTTATTGTGCCGATCTAGGTGAAATTTTGCAATCGTGATGATAATCACAGTCTTAAGCGAAACCAGTTATAAAATCGGCATAAATTTGCATTTGAAGAAACAACACAACATTTACGGACACTATTGCAAGACTTGGGTTCGGACTTTAAAAGCAATTTTTTCAGGCAATATTTGACCAAACGGGCTAAATTTTTGGAATCGTGATAAGAATCATGGTCCAAACTGAAATCGGTCAAAAAAATGAATAAAGATGCATTTCCGGAAAAATCAACCTTTTCATGGGACAAATTAGAGACTTGGGTTTGAACTTTAAAAGCGATTTTTTCAGGCTCTATTCGACCAAACCGAATGAAATTTTGGAATCGTAATATGAATGATGTTCCAATCCGAAATCAGATAAAAAATCCTGATAAAATTCTACTTTCGGAAAAAAGAATCTTTTTTATGGGCGCTAATTTGAGATTTGGGTTCGAACTTTTAACCGATTTGTTAAGGCTCTATTGGACCAAACGTGCTGAAATTTTGGAATCGTAATAAGAATGATGTTCCAATCCGAAATCAGTTGAAAATCTTCATAAAGTTCTATTTTCGAAAAAAATAATCTTTTTTATGGGCGCTTATTTGAGACTTGGGTTCGAACTCTAATATATTTTTTTTCAGGCTTTATTGTGCCGATCTAGGTGAAATTTTGCAATCGTGATGATAATCACAGTCTTAAGCGAAACCAGTTATAAAATCGGCATAAATTTGCATTTGAAGAAACAACACAACATTTACGGACACTATTGCAAGACTTGGGTTCGGACTTTAAAAGCAATTTTTTCAGGCAATATTTGACCAAACGGGCTAAATTTTTGGAATCGTGATAAGAATCATGGTCCAAACTGAAATCGGTCAAAAAAATGAATAAAGATGCATTTCCGGAAAAATCAACCTTTTCATGGGACAAATTAGAGACTTGGGTTTGAACTTTAAAAGCGATTTTTTCAGGCTCTATTCGACCAAACCGACTAAAATTTTGGAATCGTAATATGAATGATGTTCCAATCCGAAATCAGATAAAAAATCCTAATAAAATTCTACTTTCGGAAAAAATAATCTTTTTTATGGGCGCTAATTTGAGACTTGGGTTCGAACTTTAAAAACCATTTTTTCAGGCTCTGTTGGACTAAACGGGATGAAATTTTGGAATTATTTTCCAAACTGATATCGGTCACAAAATCTGAATAAAGTTGCATTTCTGGAAAAATCAACTTTGTCATGGGACTTATAAGAGATTTGGGTTCGAACTTTTAACCGATTTGTAAAGGCTCTGTTGGACCAAACGGGCTGAAATTTTGGAATCGTAATAAGAATGATGTTCCAATCCGAAATCAGTTGAAAATCTTCATAAAGTTCTATTTTCGAAAAAAATAATCTTATTTATGGGTGCTTATTTGAGACTTGGGTTCGAACTTTAAAAAACATTTTTTCAGGCTCTATTGGACTAAGCGGGATGAAATTTCGGAATCGCGATAAGAATGCTGATCCAAACCCAAATAAGTCACAAAATCAGAATAGAGGTGCATTTCTGAAAAATTCATTTTTTTTATGGGACTAATTTGAGACTTGTGTTCGAACTTTAAAAGCCATTTATTCCGGCTCTATTGGACCAAACGGAGAGAAATTTTGAAATCGTAATACCTAAGAATCATGTTCCAATCCGAAATCAGTTAAAAAATCTTCATAAAGTTCTATTTTCGAAAAAAATAATCTTATTTATGGGTGCTTATTTGAGACTTGGGTTCGAACTTTAAAAAACATTTCTTCAGGCTCTATTGGACTAAGCGGGCTGAAATTTCGGAATCGCGATAAGAATGCTAATCCAAACCCAAATAAGTCACAAAATCAGAATAGAGGTGCATTTCTGAAAAATTCATTTTTTTTATGGGACTAATTTGAGACTTGGTTTTAACTTTAAAAGCGATTTTTTAGGCTCTATTCGACCAAACCGAATGAAATTTTGGAATCGTAATACGAATGATGTTCAAATCCGAAATCAGTTGAAAATCTTCATAACTTCTATTTTCGAAAAAAATAATCTTATTTATGGGTGCTTATTTGAGACTTGGGTTCGAACTTTAAAAAACATTTTTTCAGGCTCTATTGGACTAAGCGGGCTGAAATTTCGGAATCGCGATAAGAATGCTGATCCAAACCCAAATAAGTCACAAAATCAGAATAGAGGTGCATTTCTTAAAAATTCATTTTTTTTATGGGACTAATTTGAGACTTGGGTTCGAACTTTAAAAGCCATTTATTCCGGCTCTATTGGACCAAACGGAGAGAAATTTTGAAATCGTAATACCTAAGAATCATGTTCCAATCCGAAATCAGTTAAAAAATCTTCATAAAGTAGTTCTATTTTCGAAAAAAATAATCTTATTTATGGGTGCTTATTTGAGACTTGGGTTCGAACTTTAAAAAACATTTTTTCAGGCTCTATTGGACTAAGCGGGCTGATATTTCGGAATCGCGATAAGAATGCTGATCCAAACCCAAATAAGTCACAAAATCAGAATAGAGGTGCATTTCTGAAAAATTCATTTTTTTTATGGGACTAATTTGAGACTTGGGTTTGAACTTTAAAAGCGATTTTTCAGGCTCTATTCGACCAAACCGAATGAAATTTTGGAATCGTAATATGAATGATGTTCCAATCCGAAATCAGATAAAAAATCCTGATAAAATTCTACTTTCGGAAAAAAGAATCTTTTTTATGGGCGCTAATTTGAGATTTGGGTTCGAACTTTTAACCGATTTGTTAAGGCTCTATTGGACCAAACGGGCTGAAATTTTGGAATCGTAATAAGAATGATGTTCCAATCCGAAATCAGTTGAAAATCTTCATAAAGTTCTATTTTCGAAAAAAATAATCTTATTTATGGGTGCTTATTTGAGACTTGGGTTCGAACTTTAAAAACATTTTTTCAGGCTCTATTGGACTAAGCGGGATGAAATTTCGGAATCGCGATAAGAATGCTGATCCAAACCCAAATAAGTCACAAAATCAGAATAGAGGTGCATTTCTGAAAAATTCATTTTTTTTATGGGACTAATTTGAGACTTGGGTTCGAACTTTAAAAGCCATTTATTCCGGCTCTATTGGACCAAACGGAGAGAAATTTTGAAATCGTAATACCTAAGAATCATGTTCCAATCCGAAATCAGTTAAAAAATCGTCATAAAGTTCTATTTTCGAAAAAAATAATCTTATTTATGGGTGCTTATTTGAGACTTGGGTTCGAACTTTAAAAACATTTCTTCAGGCTCTATTGGACTAAGCGGGCTGAAATTTCGGAATCGCGATAAGAATGCTAATCCAAACCCAAATAAGTCACAAAATCAGAATAGAGGTGCATTTCTGAAAAATTTTTTTTTTTTATTGGACTAATTTGAGACTTGGGTTTTAACTTTAAAAGCGATTTTTTAGGCTCTATTCGACCAAACCGAATGAAATTTTGGAATCGTAATACGAATGATGTTCAAATCCGAAATCAGTTGAAAATCTTCATAACTTCTATTTTCGAAAAAAATAATCTTATTTATGGGTGCTTATTTGAGACTTGGGTTCGAACTTTAAAAAACATTTTTTCAGGCTCTATTGGACTAAGCGGGCTGAAATTTCGGAATCGCGATAAGAATGCTGATCCAAACCCAAATAAGTCACAAAATCAGAATAGAGGTGCATTTCTTAAAAATTCATTTTTTTTATGGGACTAATTTGAGACTTGGGTTCGAACTTTAAAAGCCATTTATTCCGGCTCTATTGGACCAAACGGAGAGAAATTTTGAAATCGTAATACCTAAGAATCATGTTCCAATCCGAAATCAGTTAAAAAATCTTCATAAAGTTCTATTTTCGAAAAAAATAATCTTATTTATGGGTGCTTATTTGAGACTTGGGTTCGAACTTTAAAAAACATTTTTTCAGGCTCTATTGGACTAAGCGGGATGAAATTTCGGAATCGCGATAAGAATGCTGATCCAAACCCAAATAAGTCACAAAATCAGAATAGAGGTGCATTTCTGAAAAATTCATTTTTTTTATGGGACTAATTTGAGACTTGGGTTTGAACTTTAAAAGCGATTTTTTCAGGCTCTATTCGACCAAACCGAATGAAATTTTGGAATCGTAATATGAATGATGTTCCAATCCGAAATCAGATAAAAAATCCTGATAAAATTCTACTTTCGGAAAAAAGAATCTTTTTTATGGGCGCTAATTTGAGATTTGGGTTCGAACTTTTAACCGATTTGTTAAGGCTCTATTGGACCAAACGGGCTGAAATTTTGGAATCGTAATAAGAATGATGTTCCAATCCGAAATCAGTTGAAAATCTTCATAAAGTTCTATTTTCGAAAAAATAATCTTTTTTATGGGCGCTAATTTGAGACTTGGGTTCGAACTCTAATATATTTTTTTTCAGGCTTTATTGTGCCGATCTAGGTGAAATTTTGCAATCGTGATGATAATCACAGTCTTAAGCGAAACCAGTTATAAAATCGGCATAAATTTGCATTTGAAGAAACAACACAACATTTACGGACACTATTGCAAGACTTGGGTTCGGACTTTAAAAGCAATTTTTTCAGGCAATATTTGACCAAACGGGCTAAATTTTTGGAATCGTGATAAGAATCATGGTCCAAACTGAAATCGGTCAAAAAAATGAATAAAGATGCATTTCCGGAAAAATCAACCTTTTCATGGGACAAATTAGAGACTTGGGTTTGAACTTTAAAAGCGATTTTTTCAGGCTCTATTCGACCAAACCGACTAAAATTTTGGAATCGTAATATGAATGATGTTCCAATCCGAAATCAGATAAAAAATCCTAATAAAATTCTACTTTCGGAAAAAATAATCTTTTTTATGGGCGCTAATTTGAGACTTGGGTTCGAACTTTAAAAACCATTTTTTCAGGCTCTGTTGGACTAAACGGGATGAAATTTTGGAATTATTTTCCAAACTGATATCGGTCACAAAATCTGAATAAAGTTGCATTTCTGGAAAAATCAACTTTGTCATGGGACTTATAAGAGATTTGGGTTCGAACTTTTAACCGATTTGTAAAGGCTCTGTTGGACCAAACGGGCTGAAATTTTGGAATCGTAATAAGAATGATGTTCCAATCCGAAATCAGAAGAAAATCTTCAAAAAGTTCTATTTTCGAAAAAAATAATCTTATTTATGGGTGCTTATTTGAGACTTGGGTTCGAACTTTAAAAACATTTTTTCAGGCTCTATTGGACTAAGCGGGATGAAATTTCGGAATCGCGATAAGAATGCTGATCCAAACCCAAATAAGTCACAAAATCAGAATAGAGGTGCATTTCTGAAAAATTCATTTTTTTTATGGGACTAATTTGAGACTTGTGTTCGAACTTTAAAAGCCATTTATTCCGGCTCTATTGGACCAAACGGAGAGAAATTTTGAAATCGTAATACCTAAGAATCATGTTCCAATCCGAAATCAGTTAAAAAATCTTCATAAAGTTCTATTTTCGAAAAAAATAATCTTATTTATGGGTGCTTATTTGAGACTTGGGTTCGAACTTTAAAAAACATTTCTTCAGGCTCTATTGGACTAAGCGGGCTGAAATTTCGGAATCGCGATAAGAATGCTAATCCAAACCCAAATAAGTCACAAAATCAGAATAGAGGTGCATTTCTGAAAAATTCATTTTTTTTATGGGACTAATTTGAGACTTGGGTTTTAACTTTAAAAGCGATTTTTTAGGCTCTATTCGACCAAACCGAATGAAATTTTGGAATCGTAATACGAATGATTTTCAAATCCGAAATCAGTTGAAAATCTTCATAACTTCTATTTTCGAAAAAAATAATCTTATTTATGGGTGCTTATTTGAGACTTGGGTTCGAACTTTAAAAAACATTTTTTCAGGCTCTATTGGACTAAGCGGGCTGAAATTTCGGAATCGCGATAAGAATGCTGATCCAAACCCAAATAAGTCACAAAATCAGAATAGAGGTGCATTTCTTAAAAATTCATTTTTTTTATGGGACTAATTTGAGACTTGGGTTCGAACTTTAAAAGCCATTTATTCCGGCTCTATTGGACCAAACGGAGAGAAATTTTGAAATCGTAATACCTAAGAATGATGTTCCAATCCGAAATCAGATAAAAAATCCTGATAAAATTCTACTTTCGGAAAAAAGAATCTTTTTTATGGGCGCTAATTTGAGATTTGGGTTCGAACTTTTAACCGATTTGTTAAGGCTCTATTGGACCAAACGGGCTGAAATTTTGGAATCGTAATAAGAATGATGTTCCAATCCGAAATCAGTTGAAAATCTTCATAAAGTTCTATTTTCGAAAAAAATAATCTTTTTTATGGGCGCTAATTTGAGACTTGGGTTCGAACTCTAATATATTTTTTTTCAGGCTTTATTGTGCCGATCTAGGTGAAATTTTGCAATCGTGATGATAATCACAGTCTTAAGCGAAACCAGTTATAAAATCGGCATAAATTTGCATTTGAAGAAACAACACAACATTTACGGACACTATTGCAAGACTTGGGTTCGGACTTTAAAAGCAATTTTTTCAGGCAATATTTGACCAAACGGGCTAAATTTTTGGAATCGTGATAAGAATCATGGTCCAAACTGAAATCGGTCAAAAAAATGAATAAAGATGCATTTTCGGAAAAATCAACCTTTTCATGGGACAAATTAGAGACTTGGGTTTGAACTTTAAAAGCGATTTTTTCAGGCTCTATTCGACCAAACCGACTAAAATTTTGGAATCGTAATATGAATGATGTTCCAATCCGAAATCAGATAAAAAATCCTAATAAAATTCTACTTTCGGAAAAAATAATCTTTTTTATGGGCGCTAATTTGAGACTTGGGTTCGAACTTTAAAAACCATTTTTTCAGGCTCTGTTGGACTAAACGGGCTGAAATTTTGGAATTATTTTCCAAACTGAAATCGGTCACAAAATCTGAATAAAGTTGCATTTCTGGAAAAATCAACTTTGTCATGGGACTAATAAGAGATTTGGTTCGAACTTTTAACCGATTTGTAAAGGCTCTGTTGGACCAAACGGGCTGAAATTTTGGAATCGTAATAAGAATGATGTTCCAATCCGAAATCAGTTAAAAAATTTACATAAAGTTCTATTTTCGAAAAAAATAATCTTATTTATGGGTGCTTATTTGAGACTTGGGTTCGAACTTTAAAAAACATTTTTTCAGGCTCTATTGGACTAAGCGGGCTGATATTTCGGAATCGCGATAATAATGCTGATCCAAACCCAAATAAAACACAAAATCAGAATAGAGGTGCATTTCTGAAAAATTCATTTTTTTTATGGGACTAATTTGAGACTTGGGTTTGAACTTTAAAAGCGATTTTTTCAGGCTCTATTCGACCAAACCGACTAAAATTTTGGAATCGTAATATGAATGATGTTCCAATCCGAAATCAGATAAAAAATCCTAATAAAATTCTACTTTCGGAAAAAATAATCTTTTTTATGGGCGCTAATTTGAGACTTGGGTTCGAACTTTAAAAACCATTTTTTCAGGCTCTGTTGGACTAAACGGGCTGAAATTTTGGAATTATTTTCCAAACTGAAATCGGTCACAAAATCTGAATAAAGTTGCATTTCTGGAAAAATCAACTTTGTCATGGGACTAATAAGAGATTTGGGTTCGAACTTTTAACCGATTTGTAAAGGCTCTGTTGGACCAAACGGGCTGAAATTTTGGAATCGTAATAAGAATGATGTTCCAATCCGAAATCAGTTGAAAATCTTCATAAAGTTCTATTTTCGAAAAAAATAATCTTATTTATGGGTGCTTATTTGAGACTTGGGTTCGATTTTTAAAAACATTTTTTCAGGATCTATTGGACTAAGCGGGATGAAATTTCGGAATCGCGATAAGAATGCTGATCCAAACCCAAATAAGTCACAAAATCAGAATAGAGGTGCATTTCTGAAAAATTCATTTTTTTTATGGGACTAATTTGAGACTTGTGTTCGAACTTTAAAAGCCATTTATTCCGGCTCTATTGGACCAAACGGAGAGAAATTTTGAAATCGTAATACCTAAGAATCATGTTCCAATCCGAAATCAGTTAAAAAATCTTCATAAAGTTCTATTTTCGAAAAAAATAATCTTATTTATGGGTGCTTATTTGAGACTTGGGTTCGAACTTTAAAAAACATTTCTTCAGGCTCTATTGGACTAAGCGGGCTGAAATTTCGGAATCGCGATAAGAATGCTAATCCAAACCCAAATAAGTCACAAAATCAGAATAGAGGTGCATTTCTGAAAAATTCATTTTTTTTATGGGACTAATTTGAGACTTGGGTTTTAACTTTAAAAGCGATTTTTTAGGCTCTATTCGACCAAACCGAATGAAATTTTGGAATCGTAATACGAATGATGTTCAAATCCGAAATCAGTTGAAAATCTTCATAACTTCTATTTTCGAAAAAAATAATCTTATTTATGGGTGCTTATTTGAGACTTGGGTTCGAACTTTAAAAAACATTTTTTCAGGCTCTATTGGACTAAGCGGGCTGAAATTTCGGAATCGCGATAAGAATGCTGATCCAAACCCAAATAAGTCACAAAATCAGAATAGAGGTGCATTTCTTAAAAATTCATTTTTTTTATGGGACTAATTTGAGACTTGGGTTCGAACTTTAAAAGCCATTTATTCCGGCTCTATTGGACCAAACGGAGAGAAATTTTGAAATCGTAATACCTAAGAATCATGTTCCAATCCGAAATCAGTTAAAAAAACTTCATAAAGTTCTATTTTCGAAAAAAATAATCTTATTTATGGGTGCTTATTTGAGACTTGGGTTCGAACTATAAAAAACATTTTTTCAGGCTCTATTGGACTAAGCGGGCTGATATTTCGGAATCGCGATAAGAATGCTGATCCAAACCCAAATTAGTCACAAAATCAGAATAGAGGTGCATTTCTGAAAAATTCATTTTTTTTATGGGACTAATTTGAGACTTGGGTTTGAACTTTAAAAGCGATTTTTTCAGGCTCTATTCGACCAAACCGAATGAAATTTTGGAATCGTAATATGAATGATGTTCCAATCCGAAATCAGATAAAAAATCCTGATAAAATTCTACTTTCGGAAAAAAGAATCTTTTTTATGGGCGCTAATTTGAGATTTGGGTTCGAACTTTAAAAAACATTTTTTCAGGCTCTATTGGACTAAGCGGGCTGAAATTTCGGAATCGCGATAAGAATGCTGATCCAAACCCAAATAAGTCACAAAATCAGAATAGAGGTGCATTTCTTAAAAATTCATTTTTTTTATGGGACTAATTTGAGACTTGGGTTCGAACTTTAAAAGCCATTTATTCCGGCTCTATTGGACCAAACGGAGAGAAATTTTGAAATCGTAATACCTAAGAATCATGTTCCAATCCGAAATCAGTTAAAAAAACTTCATAAAGTTCTATTTTCGAAAAAAATAATCTCTTTTATGGGTGCTTATTTGAGACTTGGGTTCGAACTATAAAAAACATTTTTTCAGGCTCTATTGGACTAAGCGGGCTGATATTTCGGAATCGCGATAAGAATGCTGATCCAAACCCAAATTAGTCACAAAATCAGAATAGAGGTGCATTTCTGAAAAATTCATTTTTTTTATGGGACTAATTTGAGACTTGGGTTTGAACTTTAAAAGCGATTTTTTCAGGCTCTATTCGACCAAACCGAATGAAATTTTGGAATCGTAATATGAATGATGTTCCAATCCGAAATCAGATAAAAAATCCTGATAAAATTCTACTTTCGGAAAAAAGAATCTTTTTTATGGGCGCTAATTTGAGATTTGGGTTCGAACTTTTAACCGATTTGTTAAGGCTCTATTGGACCAAACGGGCTGAAATTTTGGAATCGTAATAAGAATGATGTTCCAATCCGAAATCAGTTGAAAATCTTCATAAAGTTCTATTTTCGAAAAAAATAATCTTTTTTATGGGCGCTAATTTGAGACTTGGGTTCGAACTCTAATATATTTTTTTTCAGGCTTTATTGTGCCGATCTAGGTGAAATTTTGCAATCGTGTTGATAATCACAGTCTTAAGCGAAACCAGTTATAAAATCGGCATAAATTTGCATTTGAAGAAACAACACAACATTTACGGACACTATTGCAAGACTTGGGTTCGGACTTTAAAAGCAATTTTTTCAGGCAATATTTGACCAAACGGGCTAAATTTTTGGAATCGTGATAAGAATCATGGTCCAAACTGAAATCGGTCAAAAAAATGAATAAAGATGCATTTCCGGAAAAATCAACCTTTTCATGGGACAAATTAGAGACTTGGGTTTGAACTTTAAAAGCGATTTTTTCAGGCTCTATTCGACCAAACCGACTAAAATTTTGGAATCGTAATATGAATGATGTTCCAATCCGAAATCAGATAAAAAATCCTAGTAAAATTCTACTTTCGGAAAAAATAATCTTTTTTATGGGCGCTAATTTGAGACTTGGGTTCGAACTTTAAAAACCATTTTTTCAGGCTCTGTTGGACTAAACGGGCTGAAATTTTGGAATTATTTTCCAAACTGAAATCGGTCACAAAATCTGAATAAAGTTGCATTTCTGGAAAAATCAACTTTGTCATGGGACTAATAAGAGATTTGGGTTCGAACTTTTAACCGATTTGTAAAGGCTCTGTTGGACCAAACGGGCTGAAATTTTGGAATCGTAATAAGAATGATGTTCCAATCCGAAATCAGTTGAAAATCTTCATAAAGTTCTATTTTCGAAAAAAATAATCTTATTTATGGGTGCTTATTTGAGACTTGGGTTCGAACTTTAAAAAACATTTTTTCAGGCTCTATTGGACTAAGCGGGATGAAATTTCGGAATCGCGATAAGAATGCTGATCCAAACCCAAATAAGTCACAAAATCAGAATAGAGGTGCATTTCTGAAAAATTCATTTTTTTTATGGGACTAATTTGAGACTTGGGTTCGAACTTTAAAAGCCATTTATTCCGGCTCTATTGGACCAAACGGAGAGAAATTTTGAAATCGTAATACCTAAGAATCATGTTCCAATCCGAAATCAGTTAAAAAATCTTCATAAAGTTCTATTTTCGAAAAAAATAATCTTATTTATGGGTGCTTATTTGAGACTTGGGTTCGAACTTTAAAAAACATTTCTTCAGGCTCTATTGGACTAAGCGGGCTGAAATTTCGGAATCGCGATAAGAATGCTAATCCAAACCCAAATAAGTCACAAAATCAGAATAGAGGTGCATTTCTGAAAAATTCATTTTTTTTATGGGACTAATTTGAGACTTGGGTTTTAACTTTAAAAGCGATTTTTTAGGCTCTATTCGACCAAACCGAATGAAATTTTGGAATCGTAATACGAATGATGTTCCAATCCGAAATCAGATAAAAAATCCTCATAAAATTCTACTTTCGGAAAAAATAATCTTTTTTATGGGCGCTAATTTGAGATTTGGGTTCGAACTTTTAACCGATTTGTTAAGGCTCTATTGGACCAAACGGGCTGAAATTTTGGAATCGTAATAAGAATGATGTTCCAATCCGAAATCAGTTGAAAATCTTCATAAAGTTCTATTTTCGAAAAAAATAATCTTATTTATGGGTGCTTATTTGAGACTTGGGTTCGAACTTTAAAAAACATTTTTTAAGGCTCAATTGGACTAAGCGGGATGAAATTTCGGAATCGCGATAAGAATGCTAATCCAAACCCAAATCAGTCACAAAATCAGAATAAAGGTGCATTTCTGAACAAATGATTTTCTTTATGGGACTAATTTGAGACTTGGGTTCGAACTTTAAAAGCCATTTTTTCAGGCTCTATTGGACCAAACGGGGTGAAATTTTGGAATCGGTTTGAGAATCATGGTCCACACTGAAATCGGTCATAAATTCTGAATAAAGTTGCATTTCTGGAAAAATCCACTTTTTCATGGGCGCAAATTTGAGACTTGGGTTCGAAATTTAATTTTTTTTTTTCAGGCTTTATGGTGCCGATCTAGGTGAAATTTTGGAATCGTGATGAGAATCACAGTCTCAAGCGAAATCAGTTATAAAATCGGCATAAATTTTCATTTGAAAATAAAACATAACATTTACGGGCACTATTGCAAGACTTGGGTTCGGACTTTAAAAGCTATTTTTTCAGGCTCTATTTGACCAAACGGGCTAAATTTTTAGAATCGTGATAAGAATCATAGTCCAAACCGAAATCAGTCACATTTTCTGAATAAAGTGGCTTTCTGTAAAAATCATCTTTTTTATGGGACTAATTTTAAACTTGGTTTCGAACGTTAAAAGCCATTTTTTCAGGCTCTATTGTACCAAACCGGCTGAAATTTTAATATTATTATAAGAATCATGGTTCAAACCGAAATCAGTCAAGAAATCTGATTAAATTTGCAATTCTGGAAAAATCAACTTTTTCATGGGACTCATTAGAGACATGGGTTCGAACTTTTAAATCCATTTTTTCCGGCTGTATTGCACCAAACAGGGTGAAATTTTGGAATCGTGATAAGAATCATGGTCCAAACTGAAATCGGTCACAAAATTTGAATAAAGTTGCATTTCTGGAAAATCAACTTTTTCATGGGCGCTAATTTGAGACTTGGGTTCGAACTTTAATATTTTTTTTTCAGGCTTTATGGTGCCGATCTAGGTGAAATTTTGGAATCGTGATGAGAATCACAGTCTCAAGCGAAATCAGTTATAAAATCGGCATTAATTTGCATTCGACGAAAAAACATAACATTTACCTTCACTATTGCATGACTTGGGTTGGGATTTTAAAAGCTATTTTTTCAGGCTTTATATGACCAAACTGGCTGAATTTTTGGAATCGTGATAAGAATCATGGTTCAAACCGAAATCAGTCACAAAATCTGAATAATGTTGCTTTTCTGAAAAAATCAACTTTTTCATGGGACTAATTAGAGATGTAGCGTCGATATTAATCCATTGAATAATTAATAATAAACCGCTCGACCTACTTAGGTACGCACTTGCTACTTGCTACTTAGGTACGTATTTGCAGCCGAAATCAAAACAAAGCAACCTACCTGTTTCAAGACCTACTTGCCTACTCGCGACAATACTAACGCGCACTCAGTCCGGGATACTATGAGAACTCGCCAGAAGGTTCGAGTCTACGGCCTATGCATAATCGCCGCAATGTCGAAGGTTCCTGAAACGTACAGTCTGTGCGAGTGCCTAGGATTTAGTTGCCATTCATCTACCTACTGCTACCGTCGGCCGTCTAGTATAAATAGGCCCGACGCAGCGAGCATATTATCAGTGTTCAGTAATTACTATTGCCGGCCGCACCTACTTGCGTTTACTACGGTTTAGTTTCGCGCGAATTCCTTTGTACGTAACCAACGTGAAATATTGTGATTGTAAAATCAGCTGACAACTTATCAATAAACGTTATACCTGAGTGAGAGATCTTTTCATTTATACACCACGATAACCACAGAGACTTGGGTTCGAAATTTAAAAGCGATTTTTTCAGGCTCTATTGGACCAAACGGGATGAAATTTTTGAATTGTGATGAGAATTATGGTCCAAACTGAAATCATTCACAAAATCTGAATAAAGTTGCATTTCTGTAAAAATCATCTTTTTTATGGAACTAATTTTAAACCTGGGTTCGAACGTTAAAAGCCATTTTTTCATGCTCTATTGGACCAAACGGGATGAAATTTTGGAATTGTGATGAGAATCATGGTTGACACTGAAATCGGTCATAAAATCAGATTAAAGTTGCATTTCTGGAAAAATCAACTTTTTCATGGGACTCATTAGAGACCTGGGTTCGAACTTTATAAGCCATTTTTTCAGGCTCTATTGGACCAAACGGGGTGAAATTTTGGAATCGTGATGAGAATCATGGTTGACACTGAAATCGGTCATAAAATGGGATTAAAGTTGCATTTCTGGAAAAATCAACTTTTTCATGGGTGCTAACTAGAGACTTGAGATCGATTTTTAAAAGCCATTTTTTCAGGCTCTATTGGACCAAACAGGATGAAATTTTGGAATAGTGATGAGAATTATGGTCCAAACTGAAATCGTTCACAAAATATGAATAACGTTGCATTTCTGGAAAAATCAACTTTTTCATGGGCGCTAATTTGAGACTTGGGTTCGAACTTTAATTTTTTTTTTATGCTTTATGGTGCCGATCACTGTGAAATTTTGGAATCGAAATGAGAATCATAGTCTCTAGCGAAATCAGTTATAAAATCGGCATCAATTTGCATTTGACGTAAAAACATAACATTTACGGTCACTATTGCAATACTTGGGTTCGGACTTTAAAAGCTATTTTTTCAGGCTCTATATGACCAAACTGGCTGAATTTTCGGAATCGTGATAAGAATCATGGTTCAAACCAAAATCAGTCACAAAATCTGAATAAAACTGCATTTCTGGAAAAATCAACTTTTTCATGGGACTAATAAGAGACTTGGGTTCTAAATTTTAAAGCGATTTTTTCAGGCTCTATTGGACCAATGGGATGAAATTTTGGAATTGTGATGAGAGTTATGGTCCAAACTGAAATCGTTCACAAAATCTGATTAAAGTTGCATTTCTGGAAAAATCAACGTTTTCATGGGACTAATTAGAGACTTGGGTTCGAACTTTAAAAGCCATTTTTACAGGCTCTATTAGACTAAACGGGGTGAATTTCGGAATCATGATAAGAATCATGGTCCACACTGAAATCAATCTCAAAATCTGAATAAAGTTGCATTTCTGGAAAAATCAACTTTTTCATGGGCGCTAATTTGAGACTTGGGTTCGTACTTTAATATATTTTTTTTCAGGCTTTATGGTGCCGATCTAGCTGAAATTTTGGAATCGTGATGAGAATTACAGTCTCAAGCGAAATCAGTTATAAAATCGGCATTTATTGGCATTTGACGAAAAAACATAACATTTACGGCCACTATTGCAAGACTTGGGTTCGGATTTTAAAAGCTATTTTTTCAGGCTCTATATGACCAAACTGACTGAATTTTCGGAATCGTGATAAGAATCATGGTTCAAACCGAAATCAGTCACAAAATCTGAATAAAGTTGCATTTCTGGAAAAATCAACTTTTTCATGGGACTAATTAAAGACTTGGGTTCGAAATTTAAAAGCGATTTTTTCAGGCTCTATTTGGCCAAATCGACTGAAATTTTATTATTATTATAAGAATCATGGTCCAAACCGAAATCAGTCAAATAATCTGAATAAAATTGCATTTCTGGAAAAATCAACTTTTTCACGGGATTAATTAGAGACTTGGGTTCGAACTTTAAAAGCGATTTTTTCAGGCTCTATTTGGCGAAATCGACTGAAATTTTAATATTATTATGAGAATCATGGTCCAAACCGAAATCAGTCAAATAATCTGAATAAAATTGCATTTCTGGAAAAATCAACTTTTTCACGGGATTAATTAGAGACTTGGGTTCGAACTTTAAAAGCCATTTTTACAGGCTCTATTAGACCAAACGGGGTGAATTTCGGAATGGTGATAAGAATCATGGTCCACACTGAAATCGTTCATAAAATCTGAATAAAGTTGCATTTCTGGAAAAATCAACTCTTTCATGGGCGCTAATTTGAGACTTGGGTTCGAACTTTAATATATTTTTTTTCAGGCTTTATGGTGCCGATCTAGGTGAAATTTCGGAATCGTGATGAGAATAACAGTCTCAAGCGAAAACAGTTATAAAATCGGCATTAATTTGCATTTACGAAAAAACATAACATTTACGGTCACTATTACATGACTTGGGTTCGGACTTTAACAGCTAATTTTTCAGGCTCCATACGACCAAACTGGCTGAATTTTCGGAATCGTGATAAAAATCATGTTTCAAACCGAAATCAGTCACAAAATCTGAATAAAGTTGCATTTCTGGAAAAATTAACTTTTTCATGGGACTAATTAGAGACATGGCTTCGAAATTTAAAAGCGATTTTTTCAGGCTCTATTGGACCAAACGGGATGAAATTTTGGAATTGTGATGAGAATTATGGTCCAAACTGAAATCGTTCACAAAATCTGAATAAAGTTGCATTTCTGTAAAAATCATCTTTTTTATGGGACTAATTTTAGACTTGGGTTCGGACTTTAAAATCTATTTTTTCAGGCTCTATTAGACTAAACGGGGTGAATTTCGGAATCATGATAAGAATCATGGTCCACACTGAAATCAATCTTAAAATCTGAATAAAGTTGCATTTCTGGAAAAATCAACTTTTTCATGGGACTAATTAGAGACTTGGGTTCGAACTTTAAAAGCGATTTTTTCAGGCTCTATTTGGCCAAATCGACTGTATTTTATTATTATTTTAAGAATCATGGTCCAAACCGAAATCAGTCAAATAATCTGAATAAAATTGCATTTCTGGAAAAATCAAATTTTTCACGGGATTAATTAGAGACTAGGGTTCGAACTTTAAAAGCGATTTTTTCAGGCTCTATTTGGCCAAATCGACTGAAATTTTTATTTTATTATGAGAATCATGGTCTAAACCGAAATCAGTCAAATAATCTGAATAAAATTGCATTTCTGGAAAAATCAACTTTTTCACGGGATTAATTAGAGACTTGGGTTCGAACTTTGAAATCCATTTTTTCCGGCTCTATTGTACCAAACGGGGTGAAATTTTGGAATCGTGATGAGAATCATGGTCCAAACTGAAATCGTTCACAAAATCTGAATAAAGTTGCATTCCTGGAAAAATCATCTTTTTTATTCGACTAATTTTAGACTTGGGTTCGGACTTTAAAATCTGAAAACAGGCAGAATTTTCGGAATCGTGATAAGAATCATGGTTCAAACCGAAATCAGTTACAAAATCTGAATAAAGTTGCATTTCTGGAAAAATCAACTTTTTCATGGGACTAATTAGAGACTTGGGTTCGAACTTTTAAATCCATTTTTTCCGGCTCTATTGTACCAAACGGTGTGAAATTTTGGAATCGGGATGAGAATCATGGTCCAAACTGAAATCGGTCACAAAATCTGAATAAAGTTGCATTTCTGGAAAAATCTACTTTTTCATGGGCGCTAATTTGAGACTTGGGTTCGAACTTTAATATTTTTTTTTCAGGCTTTATGGTGCCGATCTAGGTGAAATTTTGGAATCTTGATGAGAATCACAGTCTCAAGCGAAATCAGTTATAAAATCGGCATTAATTTGCACTCGACGAAAAAACATAACATTTACGGTCACTATTGCATGACTTGGTTTCGGACTTTAAAAGCTATTTTTTCTGGCTCTATATGACCAAACTGGCTGAATTTTCGGAATCCTGATAAGAATCATGGTTCACACTGAAATCAGTCACAAAATCTGAATAATGTTGCATTTCTGGAAAAATCAACTTTTTCATGGCACTAATTAGAGACTTGGGTTCGAACTTTAAAAGCCATTTTTACAGGCTCTATTAGACTAAACGGGGTGAATTTCGGAATCATGATAAGAATCATGGTCCACACTTAAATCAATCTTAAAATCTGAATAAAGTTGCATTTCTGGAAAAATCAACATTTTCATGGGCGCTAATTTGAGACTTGGGTTCGAACTTTAATATCTTTTTTTTCAGGCTTTATGGTGCCGATCTAGCTGAAATTTTGGAATCGTGATGAGAATTACAGTCTCAAGCGAAATCAGTTATAAAATCGGCATTAATTGGCATTTGACGAAAAAACATAACATTTACGGCCACTATTGCAAGAATTGGGTTCGGATTTTAAAAGCTATTTTTTCAGGCTCTATATGACCAAACTGGCTGAATTTTCGGAATCGTGATAAGAATCATGGTTCAAACCGAAATCAGTCACAAAATCTGAATAAAGTTGCATTTCTGGAAAAATCAACTTTTTCATGGGACTAATTAGAGACTTGGGTTCGAACTTTAAAAGCGATTTTTTCAGGCTCTATTTGGCCAAATCGACTGAAATTTTATTATTATTTTGAGAATCATGGTCCAAACCGAAATCAGTCAAATAATCTGAATAAAATTGCATTTCTGGAAAAATCAAATTTTTCACGGGATTAATTAGAGACTTGGGTTCGAACTTTAAAAGCGATTTTTTCAGGCTCTATTTGGCCAAATCGACTGAAATTTTAATTTTATTATAAGAATCATGGTCCAAACCGAAATCAGTCAAATAATCTGAATAAAATTGCATTTCTGGAAAAATCAACTTTTTCACGGGATTAATTAGAGACTTGGGTTCGAACTTTTAAATCCATTTTTTCCGGCTCTATTGTACCAAACGGGGTGAAATTTTGGAATCGTGATGAGAATCATGGTCCAAACTGAAATCGGTCACAAAATCTGAATAAAGTTGCATTCCTGGAAAAATCATCTTTTTTATTCGACTAATTTTAGACTTGGGTTCGGACTTTAAAATCTGAAAACAGGCAGAATTTTCGGAATCGCGATTAGAATCATGGTCCAAACTGAAATCGGTCACAAAATCTGAATAAAAATGCATTCCTGGAAAAATCATCTTTTTTATGGGACTAATTTTACACTTGGGTTCGGAATTTAAAATCTATTTTTTCAGGCTCTATATGACCAAACTGGCTCAATTTTCGGAATCGTGATGAGAATCATGGTTCAAACCGAAATCAGTTACAAAATCTGAATAAAGTTGCATTTCTGGAAAAATCAACTTTTTCATGGGACTAATTAGAGACTTGGGTTCGAAATTTAAAAGCGATTTTTTCAGGCACTATTGGACCAAACGGGATGAAATTTTGGAATTGTGATGAGAATTATGGTCCAAACTGAAATCGTTCACAAAATCTGAATAAAGTTGCATTTCTGAAAAAATCATCTTTTTTATGGGACTAATTAGAGACTTGGGTTCGAACTTTAAAAGCCATTTTTACAGGCTCTATTAGACTAAACCGGCTGAAATTTTAATATTATTACAAGAATCATGGTTCAAACCGAAATCAGTCAAAAAATCTGAATAAATTTGCAAGTCTGGAAAAATCAACTTTTTCATGGGACTCATTAGAGACTTGGGTTCGAACTTTTAAATCCATTTTTTCCGGCTCTATTGTACCAAACGGTGTGAAATTTTGGAATCGGGATGAGAATCACGGTCCAAATTGAAATCGGTCACAAAATCTGAATAAAGTTGCATTTCTGGAAAAATCTACTTTTTCATGGGCGCTAATTTGAGACTTGGGTTCGAACTTTAATATTTTTTTTTCAGGCTTTATGGTGCCGATCTAGGTGAAATTTTGGAATCTTGATGAGAATCACAGTCTCAAGCGAAATCAGTTATAAAATCGGCATTAATTTGCACTCGACGAAAAAACATAACATTTACGGTCACTATTGCATGACTTGGTTTCGGACTTTAAAAGCTATTTTTTCTGGCTCTATATGACCAAACTGGCTGAATTTTCGGAATCCTGATAAGAATCATGGTTCACACTGAAATCAGTCACAAAATCTGAATAAAGTTGCATTTCTGGAAAAATCAACTTTTTCATGGCACTAATTAGAGACTTGGGTTCGAACTTTAAAAGCCATTTTTACAGGCTCTATTAGACTAAACGGGGTGAATTTCGGAATCATGATAAGAATCATGGTCCACACTGAAATCAATCTTAAAATCTGAATAAAGTTGCATTTCTGGAAAAATCAACATTTTCATGGGCGCTAATTTGAGACTTGGGTTCGAACTTTAATATCTTTTTTTTCAGGCTTTATGGTGCCGATCTAGCTGAAATTTTGGAATCGTGATGAGAATTACAGTCTAGAGCGAAATCAGTTATAAAATCGGCATTAATTGGCATTTGACGAAAAAACATAACATTTACGGCCACTATTGCAAGACTTGGGTTCGGATTTTAAAAGCTATTTTTTCAGGCTCTATATGACCAAACTGGCTGAATTTTCGGAATCGTGATAAGAATCATGGTTCAAACCGAAATCAGTCACGAAATCTGAATCGAGTTGCATTTCTGGAAAAAACAACTTTTTCATGGGACTAATTAGAGACTTGGGTTCGAACATTAAAAGCGATGTTTTCATGCTCTATTTGACCAAATCGGCTGAAATTTTAATATTATTCTGAGAATCATGGTCCAAACCGAAATCTGTCAAAAAATCTGAATAAAGTTGCATTCCTGGAAAAATCATCTTTTTTATGGGACAAATTTTAGACTTGGGTTCGGACTTTGAATTCTATTCTTTCAGGCTCTTTATGACCAAACTGTCTGAATTTTCGGAATCGTAATAAGAATCATCGTTCAAACCGAAATCGGTCACAAAATCTGAATAAAGTTGCACTTCTGGAAAAATCACCTTTTTCATGGGCGCTAATTTGAGACTTGGGTTCGAACTTTAATTTTTTTTTTTCAGGCTTTATGTTGCCGATCTAGGTGAAATTTTGGAATCGTGATGAGAATCACAGTCTCAAGCGAAAACAGTTATAAAATCGGCATTAATTTGCATTTACGAAAAAACATAACATTTACGGTCACTATTACATGACTTGGGTTCGGACTTTAACAGCTAATTTTTCAGGCTCCATATGACCAAACTGGCTGAATTTTCGGAATCGTGATAAGAATCATGTTTCAAACCGAAATCAGTCACAAAATCTGAATAAAGTTGCATTTCTGGAAAAATTAACTTTTTCATGGGACTAATTAGAGACTTGGCTTCGAAATTTAAAAGCGATTTTTTCAGGCTCTATTGGACCAAACGGGATGAAATTTTGGAATTGTGATGAGAATTATGGTCCAAACTGAAATCGTTCACAAAATCTGAATAAAGTTGCATTTCTGTAAAAATCATCTTTTTTATGGGACTAATTTTAGACTTGGGTTCGGACTTTAAAATCTATTTTTTCAGGCTCTATTAGACTAAACGGGGTGAATTTCGGAATCATGATACGAATCATGGTCCACACTGAAATCAATCTTAAAATCTGAATATAGTTGCATTTCTGGAAAAATCAACTTTTTCATGGGCGCTAAATTGAGACTTGGGTTCGAACTTTAATATATTTTTTTTCAGGCTTTATGGTGCCGATCTAGCTGAAATTTTGGAATCGTGATGAGAATTACAGTCTCAAGCGAAATCAGTTATAAAATCGGCATTAATTGGCATTTGACGAAAAAACATAACATTTACGGCCACTATTGCAAGATTTGGGTTCGGATTTTAAAAGCTATTTTTTCAGGCTCTATATGACCAAACTGGCTGAATTTTCGGAATAGTGATAAGAATCATGGTTCAAACCGAAATCAGTCACAAAATCTGAATAAAGTTGCATTTCTGGAAAAATCAACTTTTTCATGGGACTAATTAGACACTTGGGTTTGAACTTTTAAATCCATTTTTTCAGGCTGTATTTCACCAAACGGGGTGAAATTTTGGAATCGTGATAAGAATCATGGTCCAAACTGAAATCGGTCACAAAATCTGAATAAAGTTGCATTTCTGGAAAATCAACTTTTTCATGGGCGCTAATTTGAGACTTGGGTTCGAACTTTAATATTTTTTTTTTCAGGCTTTATGGTGCCGATCTAGCTGAAATTTTGGAATCGTGATGAGAATTACAGTCTCAAGCGAAATCAGTTATAAAATCGGCATTAATTGGCATTTGACGAAAAAACATAACATTTACGGCCACTATTGCAAGACTTGGGTTCGGATTTTAAAAGCTATTTTTTCAGGCTCTATATGACCAAACTGGCTGAATTTTCGGAATCGTGATAAGAATCATGGTTCAAACCGAAATCAATCACAAAATCTGAATAAAGTTGCATTTCTGGAAAAATCAACTTTTTCATGGGACTAATTAGAGACTTGGGTTCGAACTTTAAAAGCGATTTTTTCAGGCTTTATTTGGCAAAATCGACTGAAATTTTATTATTATTATAAGAATCATGGTCCAAACCGAAATCAGTCAAATAATCTGAATAAAATTGCATTTCTGGAAAAATCAACTTTTTCACGGGATTAATTAGAGACTTGGGTTCGAACTTTAATATATTTTTTTTCAGGCTTTATGGTGCCGATCTATGTGAAATTTTGGAATCTTGATGAGAATCACAGTCTCAAGCGAAATCAGTTATAAAATCGGCATTAATTTGCACTCGACGAAAAAACATAACATTTACGGTCACTATTGCATGACTTGGTTTCGGACTTTAAAAGCTATTTTTTCTGGCTCTATATGACCAAACTGGCTGAATTTTCGGAATCCTGATAAGAATCATGGTTCACACTGAAATCAGTCACAAAATCTGAATAAAGTTGCATTTCTGGAAAAATCAACTTTTTCATGGCACTAATTAGAGACTTGGGTTCGAACTTTAAAAGCCATTTTTACAGGCTCTATTAGACTAAACGGGGTGAATTTCGGAATCCTGATAAGAATCATGGTTCAAACCGAAATCAGTCACGAAATCTGAATCGAGTTGCATTTCTGGAAAAAACAACTTTTTCATGGGACTAATGAGAGACTTGGGTTCGAACATTAAAAGCGATGTTTTCATGCTCTATTTGACCAAATCGGCTGAAATTTTAATATTATTCTGAGAATCATGGTCCAAACCGAAATCTGTCAAAAAATCTGAATAAAGTTGCATTCCTGGAAAAATCATCTTTTTTATGGGACAAATTTTAGACTTGGGTTCGGACTTTGAATTCTATTTTTTCATGCTCTTTATGACCAAACTGGCTGAATTTTCGGAATCGTGATAAGAATCATCGTTCAAACCGAAATCGGTCACAAAATCTGAATAAAGTTGCACTTCTGGAAAAATCACCTTTTTCATGGGCGCTAATTTGAGACTTGGGTTCGAACTTTAATATTTTTTTTTCAGGCTTTATGTTGCCGATCTAGGTGAAATTTTGGAATCGTGATGAGAATCACAGTCTCAAGCGAAAACAGTTATAAAATCGGCATTAATTTGCATTTACGAAAAAACATAACATTTACGGTCACTATTACATGACATGGGTTCGGACTTTAACAGCTAATTTTTCAGGCTCCATATGACCAAACTGGCTGAATTTTCGGAATCGTGATAAGAATCATGTTTCAAACCGAAATCAGTCACAAAATCTGAATAAAGTTGCATTTCTGGAAAAATTAACTTTTTCATGGGAATAATTAGAGACTTGGCTTCGAAATTTAAAAGCGATTTTTTCAGGCTCTATTGGACCAAACGGGATGAAATTTTGGAATTGTGATGAGAATTATGGTCCAAACTGAAATCGTTCACAAAATCTGAATAAAGTTGCATTTCTGTAAAAATCATCTTTTTTATGGGACAAATTTTAGACTTGGGTTCGGACTTTAAAATCTATTTTTTCAGGCTCTATTAGACTAAAAGGGGTGAATTTCGGAATCATGATACGAATCATGGTCCACACTGAAATCAATCTTAAAATCTGAATATAGTTGCATTTCTGTAAAAATCATCTTTTTTATGGGACTAATTTTAAACTTGGTTTCGAACGTTAAAAGCCATTTTTTCAGGCTCTATTGGACCAAACCGGCTGAAATTTTAATATTATTATAAGAATCATGGTTCAAACCGAAATCAGTCACAAAATCTGAATAAAGTTGCATTTCTGTAAAAATCATCTTTTTTATGGGATTAATTTTAAACTTGGGTTCGAACTTTTAAATCCATTATTTCCGGCTCTATTGTACCAAACGGGGTGAAATTTTAATATTATTACAAGAATAATGGTTCAAACCGAAATCAGTCACAAAATCTGAATAAAGTTGCACTTCTGGAAAAATCACCTTTTTTATGGGCGCTAATTTGAGACTTGGGTTCGAACTTTAATATGTTTTTTTTCAGGCTTTATGGTGCCGATCTAGGTGAAATTTTGGAATCGTGATGAGATTAACAGTCTCAAGCGAAATCAGTTATAAAATCGGCATTAATTTGCATTTGACGAAAAAACATAACATTTACGGCCACTATTGCAAGACTTGGGTTCGGATTTTAAAAGCTATTTTTTTAGGCTCTATATGACCAAACTGACTGAATTTTCGGAATCTTGATAAGAATCATGGTTCAAACCGAAATCAGTCACAAAATCTGAATAAAGTTGCATTTCACGAAAAATCTACTTTTTCATGGGACTAATTAGAGACTTGGGTTCGAACTTAAAAATCGATTTTTTCAGGCTCTATTGGACCAAACGGGATGAAATTTTGGAATTGTGATGAGAATTATGGTCCAAACTGAAATCGTTCTAAAAATCTCAATAATGTTGCATTTCTGTAAAAATCACCTTTTTTATGGGACTAATTTTAAACTTGGGTTCGAACGTTAAAAGCCATTTTTTCAGGCTCTATTGGACCAAACCGGCTGAAATTTTAATATTATTATAAGAATCATGGTTCAAACCGAAATCAGTCAAGAAATCTGAATAAATTTGCAATTCTGGAAAAATCAACTTTTTCATGGGACTCATTAGTGACTTGGGTTCGAACTTTTAAATCCATTTTTTCCGGCTCTATTGTACCAAACGGGGTGAAATTTTAATATTATTACAAGAATCATGGTTCAAACCGAAATCAGTCAAAAAATCTGAATAAAATTGCATTTCTGGAAAAATCAAATTTTTCACGGGATTAATTAGAGACTTGGGTTCGAACTTTAAAAGCGATTTTTTCAGGCTCTATTTGGCCAAATCGACTGAAATTTTAATTTTATTATAAGAATCATGGTCCAAACCGAAATCAGTCAAATAATCTGAATAAAATTGCATTTCTGGAAAAATCAACTTTTTCACGGGATTAATTAGAGACTTGGGTTCGAACTTTAAAATCAATTTTTTCCGGCTCTATTGTACCAAACGGGGTGAAATTTTGGAATCGTGATGAGAATCATGGTCCAAACTGAAATCGGTCACAAAATCTGAATAAAGTTGCATTTCTGTAAAAATCATCTTTTTTATGGGACTAATTTTAGACTTGGGTTCGGACTTAAAATCTATTTTTTCAGGCTCTTTATTACCAAACTGGCTGAATTTTCGGATTCGTGATAAGAATCATGGTTCAAACCAAAATCAGTCACAAAATCTGAATAAAAATGCATTTCTGGAAAAATCAACTTTTTCATGGGACTAATAAGAGACTTGGGTTCTAAATTTTAAAGCGATTTATTCAGGCTCTATTGGACCAATGGGATGAAATTTTGGAATTGTGATGAGAGTTATGGTCCAAACTGAAATCGTTCACAAAATCTGATTAAAGTTGCATTTCTGGAAAAATCACCTTTTTTATGGGACTAATTAGAGACTTGGGTTCGAACTTTAAAAGCCATTTTTACAGGCACTATTGGACCAAACGGGATGAAATTTTGGAATTGTGATGAGAATGATGGTCCAAACTGAAATCGTTCACAAAATCTGAATAAAGTTGCATTTCTGTAAAAATCATAGACTAAACGGGGTGAATTTCGGAATCATGATAAGAATCGTGGTCCACACTGAAATCAATCTTAAAATCTGAATAGGGTTGCATTTCTGGAAAAATCAACTTTTTCATGGGCGCTAATTTGAGACTTGGGTTCGAACTTTAATATATTTTTTTTCAGGCTTTATGGTGCCGATCTAGCTGAAATTTTGGAATCGTGATGAGAATTACAGTCTCAAGCGAAATCAGTTATAAAATCGGCATTAATTGGCATTTGACGAAAAAACATAACATTTACGGCCACTATTGCAAGAATTGGGTTCGGATTTTAAAAGCTATTTTTTCAGGCTCTATATGACCAAACTGGCTGAATTTTCGGAATCGTGATAAGAATCATGGTTCAAACCGAAATCAGTCACAAAATCTGAATAAAGTTGCATTTCTGGAAAAATCAACTTTTTCATGGGACTAATTAGAGACTTGGGTTCGAACTTTAAAAGCGACTTTTTCAGGCTCTATTTGGCCAAATCGACTGAAATTTTATTATTATTTTAAGAATCATGGTCCAAACCGAAATCAGTCAAATAATCTGAATAAAATTGCATTTCTGGAAAAATCAAATTTTTCACGGGATTAATTAGAGACTTGGGTTCGAACTTTAAAAGCGATTTTTTCAGGCTCTATTTGGCCAAATCGACTGAAATTTTAATATTATTATAAGAATCATGGTCCAAACCGAAATCAGTCAAATAATCTGAATAAAATTGCATTTCTGGAAAAATCAACTTTTTCACGGGATTAATTAGAGACTTGGGTTCGAACTTTTAAATCCATTTTTTCCGGCTCTATTGTACCAAACGGGGTGAAATTTTGGAATCGTGATAAGAATTATGGTCCAAACTGAAATCGGTCACAAAATCTGAATAAAGTTGCATTCCTGGAAAAATCATCTTTTTTATGGGACAAATTTTAGACTTGGGTTCGGACTTTGAAATCTATTTTTTCAGGCTCTTTATGACCAAACTGGCTGAATTTTCGGAATCGTGATAAGAATCATCGTTCAAACCGAAATCGGTAACAAAATCTGAATAAAGTTGCACTTCTGGAAAAATCACCTTTTTCATGGGCGCTAATTTGAGACTTGGGTTCGAACTTTAATATTATTTTTTCAGGCTTTATGTTGCCGATCTAGGTGAAATTTTGGAATCGTTATGAGAATCACAGTCTCAAGCGAAAACAGTTATAAAATCGGCATTAATTTGCATTTACGAAAAAACATAACATTTACGGTCACTATTACATGACTTGGGTTCGGACAGCTAATTTTTCAGGCTCCATATTACCAAACTGGCTGTATTTTCGGAATCGTTATAAGAATCATGTTTCAAACCGAAATCAGTCACAAAATCTGAATAAAGTTGCATTTCTGGAAAAATTAACTTTTTCATGGGACTTATTAGAGACTTGGCTTCGAAATTTAAAAGCGATTTTTTCAGGCTCTATTGGAACAAACGGGATGAAATTTTGGAATTGTGATGAGAATTATGGTCTAAACTGAAATCGTTCACAAAATCTGAATAAAGTTGCATTTCTGTAAAAATCATCTTTCTTATGGGACTAATTTTAGACTTGGGTTCGGACTTTAAAATCTATTTTTTCAGGCTCTTTATTACCAAACTGGCTGAATTTTCGGAATCGTGATAAGAATCATCGTTCAAACCGAAATCGGTCACAAAATCTGAATAAAGTTGCATTTCTGGAAAAATCAACTTTTTCATGGGCGCTAATTTGAGACTTGTGTTAGAACTTTAATTTTTTTTTTCAGGCTTTATCTTGCCGATCTAGGTGAAATTTTGGAATCGTGATGACAATCACAGTCTCAAGCGAAAACAGTTATAAAATCGGCATTAATTTGCATTTACGAAAAAACATAACATTTACGGTCACTATTGCATGACTTGGGTTCGGACTTTAACAGCTATTTTTTCAGGCTCTATATGACCGAACTGGCTGAATTTTCGGAATCGTGATAAGAATCATGGTTCAAACCGAAATCAGTCACAAAATCTGAATAAAGTTGCATTTCTGTAAAAATCATCTTTTTTATGGGACTAATTTTAAACTTGGGTTCGAACTTTTAAATCCATTATTTCCGGCTCTATTGTACCAAACGGGGTGAAATTTTAATATTATTACAAGAATCATGGTTCAAACCGAAATCAGTCAAAAAATCTGAATAAAATTGCATTTCTGGAAAAATCAAATTTTTCAAGGGATTAATTAGAGACTTGGGTTCGAACTTTAAAAGCGATTTTTTCAGGCTCTATTTGGCCAAATCGACTGAAATTTTATTATTATTTTAAGAATCATGGTCCAAACCGAAATCAGTCAAATAATCTGAATAAAATTGCATTTCTGGAAAAATCAAATATTTCACGGGATTAATTAGAGACTTGGGTTCGAACTTTAAAAGCGATTTTTTCAGGCTCTATTTGGCCAAATCGACTGAAATTTTAATTTTATTATAAGAATCATGGTCCAAACCGAAATCAGTCAAATAATCTGAATAAAATTGCATTTCTGGAAAAATCAACTTTTTCACGGGATTAATTAGAGACTTGGGTTCGAACTTTAAAATCCATTTTTTCCGGCTCTATTGTACCAAACGGGGTGAAATTTTGGAATCGTGATGAGAATCATGGTCCAAACTGAAATCGGTCACAAAATCTGAATAAAGTTGCATTTCTGTAAAAATCATCTTTTTTATGGGACTAATTTTAGACTTGGGTTCGGACTTTAAAATCTATTTTTTCAGGCTCTTTATTACCAAACTGGCTGAATTTTCGGATTCGTGATAAGAATCATGGTTCAAACCAAAATCAGTCACAAAATCTGAATAAAAATGCATTTCTGGAAAAATCAACTTTTTCATGGGACTCATTAGAGACTTGGGTTCGAACATTTAAATCCATTTTTTCCGGCTCTATTGAACCAAACGGGGTGAAATTTTGGAATCGTGATATAAGAATCATGGTCCAAACTGAAATCGGTCACAAAATCTGAATAAAGTTGCATTCCTGGAAAAATCATCTTTTTTATGGGACTAATTTTAGACTTGGGTTCGGACTTTAAAATCTGAAAACAGGCAGAATTTTCGGAATCGCGATTAGAATCATGGTCCAAACTGAAATCGGTCACAAAATCTGAATAAAGTTGCATTCCTGGAAAAATCATCTTTTTTATGGGACTAATTTAAGACTTGGGTTCGGAATTTAAAATCTATTTTTTCAGGCTCTATATGACCAAACTGGCTCAATTTTCGGAATCGTGATAAGAATCATGGTTCAAACCGAAATCAGTTACAAAATCTGAATAAAGTTGCATTTCTGGAAAAATCAATTTTTTCATGGGACTAATTAGAGACTTGGGTTCGAAATTTAAAAGCGATTTTTTCAGGCACTATTGCACCAAACGGGATGAAATTTTGGAATTGTGATGAGAATTATGGTCCAAACTGAAATCGTTCACAAAATCTGAATAAAGTTGCATTTCTGTAAAAATCATCTTTTTTATGGGACTAATTTTTAACTTGGGTTCGAACGTTAAATGCCATTTTTTCAGGCTCTATAGGACCAAACCGGCTGAATTTTCGGAATCGTGATAAGAATCATGGTTCAAACCGAAATCAGTCACAAATTCTGAATAAAGTTGCATTTCTGGAAAAATCAACTTTTTTATGGGACTAATTAAAGACTTGTGTTTGAAATTTAAAAGCGATTTTTTCAGGCTCTATTGAACCAAACGGGATGAAATTTTGGAATTGTGATAAGAATTATGGTCCAAACTGAAATCGTTCACAAAATCTGAATAAAGTTGCATTTCTGGAAAAATCAACATTTTCATGGGACTAATTAGAGTCTTGGGTTCGAACTTTAAAAGCGATGTTTTCAGGCTTTTTTTGAACAAATCGGCTGAAATTTTAATATTATTATAAGAATCATGGTCCAAACCGAAATCAGTTACAAAATCTGAATAAAGTTGCATTTCTGGAAAAATCAATTTTTTCATGGGACTAATTAGAGACTTGGGTTCGAAATTTAAAAGCGATTTTTTCAGGCACTATTGGACCAAACGGGATGAAATTTTGGAATTGTGATGAGAATTATGGTCCAAACTGAAATCGTTCACAAAATCGGAATAAAGTTGCATTTCTGTAAAAATCATCTTTTTTATGGGACTAATTTTTAATTTGGGTTCGAACGTTAAATGCCATTTTTTCAGGCTCTATAGGACCAAACCGGCTGAATTTTCGGAATCGTGATAAGAATCATGGTTCAAACCGAAATCGGTCACAAATTCTGAATAAAGTTGCATTTCTAGAAAAATCAACTTTTTTATGGGACTAATTTTAGACTTGGGTTCGGAATTTAAAATCTATTTTTTCAGGCTCTATATGACCAAACTGGCTCAATTTTCGGAATCGTGATAAGAATCATGGTTCAAACCGAAATCAGTTACAAAATCTGAATAAAGTTGCATTTCTGGAAAAATCAATTTTTTCATGGGACTAATTAAAGACTTGTGTTTGAAATTTAAAAGCGATTTTTTCAGGCTCTATTGAACCAAACGGGATGAAATTTTGGAATTGTGATAAGAATTATGGTCCAAACTGAAATCGTTCACAAAATCTGAATAAAGTTGCATTTCTGGAAAAATCAACTTTTTCATGGGACTCATTAGAGACTTGGGTTCGAACTTTTAAATCCATTTTTTGCGGCTCTATTGTACCAAACGGGGTGAAATTTTGGAATCTTGATGAGAATCATGGTCCAAACTGAAATCGGTCACAAAATCTGAATAAAGTTGCACTTCTGGAAAAATCACCTTTTTCATGGGCGCTAATTTGAGACTTGGGTTCGAACTTTAATATTTTTTTTTCAGGCTTTATGTTGCCGATCTAGGTGAAATTTTGGAATCGTGATGAGAATCACAGTCTCAAGCGAAAACAGTTATAAAATCGGCATTAATTTGCATTTACGAAAAAACATAATATTTACGGTCACTATTACATGACTTGGGTTCGGACTTTAACAGCTAATTTTTCAGGCTCCATATGACCAAACTGGCTGAATTTTCGGAATCGTGATAAGAATCATGTATCAAACCGAAATCAGTCACAAAATCTGAATAAAGTTGCATTTCTGGAAAAATTAACTTTTTCATGGGACTAATTAGAGACTTGGCTTCGAAATTTAAAAACGATTTTTTCAGGCTCTATTGGACCAAAGGGGATGAAATTTTGGAATTGTGATGAGAATTATGGTCCAAACTGAAATCGTTCACAAAATCTGAATAAAGTTGCATTTCTGTAAAAATCATCTTTTTTATAGGACTAATTTTAGACTTGGGTTCGGACTTTAAAATCTATTTTTTCAGGCTCTTTATTACCAAACTGGCTGAATTTTCGGAATCGTGATAAGAATCATCGTTCAAACCGAAATCGGTCACAAAATCTGAATAAAGTTGCACTTCTGGAAAAATCACCTTTTTCATGGGCGCTAATTTGAGACTTGGGTTCGAACTTTAATATTTTTTTTTTCAGGCTTTATGTTGCCGATCTAGGTGAAATTTTGGAATCGTGATGAGAATCACAGTCTCAAGCGAAAACAGTTATAAAATCGGCATTAATTTGCATTTACGAAAAAACATAACATTTACGGTCACTATTGCATGACTTGGGTTCGGACTTTAACAGCTATTTTTTCAGGTTTATATGACCGAACTGGCTGAATTTTCGGAATCGTGATAAGAATCATGGTTCAAACCGAAATCAGTCACAAATTCTGAATAAAGTTGCATTTTTGTAAAAATCATCTTTTTTATGGGACTAATTTTAAACTTGGGTTCGAACTTTTAAATCCATTTTTTCCGGCTCTATTGTACCAAACGGGGTGAAATTTTGGAATCGTGATGGGAATCATGGTCAAAACTGAAATCGGTCACAAAATCTGAATAAAGTTGCATTTCTGTAAAAATCATCTTTTTTATGGGACTAATTTTAAACTTGGGTTCGAACGTTAAATGCCATTTTTTCAGGCTCTATAGGAACAAACCGGCTATAATTTTAATATTATTACAAGAATCATGGTTCAAACCGAAATCAGTCAAAAAATCTGAATAAAATTGCATTTATGTAAAAATCAACTTTTTCATGGGACTAATTAGAGACTTGGGTTCGAACTTTTAAATCCATTTTTTCCGGCTCTATTGTAGCAAACGGGGTGAAATTTTGGAATCGTGATGGGAATCATGGTCAAAACTGAAATCGGTCACAAAATCTGAATAAAGTTGCATTTCTGTAAAAATCATCTTTTTTATGGGACTAATTTTAAACTTGGGTTCGAACGTTAAATGCCATTTTTTCAGGCTCTATAGGAACAAACCGGCTATAATTTTAATATTATTACAAGAATCATGGTTCAAACCGAAATCAGTCAAAAAATCTGAATAAAATTGCATTTATGTAAAAATCAACTTTTTCATGGGACTAATTAGAGACTTGGGTTCGAACTTTTAAATCCATTTTTTCCGGCTCTATTGTAGCAAACGGGGTGAAATTTTGGAATCGTGATGAGAATCATGGTCCAAACTGAAATCGGTCACAAAATCTGAATAAAGTTGCATTCCTGGAAAAATCATCTTTTTTATGGGACTACTTTTAGAATTGGGTTCGGACTTTAAAATCTATTTTTTCAGGCTCTTTATTACCAAAGCGGCTGAATTTTCGGAATCGTGATAAGAATCATCGTTCAAACCGAAATCGGTCACAAAATCTGAATAAAGTTGCATTTCTGGAAAAATTAACTTTTTCATGGGACTAATTAGAGACTTGGCTTCGAAATTTAAAAGCGATTTTTTCAGGCTCTATTGGACCAAAGGGGATGAAATTTTGGAATTGTGATGAGAATTATGGTCCAAACTGAAATCGTTCACAAAATCTGAATAAAGTTGCATTTCTGTAAAAATCATCTTTTTTATGGGACTAATTTTAGACTTGGGTTCGGACTTTAAAATCTATTTATTCAGGCTCTTTATTACCAAACTGGCTGAATTTTCGGAATCGTGATAAGAATCATCGTTCAAACCGAAATCGGTCACAAAATCTGAATAAAGTTGCATTTCTGGAAAAATCAACTTTTTCATGGGCGCTAATTTGAGACTTGGGTTCGAACTTTAATTTTTTTTTTTCAGGCTTTATCTTGCCGATCTAGGTGAAATTTTGGAATCGTGATGAGAATCACAGTCTCAAGCGAAAACAGTTATAAAATCGGCATTAATTTGCATTTACGAAAAAACATAACATTTACGGTCACTATTGCATGACTTGGGTTCGGACTTTAACAGCTATTTTTTCAGGTTTATATGACCGAACTGGCAGAATTTTCGGAATCGTGATAAGAATCATGGTTCAAACCGAAATCAGTCACAAAATCTGAATAAAGTTGCATTTCTGTAAAAATCATCTTTTTTATGGGACTAATTTTAAACTTGGGTTCGAACTTTTAAATCCATTTTTTCCGGCTCTATTGTACCAAACGGGGTGAAATTTTGGAATCGTGATGGGAATCATGGTCAAAACTGAAATCGGTCACAAAATCTGAATAAAGTTGCATTTCTGTAAAAATCATCTTTTTTATGGGACTAATTTTAAACTTGGGTTCGAACGTTAAATGCCATTTTTTCAGGCTCTATAGGAACAAACCGGCTTTAATTTTAATATTATTACAAGAATCATGGTTCAAACCGAAATCAGTCAAAAAATCTGAATAAAATTGCATTTATGTAAAAATCAACTTTTTCATGGGACTAATTAGAGACTTGGGTTCGAACTTTTAAATCCATTTTTTCCGGCTCTATTGTAGCAAACGGGGTGAAATTTTGGAATCGTGATGAGAATCATGGTCCAAACTGAAATCGGTCACAAAATCTGAATAAAGTTGCATTCCTGGAAAAATCATCTTTTTTATGGGACTACTTTTAGAATTGGGTTCGGACTTTAAAATCTATTTTTTCAGGCTCTTTATTACCAAAGCGGCTGAATTTTCGGAATCGTGATAAGAATCATCGTTCAAACCGAAATCGGTCACAAAATCTGAATATAGTTGCATTTCTGGAAAAATCAATTTTTTCATTTGACTTATTAGAGACTTGGGTTCGAAATTTAAAAGCGATTTTTTCAGGCACTATTGGACCAAACGGGATGAAATTTTGGAATTGTGATGAGAATTATGGTCCAAACTGAAATCGTTCACAAAATCTGAATAAAGTTGCATTTCTGTAAAAATCATCTTTTTTATGGGACTAATTTTTAACTTGGGTTCGAACGTTAAATGCCATTTTTTCAGGCTCTATAGGACCAAACCGGCTGAATTTTCGGAATCGTGATAAGAATCATGGTTCAAACCGAAATCAGTCACAAATTCTGAATAAAGTTGCATTTCTGGAAAAATCAACTTTTTATGGGACTAATTAAAGACTTGTGTTTGAAATTTAAAAGCGATTTTTTCAGGCTCTATTGAACCAAACGGGATGAAATTTTGGAATTGTGATAAGAATTATGGTCCAAACTGAAATCGTTCACAAAATCTGAATAAAGTTGCATTTCTGGAAAAATCAACATTTTCATGGGACTAATTAGAGCCTTGGGTTTGAACTTTAAAAGCGATGTTTTCGGGCTTTTTTCTAACAAATCGGCTGAAATTTTAATATTATTATAAGAATCATGGTCCAGACCGAAATCAGTCAAATAATCTGAATAAAATTGCATTTCTGGAAAAATCAACTTTTTCATGGGACTCATTAGAGACTTGGGTTCGAACATTTAAATCCATTTTTTCCGGCTCTATTGAACCAAACGGGGTGAAATTTTGGAATCGTGATATAAGAATTATGGTCCAAACTGAAATCGGTCACAAAATATGAATAACGTTGCATTTCTGGAAAAATCAACTTTTTCATGGGCGCTAATTTGAGACTTGGGTTCGAACTTTAATATATTTTTTTTCAGGCTTTATGGTGCCGATCTAGGTGAAATTTTGGAATCTTGACGAGAATCTTAGTCTCAAGCGAAATCAGTTATAAAATCGGCATTAATTTGCATTCGACGAAAAAACATAACATTTACCTTCACAATTATGATGAGAATTATGGTCCAATCTGAAATCATTCACAAAATCTGAATAAAGTTGCATTTCTGTAAAAATCATCTTTTTTATGGAACTAATTTTAAACCTGGGTTCGAACGTTAAAAGCCATTTTTTCATGCTCTATTGGACCAAACGGGATGAAATTTTGGAATTGTGATGAGAATCATGGTTGACACTGAAATCGGTCATAAAATCAGATTAAAGTTGCATTTCTGGAAAAATCAACTTTTTCATGGGACTCATTAGAGACTTGGGTTCGAACATTATAAGCCATTTTTTCAGGCTCTATTGGACCAAACAGTATGAAATTTTGGAATAGTGATGAGAATTATGGTCCAAACTGAAATCGGTCACAAAATCTGAATAAAGTTGCATTCCTGGAAAAATCATCTTTTTTATGGGACTACTTTTAGAATTGGGTTCGGACTTTAAAATCTATTTTTTCAGGCTCTATATCACCAAACTGGCCTTATTTTCGGAATCGTGATAAGAATCATCGTTCATACCGAAATCGGTCACAAAATCTGAATAAAGTTGCATTTCTGGAAAAATCAACTTTTTCATGGGCGCTAATTTGAGACTTGGGTTCGAACTTTAATTTTTTATTTATGCTTTATGGTGCCGATCACTGTGAAATTTTGGAATCGAAATGAGAATCACAGTCTCTAGCGAAATCAGTTATAAAATCGGCATCAATTTGCATTTGACGTAAAAACATAACATTTACGGTCACTTTTGCAATACTTGGGTTCGGACTTTAAAAGCTATTTTTTCAGGTTCTATATGACCAAACTGGCTGAATTTTCGGAATCGTGATAAGAATCAACGTTCAAATCGAAATCAGTCACGAAATCTGAATCGAGTTGCATTTCTGGAAAAAACAACTTTTTCATGGGACTAATGAGAGACTTGGGTTCGAACATTAAAAGCGATGTTTTCATGCTCTATTTGACCAAATCGGCTGAAATTATAATATTATTATGAGAATCATGGTCCAAACCGAAATCTGTCAAAAAATCTGAATAAAGTTGCATTCCTGGAAAAATCATCTTTTTTATGGGAATAATTTTAGACTTGGGTTCGGACTTTAAAATCTATTTTTTCAGGCTCTTTATTACCAAAGCGGCTGAATTTTCGGAATCGTGATAAGAATCATCGTTCAAACCGAAATCGGTCACAAAATCTGAATAAAGTTGCATTTCTGGAAAAATCATCTTTTTCATGGGCGCTAATTTGAGACTTGGGTTCGAACTTTAATTTTTTATTTATGCTTTATGGTGCCGATCACTGTGAAATTTTGGAATCGAAATGAGAATCACAGTCTCTAGCGAAATCAGTTATAAAATCGGCATCAATTTGCATTTGACGTAAAAACATAACATTTACGGTCACTATTGCAAGACTTGGGTTCGGATTTTAAAAGCTATTTTTTCAGTCTCTATATGACCAAACTGGCTGAGTTTT
The DNA here is from genome assembly GCA_026573805.1 of Hesperophylax magnus. Taxonomy (NCBI): domain Eukaryota; kingdom Metazoa; phylum Arthropoda; class Insecta; order Trichoptera; family Limnephilidae; genus Hesperophylax; species Hesperophylax magnus. The sequence goes on from JAIUSX010000049.1 coordinate 13,362,007, forward strand.
CGGAATCATGATAAGAATCATGGTCCAAATCGAAATCAGTCAAATAATCTGAATAAAATTGCATTTCTGGAAAAATCAACTTTTTCACGGGATTAATTAGAGACTTGGGTTCGAACTTTAAAAGCGATTTTTTCAGGCTCTATTTGGCCAAATCGACTGAAATTTTAATATTATTATAAGAATCATGGTCCAAACCGAAATCAGTCAAATACTCTGAATAAAATAGAATTTCTGGAAAAATCAACTTTTTCACGGGATTAATTAGAGACTTGGGTTCGAACTTTAAAAGCCATTTTTACAGGCTCTATTAGACCAACTGGGGTGAATTTCGGAATCGTGATAAGAATCATGGTCCACACTGAAATCGTTCATAAAATCTGAATAAAGTTGCATTTCTGGAAAAATCAACTCTTTCATGGGCGCTAATTTGAGACTTGGGTTCGAACTTTAATATATTTTTTTTCAGGCTTTATGGTGCCGATCTAGGTGAAATTTTGGAATCGTGATGAGAATAACCGTCTCAAGCGAAATCAGTTATAAAATCGGCATTAATTTGCATTTGACGAAAAAACATAACATTTACGGCCACTATTGCAAGACTTGGGTTCGGATTTTAAAAGCTATTTTTTCAGGCTCTATATGACCAAACTGGCTGAATTTTCGGAATCTTGATAAGAATGATGGTTCAAACTGAAATCAGTCACAAAATCTGAATAAAGTTGCATTCCTGGAAAAATCATCTTTTTTATGGGACTAATTTTAGAATTGGGTTCGGACTTTAAAATCTATTTTTTCAGGCTCTATATGACCAAACTGGCCTTATTTTCGGAATCGTGATAAGAATCATCGTTCAAACCGAAATCGGTCACAAAATCTGAATAAAGTTGCATTTCTGGAAAAATAATCTTTTTCATGGGCGCTAATTTGAGATATGGGTTCGAACTTTAATTTTTTATTTATGCTTTATGGTGCCGATCACTGTGAAATTTTGGAATCGAAATGAGAATCACAGTCTCTAGCGAAATCAGTTATAAAATCGGCATCAATTTGCATTTGACGTAAAAACATAACATTTACGGTCACTATTGCAATACATAGGTTCGGACTTTAAAAGCTATTTTTTCAGGCTCTATATGACCAAACTGGCTGAATTTTCGGAATCGTGATAAGAATCATGGTTCAAACCAAAATCAGTCACAAAATCTGAATAAAAATGCATTTCTGGAAAAATCAACTTTTTCATGGGACTAATTAGAGACTTGGGTTCGAAATTTTAAAGCGATTTTTTCAGGCTCTATTGGACCAATGGGATGAAATTTTGGAATTGTGATGAGAATCAAGCAACGAATTATCGCCCAATATGTCTAATTTCTAATATAGGAAAGATATTTGAAAAAATAGTTAAAAAACAATTGGTAAATTTTCTAGATAATAATAAAATATTACACATAAACCAGTTTGGCTTTATAAAATCACTCAGCACACAAGATGCTATTGCTAACGTAACTTCATACATTTACGAATCACTAGATAAAAGTAAAAAATGTGCGGGTATATTTATTGACCTTAGAAAGGCATTCGATAGCATATCCCATGAGATGCTATTAAAAAAATTGAATAAAATCGGCATAAAAGGCAACGCGATTAAATGGATCACCGACTACTTAAAAAACCGTCCTTAATTAGTAAAAATCAATGGTGTTAATAGTGATCAAGAGATTACAAGCTTTGGAATCCCCCAAGGTACAGTGCTTGGACCAATTCTATTTACTATATATGTAAACGATATTTTTTTTCAACCTTTACACGGTCAAATTACGTCATACGCCGATGATACAGTATTAATAATAAGTGATAAGACTTGGGAAAATGTAGAATTAAAGGCCACGGAAGACATCAACACGCTCAAGAATTTTTTCGACACTAATTTACTGTCACTTAATAATGAAAAGACATTTGTAATTTCATTTGCAATCCATACAAATGATACTCCTAAAAATTTTAACATTGTCATACATAATAATACTAAAATTCACAGCCAAAACTATTGCAAATCAAACTGTACAGTACTAAAAACAACAAATAAAATTAAATATCTAGGAGTAATTATTGATAAAAATCTGAAATGGAAAGAACAAATATGTCAAGTAGTAAACAAAATTAGAAAATTAATATATATATTTTTAAGAATTAGAAACTTTCTGTCGATAAAAAATCTATATTTAATTTACTATGCCTTAGTTCAATCCACTTTACAATACGCTATTATTAGTTGGGGATCCGCATATAAATGTAACCTTCTTCCAATTGAAATTATACAAAGAACAATTATTAAAATTATATTAAAAAAATCCTTTGACTACCCAACAGAACGCCTGTTTGAAGAATTTCAAGTACCTACATTTAAAGACCTATATATTAAAAACTCATTAATCCAAATTATAAAAGAAAAAGATAAATATCAATTTTTAAATGAAAACAGAACGCGACTTAGACATGTTTTTCTATGCCCAAAACTAAATACGTCTTTTGCACAACATCATTATACTTACCAGGGAAGAACTTTTCTTCAATCGATTACCAGAAGAAATCAGAAGCATTAATGATAAAACCCGAATACTGCTCTCTGTCAAGAGACACTTTAAAAATATTCTGAAAAAAAAACTACTGTCACTTAATTAATCTCACAAATATCCTTAGTTTTCCATAGCTTCCTTTCTTTTTAAAAATTTAATAAATTAATATATTATCCTTCACTACTTTCCAAAGAAATATTACAGCAATTATACATTTATGTACAATGAATTATTTAAGTACTAACTAACAACAACATTTATAAACACTCCCCTTCCATACACAAGCAAATGCTTTCAATGGAAGAGTATTAAAAAAGCAATGATGTAAAATGAATTATGTCCCATGTAAAACATATTATTAAAAATAAAAAATAATTTAAAAAAAAAAAAAAAAAAAATTATTGTCCAAACTGAAATCGTTCACAAAATCTGATTAAAGTTGCATTTCTGGAAAAATCAACTTTTTCATGGGACTAATTAGAGACTTAAGTTCGAACTTTAAAAGCCATTTTGACAGGCTCTATTAGACTAAACGGGGTGAATTTCGGAATCATGATAAGAATCATGGTCCACACTGAAATCAATCATAAAATCTGAATAAAGTTGCATTTCTGGAAAAATCAACTTTTTCACGGGATTAATTAGAGACTTGGGTTCGAACTTTAAAAGCCATTTTTACAGGCTCTATTAGACCAAACGGGGTGAATTTCGGAATCGTGATAAGAATCACGGTCCACACTGAAATCGTTCATAAAATCTGAATAAAGTTGCATTTCTGGAAAAATCAACTCTTTCATGGGAGCTAATTTGAGACTTGGGTTCGAACTTTAATATATTTTTTTTCAGGCTTTATGGTGCCGATCTAGCTGAAATTTTGGAATCGTGATGAGAATTACAGTCTCAAGCGAAATCAGTTATAAAATCGGCATTAATTTGCACTCGACGAAAAAACATAACATTTACGGTCACTATTGCATGACTTGGTTTCGGACTTTAAAAGCTATTTTTTCAGGCTCTATATGACCAAACTGGCTGAATTTTCGGAATCGTGATAAGAATCATGGTTCAAACCGAAATCAGTCACAAAATCTGAATAAAGTTGCATTTCTGGAAAAATCAACTTTTTCATGGGACTAATTAGAGACTTGGGTTCAAACTTAAAAATCGATTTTTTCAGGCTCTATTGGACCAAACGGGATGAAATTTTGGAATTGTGATGAGAATTATGGTCCAAACTGAAATCGTTCTAAAAATCTCAATAATGTTGCATTTCTGTAAAAATCACCTTTTTTATGGGACTAATTTTAAACTTGGGTTCGAACGTTAAAAGCCATTTTTTCAGGCTCTATTGGACCAAACCGGCTGAAATTTTAATATTATTATAAGAATCATGGTTCAAACCGAAATCAGTCAAGAAATCTGAATAAATTTGCAATTCTGGAAAAATCAACTTTTTCATGGGACTCATTAGAGACTTGGGTTCGAACTTTTAAATCCATTTTTCCGGCTCTATTGTACCAAACGGGGTGAAATTTTGGAATCGTGATAAGAATCATGGTCCAAACTGAAATCGGTCACAAAATCTGAATAAAGTTGCATTCCTGGAAAAATCATCTTTTTTATGGGACTAATTTTAGAATTGGGTTCGGACTTTAAAATCTATTTTTTCAGGCTCTATATGACCAAACTGGCCTTATTTTCGGAATCGTGATAAGAATCATCGTTCAAACCGAAATCGGTCACAAAATCTGAATAAAGTTGCATTTCTGGAAAAATCAACTTTTTCATGGGCGCTAATTTGAGACTTGGGTTCGAACTTTAATATTTTTTTTCAGGCTTTATGGTGCCGATCTAGGTGAAATTTTGGAATCGTGATGAGAATCACAGTCTCAAGCGAAATCAGTTATAAAATCGGCATTAATTTGCACTCGACGAAAAAACATAACATTTACGGTCACTATTGCATGACTTGGTTTCGGACTTTAAAAGCTATTTTTTCAGGCTCTATATGACCAAACTGGCTGAATTTTCGGAATCGTGATAAGAATCATGGTTCAAACCGAAATCAGTCACAAAATCTGAATAAAGTTGCATTTCTGGAAAAATCTACTTTTTCATGGGACTAATTAGGGACTTGGGTTCGAACTTAAAAATCGATTTTTTCAGGCTCTATTGGACCAAACGGGATGAAATTTTGGAATTGTGATGAGAATTATGGTCCAAACTGAAATCGTTCTTAAAATCTCAATAATGATGCATTTCTGTAAAAATCATCTTTTTTTTGGGACTAATTTTAAACTTGGGTTCGAACGTTAAAAGCCATTTTTTCAGGCTCTATTGGACCAAACCGGCTGAAATTTTAATATTATTATAAGAATCATGGTTCAAACCGAAATCAGTAAAGAAATCTGAATAAATTTGCAATTCTGGAAAAATCAACTTTTTCATGGGACTCTTTAGAGACTTGGGTTTGAACTTTTAAATCCATTTTTTCCGGCTCTATTGTACCAAACGGGGTGAAATTTTGGAATCGTGATAAGAATCATGGTCCAAACTGAAATCGGTCACAAAATCTGAATAAAGTTGCATTCCTGGAAAAATCATCTTTTTTATGGGACTAATTTTAGACTTGGGTTCGGACTTTAAAATCTATTTTTTCAGGCTCTATATGACCAAACTGGCCTTATTTTCGGAATCGTGATTAGAATCATCGTTTAAACCGAAATCGGACACAAAATCTGAATAAAGTTGCATTTCTGGAAAAATCAACTTTTTCATGGGCGCTAATTTGAAACTTGGGTTCGAACTTTAATATATTTTAATTCAGGCTTTATGGTGCCGATCTAGCTGAAATTTTTGAATCGTGATGAGAATAACAGTCTCAAGCGAAATCAGTTATAAAATCGGCATTAATTGGCATTTGACGAAAAAACATAACATTTAGGGCCACTATTGCAAGACTTGGGTTCGGATTTTAAAAGCTATTTTTTCAGGCTCTATATGAAAAGACTGGCTGAATTTTCGGAATCGTGATAAGAATCATGGTTCACACCTAAATCAGTCACAAAATCTGAATAAAGTTGCATTTCTGGAAAATTAACTTTTTCATGGGACTAATTAGAGACTTGGGTTCGAACTTTAAAAGCGATGTTTTCAGGCTCTATTTGACCAAATCGGCTGAAATTTTAATATTATTAAAAAATCATGGTCCAAACTGAAATCAGTCAAAAAATCTGAATAAAATTGCATTTCTGGAAAAATCAACTTTTTCATGCGACAAATTAGAGACTTGGGTTCGAACTTTTAAATCCATTTTTTCCGGCTCTATTGTAGCAAACGGGGTGAAATTTTGGAATCGTGATGAAAATCATGGTCCAAACTGAAATCAGTCACAAAATCTGAATAAAGTTGCATTTCTCGAAAAATCAGCTTTTTCATGGGCGCTAATTTGAGACTTGGGTTCGAAATTCAATTTTTTTTCAGGCTTTATGGTGCCGATCTAGGTGAAATTTCGGAATCGTGATGAGAATCACAGTCTCAAGCGAAATCAGTTATAAAATCGGCATTAATTTGCACTCGACGAAAAAACATAACATTTACGGTCACTATTGCATGACTTGGGTTCGGACTTTAAAAGCTATTTTTTCAGGCTCTATATGACCGAACTGGCTGAATTTTCGGAATCGTGATAAGAATCATGGTTCAAACCGAAATCAGTCACAAAATCTGAATAAAGTTGCATTTCTGGAAAAATCAACTTTTTCATGGGACTAATTAGAGACTTGGGTTCGAAATGTAAAAGCGATTTTTTCAGGCTCTATTGGACCAAACGGGATGAACTTTTGGAATTTTGATGAGAATTATGGTCCAAACTGAAATCGTTCACAAAATTTGAATAAAGTTGCATTTCTGGAAAAATCAACTTTTTCATGGGACTCATTAGAGTCTTGGGTTCGAACTTTTAAATCCATTTTTTCCGGCTCTATTGTACCAAACGGGGTGAAATTTTGGAATCGTGATAAGAATTATGGTCCAAACTGAAATCGTTCACAAAATCTGAATAAAGTTGCATTTCTAGAAAAATCAACTTTTTCATGGGCGCTAATTTGAGACTTGGGTTCGAACTTAAATATATTTTTTTTCAGGCTTTGTGGTGCCGATCTAGGTGAAATTTTGGAATCGTGATGAGAATCACAGTCTCAAGCGAAATCGGTTATAAAATCGGCATTAATTTGCATTCGACAAAAAAACATAACATTTACGGTCACTATTGCATGACTTGGGTTCGGACTTTAAAAGCTATTTTTTAGGCTCTATATGACCGAACTGGCTGAATTTTCGGAATCGTGATAAGAATCATGGTTCAAACCGAAATAAGTCACAAAATCTAAATAATGTTGCTTTTCTGAAAAAATCAACTTTTTCATGGGACTAATTAGAGACTTGGGTTCGAAATTTAAAAGTGATTTTTTCAGGCTCTATTGGACCAAACGGGATGAAATTTTTGAATTGTGATGAGAATTATGGTCCAAACTGAAATCATTCACAAAATCTGAATTAAGTTGCATTTCTGTAATAATCATCATTTTTATGGGACTAATTTTAAACCTGGGTTCGAACGTTAAAAGCCATTTTTTCATGCTATATTGGACCAAACGGGATGAAATTTTGGAACTGTGATGAGAATTATGGTCCAAACTGAAATCAGTCAAATAATCTGAATAAAATTGCATTTCTGGAAAAATCAACTTTTTCATGGGACTAATAAGAGCCTTGGGTTCGAACTTTAATTTTTTTTTTTTGGCTTTATGGTGCCGATCTAGGTGAAATTTCGGAATCGTGATGAGACTCACATTTTCAAGCGAAATCAGTTATAAAATCGGCATAAATTTGCATTTGAAGAAAATCACAACATTTACGGGCACTATTGCAAGACCTGGGTTCGGACTTTAAAAGCTATTTATTCAGGCTCTTTTCGACCAAACGGGCTGTATTTTTGGAATCGTGATAAGAATCATGGTCCAAATCGAAAGCAGTTATAAAATCAGAATAAAGTTGAATTTCTTGAAAAATCATCTTTTTTATGGGACTACTTTGAGACTTGGGTTCGAACTTTAAAAACCATTTTTTCAGGCTCTATTGGACTAAACGTGCATAAATTTCGGAATCGCGATAAGAATGCTGATCCAAACTCAAATCAGTCACAAAATCAGAATAAAGGTGCATTTCTGAAAAAATATTTTTTTTTATGGGACTAATTTGAGAATTGGTTCGAACTTTAAAAGCAATTTTTCAGGCTCTATTTTAACCAAACGGTGTGAAATTATGGAATCGTGTTGAGAATCATGGTCCAAACTGAAATCGGTCACAAAATCTGAATAAAGTTGAATTTCCGGAAAAATCAAATTTTTAATGGGCGATAATTTGAGACTTGGGTTCGAACTTTAATTTTTTTTTTTTTAGGCTTTTTGGTGCCGATCTAGATGAAATTTTGGAATCGTGATGAGAATCATGGTCCAAACTGATATCGGTTCGAACTTTAAAAACCATTTTTTCAGGCTCTATTGGACTAAACGGGCATAAATTTCGGAATCGCGATAAGAATGCTGATCCAAACTCAAATCAGTCACAAAATCAGAATAAAGGTGCATTTCTGAAAAAAAAAATTTTTTTAACGGACTAATTTGAGAATTGGGTTCGAACTTTAAAAGCAATTTTTCAGGATCTCTTTTACCAAACGGTGTGAAATTATGGAATCGTGTTGAGAATAATGGTCCAAACTGAAATCGGTCACAAAATCTGAATAAATTTGCATTTCTGGAAAAATCAACTTTTTTATGGGACTAATTAGAGACTTGGGTTCGAACGTAAAATGCCATTTTTTAGGCTCTATTGGACCAAACCGGCTGAAATTTTATTATTATTATAAGAATCATGGTCCAAACCGAAATCAGTCAAAAAATCTGAATAAAGATGCATTTCTGGAAAAATCAACTTTTTCATGGGACTAATTAGAGACTTGGGTTCGAACTTTAAAAGCCATTTTTTCAGGCTCTAGTAGACCAAACGGGGTGAAATTTCGGAATCGTGATAAGAATCATGGTCCACACTGAAATCGTTCATAAAATCAATTAAAAAATTTTTTTTTAGGCTTTATGGTGTCGATCTAGGTGAAAATTTGGAATCGTGATGAGAATCACAGTCTCAAGCGATATCAGTTATAAAATCGGCATAAATTTGCATTTGAAGAAAAAACATAACATTAACGGGCACTATTGCAAGACTTGGGTTCGGACTTTAAAAGCTATTTTTTCAGGCTCTATTAGACCAAACGGGGTGAAATTTTGGAATTGTGATGAGAATTATGGTCCAAACTGAAATCGTTCACAAAATCTGAATAATGTTGCATTTCTGGAAAAATCTACTTTTTCATGGGCGCTAATTTGAGACTTGGGTTCGAACTTTTAAATCCATTTTTTCCGGCTCTATTGTAGCAAACGGGGTGAAATTTTGGAATCGTGATGAAAATCATGGTCCAAACTGAAATCGGTCACAAAATCTGAATAAAGTTGCATTTCTCGAAAAATCAACTTTTTCATGCGACAAATTAGAGACTTGGGTTCGAACTTTTAAATCCATTTTTTCCGGCTCTATTGTAGCAAACGGGGTGAAATTTTGGAATCGTGATGAAAATCATGGTCCAAACTGAAATCGGTCACAAAATCTGAATAAAGTTGCATTTCTCGAAAAATCAACTTTTTCATGCGACAAATTAGAGACTTGGGTTCGAACTTTTAAATCCATTTTTTCCGGGTCTATTGTAGCAAACGGGGTGAAATTTTGGAATCGTGATGAAAATCATGGTCCAAACTGAAATCGGTCACAAAATCTGAATAAAGTTGCATTTCTGGAAAAATCAACTTTTTCATGGGCGCTAATATGAGACTTGGGTTCGAAATTTAATTTTTTTTTTCAGGCTTTATGGTGCCGATCTAGGTGAAATTTTGGAATCGTGATGAGAATCACAGTCTCAAGCGAAATCAGTTATAAAATCGGCATTAATTTGCACTCGACGAAAAAACATAACATTTACGGTCACTATTGCATGACTTGGGTTCGGACTTTAAAAGCTATTTTTTCAGGCTCTATATGACCGAACTGGCTGAATTTTCGGAATCGTGATAAGAATCATGGTTCAAACCGAAATCAGTCACAAAATCTGAATAAAGTTGCATTTCTGGAAAAATCAACTTTTTCATGGGACTAATTACAGACTTGTGTTCGAAATTTAAAAGTGATTTTTTCAGGCTCTATTGAACCAAACGGGATGAAATTTTGGAATTGTGATGAGAATTATGGTCCAAACTGAAATCGTTCACAAAATCTGATTAAAGTTGCATTTCTAGAAAAATCAACTTTTTCATGGGCGCTAATTTGAGACTTGGGTTCGAACTTAAATATATTTTTTTTCAGGCTTTATGTTGCCGATCTAGGTGAAATTTTGGAATCGTGATGAGAATCACAGTCTCAAGCGAAATCGGTTATAAAATCGGCATTAATTTGCATTCGACAATAAAACATAACATTTACGGTCACTATTGCATGACTTGGGTTCGGACTTTAAAAGCTATTTTTTAGGCTCTATATGACCGAACTGGCTGAATTTTCGGAATCGTGATAAGAATCATGGTTCAAACCGAAATAAGTCACAAAATCTGAATAATGTTGCTTTTCTGAAAAAATCAACTTTTTCATGGGACTAATTAGAGACTTGGGTTCGAAATTTAAAAGTGATTTTTTCAGGCTCTATTGGACCAAACGGGATGAAATTTTTGAATTGTTATGAGAATTATGGTCCAAACTGAAATCATTCACAAAATCTGAATTAAGTTGCATTTCTGTAAAAATCATCATTTTTATGGGACTAATTTTAAACCTGGGTTCGAACGTTAAAAGCCATTTTTTCATGCTCTATTGGACCAAACGGGATGAAATTTTGGAATTGTGATGAGAATTATGGTCCAAACTGAAATCAGTCAAATAATCTGAATAAAATTGCATTTCTGGAAAAATCAACTTTTTCATGGGACTAATAAGAGCCTTGGGTTCGAACTTTAATTTTTTTTTTTGGCTTTATGGTGCCGATCTAGGTGAAATTTCGGAATCGTGATGAGACTCACATTTTCAAGCGAAATCAGTTATAAAATCGGCATAAATTTGCATTTGAAGAAAATCACAACATTTACGGGCACTATTGCAAGACCTGGGTTCGGACTTTAAAAGCTATTTATTCAGGCTCTTTTCGACCAAACGGGCTGTATTTTTGGAATCGTGATAAGAATCATGGTCCAAACCGAAAGCAGTTATAATATCAGAATAAAGTTGAATTTCTTGAAAAATCATCTTTTTTATGGGACTACTTTGAGACTTGGGTTCGAACTTTAAAAACCATTTTTTCAGGCTCTATTGGACTAAACGTGCATAAATTTCGGAATCGCGATAAGAATGCTGATCCAAACTCAAATCAGTCACAAAATCAGAATAAAGGTGCATTTCTGAAAAAATATTTTTTTTTATGGGACTAATTTGAGAATTGGTTCGAACTTTAAAAGCAATTTTTCAGGCTCTATTTTAACCAAACGGTGTGAAATTATGGAATCGTGTTGAGAATCATGGTCCAAACTGAAATCGGTCACAAAATCTGAATAAAGTTGAATTTCCGGAAAAATCAAATTTTTAATGGGCGATAATTTGAGACTTGGGTTCGAACTTTAATTTTTTTTTTTTTTGGCTTTTTGGTGCCGATCTAGATGAAATTTTGGAATCGTGATGAGAATCATGGTCCAAACTGATATCGGTTCGAACTTTAAAAACCATTTTTTCAGGCTCTATTGGACTAAACGGGCATAAATTTCGGAATCGCGATAAGAATGCTGATCCAAACTCAAATCAGTCACAAAATCAGAATAAAGGTGCATTTCTGAAAAAAAAAATTTTTTTAATGGACTAATTTGAGAATTGGGTTCGAACTTTAAAAGCAATTTTTCAGGATCTCTTTTACCAAACGGTGTGAAATTATGGAATCGTGTTGAGAATAATGGTCCAAACTGAAATCGGTCACAAAATCTGAATAAATTTGCATTTCTGGAAAAATCAACTTTTTTATGGGACTAATTAGAGACTTGGGTTCGAACGTAAAATGCCATTTTTTAGGCTCTATTGGACCAAACCGGCTGAAATTTTATTATTATTATAAGAATCATGGTCCAAACCGAAATCACTCAAAAAATCTGAATAAAGATGCATTTCTGGAAAAATCAACTTTTTCATGGGACTAATTAGAGACTTGGGTTCGAACTTTAAAAGCCATTTTTTCAGGCTCTAGTAGACCAAACGGGGTGAAATTTCGGAATCGTGATAAGAATCATGGTCCACACTGAAATCGTTCATAAAATCAATTAAAAAATTTTTTTTTAGGCTTTATGGTGTCGATCTAGGTGAAAATTTGGAATCGTGATGAGAATCACAGTCTCAAGCGATATCAGTTATAAAATCGGCATAAATTTGCATTTGAAGAAAAAACATAACATTAACGGGCACTATTGCAAGACTTGGGTTCGGACTTTAAAAGCTATTTTTTCAGGCTCTATTAGACCAAACGGGGTGAAATTTTGGAATTGTGATGAGAATTATGGTCCAAACTGAAATCGTTCACAAAATCTGAATAATGTTGCATTTCTGGAAAAATCTACTTTTTCATGGGCGCTAATTTGAGACTTGGGTTCGAACTTTTAAATCCATTTTTTCCGGCTCTATTGTAGCAAACGGGGTGAAATTTTGGAATCGTGATGAAAATCATGGTCCAAACTGAAATCGGTCACAAAATCTGAATAAAGTTGCATTTCTCGAAAAATCAACTTTTTCATGCGACAAATTAGAGACTTGGGTTCGAACTTTTAAATCCATTTTTTCCGGCTCTATTGTAGCAAACGGGGTGAAATTTTGGAATCGTGATGAAAATCATGGTCCAAACTGAAATCGGTCACAAAATCTGAATAAAGTTGCATTTCTCGAAAAATCAACTTTTTCATGCGACAAATTAGAGACTTGGGTTCGAACTTTTAAATCCATTTTTTCCGGGTCTATTGTAGCAAACGGGGTGAAATTTTGGAATCGTGATGAAAATCATGGTCCAAACTGAAATCGGTCACAAAATCTGAATAAAGTTGCATTTCTGGAAAAATCAACTTTTTCATGGGCGCTAATATGAGACTTGGGTTCGAAATTTAATTTTTTTTTTTCAGGCTTTATGGTGCCGATCTAGGTGAAATTTTGGAATCGTGATGAGGATCACAGTCTCAAGCGAAATCAGTTATTATATCGGCATTAATTTGCACTCGACGAAAAAACATAACATTTACGGTCACTATTGCATGACTTGGTTTCGGACTTTAAAAGCTATTTATTCAGGCTCTTTTCGACCAAACGGGCTGTATTTTTGGAATCGTGATAAGAATCATGGTCCAAACCGAAAGCAGTTATAAAATCAGAATAAAGTTGAATTTCTTGAAAAATCATCTTTTTTATGGGACTACTTTGAGACTTGGGTTCGAACTTTAAAAGCCATTTTTTCAGGCTCTATTGGACTAAACGGGCATAAATTTCGGAATCGCGATAAGAATGCTGATCCAAACTCAAATCAGTCACAAAATCAGAATAAAGGTGCATTTCTGAAAAAAAAAATTTTTTTATGGGACTAATTTGAGAATTGGGTTCGAACTTTAAAAGCAATTTTTCAGGATCTATTTTACCAAACGGTGTGAAATTATGGAATCGTGTTGAGAATAATGGTCCAAACTGAAATCGGTCACAAAATCTGAATAAATTTGCATTTCTGGAAAAATCAACTTTTTTATGGGACTAATTAGAGACTTGGGTTCGAACGTAAAATGCCATTTTTTAGGCTCTATTGGACCAAACCGGCTGAAATTTTATTATTATTATAAGAATCATGGTCCAAACCGAAATCAGTCACAAAATCTGAATTAAGTAGCATTTCGTAAAAAATGTTTTTTTTTATGAGACTAATTTGAGACTTGGGTTCGAACTTTTCAATCCATTTTTTCTGTCTCTATGGTACCAAACGGTCTGGAATCGCGATAAGAATGATGGTTAAAACCGAAATCAGTCACAAAAACTGAATAAAGTTGCATTTCTGGAAAAATCATCTTTTTTATGGGACTACTTTGAGACTTGGGTTCGAACTTTAAAAGCCATTTTTTCAGGCTCTATTGGACTAAACGGGCATAAATTTCGGAATCGCGATAAGAATGCTGATCCAAACTCAAATCAGTCACAAAATCAGAATAAAGGTGCATTTCTGAAAAAAAAAAATTTTTTATGGGACTAATTTGAGAATTGGGTTCGAACTTCAAAAGCAATTTTTCAGGATCTATTTTACCAAACGGTGTGAAATTATGGAATCGTGTTGAGAATAATGGTCCAAACTGAAATCGGTCACAAAATCTGAATAAATTTGCATTTCTGGAAAAATCAACTTTTTTATGGGACTAATTAGAGACTTGGGTTCGAACGTAAAATGCCATTTTTAGGCTCTATTGGACCAAACCGGCTGAAATTTTATTATTATTATAAGAATCATGGTCCAAACCGAAATCAGTCAAAAAATCTGAATAAAGATGCATTTCTGGAAAAATCAACTTTTTCATGGGACTAATTAGAGACTTGGGTTCGAACTTTAAAAGCCATTTTTTCAGGCTCTAGTAGACCAAACGGGCTGAAATTTTAGAATAATGGTCCAAACCGAAATCAGTCACAAAATCTGAATTAAGTAGCATTTCGTAAAAAATGGTTTTTTTTATGAGACTAATTTGAGACTTGGGTTCGAACTTTTCAATCCATTTTTTCTGTCTCTATGGTACCAAACGGTCTGGAATCGCGATAAGAATGATGGTTAAAACCGAAATCAGTCACAAAAACTGAATAAAGTTGCATTTCTGGAAAAATCATCTTTTTTATGGGACTAATTTGAGACTTGGGTTCGAACTTTGACAGACATTTTTTCAGACTCTATGGCTAGGAATGGAATGAAACTTTAAAATCGTTATAAGAATTAATTAAGGTTTGAAGTAAAATTTATAATGAAATCTGAAAAAGTAGCAATTTTAGGAAAATCCTAACTTCTACGGGCACGAATTTAACTTTTCGGTTCGAACTTGGACATTTCTCCATGGCTAAGAAGGGATTGGTAGGTACTTTTGAATCGTAATAAGAATTAAGGTCTGAAGTTCAGTCAATATCAAAATCTGCAAAAATAAGCGTTTTTAAGAAATTCTTCACTCTTACCGGCACAAATGTTAGACTTGGGTTCAAACTTTGAAAGCCATATTTTCTTACTCTATGGCTAGGAATGGACTGAAACTTTTGAATCGTAATAAGAATTAAGATCGGATGTAAAATCAATAATTAAATCTGCAAAAAGAAACATTCTTAAGAAATTCATCCCTCTTATGGGCACGAATGTTAAACTTGGGTTCGAACTTTGAAAGCCATTTTATCTGACTCTATATCGACGATTTGACTGAAATTTTGGAATTGTACTTGTCTTGTGGTCTGAAGTGAGATCAATAATAAAATCTTAAATAAAATTTTAGGAAAATCGTCACTCTTACGAGAACATTTTCAAGACTTGTGGTTGAACTTTGAAAGCCATTTTCTTTTACTCTGTGGTGACGTATAGACTGAAATTTTGGAATTCTACTTATAGTTCTGGTCCAAAGTGAAATCATTTACAATATCTGTAATATGAAGCATTTCTACGAAAATCATCATCGGGCACAAATGCAAGATGCATATGATTTTATAATGTTTTTACATAAGAATGCTTCTATTTATATCATGTCCTATGATAAACCTCATAAAAGTTTCGCCGTCGCAAAATATGTGATAAAAGGATAAACATTCATATCATTAATTATTCCAATAATTATTTAGGTACAGCCTAATATACGATACATATAAAATATAGCAACCTCTCGCGAATCGAAATCAAACACTTAGTTTACTTAGTGACCGGTCAAATATTTTGAAATCGTTTTTTAGTCGAATCACAGATGTCGCATTCTTTAGGCAACATTAATTTAAGGAAAATTCTTTAAAAAATCAAAGCTTCTAACCCTCAAATTAATAAATTTTAAAATCTCTTAGAAAACGTATTAGAAAATATTTATACAGATTTTTTTGGCGATTTTTTATTCTGAATTATGCTGTGTTTTATGTAGATTTTGTGTTTGTTACCTTTGTTTTATATATAAGTTATCTTTTACCAGAATTTATTTCATTGGATCAGTGAAAACCAATGGGGAACAATTGTTACTTTCTGAACATGTAGATTCGACTTTACCAAAACCAGAAAATATTCCCATTGTGACAGTCAAAAACTTATGTTTAGAACAGAATCTTCAAATATAATTTTGAAGTAGGGAGTTGCATTTAAAAAAATTGAATTGTGTACCGTATAGAAATACAATAACTAGTAGATAAAATTTTCTGTTATTTAATAAATTAAAACCATTTTTTTCTCCTGAAATCAAAAGATTTGTAAGTAGATAAATTAATTATAAACCATAAATATTTTACGTGACATTTTTTTATATTTTAAATTAGAAGTTCTACAATTTGTCCACATAAATTTATCATTTCGCTCGTATCGTAGATATTCGAACGATCATGCGAACAAGCGAATCATGCGAACCAATTAAAAAATAAAACCAAAAAAAAGAGGCCACCAATTTAAACTGGAACTGGAATGCCACGAACAAATTTACAGACAGATGAAATTTCGAATGGCATGACATCGAAAAAAAAAACCTGTAAAAAAACTTTATATTGATAATAAAAAAAAATTAAAAAAAAAAGTTAAAAGACGATTACACTAAGATCGGTCAATAAACAATAATGTTTTAAAAAACTTAATCTTATTGCTTACTTTCTTTTGCCGTCATATTGTTTATTGCGTAAATATTTCAGTATATGTTTTAAGGTTGTAATAAGACTGGGATAATAAGTAAGCACACACAGTCGATATGGACAGCAGATTAGGCAGCGAAGGCACGAACAATCGTCACAAAAAACAAAAACAATCCGAGTATTTTGTGTTTCGACTGCTTGTAATTGTCCATGTAATCCTAGCCTAAATTCGTTCATCCATACGGGCACTACAATATAATATAAGCTACTTGAGCTACTGTAATGGAGATGATGCCCGGAAGTAAAGTGGGCATCGGTATTGTACATGATTTTAGAAGTAAAAAAATAAGAAAACTTTTTAGAATTTCCAATGTTTATTTTCCAACACAAAAATATTTTTCCAAAGAAGAATATTTATTATGCAGTACAAACAATTTAACTTTTTTACATTAAAACATTTGAATTTCGAAAAAAGTTTTTTGACTTCTTTACTTATATAATCATGTTGAATCGCCCCCCAAAGTTAACATACTTTACCCCCGAACACCCTTCATAAATGAAAAATAGGTTTTTATATTTCTTGTACCTGCTGATTTCGAAAAACAATTATGATGTAGGTTTGCCGCCTTGTTACAATTTTTTTCATGCTGTCAATTATTTTACGAATTTAATGTTATAATGACGATTGTTCCAAATATTATTTATAAATTGAGATATGAAATGCTCTGATGACCATACATTTTTGACGTGTGGCTGAAATAAAATCAACAACAGTTGTTCATTTGTTGAACAGTTACTCATATACTTCATGAAATAGGGTACCTACAGAATAAAGGTTGACATATTATGTCTAACCCAACCTGTTACCAAACCCGTATTTCTTGTTTTATTTATATGCAAATAATACTCCTTTAAGAAAAAAAGTATTTTCTTTGTATGATTAAACTAAATTTATATAAACACTTATAAAGTCTGTATCAAATTTTGGTCAAATTTTGATCAGCGGAAGAAGACAACTATCCTGTTGTTAGGCTTGTCTGCTTAATACCCACAAAATGAAAGAAAGCTGAAACGTTCCTAGAATCGGAGATCTTCAAATGTTAAAAAAGAAATAGCGCTGAATGGCCAATTGATGACATCGTTATATTTAAAATTGTGTAAAACAGCTGGGCCTAAGATTTTACCAATGTAGGTAGATACCTAGGCTTATAAATCTTGCGATAGCAACACAACAGAAGATTTTTGAATCGTAAAAAATAGGATTGAAAATAAATCACTTTTAAGTAGGGGTAACTTTTAGGAAATACAATGTTCCATTTTGTTCAGTATAACTAATCTACAAAAATAATCCATAAACAGCTCTTAGTATTGTTCTTGTATTCAATAATAAGTACAAAATTAGGGGAAATCAGTTCAAAATATTTGAATATAATAGGCACCCTGCGTATACCCCACACAGTCAATCAAACCGTTCATGCGAATTGGGCTATCACTGGTCAGAGAAAAGTAGAGGTATTAGATATTCAGCTAATCTAATTCTAGTAATCTGCTTGACCTGCATCGTATTCTTCCTCAGCCTCAACGGGAGGCGGTGGTGGAGGGGGCTGCTTCTTGGGCCCTGTGAAGGCGATGGAATTTCCCTTGGTGATGGTAGGCTTTCCATCAGGACCTACGCTGAACCCATTGGCGTAAGATAAAGCGATCGTCTGTCCGTTGGGTAGGTTGTACGACTGGCTTCCTGAAAGCCCGGCGTTGCCTGAGAGTCCCTGCGGTCCGTAGGAGAAGCCCTGCGAGCCGGCCCCGGCGGATGAGGCCCCGAAGGCCCCCAGCGGCCCCGCGGACTGGAAACCCTGGGCCTGCGCCTGCGCGGCGCTGGCGCCCCCCGTGAGCGGCTGGAATTGTGGGAAGCCCCCAGCGTACTGACCCTGTCCAGGAAAATTCTGCCCCTGACCACCGAAGTTCTGGCCCTGTCCAGGGTATCTATAAAAGATATTAAGGTTAAAAACATTTCAAAGGACAAACAAACTTCATTGACCAAGTTGTCAGTGTCTCTGTTTGCTTAATCCTTCAACATTTGTATGAAAAGATGTATTATATTTTTCCAGGATTAAGAATTACATGACTTACATACATTAATAATTATTTGAATTATCCCTTGGTACCTACTACCAGAATTAAAAGCTGTAATTGTAGACGGTATAGTTGTATGTTTATAGATCATGGCAACCCCAATTAGGTTGTGTTGTGAGGCTGATGGGTATGGGTAGGGGAAGAAGATAAGAAAGAGGAAGGTGAGGAATAGCATGCTTTTTTAGAAATGAGCACTTTGACTCATGATGCTTAGGTGCAAACTCGACACATTAGCCCACTGCCAGTGCCGGCCCTAAGTGGGCGCCGAATTGTCAAGGCGCCAGGGCGCTGATAATACTTTATACCTAATAGTCCTAACACATCGCCTTTTGAGATGATGTTTCATTAAAATGGAGCTACACAAAACTAAGAATTATCGTAATATTATTGATTACAGTGGTCACCTACCTAGGCATTTACGGGTTTTGAAAAAGAGCGCCATAAGCGCAAAGAGCGCCGTTCTATTTTTCATAAATAACAGTAAATTTAAAAAATCACTGATTTCCACTTCATGGCATAGGAATTTAGAAAATTAAACAAATAATTACATACCCACATTTAATCACATGAAATTAGTGTCGTGATAGACTTGAAATGTCATAGTATTCGCCTGAAATAGCTAACTGTTAATATCGGCAGATATTATATTAAAAGTAGGTGATTATCATATTTACATATCTTCATACTGATAACGGTAAAAAATAGTCAAGCATTCGATATTCTAGCCAGAAGAAATTAATTTATTTATTTACTTCTTAACGTCTCTTTAGATAGGTGAAAAAAAATCTGCTTATTTCATAAAACCGACCGAAAAGAATACTTTTGAAAATAATAAATATTTGGAAGATATTTATTACCCTCTTTGTCTTTTGTCCCTCTTTAGTGTGAGGACCTGCGAGCCATCCACGCCACCCACTGTCACTTCGCCGCCCTGCCTCGCCCGCCCTTGCCGGGCGCCTGCCCCCGCCTTTCGTCGCACTGACAGCGTCGACTCCACGATCACATCGTCCACAAAGATCGAAGACAGGGATGCTGAAAGGAAACAGTTAAATCAAAATAATAATTGCATATATTTTTTAAGGATAAACAAATATTCCCGAGTTACAGCGAGCCTAACAATATTCGATAAACTTCTAATTTCATAATTAATACTTGGGACTTGGATAGCAAAGCAATTGAACCCCAATGGGAACACGACATTCCCAAATTTGAGTACGCCGTGACTCTAAATGGAGTGGTCAGGGGGAAAGGAGAAGAGAAAGAAGGAAGTTGGGAGGTACCTGGAAATAAATACGGCTAAAGCCATTTCATTCTTTCCAGAATGGAAAAAACTCTCAGTACAGCCCTGGTGTAAGACCACCATTGAGAATTGTAAACGTTGCTTCAAACGGTTTTGGCCGTGTTTGGTGACCAGATCAGGTACTTCTCCACCTTCCTCTCTCCCATCTCCTTTCCCTTCTCACTACCTTAAGCCTCACAACACATCCCGATTGGGGATGTCATAGTCTCACTGGCTCCAGACGGTTAGGAGCAGTTGGGACTCTTGTACGGTTCCACATAAAAAAATCAAGTAAAGTTTCGATTCTGAAGGGTCGAAACTGACAGTATCTACCATTTCATATAGCGGTTCAAGGAGAAACCAAAAAGCAAAATCTGTTAATGCGTCCTACCAAAAGCTCTCAAACGGAGAGCCTGGCCTCATGAAATTAGCACAGATTTTTCTGCTTAGTTTTTCCGGGTCATGGCCATTTTCACCTTATTTTAGTCTAGAACTTTAAAATATAACTTTACACCATTTTTATGGTGTAAAATAGAGCGTTGAATATCGGGATAAGACGGTAACCGGGAAATCATTGGAATTATAAAACAAAGATTGAAAGAATTTAATATTTCATCATATAGAAGAGAAGTACCAACCTAATGATTTTAAAGGATAAAACTAATTACATGGTAGTGGGTTTATTAGAAAAATCTCAACGCATAATTTGATAATAATGGATTTGCATTAATTTATTGTAAATGTACCTACGAGTTTGTACTGATTTAAAAAAGTTATGTGAATGTCCGTAAATAATAATAATAAACAAATACTATGTAAATCAATTCATTTGGAAACATTATAATATTACCAATGATGCATAAATAATATTATCCTACTATCGACTGTTCCAAACTCACATTGTTTGAAATGTAACGTGATATTTTATAGTTACATAACTAACTGATTGAAATATTTATTATTTCATAATGGAGCAGTTACGTATCAGCATTACATACATAATATACACCAATGCAGAGCGAACATACTTTCAAATAAGTTTTTGGCAATTTAAACTAAAATTATCTTGAATTTATTATTGATGAACCCGTTTCTTTCAAACATTTCAATGCCACATGTATTTGCCGTTGTATAGATCATATAAAAATATTAACAGATCTTGAAATCCGTCTGCGACAATTTTATTAAAATCCATAGATGTCATTTGTCATATTTTATCACATTTTCTCCGGTAAACTTCACACATCAAAACGCAACAGTTATTTTCACATGATTTTGATATATCACCGTCATCACATCTCAGAAGTCCTTCATAAGTCACTCCTGCATTCCGCTAAGCCACATTAGGCATAGTATTGAGTCCACAGTGGAATTAGCTTTTGAACCTAACGCGGAGATGTACTAAAATAAATGCATTAAGGTACTCACACTTAACACCTTTCTCATCGTTAACACTGACGGATGCGGCACTGGCTTGTACGCCGAATAGTGCCAGGACGATAACCACGGAGAACAAGGGAGCGATGAAAGGAAAACTGCGCGCCATCGCGAGAAGATGATCCGTAATCTGTTGACAGGAGAAGATCAGCCAGAAGAGTGGCCGTCACGTCACTCCGTCACTTATCTGCTACTTATCTCAGTGTCCTAGACACAAGAGCCGCGACTTGTTCCAAACAACATATACGCGGAATATTTGTTTTTGTCGGTGCTCCGAGAATCTCGTTTCTCTTAGAAAGGTTGGGGCAAACCTCGAGCCAAGATTACACGGTATTATTATTTAGCGAAAATAGCCAAATTGTAGTTTTATTTCCTTCTACCGTAGTAAGACACTCTTGCTTATTGTGAATATCTAACACTAACAAGTTTCTAACAATCGACAGTGTTGTTTCAAACTGTTTCCTTTATGCCACCTACCCTATAATATTATTTATTTATTTATTTGTTAAGGCGATGCCATACGTAGTAATGCAAAATCATGTGTTTTTGGTTTGAAAATTTGGTCGCCTAGAAATGTTTCAGATGCTTTAATTAAATACTGCGAGTAGAATACATCTTGGCCATTGAAATAATCGAATATTTTTCAGATAAGTCTTTTTATAAGCCCAGAAAAAAATAATGTATAAGACCTATGAAAACTGCTTTAAAGTTCAAAATCTCCTACTTACGAACCCATTTTCGGTTATGATTTTATTGTATAATGTGGCAAATTAAGTTATTTATAAAATGATCGGAAAAAAATTGAATATTTATGCCTGAACATCCAAAAAATAAAATAAAAGGCACTTTTTGGCCATGTTTTTTTTTTGCATAAATCAAAACAGGCGGATGGTGTTAGGCGGGAATTTAAACCTTATCTACGTAAGGGTTGTTATTGATAGCAGCTCAATTTAAAATATTACACGACGTAGTGCATCGCCTTAAGACATACACAGTACAATAAGATACAGTTAGATATTTTTAGTTATTATATAGTTGTAGTACCTATTACGTATGTCCATAAAATATCATTACGTAATTTCGCCTGAGATTGTTATAAAAGGAAGGAAGTGTGTGGATAGATAATTATAAATAAATTTAAAACAAGAATTATAATAAGTTCACGAATTGTAATTGGCTGTTAATACATAGAAGTTTTGAAAAATTATGTGAAAATATTTTTGAAATATGTCATGCTAAGAAATTTAATAAGTTAGTTTTGTATGTTAGAAAGGAATCATGAAAGATGTCTAAATGTAGTAATTTTTCGTAATGGGTGTATGTTGTGATTGCGCGAGTAATTACTGAGTTGTTTGCTGCATTGGTATTGTTGGCTTCAATATGAAATAGTGTAGTGTGCCTGGTACGCCTCGTTGGAACATTTAAACCAATGACGGATAGCAATTCGGGACTATCTATTTTATTATTTAGCAGATTATGTAGAAACAACAGGTCTGACAATGTGCGTTTTTTTGTAAAGTTAACATATTATTTGTAGTTTTGTTGTATTTCTTGATTAAATGTTTCGAAAATTTATTATGTATACTTTCTACTAAATCTATGTATACCTTATATTGAGGATTCCATATTGAGGAAGCAATAAACGTCAGAGGTATTAATAATACCTTTAACGTCTGGCATTTCCAATACATACAAATGGCAGCTTTTCCCTAGCGCCCCCTGGAGCATGAGCTGTGCGCCTTGGTTGTCTTTCATAGAATTTAATCGATTTTATCTGAAATATGTTATTTATTTTACGTTAATAAATTATAAAAATCGAAAAAAAAACGTAACCTATATACCACCTTATTGCTTATTTTTGCTCGTACGTAAAAAGTGGCTATTAAATTTGTCTTCGTTGCTTTAGAAAGGTAATAAAATACTTATAATATTGTGAGAAATTTTCTTTAATATCTTATTTGTAGATTCCACTTTTTGCTTGTCACAAATATATTTTTATTTATCATTAATTCTATTTATGCATGCTTTAATAAGGACCAATCAACATTATGGGGAATTTATTATTTATTGTAATTGATTATTTATTATTAATTCATTTCAATCATTTCAATATCAACGTATTTCGCAATCTGTAAAACGCCTTTTTTATTGTGTATAATCACTATGTTCGTAAACTACGCACAAATAACCTATGTTTATGCATATTTTTATCAATGTTGATCAAAATACAAATTAAGCAACTTAAAACATCGCGACCAAGTTACCAACAAATTCAATTTGCCGCCATTTAACGGAATATGAACGTCAATATGCTACAATTACACCTCTAGTGACCAGCGTTGTTGATACTGCCAACATTTTACTGGAGTTTGACGTATTATTAATATTATAGGGTACTTGTTTAAAACAACAGTCATTGCACTTTCCTAAATGAGCTTTTTTCTTCTTCATTTTTCAAAAGACAAATAAATATTCCAAGATTACGACGAGCCTGGAAATATTTTAATTTCTATTACTACAATTATTTTCAACGTGAAGTTCTGTTGGTGTTATGATGGAGGTCTGAGCTGGCAGATGAAGAATTGCAACCTGAAGTTTTGGACTACTCGACGAATAACTGTACAGAGTTACATCTCGCCTTCGATAATTTATTTAATGCCGGAAACCCGGGCGTTTATTGCAATAACATGAACGATATAACAAATATGAAAGTAACCCGCCTCACTAGAAGATTTCTGTTCTGAGGCGGGTACATATATTTGCTTACACATACATTTATACAAATTCCATCTATAGTTATATACATATATAGTTACATAAAAACAAGAATTTCATAGGAACTTTAAATTTACAAAATGGTAGCGTCTAAATCACATAATAATAACATTTCAAAAAGTAGTTTAAACAAGAGCATTAGGTATTGATGAACTAGGCATGCGTAAAACATAAG
Source organism: Hesperophylax magnus (assembly GCA_026573805.1). Taxonomy (NCBI): domain Eukaryota; kingdom Metazoa; phylum Arthropoda; class Insecta; order Trichoptera; family Limnephilidae; genus Hesperophylax; species Hesperophylax magnus. The sequence continues at coordinate 13,386,368 of JAIUSX010000049.1, forward strand.
CAGTTTTAATAAGAAAGAGTAAATAAATGTAAATAACACATGTTTGTAGATAAGGAATGAGAATTAGACTAAGAAGGGATTGCTAGAAATTTGCTGATGCATGCCCTTTTTTTATGTAGTAACCATGTGTTGAAATGTTTTAGTAAACTGTTTGGGTGTTTATGAGTGTTGCAGTAATTGGTTTCTTTTAGGAAGGTGTTGAAGATGTAAGGTGCTAGGAAGGATTCGTGCTTTTTAGCAAAGGTTGAATTAATTTTTGGCACTTGAAGTTGATTCTGTGATTTTGCCCTTGTGTTATGTGGGTGAGTTACGTGGCATGGTGAGGATTTAATGCAGTTTATTTGGATGATCTTTTTAATGAATAGTTTCCTAATATCTAGTATATTGAGAATATCCAACAAATATTTAAAAAAGTGGAAAGCATTCCGTTGCAGATGGGCGATGTTTGATTTTCATTCTGATATTTGCTTAACATGTGCAGAAGCATGCTAATATAGGCTACTTTATTATTGAGAATAAAGAGTGGTCAATTTGGTGGCCTTCTAATTTCTTTTTCAGATCATGTTTCGATTCTTTATTTAGATCACGATTGCCCCGCGCCAAAATCTCTTTCTCGGAATATGGCGCCTGCTCCAAATGCTGACACTACGCCTAGCAATCAATCAACACTTATCTTGTTGGAGTGATAATCAAACTACTTTTACTGTCGACCTTTACGATGAGCATAATGCACTACATTAAATAGTATTTGGCTGTAATACACGATCACTGAAATTAATTCAATATATTGAACATTGCTAGTTTTGTGAACATCTAAATGTAACCTAGAGAATTTATACTTGTTTAATATCCAACAGAGTTATAACGGTTCGTTTAAGCGACAATGTAATATGGTGCTGTGTTTTTGGTACAAGAGAACGACCGGTTCTCCTCCCGATAAAACTCCCGGCACAATACTCGTACTAGCAAGAAACACGTTTACTTGCAAATTAAACCACTTGGTAAATAAAATACTCAACAGTTTTACGAGTTTATCTTTTTGGAAGTATTGACTCTGGGTCTTTCAAGGAGACACGGATTGTCTATCGGACAATAAAATATATATTTTTTTAAATTTGGCCATTGGAAAAGAGGCTTCCTTCGTTAATGATATCAGTATGTTAATATTAAGCCATTAAACCGTGTGGCATACTGGTTGTTTGTATACCTATATAATACGGGGTTATTAAATGTTTCTGTCAACAGAAATAATCACCGTAATTTACTATTCATGGATGAACTAACGCAAATATGTTGTCAAATTTTATACCGAACAAATATTAGTCGGATGCAATGCAAACTGCACAAATACTCGAAAACAGCAAATAACATAAAATAAGAAAAAGTCATTCACTTACATACCTACCGTCTAATAATATATTTTTATTTCCTATGTTAACTTAAATATCGGTTTAATTCTGGCTGCCATACAAATAATAAAGGTACCTACTTTTTATTCTAAGTATAATCAAGTTGAATTCTTAGAATTATGTACGTGTTTCTATTACAACACATTTATTCTTCTAACTTTCTATTTCCAAAGAATCTGCAAACGGTGCCTACTTGCGTGTTAGTGTTACTTTAAATTTTAGACATTTAAAACAAAAATTCTTTTTTTACAATAACAATTATTTTTCCTAACGACAACGAAAATTAAAGTAAGATTAGGTTAGGCTTATCGATGTCATATAATATTCCAGTACTTGACCTAACATAACCTACATGCTATGAACGAGTAGCTGCCAATGTTCCAAACTCAAGATTTATAAAAGTATTTATTTAACCTATAAAAATACGTAAGGTTAGTAACGGTATTGCTTTTTGCTGAATTAACTAGCGACATCTGTATTGCTAAAAGCAATGAGTTTGTATTTTATACCATGCTTACTGCTTATACAGAGTTTATTCGCAAATAGCACGTACGATATGTATTAGTTCCCGGCGCCATCTGTGCCACGATTAAGACAACTTCACTATTCCACGATGTCTTCAAAATTTCCGCAACCGAATGTACCTTTTTATTTATTTTTTAACCCATGTCTCATTTACCAAAATAGAAATAATTATAGCCTAATATGTAATTGCTAAAACCACGTACCTAAGTACTTTTCTATTACATTTGGTGTTTTAATTGTTTATTTATTATTGAATATACTATGTCCATATGCCTGAAATACAGGCAAATGTTATTCTTAAAATTTATTAATTATTCTTCTAGAAAAACACAAAAATATGTTTACTAAAATAAAAACTAATCAATAAAAGTATTGGCATCTTTTATATATATATTTTAAACTCTTCTTTGCAGTGTAGACGGCTATTTTGATTTAAAATCCAAATTGTTTTCTTTCTGTCGAAAACAATTTATTTTATTAAGTACATTTTGAAATAGGCATTTCAAAAATTAAAGAAAATTTTACTAGAGAGTATCCACCCCAATTTCGTGAACATTTTGTTTGATGATATATCTTTGAAATATTTCTAAATTTACTCGTAATTAAGAGAGATCATAAAACATATTCATTTACAGTTTGGATGTATTTCGTATAAGAAATTCTTGCAAATCTAAACTTTTCCAGTACTAATTTTGGTACACCTCACAAAAAATATTAACGTTTTTTGTGTAGGTACTTGCTTCAGGATCTACCCAATATTTGTGTTTATGATTACTGATTTGTTATATGGACGTTTCATTGGATAAATGACGAGGTAATCAAGTTGAAGATGTCAAATAGTTATTGTCCATTATCCACTTGTCCTTGAAGTAACTCTTACGCCTTGAACCTTGTTTACCAAATGCCAAAATGTGAAGATAATATAATTGCGTAGGAAACAAAATAATTAATTATTGTGATGAGTACGATTTTTTAAATATTTTTATCGCATCGGATCTTTTTGGATTTATATTTTTTTGAACTTGGAAGGTCAAGTCTAGCGTATTTTTACTGGAGACCAATAACACGTTAATATATCTAATTAATTATATGGTGCTAATATTTAGATTCTAGAAACAAGATAAGTTGGTTAACGTAAACAAGTGTTGAATTTTTAAATATTCAAATGAAACTTTGTGGACTATTAGTGGACGGGTTTGTAAAGTGGTCAAGGGGATTATGCAATAGGTAGCAATACGGAAATACCATGAAACTAATATATTCCGGGATTTTTCGTTTAAAAAAACTGCCTTTAAGTAATTAATGTTAAATCTGAAAATTACTAACTTTTTACCGATTCAATATAATTTATTTTAAAGTTTTAATACTTACTTATTCACTAAGAACTTTCTTAGTGAACTTGAGCTTTCTATTTTATTTACTTACTTAATTTTAAGAGATGCTGTGTGAGGTGTATTTTTACGGTGGGAAAGAGAGAACCTGAGTCTTGGAGACATTTCGGCGGGATTCATGTTCTCGTTCAGGGACTGTTCGCGATATTTCCTCAACTGTACTTAGCTAATTTTCATTGCCCCATTAGGTATTCCAAGATTTTGAGAATTGAATATTTTAGAGCTAGGTATTAATTATTTTTTTTGTTAAATTCACGAATAATTAAAATTTTCAAACACTTACTGAAACACGTAACACTAAGTGTGATTATAACCGGCTTGTAATGTTCGTGCTAATATGTTATGCAAATTCTGTTAACCTTTGTGACCTCCTTAACTTTTATCAACGTCCAGTTTTATCCACGGCTGCCGAGAATAGTGACATCAAACTTGTATTATCCTTTGAAACATTTTTTTAAATTATATTAAATACCAACCTGTTGCAACTAGTAAAAGTCAGCAACCATTATTGATTTATATCGTCTGCGTCTGCATAGTAATTAATGGCTAAATATAATTCTCAAGTAACGACGAATGAATGACCTCTCCTATTTTTCTCTTTAAACTGTGTATAAAATATATAACTAAAAATGGTATTTGAATATACCAAGTAATTGTGAGCATTTTAAAAGTTAAAAAAATATTTTTAATAGAAGGTAGAACATATAATATCACCAAAAAATATTATTTCAAGGTATTGTTTTACATTTAATGTTTTTACGTGTACACTTATAAATTGTCCATTCAGAAGAAATAGTATTAGATTCCATCAATTATATGAGTTATGTATCTAGGTAGCCATTGTTTGTAAAAGTGTTTCTAAAAGTGTTCACACAGGTTTCTTTCATTGACTAAAAGTCATGTAAAAATAATTACGCATCAAACCGCTAAATATAAAAAAATAAAACAATATTTCGATATTTTGTTTATTGCCATTTTAGTGAAAAATCTACACAAAGGCGCCGTACGAACATTACTTGCGAGGATTAATCTTTTCTGAAACGATGTTAATTTAACAAAATCATAATATTATTATAGAATATTATAATAGAATTATAGAAGCAAATTAATTATCTGATATAATAGCGTCTATTATATTCAAACTGACAGGTGTGATCAGGTCACGGCGAAGGATAACTACAATAGATGTTCTTCCGCGCGAAGGTTAATGAACTGGTTTCGTGCTCTTCACCACCTTAAATACTTCATTATCGCGATTCATTATCTACCCATACCCAAACATGCCAAAATCTAACATCGTGATGCTTATCTTACTAACACGGGTTTCATTAAATTATCATTTTTTTACACTAGTTGGCTTGTCTTTTATTTCTGTTTTTTTCATCTTTCTTCAAGGTTATTTATTCAAATCTATTTCTATTTTAGATGGTATCCCGGAATGTGGCAATATAACGTTGATGCTAAACAAACCAAACCCTAGACCAACCAGGTGACTACTAAAAGTAGTCAGAAAATTATTGTGGGGGCTGGTACGGCCACCAACAGCCCCCTCAATACTGCCAGCCCCGGGGACACATTCAGCTGTTGAGCGTGGGAGTAGAAAAACCAATAGACGTAGAACATGTAAAGAGGACGAAGAGACTCAAATATTAACCTATGGTGCCAATGTGGCATCCTGATGCAAATAAGGTCAGCTACCGGGGAAGAAGCATTGTGGAACCATAGACGAATATCCACCAAAAACCTTCGTGAACTTTATCAAGGATTTTGAACCGGGCTACTGCCAAAAGAATGTGGTAAAATGTGCCCGATTTCGGAAATTTTTCTAAGACTGGAAGCAGTGGGAGAGGAATCAAATGGGATGAGGAATGTTGTGAAGTGCCTGACTATTCAGATCTGGTTGCAAAACATTATAGCAACGAACAAGAATAGCCACCATCAAGAACGTCCAGGTTATCTTCATCCTTCACAAAGCAATGGGAAGGTCTCCCCAGAAATACACTCATACAAGTGTGTTTCTAGGGAGAGAGAAGACACAAAATCCGGCGTCTTCCTTAATCACTTTGTTTAACAATACTTCACCGGTTAATCAGTTGGGAAATCTCGAATATACATATATAGTTAGCTATCTATTTCAATCAAACTTTTTTTTCTAAATGAAAATCTCTCTTCTGTAAATCTGGAACAAGGTGCAAATTTAAAATAACTTTAAATAAAACTATAAAATTACTCACTAATCAATTTCACTGAGATGATTAATCACAAGCGTATATAATTATGAGAGATCCCCAATTTCATACCATACTTGATCTTGTGAACTTCTCATCTATCACTCAGTGAAAAATATCAAAGTTTTACCGAATGAGTTTTAAAAAAAATTATTTTTTACGTCGATCCTTTTCATCATTGAGCGTGCTGTGGGGGATGGTCTTTTCGAAAAGAGGAAGGAGTCAACATAGGTCTTGAAGGGAAGAGAGATAGGAGTTGTGATGCAGAGTCGTAGACACGACCTGTTCCCATGTGACCTCAGATAGTAGAATCATTGTTACAAATTTCCACCGTGTACAAAAGTTGCAGCTCAAGTAGTGTTATATGGTTTTTGCATTCCAATAAATATAAATAAAACAGCATACACTACTCTTCATACAAAATTTTTAATTTAAATAACTTAACACATTATCGCCTATAGTACACATTATGCATTATGATGGGATATTCCCAAGGCGAGCCTCGTGTCTTCTGTGGCAAAACTTATCCGTCATGCTCCTCAGACGACGATCCTGAAATCATAAATAAATCATTAGCACCTTATGTTGATTGATACATAGGGTATAACAGCACGCACCCAAAAAAAAATAATCAGCCATTTCTGATAATATTTGGAGTTAAAAATGCAGACGTAATTTTGCTGCCCGATGATGAATTAAAAACAAAAAAATATTTTTCCATCATACCTCACCATTAACAAGTCACCTGTCTCGATGCCTAGCAGTATTGGCGATGTGTGATAGAAAAATAGATTTGGAGTTTTTAACTGAACAAAAATATCACCAAACAGCAAAATGACATATATATTAAATATGCTTAGGAATCGCTGTATAGTTAATAATTTTAATTTGTGCATTTAGTGTTGTATTTTATGTGTGTATTGAAATGACGAATACAAATGTTTATTTATTTATCTATTTTGTGTAGAGATAAAGCAAATTATAAGTTTAAACAAATCATGTTTTTAAAGTTTAAGAGTGATTTTTTTTTAAATTTTAAGTGCATAAAATATCAAATTTCAGTAGTATTAGTAGCGAACGTACTCGTAATTGAAATTTTAAACCAGGATTTGGGGAATCTTAAAATTTCAAGAATATGTAGTTGGCGATATTTCGATTGGCGACAAATATAACAATTATTGAATACAATTTGCGTTGAATGATGATCATGAACATTCTCAGGAAAAGACGAGCGGCACGGATTGAGCGTTATATCTTATATTATTTGAAATAATTACGGTTTCGCGCTTACCCTGCCGCGCATTCTTTTTTTTGTATGTTTTAATTTATTTATAAAAAAATACATTTTTATATCTAGTATAAACCTTTTAACAACTTATTTCTATGGCATTAAGGACACTTTACAATACATCTTAAACTTATTCTTTATAGTATTTAGGCATAACCCACGAAAAGCAGCAAGGCTAATTTCAAATCATTTGCCAGGGTGTGCTGTCGTATACGATTCTTTAAAGAAATTAATTTAAAGACTTTTAAAGGTTTAATAAGTTGCGTATTTACAAACTAAGATTATAAATTGCATACGTTTTTAGAGTGGGTATGATTTGTGGAAAAAATAATATAAATTGCTTGGCAGCCATTTCAACTGATGAACTATTTAAAATAGGGCCATCCAGTTACCCGGGTTGGAGAGTGATGGCTGGGCAGGGTGGCACAAACTGCTCCCTACCTAGCTGCTGTACTAATACCTTCCTATTTAAATGCTCAGATACTGGCATCCAAGTTAGGGTAAATGAAACATACCTATTAAAGTTAAATATACAAAACGTAATACAAATGTAGGAGTTCGAGCAATCTACCGCTATATAGAAGATTTTGGATACACCCGCAATACTATGGTCTACTGAGGATACCATTGTAACCTTCCTTTCTGTTAAATGCACCTTTTTATGAGAAAGGGGGAGAGGTTAGCTGTCGGTGGTGGGACTATAAATAAGGGACTTACGCTCATCCTGAGATAGAGTTGGCTTGGGCGTTGCTGTTGGAGAAGCTGGCCTGGAAGGGACCGAAGCCAAAGTTGGCGGAGTTGGAATTACTGGAAGCCTGGGACTGACTGCCTCCGTATCCACCTCCATAGTCACCTCCTCCGAGGCTAGCAGCGCCAGCGGAGGCTTGGGCCTGAGAGCCCCCGAAGCCCCCGTTACCCCCGCTGACTGTGCCCGCGGAGGCCTGGGCTTGAGACTGGCTGAGGGACTGGCCCCCACCGTAACCACCGTGACCCCCGTAACCACCCTGACCACCGTGACCTCCGTGTCCGTGACCTTGTCCGCCCCCTAGTGAAATTCGGAAAACCATTAGTACATATCTACTTCAGAAAATAAATACTTCACTATCGGAAAACATATTTAATACCTACATATAATATAATGAGTATGTGCATAGCACAAGTAACACTAGTAGAAAAAATAAACTGATAATTTAATTTCTTTAAAGAACATTTTATTGGTTAATTTCTTCAGTTATACCTACTACATTTGCAGATATTATATCCATTTCATGGGTAGGTAGCATAGATATTAGCAAAATGTTTTTTTCGTAAATACTAGAATAAACAGCCGAAGAGTTGTATTTCGCTTAGTATTCATTAAGACAAATTAACACCTTTTATATACATACTCGTTTGTATATAAAGACGACATTACATATCCTATATGAAATGTCAAAAAATCTTTAAAAGGTTACGATTCATCTCAATATTTACTAAACATAAAAAAAAACTTTTGCTTAATCTTCCATCCTGAGTCACCAGCTCAGGTACGGGGGCTCCATCGAAGCCAGAATAAAGTTGGCCTCTCAGAAGCTGGGCGTTCTGTACACGGCCTGCAGATACTTTAATAGTACACAACTGTTGACTCTGTACAAATCGCAAGTGCGCCCTACTGTCGAATTTGGCAGCCATCTCTGGTCCGGAGCCCCTAAATACCTGAAAAAAACCCTTGACTCTGTGCAGAAACGGGCAGTCCATTTGATAGATTCCCCAATCTTAACAAACGGACTGCAATCTTTAGAGCACAGGCGTCAGGTAGGTATGCTGTCCTTGTTCTATCGGTATTACAATGGAAGATGCTCTGAGGAACTAGCGTCATTGATCCCTTCGGCACCTGTGCGTAGTCGGGATACACGCCAAACGCGCGCCCAACATTTGTACACGGTTGACATTTGTCACATGAGAACGGGTCGCTTCTACGATTCGTTCTTAAGTTCAACAGCTCGGCTGTAGAACGAGCTACCGGCCTCTGTGTTTCCTCCCTCCTACAACATGGGACTCTTCAAGACCCATGTTCACTCCTTCCTCTCCACAAAAAGACTCTCCACACAGCATCCCCAAAGATGACATAGGCCCTGAGGTAAATTATTTTCTTCAGGGCCTCCTGTGTGGAGTTAATATAAAAATAAAAAAATAAAAATTTTATCAGTACAAAAGGAAAACACGAAAATTATTTGCAATTAAAAATCATGGATTTTGTTGTAAATTGTTTTAAATTGCTTACCGCTACCAATCCAGTGCGACCACGAGCTAAGTCTGCTAGACTTAGATGGTCGATAGTGTACAGATACAAAAATATATAATATGGGAGACGAGTATGGTGACGTCTGCCCACCAGCTACACGGTGGGCCGGATCAGAGAGGCCGGTCTCCCGGAGGGAGACCCTTTGACCTCTCAAACCAGACTCTCTCAAACCAACTCCTTCACCGCAGTGTGAGGGATGGATTCATAAGGCACTCCTGGACATACTGACGCATTGTCTTATACCCACCCCTCACAGCTTTTTCCTTCCCAGAACTTTATCTTCTTCCTTTACTTAAAAATAATTTCCACATAACAAACTTCACCAAAGATGACATAGGCCTTTAGGTAAATTATTTTATCTCAGGGCCTCCTGATGAGTGATGACCAATTATCCCCAGAAGGTTGACAAAAGCGGTCATGCCAGAGTGAATGAAGATACAGTTTATGTTTTCAAATAGGTACCCTAAAAGCGTGTTTTTTTACCCTATTAGGGGGTAACTTGTTGATATTATCCCTTAAAGGGGCAAAGTTCCCACTTTGAAAACTTTTAAGGTACGTAATGGTGTGTTAGAATAGTGAAATAGTTCGTCAAGCATTTTTCTTACCGTATCCACCGCCGCCGTGTCCAAAGCGTTCTCCTGAGTAGCCTCCATAGCCCTCCCCGCTGTGGCCATGGTGGTGGTTATGGTGGCCCCCGTAGCCCCCTCCGTGGCCTCCTCCGTAGCCCCCTCCATGGCCCCCGTACCTGTTACCCCCACCAAATAGCAGTCCCCCGATGCCGAACTGCGGGGCCCTTGCAACGCGAACTAATGGCCTGTCGTCATCATCTGGAAGTAATGGTTATGGCTTAATTCTTTTCAATTTTGATTTGAATTTGTTTTTTCACATAAAAATATAGATATTTTCTAATTAGTAAATATCACATAGGAGTCCCAGACATTCGTAGCCAGATCACTGGCGATTCTTCTCGATTTTGATTCTTCTCAACCGTCCTTTTTCTCAACTCCATCCCCTCATACTTATTTCAGCCTCGCAAAATACCTGGCTCCATCGGCTCCAGGGAAGTTGAAATCTTTATGCGGTATTATCATCAAAAAATTTGTAGGAAAGAGGGTGTCGATATAACTATCAGCGGTACCACTCAAACATCATCCTAGAAAAACATAATTATGGCAACAACAACAACAAGGAATTTTTTTTTATAAATATATATATATATATTGTTTTTCGTGACACGTAATTAGAATGGTTAATGTTTAATACTTTAATGTGATGTTAACGTATTGTATTTTTAACGTATGAAAAAAACCCATTCCAAATAATTATCTCGAAACTTCATTCTGTCTTCGTGATGCCCTTCGTATATTTATATTTCATTTGAACTACAAATTATTACAATAAGCGTTCGACACGTGAGCACGCATTGATGATTAACAACGTCATGGCATTTAATCAGAGTACAGTGGATTCAATCATTCAGACGATTAATTAGTGACGAAGGTAGAATCCAGGGTGGAATTAAGTGTCAGTAACGCCTCTGGTTAAATACCACAAAATACAATTGAAAAGTTGCTTGCAATGATGAAGTTGTATCTTTGAATCAGATCTGATTTTTTTGGTTCTGTATATCTCCTTTCTACTTTCACATTTCTCCTCTGATTTGTTTCTATATTTGCCATTATTGGGATTTCCTGACATTAAACCACTAATCAAGGTTTTGAATCTAATCTCGAAGTCTTGATTTACGCAAACCATTTAAACCGAAGCCGATATTACAAATGTTGGCCCTTCGAGCCGGACATGTGTTAACAAACCGACCCCTCGGAATAACGAGGTTATGTCTGACACGGCAATGTTATGTGTCAGGAGGAACTTTGTTATTCCAAGGGAACGGAACATAGAATTTTGGCTGCTATATTTATCCTTGTATTTTTTCCAGTCTATGGGTATTGGCCCTAGGTTGCTTCAAGCCCAAGTTAGTGGATTCAAATACAACCTTTATCAGTTGCACCGGATCAGGAGTTCTTCTGGTCGGGTGGTACATTTGCATCATTTGGTAGTAGTAGATTATGTCGTTTTGGTAAATGTGTTGGAATTTTTCCGCTAATGTAATTTCAAGTCACGACCTAACCGCAAATATGTCGTGGATGCGTAATGAAATGGACATTTTTAATGATGTATAATATAACAATAATATGCCGGTATTTTACAGTTCGCAACTTTACATAAATTATACAAGGAAAACAAGTAGGTGGTCAATTTGCAAACAAAGTGCGAAACATTGAGTAACATTATAGCGAGATATTAAATACAATATATTTTTAGAAGAAAAGATGAAGCACAGATCCTATGAAAAAATACTATTATAAATCCGTTAAAAATAGAACCTAAATCAAATACTTACGTAAACGTTTACGTAAAGCGGTTTTATAGTTAAATAAAAGCTTCAAATTCTGATTACAAACTGTAAGTTCCGTCTATTTTGAATCTAATGCGTAAAATGAAAGTAATTAATTTCCTGAATCTAATATAAAACACGCACTTAAGGTACGAGACCAATTACAGACAGGACAGGCGAATAATAAGTGGGTACTAATGTCACCTCATGATGATGTTGGTGACACTGAACTGCGTTAGGATTCAGTACGTGCATCTTTCCACGGTACGGAAAATAGGAACTAAACAAAAACTGGATACAGGAAAAGGCTTTTGACAAACCACGAAGGCGTGTCTAGATGAGGTTATATTATATCATATGATCATTTTGCACAGAAATGTGAAAATATTACAACGTTGCAACCAGGTGCGTGAATGAGCAATGGTAAATGACTTTTGTCAAACATAAGAATTTTCAGATGGGCTTGTACATTCTAAAATATAATGTTTTGGGTTTGAAAATAAGATAAATTTATATTATTCTTCGTCATTCCGGACACCAACAAGATTATATATTATTATAAAATCACCATTGTCAGTCTTTCCTGTATGGTTTAAAGGGATATAATCTCAATTAGTAAGCTGTAGGTATATAAGATGACATAAGAAACAGAACAGACCCTTGACGGAACAGGCAACTACTTAAAATGGATAAAATCTCATTGAGGGAACTGGCAGGTCTACTAACAGTGTACTGCCACCTCGGGAGGCACATGCAGTTGTTGCGAGTGGAAAACACCGATAGATGCAAGAATAGAGATAAAGCCAAATACGCAGTGACAATCATGTTGAACTTTATCAAAGGGACCGGGTTACTGTTAAAGGAACGGAAAATAGCATAACGGGTAGATGCGAAGTGCTCACGGAACTATCAGTAAACCGTCTCCGATTTAATAATAAGATAAACATCTACTATACAACATCCCCTAACAGCATGAGAGATTTATTCAGTCCAATGAACACTCGAGAAGGATGAACGCTTATAAATATGTAGATCGAAGACTATTCGTTATTTTCATAATTTTGCTCTGTTTCAGGATGTTCAAAGGACAAGGAAAAATTATTGATCAAATCAGATTAAGGCATAGTATTGTTGGCTTACCTTCAAGGACTGGCAATGCCATCGCTCCAACTACGACGGCCACAAGTAGTACTACAAACACAGCCCTCATTGTAAAGCACTTCAGTTAGGTGAACTTGTAGAGGGTGAGATGACACCTTCCCGAGATAGAGTGGATAGTTTGGTGAGCCCGCCGGCCATGCGCACTATATATGCAGTCACCCATCTTGCCCCCTCCCGCTGACACTCGCAAAGCTGGAAAAAACCACGCGACGGAACAGGCGTCGGTAACTGCGAACGACCTCCACAACACTTTTTTTTAAATATCACGCCATTTTTTATTTCTTTAATCTTCAAAATATTTACGTCATTAAATGAACGGTCAGTTTTATGTAAGATGTAAATAATTAGTAATAAAAGTAGTACCGAGGAATATTCGAATTTATAAGTCATATTTTGACCGAATTTATTACTATTGTCTTGCTCGCGTTATCATTATCATATTAATTTTGATGTACGTAGGTCTGTTCTTACATGGAGAAAAATGATCCTAATAAAAAAGTGACAGCATGCCAACGTCCTGATAAAATATTAGTCATTCAGAGTATATCGAGAACACGTGTTCTTTTCCTAATACATATCATGACAGAATGCGACAATCTCAGTATGTCAATATCAATTTGATTTTAATAAATTAACAGAATTTCAAATCAGTAAGATTTCTCCGTGTAGTATAAAAATTAAAGACAAATATTCACGGGTTACGAATAACCTGAAAATACTTTTAAATCTCCTACTACCATCACAGTAAGCGTTAAGTGTTGTTTGCGTCTTGTATTTAGATGGAGGACTTAGCCAGCCGTAGAATTGAACTCACGGCGTCTGGGTGGGAACCAGGCGCAATGCCAACTCGGCCACTAACAAGTAATAATTTTATTGTATTATACCGGTTATTCTATTCAACCGGGGAGGGATGAGAAGGAAATAAGATGGGGAAGAGGAAGATTCGAAAATACCAGGCTATTAATATTTGGTCACTAACACGGCCAAGGTCAATTCAGAAAGCGTTTCGTTTCTGAATGGGGGTCTTTCACCGGGGCGATACCAATAGTATTTACCAATATGATACATAACAGCTAAAACTAATAAATACAGTATCCATTGCATACAAGCACCGTCCTGAGTAAATATGTTGGCCACCACTGTAGCGAAGGTAAAGTGAGTTTGACATTGGCATTACACATATTACTACAATAAATTATTTTCGATCGCTTACGGTAGGTCAGACTAGTTCTTTGATTGACGTCTACAGAGTACCCGAGAAGTATGTGAGGTATCTAAAGGATTACCCTAAATTATCTTCAATCAATTCCCTCCAGATTTACCAGAGCACCTTAAACCTTAAGTGACAAACAGCCACATATTCACGTGGCTTGGATAGCCATATTTTATATTTTACCATTGGGAATGTATGGCGAACGATAATATATGCTGAAATAGGCCAACGGTAATGTATGTCGAGTGATATGCTGAAATAGGCCAAGCCATGAGATTATAGCGCAAGTGCGTCAGTCCCATTAAACACGGAAAAAACAGCCAGCTAATTTATTAAAAATATCTTCAAATTATTCGTATTCCTGTGAAAAACTGGATTGTAGGCCGTCAACGAATGAATTGCCAGGTATCCAGAAAAACTTTAATATCAATGTTTTGTCACGACGTCCGAACACGTGTTCATAAAAATCCTTTTTTTTTCCTTTCGTCATCATACATCGATAAGACAAACGCAGGTGTTCCGATATTATTACGAATTTACTAACAATTTATCAGGAAGCGGTTTGCTGTCCCGTTTTCAACAGGGTTACCAAAATTTTTTAGAGATGTTTCAATAAATCAGCATTACTCAAATTTTATTTTATATAATGATATTATTTTAACCAACAAAAAATTTAAAGTGAAAGTTCTCTCTTTCTTTTCTATTTACAATATTTTTAATTAAACCCTGAGGAAGGTTTAGGTTCCACCTAAACCTTCGGCTGGTTTATATTGATATGGATATTCAATAAACTTTTTAAATCAATTCAATTTTGGGTCTTCAAATTCGCCAAAAATTATTGACTTTACCAAATTGCAAAAAATATTTTAATTCAAGAAATTCCCGACATTAATAAAACATTGTTTGGAAAAATTCTCTTATCTCTATTCCGTACATTTCTATAATAATAATTTTTTCCTCTTCAGTTTTTGAAAGAGTTTCATCAAAACAATTGTAGAATTACCTAGATCCAAGAATTTATACATTTACAGTTATTCTGGATAAATCTTCTTTCAAAACACATACGAGGTTTGTTCAAAAGAAAAGGTGAATTTTGAATTCTCGCGGGCTGTGTACATTCGATTATCGATTTTTTTTTGTTATGTTGGTACACATATGTTAACATTATCAGCCATTTTGGATTAGTGTTTTTTTTGACAACTGGAAAGGTTAGTCACGTTTTTGTGTGTTCTTCGAATTTTTACTTTTGAAAAAAATGGATTAAAGAATATGAATTGAATTTTGCGAAAATGGATATTGATGAATAAATAAATACTTTTCGAAAAAAATCGAAATTCACCTTTTCTTTTGAACAAACCTCGTATTCGTCACTGACAAGTAGTTAAAGTGGTAGTTCGGCAATCACCGAGTACTAAATTTGTTCGATTTTATATTTACATATATGACCGGCCGTAGTGTATGTCTTTCAATTATCACCCTACATAGCACAATGATATACATTTTTTCCACGCTTTAGAGTTTTTGATGCGAGTAACAAAAGGAAAAATGTTACCTAAAATATGATTTTTACGTTTCTTCTTGAATTTTTTGGGTTATTCTGCCATGTTAATAAATACTCGAACTTTGCTAATTCTCTCGGCTCAGCGCATTGTGCGGGCGTCGTGTGGACGGAACCATTGATTCATGAGTAAGTTAAATATAAGTCGCCCAACATTACGATGTAGTTCGAGGGCATGGCCTTGTCACTTTCATAAGAAGGTGAATGTAGAACACGTTTTCAAGTGAAACCATTCTTTTTACAAATATATTATATACACGAGCACGTCACCCAGCATTACGTAACTTTTAATTTGTAATTTATATAATTAACCTTCCCGTGGGTTTTTTACAATCATTTAAAAAATAATATTATATGGTGGTCAATTTAAATGAAGCACAATAAAAAATAATGTATGCATAGTGTAAGGTTTGAATTTTAGATTACCGAATGAATTTGCATAAATCGTATTTTGCATACACCAACCATTATTATTATGATTTTTAGGTACTTTTTATTTCAAGTAAGGAATTGTACAATTTATCCAAAGAAGCAATTCTTTTTTGAAACTTTTTTCAGGCAGGTAGGTACCATAATATTGATAAAAATGCGAATAAGAAAGTGAAAATAAATACGAATATTTCAAAAATTAGTCTTCAATTATTAAAATTAAAATTTACAGATACACGAAATGCAAAACGGTCGAGTTAAAACAGGATTTCGCTCTGTTCAGTCAAACAATTAAAAAACGGAGTTGAACCTAAAAAGTTACACGTAGGTATGAAAAAATATTGTCTTTGGCTACAAGAAGCTTTTTAGTTTAAAAAGGAAAGGATACGTGCTTTTATGCTTTGTTTGGAATTAGTCACGGATATGAGTGATAAGACTGCAGATGGTAAACAAGAAACACTATTCAAAATAAAAACGTATTTTCGCAGTAATTATTATTCACAAAACACAACAAATCGATGACGTCCTTTCATTGATTACGGCTTCTATGTAAATTACCTCCGAGACATCAAAATGCAAGTTGATGGTTCTAGTGCGAAACAGGTTCTAGAGATTTTCAAAAAACGAAACATTTCGAGATGAGGATTCCCGAGAATTTGCATTGGGCTAAATGAGAATACCGTCGAATTTGCACAGGATAATAATTATTAAGTAACTTTTATTTGATTATTTCACAATTTGTTAATTTCAAATAATATACTTGGTGTCTCAAAACTCGTAGTAAATCACATTTGTAGACGATTTTGTAGTATAACTTTTTGATTTGAATTTTCGTTTTCGTGAAAATTGAGTACAAAGTTGAAATTTTTTGGTTAATTTTAAAAAAAATAAGCCGCTAGAGGGTGTAATATTTCCGTACTTCGGTCTTACTTTTTATTATATTAAACAATATAAAATTTTCTTCTCTCTTGGCTATGATCGATACTTCTTTTTTTTTCTAAGGCTTTGCATATGTGTTCGCAGGGATGGAAAATTCCTCCCCTACAACACATAAGCCTCCATGAAAATTGGACCCTTAATTTCTTTGATAACTTCAGAAAGCTACTTAAAGCCCTCTTGTACTGTATATCTTTATAGACATATGTACTTAACTAATTAATACGTTATTTACGAAATTGAACGCAAATATTTTCGTATTTATATTGTAATTAAATTCCATCAAACGTTGTGTAATTTTTTGATTTATGATATAGGATTTTAATTACTTTCATTTTGTGGTAACCCTTTTGGTTCTGATCGAGGCGTTGAGTTTCAAAATTTACTTGGTCTTTCCATTGCAAACCTAGACTTAAATGATTTCTCTGAATGAGCTAGCTTTCCTATTGTAACTATTCTGATTTCCTACACCCTAACAAAGTCGTAGTTAAACGCTGATAAAAGATATTATACATGTTTATTTGGACAGGTAATTAAATATAACTCAAATGGTTAATTGTAAGTAAGTTTGGCAATGATTTTGGTAAATTCATGTGTCTGTTTGGCGCCACTCCTTTTTGATTCTGCTGCTATAAGGCACATGTAAAGAATGATTTAGTAGGTTAATGTAATTAGTTAAATGTATATTTGACGAACTCGGAATAGCCCTTTGCTTGCAAAATTTGG
Organism: Hesperophylax magnus; assembly: GCA_026573805.1. Lineage (NCBI taxonomy): Eukaryota > Metazoa > Arthropoda > Insecta > Trichoptera > Limnephilidae > Hesperophylax > Hesperophylax magnus. The sequence continues at coordinate 13,403,914 of JAIUSX010000049.1, forward strand.
CTCCTATCCTCCAGCAAGTAAACGAGATGATCGTGAGTCAACAAGAAATTCGCACAATCTTTTGACACAGCTCTTTGATTGATACCTAAGTTATCGCGTCCCAAAAAGCCTTCCACGTCATCATGCACTGCCTTCAAGTTTCCCCTCGGGTCCCGAAACCTCCAAATTCCATCTCCTCCAAGGTCTACTATTTACTTAGGGCGAACCGGTTTCGTCCTATATACAATCATATACTCACGGTTGGTGTGGACTTACGGGTCGTGAATCCTCATTCCACGTTTAAAAGAGAATGCGAGAGTGGTCTACCGACCTAAATGCAAGCTGTATGCAGGTCCGCATTCTCCAGTAAACAGTACATAAGAAAATATATATGTATACATACGTTTTTGGGAAGGGTTTATAACTTGCAATACAAGGCTATTTACCTCACATCCCAAGCTCGGATCTCGCACAAAGAGTTCTGCGAAACTCTAAGTTTGGTTACCGAATAAATACGTACTAATAAGGTTATACTAATAAATACTAGTAGAATAAGATCTTATTTGATAGTTTGTTTTGGAGAGCTATCGAACTCCAGGCTTTTGTTTGTTTGGTTTTGACGTTTTTATTTAAGAGAATCGTCATCTCTATTGGGTTTGGTTAATGGTCTTGTTATAGGAGCGACCACTGCCTCCTATTTGATGAACTGTATTTGTTTTAAATTTTACCTCCAGGGTTCAACATTAATTTTGGTTCATCCTATCCCGTGATTTCTCAATTGTTTCAAGTAGTTGATTGCCGCATTAGAGAGTACTCGACTCTCAAATGTCTCAGGCAACTGATGGGGTTTTGTATGAGCGCCCAATCAATAACATTCAAATGTTTTGTATAATTATTCGATATAAATCTTACTAACCCGTGATTTTTCAATTGTAGATTGTGAATGGTAGGTAATTGTAAGCACGCAGCTTCTAGCTGTTTCAGGTAACTAATAAAAATCTATGCGACTATCTAATCAATGGTATTCAAATGTTTCATGTAATTTTTTGATATAAATTTGGCTAGCCCGTGATTTTTCAATCGTCGTTTGCGAACAATAGGCATTTGTGAATGACCCAAATCGCTGCACATTGCACAATGACATCCTGATGATTATCCTTATAACTCTAATAAATTTTCTAGTTACGGCCAAGGTCGTTTTCAAACTATGCGGTTGGCCCAGATCTTCAGCGTCTCTATTTGTAAACAAATCGAATAATATAAACACCTCCTTTGACACACTAACCTAGATGCGAGATTGTTTATTTAAGAAATATTTCTACCTCTCCTTGTAATTCAGTTTCGTTACCCTCTATTGTGCATAGTCAATTTAAAATATTTTTAATTCCTTTATTGAAGTTAAACTATTTACTTCATTTTTTGAACACAAATTTACTAAGAGGTTAAGTGAAGAATAAATATAAATATAAGTACACATATTTCGATTGTCAAAATATGTTAAATAAGAGTACATATATTAATAAATAAATATAAAATATATGAATCTACATAGTCTTGAATATTAATAAATACATATTTTCTTTTTCAATAATATAGATATGTCCATGAGTAGGTATTTTAAATCGTTACCATTCCGATGTTTTGATTAATAAATAAATACATATATATAAATACATTACATATATATTTATTCTTTATATACAATATATTACTTTGTTTTATATAAATAAATACATAATATACATATATTAATGTGTAATGCTTTGTTTTGTTGTTTTTTTAATAATTTAATTGATATACCATAATCAGCTGTATCTCCTCACTCCTAGGTCCTGAAAATTATTTATAAAAGGAAAACTCACCCCACCAAGGTTTTTCCGATTGGGTTCTACACAACAACCTTGCCGAAGAAAATTCTACCTAATTAACTGTATTTTCCAACCAATTTCAAAATAAATCTTTTCGACTATTTATTCCTATTTAATTTTTATTCTTGCTTGATTCATATAAATTAGCTGATATTTAATATTTGTGATATAGATGTGTCGGAAAATTATAAATTATTTAGGTCGAACTATTTTTTGTTGTTTTCACTCTTTTTAATTTTTTTTTATTTTTTTTTATATAAATTTATAAGAAAATTCATCCCGAATTGCGCAAACTTTTAAATATTTCGATTCTAAATAAATTAAATATCAGTTTAAAACTTTCTTCTAAATTTCACTGTTTTCACCAATATTTTAAAGTATCTACAATTATTTTTTTTTTCGAATTGCTACTTTTAGAACAAAGGTTTGAGCGTTTATTATTATTGAATCCTTTTTTTTTTTGTTTTTGTGTTTGATTGATGCAAAATTATAATCTATTTTTAAATATCAATCCGCGAACCCGTTCACTCTAGATCAACGATAAAACTCTCCATTAAATTCTAATGTTTTCACTTTGAATGAAATAATTATTTTTAAATTTAAATAATTCACTTTTAACACTTTTTGCACTATTCACTTTTAACACTTTTAAGCACTTCACACTTTACTTTTAAAGCACTGAGTTTAAACTGTATTTATTTTCACTGTTTGATTTAATTTAACTGGCTTATTAAATTTCACTGACTCTAGCACTTGTACTTTTCACAAAATTTTCCCCAGTCCAGGGGCTTATTTAAAATTTAACACTTAAAGATTTTTCACTGTTAATCCTACCAAAGAACGTAGTACTGCCACGTAACAACTTTTCGAATCCTCGGCGCGACTCCCTCCTGACTGATGTGTTCCATCTTTTATACCCCTCTCAGGTCCCAAAAGACGTATCTGAAATTCTCTTGATGCTTAATTCTATCTCCTATCAACTCGTAAACTTGAACATCTCTGCCATTAATATCGATTGTGCGTTTATACGATCTTCTGTCGTCCGGCTTTGGGTGGCGGTTAATTTTTATCTCACGTCGCTAACTTGATAGGGTCCGAATCGGGTAAGTCTGCGTTAATCGCCCAAGCTCCCTTTGTCCTCTGTTCATACAAAATGTAGTTAAAATCTCATGATTTTGCGTTCCTTTTTTTCCTCAATTCGCGATAGGTCCATCCTCAATAACATATATATAGATCTCAATTTCATGCATCTCGTGCGAAAATTGTTTAAATCCATGTCGAAATCTTTTCTACGCATTTTTGAATTTCGATTTGTCTAAATTCTACTTAATTTTATTGTCACTTATATGAGCTTTTCCATTTCCACCCGTACTTTCTCTTCTTTATGTCGCAGATTCGAATTTTCCCTTTTTCTTCGAATTTTATATTGTTCGCGACGTTTTCTTCCACAAATTTCTTCTTTATTCTTATGTTATTTCTCATAACTCTACAGCTACTTATTCTCCAAGTCGTATTTATTTATTTCACGGATAAATTAGAATTGTATCGCTTTTCTCCACTTGGATCATTCCTTATCACCGTTCTTTACCCTTTCTTTTATCTTTCTCTCACTTTTCCCGATGTGTGTGGTCTCCAGGAAAATTTCATACTTCATTTATTATTAATTAATATATAGTTTTCCACACTTCTATGGGAGATATACCTAATTTGACTCTGGGATATCTGTCACTTTTATTGTCTGACCCAATCTCCGCCCATTCTCCATCCCTCACTTACAAGACTTCACATAAATTATACGTCTGGACATATGTTTACGTCTCAGATTTTATGTACTACGGCCGTAAATTTAGTTTAATTTTAGAGCCATTAGTTTTAATCTCTTTTGCTTTAAATAAACATTTCATAAGGTCCACGTTAAAATTAATCGTCTCTCCAATCGTTTATTACCTTAACGTAAATAAGAATCATGTTCGAATTTCGATTGTTTATCCTTCAGAATACACATGAGATCGTCAACCTTTTATCTTGTTTCGATCCCTCTGTAATCTTGTGTAACTCTAATATCTATCTACCCTGATAATTATGTAAAATGTCTGCTTTTCCTGAATCTAATCTATCGCTATATGTTTTTTTTTTTTTTTTTTTTTTATGTGACACCTCACAAGAGTGTCCCTGCCCGTGCAGTGCACAGACAGGGGAACTATGTCACCACCCGATTGGGCGGCGTTGTGAGGCGGAGCAAGGCAGGGGCTGTAGGAAGGGACTTGTTAATGCGGGCCTTGAAGAGGCTCGGATTATAGGAGGGAGGAAAAACAGACGCCGGTAGCCCGTTCCACATACGAGCTGACTTACACAAAAACGAGTCGTAAAAACGGCCCGTTCTCATGAAGCCAACGTCAACCGTGAACGGGTGTTCAGCTCGTGTCCGTCGAGTTTCGCGCACGTGCACCGGTGCATCAGGAATCAATGCTGCTAGCTCCTTGGAGCAGGCTCCATTGAAATACCTGTAGAACAGACACAGCATGCGTACATTGCGTCTATGCATCAGAGAAGGCAATCGGTCTGTTAACAACGGATTGTCAATCAGACGGATCGCTCTCCTTTGCACAGACTCAAGCAGGTTTATCAAGTATTTTGGGGCACCAGCCCAAAGGTGGCTCCCAAATTCAATAGTTGGGCGGACTTGAGACTTGTACAGGGTCAGCAGCTGGTCACTGTTGAAGAATCTCCTAGCCCTGTACAAGACGCCCAACTTTTTGGAGGCCTGATTTACTCGGGCTTCTATGGATCCCCGATACTTGAGCTGGTCTGATATAGTAACTCCAAGCATTTCAATGGAGTCTTTATTGGGGAGAGTGCTCCCATCAAATTGCACCAGACAGTCATTGATCTCCCTCTTTGCCGAAATCAGACACGCTTGGGTTTTTGAGACGTTGAAACTGACCAAGTTGGCCTTACCCCAGGCACGAACCATCTCTAGGTGGTGGTCAATTTTTCGCTTCAAAACTTCCCGAGCTGTTCGGACATCATAGGTGGAAGGGGGCCTGTCAAAAAGATAACCCTCGTGAACGGTGCTGTCATCAGCGTAGCAGTGAATTGGTGCACATTCAACGAGATCGTTGATGTGCAATAAAAACAGCGTCGGAGACAGCACAGATCCTTGTGGCACCCCCGCATTGATTTGGTGCGGTGAGGAAGAAGAGCCGTCAACCACGGTTTGAATTGTTCTTCCCCTCAGAAAGTCCGCAATCCAACTATGCAGGGTTGGGTGGATCCCATACGATGGTAATTTCCCGATAAGCGCCCGGTGCCAGACTCTGTCAAAGGCTTTGGAGATATCTAACCCAACGGTTTGGGTTTCACCAAAACGTTCCATGTACCGCCCCCAAATATGCGTTACATATCCGAGTAGATCGCCACACGATCGGTTTCGACGAAATCCATATTGCCGATCGCTTAGGATATTGTTATTCTCGAGATATGTGAGCAATTTGTTGTTAACCACCCTTTCTAATACCTTCGAGAGTATGGAAGTGATGGCTATGGGGCGGTAGTTAGAAGGGTCGGAACGGTCCCCCTTTTTTGGGATTGGGTGGACGATTGCCTTTTTCCAAAGATCTGGCACCTTTCCACCTTTGAGAGAGAGCCTAAATAATTTCGCGAGCACTGGAGTCATTTCTGCAGAACACCTCTTGAGGACCAAGGCAGGTATTCCGTCCGGCCCACTGGCTTTGTCGACTTTCAGCTCGTTCAAGACTCGGAGAACCTCTCTGTTCCGGATCTTCGGTTCCTCCATTTGAAAACCGCAGTGCGGAATGGAAGGGGGAGTCTCTCCGTTATCTTGAAGAGTTGAGTTTTCCGCGAAAATTTTGCCTAATAATTCAGCTTTCTCGCGGGCCGAGTTAGCCAGCCGACCATCAGGCTTGGTCAGAGGTGGGAAAGTGGTTCTGCAGAAATTTCTTCCGATCGAGCTAGCGAGTGACCAGAAAGCACGGCTACCAGTGGGGCAGTCAGCCAGCTTTTTCGCAATTCTCTGGTCGTGATCGCTCTTAGCTCTATTTAGAACTCTCTTACAATCCCTTGCCCGTTTTCGGTATTCCGAAAGGTTATTCATGGAGCTAATCTTCCGGAGTGCATTAAAAGCCGTATTTTTGAGTCTGACAGCTTCAGCACAGCGATGGTCAAACCACGGTTTTGTGCCCGCTCCAGAGGATTTGACGGAGAAGGGAATGTAGCAATCCATTGCTGATGTGATTACTTCTTCTACCTCGCGTGCACAAATTGATGGGTCCTCGGAGCTAAAGCATACAGTACTCCAAGGAAAGGCGCCGAAGAAAGACCGCATGCCGTCCCATTTTGCTGCCCTGTAGTGCCATACCTTCCTCTTTACATGTTTGTCGGGTTGACGGTTCATGGAGGATGGGACAGAGGTGGTAATCAGGCAGTGGTCAGAGGATCCTAAGGGCGCTGTCACCTCCACTCTGTACCCGAGTGGCTCACTAGTGAGAAACAAATCGAGTAGGTTGGCTCGATGTGATGGGATGTCTGGTATTCTGGTCGGAGATTCTACGAGTTGGCTTAGTCCATGGATAAGGGCAAAGGATTCCGCTGATCTACCGGCAGAGTTTGTTGGGCCCGAGAACTTCAGCCATTGTTCATTATGAACATTGAAGTCCCCCAGGATTACAAACTCGGCCGATGGGTAACGGGGCAAGAGAATATCTACAGTGTCACTCAAGTATTTAAACAACTCAACAGTGTCTGATTCGGCAAGGTTTGGTGAGCGATATAGGCACGCATAAATTCTCATCATACCGGTGAGATCCACACGTACCCATAACACTTCGTGTTTTGCGCTCTCGATATTTGCGAGACGAGCGCAGCTGATGTCAGCACGGCTGTAAAGGCAGACACCTCCTTTGGGCCTGAAAAGGCTTTCCAGATGATATCCTGGGCAGTTCAGATAGGAGGTATCTGGGGGCTCGGCAATCTGTGTTTCCGTAAGGAAGAGGAGATGGGGATTTTGTGAGAGAAGGTGGTGGTGGATGGGAGTTAGGTTGGTGTGCAGACCGCGAATGTTAGCGAAATTCACCTTCATCCTCGGTCCACACTGAGGACTCCTACTGTTCGCTGTCGCTGAGTTTATATTAATTTGTTGTGAGTTCATAGTTTTTAAGTTTGTTTTATTTGTTTGTGGGATTTAGGATGGGTTGGGAAGGATTAGGTTAAAAAGGTTGGGTGGGGAGTTGGAGAGTGGAGCAACTGGATACACCAAATGTAAGGTATGTTCTTCTGACTGCGGTTCTAGGCAATGGGCAGGAGAGTCCGGCTGTGGAGGTCGCCCAGTGCGCCCCAAACGCTAGATGCTGGGTCCTCACCGGTCACGAACCGGCACAACATCAGCGGCAGGGTTTTTTCGCTGGCTGATGGGGCAGCCCACCCTTGGTCGTGAGCCCAAGGGTCGGGCCCCTGTACTATCCAACGGCCCGGACAGCGATAAATGATGGAAAGCGATGTTTAGTTTTATGGCCTTCCTTTGGTACTCTATTATCATATTCCTAGGACCTTTGTGGTAGCTCAAAATCTCTGTATTATCACTCCGTTCAGTCGCTCCACTATTTCTAAAATGTCTATTTTAATGCGAGATTTTCATTCCCAAATTGATTTTCCAATATGTCCGCTTCATCTTAAATTGATAACGATTAGTTTCTAATGTTCCTAACACTTTCGTTTTCCTTTAGTACGATTTTTATCGAACTTGACACCCTATCTCTATCATAAATAATTGCACTATAGTTGAAAATTCTGCCAGCAACTTTCTTTCGTTTTACCCGTCCTTTTTTATACTATCACGTTTATAGTTTTTTTCATTGCATTTTCGTGTGTGTGTTTTTCCAACATGAAAGGCCAAAAGCCCTCGATGTCAACGGTTCGCTATCACCTAAATGTCTCAGTTATTGTAAACATTTCCTAGAGTTTGTCGCCTTGAACGTCAGTGTTTATACCATAGTGCGTTCACCTCTAATTTTTGTGGGAACGGAAATGTAATTAATTATCTATTTTAATGTCGGGTCCAAGGTTCATCTCTCTGTCTTTCGTAGACACACGCCCTTCCGTTCACTGATTGGTTATTCAAAATTTTATAGCTTTTTGTTCAGATCTATTGGTTGACAAAATTCAATGTTTATTTTGAAGCCTCAAAAGGGGGTTCCTAGTCGTTCCTAGACGATTTTAATGACCTCTGTGTTTATGCTATAGAATCTCAACATAATTCCAACTATTACAGGTGCCTACTGAAAACCAAACTGAATCAATTTTAACCTCAACAGATGTCGCTAGAATGACGGTTTTCATAAATAATTTGTATATTTTTAGCAGCTATGGTTTATCTGTTTTTCACTGTGATTTAAGCCTTTCATCACAAGGGTTAGTATCAATTGTTTAATGTATTTTAAAGTGAAATTCTACGAAATTTTATCTAACCCTTTTAGTTGACGAAAAAATGGAAAAAAGTTAAAAAATAAATAAAATTGAAATGCTCAGATCTCAGAGTCAGCATAATATTTTTTTTAAAGTTAGACCCTTCTTTCACAAGGATTCGCAAGTATCCGATATCCTACTTGTATCCTATTACTATCCTAATTGTATATTCGCCGAGATTTGTAAACAGACACACTTTAACTTAATACACTGAACATGATGAATGTAAATGACTAATAACATTTAGGTTAACGTTGTATAAATGTTAATCTTTAGATACTTACAGTTAATTTTTTAAATGCACCTGAAGCCAAATCAATGAGAAGCGGTTACTCATTGTCATGTGAGATGCCCACTATTCAGATTCTCTGATCACTTCCCGCAAACCAGGAAATTAAAATCTTCACACTTGTAAATATTATGCAAATAATGTAGTTGTAACATGGTTCGACTTTACAAGAAATAATGAGTTCGAGACAAAGAATCCTGTTTTCAGTATCACCTTCAAGGCCTTTCCATTGTTTACAGATTGCTGTGGATAAAGGATTAGTAAGGACATAATGAAAGCACTACAGGCAAACAGGAGAAAAAAATGAGACGAAAGTGAAGTTTAATGAACTGTATGAAACCAAAAGGAGCATTCAACAAATCTGAATCAAGACATTAAACTACTAATAATAGTTATTAATTAATTGTATTTTCATTAAAAAAATATAGTTGTTTAGTGGAATTGAGGTACAATTGGAATACGAATAATTCTTCTTTGGGATTTTCATATACAGGGTTTTCCAATAAGAGGTGTTATTTTGATATTACCGTAACTGTTGCTCCAGCCTCATTTTCAAAAAAGTAAGGTTCAATGACTCCGTCGGACCACAAACCGCACCAAACATTCACACGTTGAGAATAAAGAGGCTTAACAATAATTCTTGGTTTTTTTGAGCCCCAGATGCGACAATTTTTCTTGTTGGCGAAGCCACCGAGGTGGAAATGGGCCTCATCACTCAAGATGATTTGCATTTGATTCACTCAAGTGAATTTAAATAATTTCAATGCGTTGTTGAAGCGTGTATCGTTCCATTTTTATCAATGACGTAGTTTCTACTTGTCAAATATTAAAAGATGACAGCTTTAAAAGTAACATCTACTGAAATAGCGGGCTATTCAAAATAACACCTCTTATTGGAAAACCCTGTATTTGGATTGTATGCTGTTAAAGATAAGAACCTGAATTAATAAAAAAAAGCTATTCTAAAAAATGTTAAAAATTACGTTTGAGCAAGATCGAAGGCCGTGTGTATAAACTTAGAAGGTGTTTTGAAAACAAATTGGAATACTTTTTCCTATTGCTATAAATGTTATTCTCAGCCACGACTTCAAAAGTTCAATACTTGGCTATAACCTCAAGAAACGCATGATACGTGCGGTACTCACATAAATATAATAAAAATACGTGCACTGTGCTACCTATTCTTTTTCGGGTTAGTGACAGTTCGATGGTCAGGCCCACTCATAAATGTTTCCTAGTCTTCTACGTGCCATCGTATGCTTATGCTATGCAAGTATTCTGTGCCAAAGACAAAAAATTATCAATAATTGTAAAAAGCAGTTATTCAAAATTATGAAACCAAATAATACTCGCATCGTTATCGATTGATCAAAACTTCTCTCTTTTCGTTACAAATCACACAAAAAATATCAATAAAAATAGTTTTAAGAAAAGACGCATGATTACCCCACTATTAGATTATATCTAGTATTTAAAGTCCCTTCACTGCAAATCATATACAAAAATAGGTCTTTCACAAATTCATAAAGATTGTTTCAATAATAAAAACACAACATAATAATCGAACAGCAATAGTCCAAACTGTTGACTATCCCGATACACTTATACAATTTTCTAAATATATTGGAGTTAAATGGTTTAACCCGTTGGCCGTTAATACTGGATTAGAAACAAAATATTCAAAATTACATCACATTAAAAAACTTTTTCAATAATATTTCTCAAAACCATTTTTAATAGAATGTAATACCTATATATTTTTTAAATAATTTAGAAATTATATTTTTTTACATTAATCCCACACCTTAGGACCTGAGGGAAATGATTTTCCTGTCATCTTTGGGGATACTGTGTAGGGGGTTTTTGTTAAAGAAAGGAAGGAGAAGAATTTATGTGAAGGAAACAGGTATGAGGGGTGGGTAGGAATCTAGGGATCAGTGTATCTAGCAGTGACGCGCTTATGAAAATATCCCTCCCACTGCGGCATCGTAACAGGTGAGTTCAGGCACAACTCACCTCACCCGATATACCCGGACTCTCCTTCTAAATCACCAAACGTAGCGAATTTCACCCCATTTGGGTGATCTATGGCAGAGGCGTTGGTTGTCCAATAATGGTTCCCGGGGCGGCGGTACCCAAACCCGCCTCCCAAATAACCATGGTGCATTCTATTTTCTATTCTCTTTCATATTCAGCCTTTATTTTTTATATCTATATCTTGCTCAGCTGTAAGTCTGTTAATTAATTTCTGAAAACTTTATTATTAAAAGTTTGTTTCGTACGATTCTCCGCCTTTTTACAAGAGGTTACTTTTACATAAAAAAACTTTTGTATTTTTTTGATAAATTTGATTATACGTCCAGCTGGTCTTTTACAATTTATTTCATTATTTTTTGTATTAATTTTACAAATTAATTTAATTACATTTTTTAATTAATTTCTCAGTTCATTTTTCAAATAATGGTATCTTATTATGATTATTAAAATAAATAAAAACACCATACAAAATACCATATTGATAGGAAAAAGAAGAAAAAAATTTCCAATCCTAAGTATAATTCGTTAACAATAAAATTGTCAAAGGTGAATTTGCGAAAAATACTCGTAATAATGACAATAACACCCCTCCTTCGCTAAAGGCCTTCGTTATAATTAGCTTTTCAATATGAATAGGTTTATTTGTCGGCTAATAACTGATACCATCACGGTGCCCCAGATATTAGGTGGCGTAATAGTCCATTTATTGAATTTTAAAACCATTTGGTTCGAAATTCGTAGCATTGCAAGTACGTGGAAATTGATTGTTGTGCCAAATTGTGTACTTCCAATCTGATTACCTATAACTGATTGTGACTTTGATTATTGAGTTTGATGGGCTTTACAAAATAGTTTTTAATTAATATTAATGAAAAAATAACATTGGCATTACAAAATTTGTAAATGAAGAAGATTGTTGTTGGTTTTTGTGTTTCATTGGAATTAAAATACAAATTTTATAATCAGGTAAACATAGCTTTAAAATATCTTGAATTATTGCTTTCGGTTGCTGCGACGCGAACGGTGATTGGGTACATGATATATGTATCTTTTATGGGTATATGATTTATAATATTTACTCACGAGTAAAGTTTTTAAACATTATAATTGAATTGCGTAAGTACACACTTTATCTGCGGGAAAATTTCGTATACTCTGCAACACATGGTAAGAAGAAGTGATAATAGTGCCATGAGTCAGTGTGTAAACATTAAAAGATCGGTATATTTTATGTAAATACAGTAGTAGAAGATTTACATAGGGACTTTCCCGATTACAGGCACATAGTAGTAAGCATTATTTTTAGAAATTCCGGTTGTGACGTTGCAGCATAGTAATTAAATAAATTAAACTGTGTTGTGGACATCTAATTTTCGTGTGGCGCATTCATAGACAAACTAGCAGTTAAAAACCCGCTCCGCGGGTTTTTAACTGTTAGGCCCTGCGGGCGGCTCTTAGTTGGGCTTCGCCCGTTTTAAGTGATATTAACAACAGTTACATTTAATAGATAGATATTAGGACATTCACAGAGAGAGGGTGAGTATATATATTGTTAAAACACGGAACAGGAAGGAGTTAATTAATAATAACATGCTAAATTTACGCATAATTAGAATGACAGTTGTTTGAATAAATGAAATTTTACGTATTTGTGATGGATTATTTCAAATGAAACACTATTATTGACTACATGTCTACAGCTGATATTAACTGTTATCGTACCTAATATAATTAGCTCATAGGAGACTTGAAGTGCTTAAATATGTGTTACAACCGTCAATGTCTATAAGTGTAATCAATATCGTATAGTTTGTCACAATTAAAGATAGTTATAACAAAGTTGACTTAAATAATAGATTATTACATATTGATTAATTGTATCCGTGTTTATGAATAAAAGATGAGATTAGCAGTCGGTTTAATTAAAAGGTGTGAATTTTACTCCAACTGGTGGTAATTCTTTACCTACAACTGTTACTGTATCTAATAAAGTTTAAAGTTAGATTATATATACACCTTCATCAGGAGGGTAAAAATCTATATATAAAGGTAGATTATTACAATATAGCGTCCCTGAGGTGATATCTCACAAAAGCGGCGCTATGCAAATTGTCCAATAAATAAATAAATATAATGTTTACATTTTATTGTGTATACACCGAAGTCAAAAATTAAATATAGATTGCAATTGGGAAAGAAGAAGTGGAAGGAGGGGGGAGGGGTAAGAGTAGGCTGGGTTTATAATAATTAGTAATTACAATATCGTTAGACGGGAAAGACCAGTTAAGTGGGAAAATATTTAAAAGAGAGTTTATAAAAAAAATCTTGTTTATTATATCTGCTTTTATATTAACATGTTTCCTCATTTCTAAAATTTCAAAATTATTTATAGTGAAGTATTTTAAGACCTGAAAAAAACAAATAGAATATATCCATTAAACAATATATATTTATAAGACAAATAGCATTTAATAACGGTTATTCTAATAAATTGATAGTTGAAATACTAAATAAAAAAAATTAAACATATTCTCTTCAAACGGTCTTTCTAAAGATAGAAATAAACAATGGCGTAGAATTCTGTTTGTGGATAACGATACTTCTAAAATTATATATAAAAACAATTCTGGTACTATTCAACTGGCGTTTTACACTAATAACAATGAAGAAATATATTCTTAATAATAAAGATAGCAAAATTCAAACAAAAAAATCAGGAGCTTAAAAACTCAATTGGGATGATTGTAATTTCTTTTACAAAGGTAGAACCAATAGAAACTTTAGAAGTCAGAACTAAAGAATATCGCAGGGCTCTAAATGGAAATAGTGAATTTGAGTTTGCAAATCATCTTTTGAATAATGATCACACTTTCGATAAAAATTCAGGTCTTAAAATACTTCACTCAGGATATAAAGCATCGCAAATAAATAATTTTGAAATTTTACAAATTAGAAAACATGTCAATATAAAATCAGATATAATTAATAAGCAAAAAAAAATTAAATAATAATGAAAAATGCCATTACAAAGTGATAAGCTTCCAGAAGAAATCTTCTTATTAGATGCTTGTTAATCGTAAGTAGTCAAATATTGTGAGCTGCATATTTAAATATTCGCGCCATTCATTTGGTTCGTTTTTAAACCGCCAGAGGCGCGCTCTGTCGGATATCTATAGCCGTGCGTATCCGCCATATTGAATAAGGAACGCGTGATTTTTTATAAACGTCAAACATAATCACGTAACTGTGGATAATTTTCATTGTAATGTAACTAATCCAATGAATTATGAAGTTTCTAAAACATATTTTCTTCGATATTATACAAAAATTATATGAGCAGAAACGATGATTTTAAAGAAATCTCGTATTATTATGAGGCGATCCTATTTTAGTATGAAATCGTGTCTTAATTTTCAAGTTAGCTGAATTTACCCGAAACAGACAATTTTAATTCGACCAATCAGAGGGCCTAGATCGTCCAGACGCTGGCGTAATAATACTATCAGATGTCTGTGGGCGCATTCCATTTACAAATAGATTATTTGGCTTTAAAAAATTGATTCACCCAAAAAAAAAAGTACCCAATAATTTCTTTTATAACTTATTCCAATCAAAAATGTGTTCAGCAGTAGATGCGTACTTCTAAATATATAGATATGTATCTGACTAACTATACCAAAGTGTGTATTATTATCATATAGTTATTTGTTGTAAATATGTGTGGAATGTTTGGTCAGGTATTTTAAAATCTCTCCTTTCCTGACAAAAATGTTATTTTATTTTAGATAGATAGTTGTTTATTTACAATAATTATTGAACATCTTTCTACAACCGGGGATATCGGCTTTAAAAAAATGTTTGTCAGTGGTTGGCACGACGAGCGGGGTGAATTTTAATATTACCGTCTAGAAGGTCATCGAGTTTGTGCAATCTACTCGCTGCCTTAGTTCTTGTATGTTCAATAGACCATTTAGCAAATTTTACAGGAGACGTTTTTTTTTGTTTTTACAGGCAAATTCTAAAAAATTCTCGATTTTGGTCATTTCGTTTAATACATATGTGTAACAGGAAATGTTTAAAGATCCTTTTTCGAAGATTGAAGCTATAATATGCCCATATTATGACTTTAAAGGTGGACGTTGAACAAGGCTTGAAAATGATGAATGTTTTTTTTGGATATTGAACATATCGTCTGGACATTGAACAATTCGGCTCCCATAAGTTTGAGGTATTTTTTGTTCAATTAGCCAATTAGTGCTAAATTGTATATACAGGATGATTTTCAGATTTCAAATACTTTACTTTTATCTTAGTTAGTAGTTGACTTAAAGTATTACTTTAAAGTATACAAACAGAGTCCTTGAGTTGATTTTTCACAAAAACTGCTCTATATGAATCATCCAATATTTTGGAAGTTTGAAAACAATGCACAAGTACAAAGGTACCTACCGCTAATATACTACTATCGGCTGTCGGTGCATGCGTGATGTGAAATATTCTTACATCGTACGTATTACGGCCTCCGTGGTCTAGGGGTACTCTTGACTAGAAATCCGGAGGTCGCGGATTCAAATCCCGGCGTGCGCAAGTAAATTTTATTTGACTCATTTATGTTATTTTCACAAATTATTCATTTAAAATAACATGTAGTCTATTTGCGGCATGTTCCAGAGAGGAAGATATGGTGTAAAGACCACCATAAGAATTGAAATGGCTTTAGCCGTGTTTGGTGATCAGATCTGAATAGATACTCACATACCATCTCTCTTCTCCTTCATCCTCCTTCCTCTCTTTCTCCTCTCCATCTCCTTCCCCTCCACACTACCTTCAGCCTCACAATATACTAATATACTCCAATTGGGGATTTCATAGTCTCACTGGCCCCAGATGGTTGGGAGCAGTTGAGACGGTGTGCGGTATTCCATAAAAAAAAACCAGAGTTATGCGTTAAACTATTGAAGTTCAGTTGAAAATTTGTTTTATTTTTATTGTTTCGTTACCTACATTTTATAAATGTAATTTTTAAAGTTTACTTACTTTAGAGAGTTTTTTTTTTCTTTCGGAAGGTCTTATTTGCAGTGAGCTTATTATTTATGTTGATTATCGTGAGTAAAATATTATTTTTCTAAATACTTTCAGCTCTTAAAATCCTAAAATTATAGTATCCTGCGATTTGGGTTATGGGTGTGCGCTATTTAACATTACATTTATTGTTGTTAGTCGTTTGCCTAGTTGGTTTTATTGTAGTTCCTACATAAGAATATGTTTATTGTTTTTTATGTGACTACAAAAAACAAAAAATCAGAAACTTTTAATTGAATGAATTCAAAATTGAAATATTTGGACTTCGTTTTCATCAGCGATCTCAGCAGTGATAACGGACTAAATATGTGTCGTAGATGTCTTTCAATCAGACTATGAGGACAGTCGACTTTTTGCACATTTCCATGTCCTGGCTCTTTTGTTTTATTTCTTGAATAAAAATAAGTTTTAATGCACTAATATAATTTATTAATACTCATTTTATGTAAAAGTCCTAAGTTTGTAAATAAATAATTGAATAAATAAATAATAAATGAAGCATCCTGTATATTTGCCTAGCAAATTCAAGAAGAACATGTAAAATATGGTGAAAAAGCCTATAAATGACATAATTTTAAGACTTACCTTTCTATTTGAGCTACTGTTCTAAGGTTTATTGATTCTGGAGTCGGTGAAGTCATTTTTTAGTTCAATAACAGTATATATTAGCAATTAAACGTATTTTTAGTGGAACAATTTCGTTGTTAGAAAACAACTAAAAATCAACATGGCCGCACATTTTAACTAGCCGGCTCCTGATTGGTTGACAGTGGAGATTGAACATTCAAGACCTCAACGTTCGGCGGGATGTTGAACAAATATCTATGAACTTTTAAAAAATATTATATTCATAACTTTGAGTGTTTGAATGTTCAATATCCAGGAGATTGAACAAATAAGAACTGAAACATTATTCCGCGAGTGGATATTGGTACTCGAAAAATGCTTAAAATGTCACTTAAAAACCGAAAAATATGTTTTTTTTTGAGCTTCATTAATGCGCAATAGGCTAATGAACATATTGGCATTCATAACTCAGTTTTGCAAAAAAAGGTCTATTGAACATACAAGAACTAGGAAAGCGTACTTACATATAAATAGGCACTATATTATCAACAAGCTGCGTTTAAAATACTAATTTTAATAGTAATATCTTTTTTTTTCAAAACCAAAGGTTTCTTCATCGGGATACAAAGTATACATTCTGAAAATTAAGATAAAAGAATGGACAAAAAGCGTATACATACTTATAAGATCGTATGTCGCTCTCCATAGAGAAAAAAACCTTATTTTACAATGGGTGGGGCCTCAAAAGTTGCGTATGATCGGTATCTAAATCGGTTCAAAAACGTAAAAATAAATAGAAATTAGTTTTCATTATTAGCTCGCTAAAACGGACAGAGGTTTTAAAGAAAATTAGATTTGGTGATTTGGGAAAAAAATTATTGAAATTTATTTTATTTTGTAGCAAACTTACTCTTCTGCATAAATACAATACAAATATCACATTTTTTTTATTGTTGAAATGTATATAATGTAAACAATGAAATATACGTGATGTAAACACTGTAAAAACAACGAGTTTTCTGGATAAAATCAAGATATTATACAATAACGTACACTAAGATTTCTTAATAACATACAACAAATTTTAAAAAATGGTTGCACAAAATAGTAAAAGATAGTAAGTTCTTACAATCTTGCTTAGAATTCTAATTTGGTATTATATTTACAGAAAGTAGCTTAGCGCAAATATAATGTTTTCGAGCATTGCCAGCTATGGAAGATGTCCAAAGATGCCTCTGTAGTCAACTATGCACATCTCGTGCGTGGGTTTCAATGACATTTAGGTAAATGGAACATGATGAACAATGAATGTTACGTTTGCTTCATTGCATAATTTTAATAATTCGCCCGTCTTTGTGCTGTTCTATGAGTAGAGGAAGTGTCAGAATTTAATGTGTTGCCTGCCAGTCAATTAATTCAATATAGTTAATGCATTTGAAATTAGTTTTCGGAATGATAAACTATCCTGATGTTGGAAGGAACCTATCTTTTGAGCCTTCTGCATCCTCTCCCTGCTCCCTTAAACCCTTTTCTCAATGATTAGCATTGATAGAATAATGTTCTCTAGATGTGCAAAATACGCATTTCTTTATATCACGGGTGTGACTACGGTTTTAAATTTTGCTGAAAGATATTTGGAAGTTCTGACCATTTTTTAGATATTACGGACTCCATCTATAAAATAACTATTTCGCTTATGGTAAACTATGTTGGAGCATATAATCGTCATAACCTTTTGCAGTTTTAAGCCACCTGGCTTGAGACATTCTGGATGTCTGCTTACCAAATCTGCAGTTTTCACACTGATCGACCAAGCCAGGCATATATTCTATAAATAATCTTGGTCTGTGATTTATTTTCCGGAAAATTTTTATGGGATGGATGATCGAATTGGATCACACAATTTTTAAAGTTTCTTCCAATAATTCGTCCCGAGAAAGCAACAGGTCCGCTAGTCGGTCCATCTAAAGAAGACACCAGATGTCTCAATGGTAGTTCATTGACAGATAAGCCATTGCAGCGGCCTTCCGAGTCTCTTTTTCGTTTTTAAAATAATTTAATTTTCAGTGTTTACAGTTTGCACCACAACCAACTGCCAAATTTTTCTCAATTTGATGATTTTCATCATCCAAAAGGGAACATACAGCATTTTCACTGTCTTTATCAATCCCAGACGATGTCATAGAATGTCCGAGGTACACGTGGCTCCTTCACGAGCGTATTATGTTTTTCCAAAAGAAAAGTGTCAACATTTCAATCATCATTATATCAGCAAGAGGAGGGGGTGGTAGAGCAGAAGAAAGGGAAGGAGAGGTGTTTATTTGAGTCTTATATCAATCCGAGCCCAATAAATGTGTAAAATATTTATGTGTTTTTACCATTTTTTATTAATTTTAGATTTATTATTGACTTACTTGCATTTATATAGTTTTAAAAAATTGTTTGTTATACGCGGTTTTGAATAGTAATAAATTGGTAAAAAGTAAAAATATTGAAAACGTAATTAAAAAATAAAAATACCTTTATATTTTATTATTTAAAAATGGATACTTTGCTATTATTTACAAATGGATTATAGCGAGTACGGCTACAGAAGCAAATTAAGCTAAACTTGAATACTTTGCTATTATTTAAAAAGGGATTATAGCGAGTACGGCTACAAAAGCAAATTAGTCTAAACTTGAATACTTTGCTATTATTTAAAAAGGGATTATAGCGAGTTCGGCTACAAAAGCAAAAATAATAAATTGATAATTTTACTCGTTTCTTAAAATGTATTCTTTACACCTATTTTCATTTGTGCACTTTCTTACTTATTTACACATCTTCTCTAGCCGCTCTTTGTTATATAATATATAGGTATTTATCCCTTTATAAAATATACCAAATTTTATACTCACGTAATAAGCAAATAAATGTTTTTATTATTTTTTAGCGTGATTCGAATACCAGAATCTTACAATAACAAGGCAATTGTCCCGATCACTGAATTATCGCTACAAATATTTTGAACTACGAATACCTTCCTACCTACATATTCGTTTATGGAGTTGACTTTGCGACGCTTTGTTTCAGGTTTGGCCGTTTGGTCAAGACGATTTATATACAAGCTTTTCATGAATTATTGATATAAATTATCATTATTGATATAAATTATTAATAATTACCATTTTATTATTAAAAAATATCGGAACGCCACCAAATTGAATAAATAGCAGCAGCTTTATTAGATTATTATCCAAACAATATTTGTAAAAAGTATTTTCTTTGTTATAAGAAGTAATAATACATCAACGTGGAAAAAAAAAACAAATTAATGACACATTGAAAATAACATTATTCTTTTCCTGGAAAATAGTATTTTTTTTATATAAAATGTTGAGTATTAATTATTCATAAACAACAACACTAATAAATACATAAGTGATAGGTACTTGTTTAACATGTCATGGTACGAGGTAAGTAGGTAGATATATATAGTGCTCGGGTAATAACATATTCCGGTAAGTGTCCGTGAGAATGTGGTGCTTAAGGATGACGCACTTTGGGGAAATCCCGGCCCCCCCACCTCCTCAACAACCTGTTGACCTCTGAGGCCGCGGCCGGACCTCGTAGATGCTCTGAGAGCTCTGTCGTAACCTCTCTTTCTGTTACATGCGTCGTTCATAAGAAAGAGGGAGGCCGCAAATAAAATATTAGCGGTATGCCTGTACACAACACAACGCATCACCTCGGCTAATATTCTGTTCTTGTTCTAACCATATATTATGTTAAACAGCTACAGAAAGAGTTGGTGTAAAAAATATCTTAATCGTCATTTGAACGTCAGCGCGTTAGTTTAAAGTCTCTCTGTTTAATTGATAAATCAATACAAATGATCAAAAAATACAAAAACTGTCAAAAAGTTAGTTTACATTTCCGTATTTCTGCCGATTTGGTAGAAAGGATGAAATGACACACAACACTTATTTCATAAACATTAATTATTCTTGACTTCACAGAGGAATGGGATGAAAAACGGAAAAAAACTTTTTAATTTAAAATATTTATTTGTTTAATTCACGTATTATAATTTTGACATTTTATGAAGATGTAATATAGAAATTAACCACGTTCATAAAGTTAGAAATTCATAAACAAGCAAGTGAAATCAGGATTTTAGGTCAGAATAATTCACAGAATGCTGTAATTTTGTATACACTTGCGTTTCAATATAACAATTAAGAATTTTATAAAATCCTTAAAATTACAGTAGGGCAATTCGAGACATTGTCATTTAAGTTGGTTTATTAAGACTAACTTCTCTACTTAGAATAGTATGTGGACGAAAGCTAAAGGAAAGTCATAGAAGACCTTAATAACTACAAGATTGGTTGTATGCATTTTTACTAATAGATGCAATAAGTATTAAAAATAGTTTATCCTCATTAATATGATTATTTATACAACACAGAAAACATTAAAAAATGTCAAACATCGAAATAAAAGTGTTTGTACAGATACAACATTTGAAAAATCGATCGATTCCCTAATACTTCTTTTGACCGGAGAGCTTTGATAATACAACGAAAAAATTAATCACTCGCAAGAAATTTCGAAATCAGAGCTGAAATCGTCAAATGGAGAAGTATAAGTGCTAACACCAGATGAACTTTCGGCATTCTTGATCGCATTAGCGCTTAAGAATTCCGCCAAGGACATAGTGGTTAAAGAATTTTCTGTAGGAGTTGCAGCCACGACTTTCACAGAATCAATATGTTCGACGGATTCGATGGATTCAACATGAGATGACTCAACATGAGACGACTCAACATGATTTAAAGAAGATTCCACAACTGTTCCTTTAATTGGTTCTACTGTCACAACATTCACAGGCAGAATTGTTTGTTCCACCTTTTCGACGTGTTCATTGAGTTCGCTTTCAGAATAAGATGACTCGACATGGCTGGCAGAGGATTGAATGACTGGTACTTCAACTGGTTGTACTGTGAAAACATTTACAGGCAAAATTGTTTGTTCCACCTTTTCAGCGTGTTCATTGTGTTCACTTTCCGAATGAGATGACTCTTCATGGATGGCAGAGGATTGAACAACTGGTACTTCAATTGGTTGTACTGTCACGATATTTACAGGCAGTATTGTTTGTTCCACCTTTTCAGCGTATTCACTGAGTTCGCTTTCTGAATGAGATGACTCGACATGGCTGGCAGAGGATTCAACAACGGGCACATCAACTGGTTGTACTGTGACAACATTTTCAGGCAGAATTGTTTGTTCCACCTTTTCAGCGTGTTCATTGAGTTCGCTTTCCAAATGAGATGACTCTTCATGGATGGCAGAGGATTGAACAACTGGTACTTCAATTGGTTGTACTGTCACGACATTTACAGGCAGTATCGTTTGTTCCACCTTTTCGGCATGTTCATTGAGTTCGCTTTCCGAATGAGATGACTCGACGTGGCTGGTAGATGATTCAACGACTGGTACTTCAATTGGTTTTACTATACCAACATTTATAGGCAGTATTGTTTGTTCCACCTTTTCAACGTGTTCATTGAGTTCGCTTTCCAAATGAGATGACTCTTCATGGATGGCAGAGGATTGAACAACTGGTACTTCAATTGGTTGTACTGTCAAGACATTTACAGGCAGTATCGTTTGTTCCACCTTTTCGGCATGTTCATTGAGTTCGCTTTCCGAATGAGATGACTCGATATGGCTGGCAGAGGATTGAACGACTGGTACATCAATTGGTTGTACTGTCACGACATTTACAGGCAGTATCGTTTGTTCTACCTTTTCGGCGTGTTCATTGAGTTCGCTTTCCGAATGAGATGACTCGACGTGACTGGCAGATGATTCAACGATTGGTACTTCAATTGGTTGTACTGTCACTATATTTACAGGCAGTATTGTTTGTTCCACCTTTTCAGCGTGTTCATTGAGTTCGCTTTCAGAATGAGATGACTCGACGTGACTGGCAGAGGATTCAACAACGGGCACATCAACTGGTTGTACTGTGACAACATTTACAGGCAAAATTGTTTGTTCCACCTTTTCAGCGTGTTCATTGAGTTCACTTTCCGAATAAGATGACTCTTCATGGCTGGCAGAGGATTGAACGACTGGTACTTCAATTGGTTGTACTGTCACGACATTTACAGGCAGTATCGTTTGTTCTACCTTTTCAGCGTGTTCATTGAGTTCGCTTTCCGAATGAGATGACTCGACGTGACTAGCAGATGATTCAACGATTGGTACTTCAATTGGTTGTACTGTCACTATATTTACAGGCAGTATTGTTTGTTCCACCTTTTCAGCGTATTCATTGAGTTCGCTTTCAGAATGAGATGACTCGACGTGACTGGCAGAGGATTCAACAACGGGCACATCAACTGGTTGTACTGTGACAACATTTACAGGCAAAATTGTTTGTTCCATCTTTTCAGCGTGTTCATTGAGTTCACTTTCCGAATGAGATGACTGTTCATGGCTGGCAGAGGATTGAACGACTGGTACTTCAATTGGTTGTACTGTCACGACATTTACAGGCAGTATCGTTTGTTCTACCTTTTCGGCGTGTTCATTGAGTTCGCTTTCCGAATGAGATGACTCGACGTGACTGGCAGATGATTCAACGATTGGTACTTCAATTGGTTGTACTGTCACTATATTTACAGGCAGTATTGTTTGTTCCACCTTTTCAGCGTGTTCATTGAGTTCGCTTTCAGAATGAGATGACTCCACGTGACTGGCAGAGGATTCAACAACGGGCACATCAACTGGTTGTACTGTGACAACATTTACAGGCAAAATTGTTTGTTCCACCTTTTCAGCGTGTTCATTGAGTTCACTTTCCGAATGAGATGACTCTTCATGGCTGGCAGAGGATTGAACGACTGGTACTTCAATTGGTTGTACTGTCACGACATTTACAGGCAGTATCGTTTGTTCTACCTTTTCAGCGTGTTCATTGAGTTCGCTTTCCGAATGAGATGACTCGACGTGACTAGCAGATGTTTCAACGATTGGTACTTCAATTGGTTGTACTGTCACTATATTTACAGGCAGTATCGTTTGTTCTACCTTTTCAGCGTGTTCATTGAGTTCGCTTTCCGAATGAGATGACTCGACGTGACTAGCAGATGATTCAACGATTGGTACTTCAATTGGTTGTACTGTCAGTATATTTACAGGCAGTATTGTTTGTTCCACCTTTTCAGCGTGTTCATTGAGTTCGCTTTCAGAATGAGATGACTCGACGTGACTGGCAGAGGATTCAACAATGGGCACATCAACTGGTTGTACTGTGACAACATTTACAGGCAAAATTGTTTCTTCCACCTTTTCAGCGTGTTCATTGAGTTCACTTTCCGAATGAGATGACTCTTCATGGCTGGCAGAGGATTGAACGACTGGTACTTCAATTGGTTGTACTGTCAAGACATTTACAGGCAGTATCGTTTGTTCCACCTTTTCGGCATGTTCATTGAGTTCGCTTTCCGAATGAGATGATTCGACGTGACTGGCAGATGATTCAACGATTGGTACTTCAATTGGTTGTACTGTCACGACATTTACAGGCAGTATCGTTTGTTCTACCTTTTCAGCGTGTTCATTGAGTTCGCTTTCCGAATGAGATGACTCGACGTGACTAGCAGATGATTCAACGATTGGTACTTCAATTGGTTGTACTGTCACTATATTTACAGGCAGTATCGTTTGTTCTACCTTTTCAGCGTGTTCATTGAGTTCGCTTTCCGAATGAGATGACTCGACGTGACTAGCAGATGATTCAACGATTGGTACTTCAATTGGTTGTACTGTCACTATATTTACAGGCAGTATTGTTTGTTCCACCTTTTCAGCGTGTTCATTGAGTTCGCTTTCAGAATGAGATGACTCGACGTGACTGGCAGAGGATTCAACAACGGGCACATCAACTGGTTGTACTGTGACAACATTTACAGGCAAAATTGTTTGTTCCACCTTTTCAGCGTGTTCATTGAGTTCACTTTCCGAATGAGATGACTCTTCATGGCTGGCAGAGGATTGAACGACTGGTACTTCAATTGGTTGTACTGTCAAGACATTTACAGGCAGTATCGTTTGTTCCACCTTTTCGGCATGTTCATTGAGTTCGCTTTCCGAATGAGATGATTCGACGTGACTGGCAGATGATTCAACGATTGGTACTTCAATTGGTTGTACTGTCACTACATTTACAGGCAGTATTGTTTGTTCCACCTTTTCAGCGTGTTCATTGAGTTTGCTTTCAGAATGAGATGACTCGACGTGACTGGCAGAGGATTCAACAATGGGCACATCAACTGGTTGTACTGTGACAACATTTACAGGCAAAATTGTTTCTTCCACCTTTTCAGCGTGTTCATTGAGTTCACTTTCCGAATGAGATGACTCTTCGTGGCTGGCAGAGGATTGAACGACTGGTACTTCAATTGGTTGTACTGTCACTATATTTACAGGCAGTATCGTTTGTTCTACCTTTTCAGCGTGTTCATTGAGTTCGCTTTCCGAATGAGATGACTCGACGTGACTAGCAGATGATTCAACGATTGGTACTTCAATTGGTTGTACTGTCACTATATTTACAGGCAGTATTGTTTGTTCCACCTTTTCAGCGTGTTCATTGAGTTCGCTTTCAGAATGAGATGACTCGACGTGACTGGCAGAGGATTCAACAACGGGCACATCAACTGGTTGTACTGTGACAACATTTACAGGCAAAATTGTTTGTTTCACCTTTTCAGCGTGTTCATTGAGTTCACTTTCCGAATGAGATGACTCTTCATGGCTGGCAGAGGATTGAACGACTGGTACTTCAATTGGTTGTACTTTCAAGACATTTACAGGCAGTATCGTTTGTTCCACCTTTTCGGCATGTTCATTGAGTTCGCTTTCCGAATGAGATGATTCGACGTGACTGGCAGATGATTCAACGATTGGTACTTCAATTGGTTGTACTGTCACTACATTTACAGGCAGTATTGTTTGTTCCACCTTTTCAGCGTGTTCATTGAGTTCGCTTTCAGAATGAGATGACTCGACATGGATGGCAGAGGATTCAACAACGGGCACATCAACTGGTTGTACTGTGACAACATTTACAGGCAGAATTGTTTGTTCCACCTTTTCAGCGTGTTCATTTAGTTCACTTTCCGAATGAGATGACTCTTCATGGCTGGCAGAGGATTGAACGACTGGTACTTCAATTGGTTGTACTGTCAAGACATTTACAGGCAGTATCGTTTGTTCCACCTTTTCGGCATGTTCATTGAGTTCGCTTTCCGAATGAGATGATTCGACGTGACTGGCAGATGATTCAACGATTGGTACTTCAATTGGTTGTACTGTCACTACATTTACAGGCAGTATTGTTTGTTCCACCTTTTCAGCGTGTTCATTGAGTTCGCTTTCAGAATGAGATGACTCGACATGGATGGCAGAGGATTCAACAACGGGCACATCAACTGGTTGTACTGTGACAACATTTACAGGCAGAATTGTTTGTTCCACCTTTTCAGCGTGTTCATTGAGTTCACTTTCCGAATGAGATGACTCTTCATGGCTGCCGGAGGATTGTAGGACTGGTACTTCAATTGGTTGTAATGTCGCGATATTTACAGGCAGTATTGTTTGTTCCACCTTTTCAGCGTGTTCATTGAGTTCACTTTCAGAATGAGATGACTCGACATGGCTGGCAGAGGATTCAACAACGGGCACATCAACTGGTTGTACAGTGACAACATTTACAGGCAGAATTGTTTGTTCCACCTTTTCAGCGTGTTCATTGAGTTCACTTTCCGAATGAGATGACTCTTCATGGCTGCCGGAGGATTGTAGGACTGGTACTTCAATTGGTTGTAATGTCGCGATATTTACAGGCAGTATTGTTTGTTCCACCTTTTCAGCGTGTTCATTCAGTTCGCTTTCAGAATGAGATGACTTGACATGGCTGGCAGAGGATTCAACAACGGGCACATCAACTGGTTGTACTATGACAACATTTACAGGCAGAATTGTTTGTTCCACCTTTTCAGCGTGTTCATTGAGTTCACTTTCCGAATGAGAAGACTCTTCATGGCTAGCAGAAGATTGAACGACTGGTAATTCAATTGATTGTAATGTCACGATATTTACAGGCAGTATTGTTTGTTCCACCTTTTCAGCGTGTTCATTGAGTTCGCTTTCAGAATGAGATGACTCGACATGGCTGGCAGAGGATTCAACAACGGGCACATCAACTGGTTGTACTGTGACAACATTTACAGGCAAAATTGTTTGTTCCACCTTTTCAGCGTGTTCATTGAGTTCACTTTCCGAATGAGATGACTCTTCATGGCTGGCAGAGGATTGAACGACTGGTACTTCAATTGGTTGTACTGTCAAGACATTTACAGGCAGTATCGTTTGTTCCACCTTTTCGGCATGTTCATTGAGTTCGCTTTCCGAATGAGATGACTCGACGTGACTGGCAGATGATTCAACGATTGGTACTTCAATTGGTTGTACTGTCACTACATTTACAGGCAGTATTGTTTGTTCCACCTTTTCAGCGTGTTCATTGAGTTCGCTTTCAGAATGAGATGACTCGACATGGCTGGCAGAGGATTCAACGACGGGCACATCAACTGGTTGTACTGTGACAACATTTACAGGCAGAATTGTTTGTTCCACCTTTTCAGCGTGTTCATTGAGTTCACTTTCCGAATGAGAAGACTCTTTTTGGCTAACAGAAGATTGAACGACTGGTACTTCAATTAGTTGTACTGTCACTATATTTACAGGCAGTATCGTTTGTTCTACCTTTTCAGCGTGTTCATTGAGTTCGCTTTCCGAATGAGATGACTCGACGTGACTAGCAGATGATTCAACGATTGGTACTTCAATTGGTTGTACTGTCACTATATTTACAGGCAGTATTGTTTGTTCCACCTTTTCAGCGTGTTCATTGAGTTCGCTTTCAGAATGAGATGACTCGACGTGACTGGCAGAGGATTCAACAACGGGCACATCAACTGGTTGTACTGTGACAACATTTACAGGCAAAATTGTTTGTTCCACCTTTTCAGCGTGTTCATTGAGTTCACTTTCCGAATGAGATGACTCTTCATGGCTGGCAGAGGATTGAACGACTGGCACTTCAATTGGTTGTACTGTCAAGACATTTACAGGCAGTATCGTTTGTTCCACCTTTTCGGCATGTTCATTGAGTTCGCTTTCCGAATGAGATGATTCGACGTGACTGGCAGATGATTCAACGATTGGTACTTCAATTGGTTGTACTGTCACTACATTTACAGGCAGTATTGTTTGTTCCACCTTTTCAGCGTGTTCATTGAGTTCGCTTTCAGAATGAGATGACTCGACATGGCTGGCAGAGGATTCAACGACGGGCACATCAACTGGTTGTACTGTGACAACATTTACAGGCAGAATTGTTTGTTCCACCTTTTCAGCGTGTTCATTGAGTTCACTTTCCGAATGAGAAGACTCTTTTTGGCTAACAGAAGATTGAACGACTGGTACTTCAATTGGTTGTAATTTCACGATATTTACAGGAAGTATTGTTTGTTCCACCTTTTCAGCTTGTTCATTGAGTTCACTTTCCGAATAAGATGACTCGACGTGGCTGGCAGATGATTCAACGATTGGTACTTCAATTGGTTTTACTGTACCAACATTTATAGGCAGTATTGTTTGTGCCACCTTTTCAACGTGTTCATTGAGTTCGCTTTCAGAATGAGATGACTCGACGTGGCTGGCAGATGATTCAACGATTGGTACTTCAATTGGTTTTACTGTACCAACATTTATAGGCACTATTGTTTGTTCCACCTTTTCAACGTGTTCATTGAGTTCGCTTTCCGAATGAGATGACTCTTCATGGATGGCAGAAGATTGAACAACTGGTACTTCAATTGGTTGTACTGTCACGTCATTTACAGGCAGTATTGTTTGTTCCACCTTATCAACATGTTCATTCAGTTCGCTTTCAGAATGAGAAATTGCAATGTGACTTGAAGATGATTGTACGACCGATTCTTCAATTGGTTGTACTGTAACAACATTTAAAGGCAGAATTGTTTGTTCCACCTTTTCGGCGTGTTCATTGAGTTCGCTTTCCGAATGCGATGACTCGATATGGCTGATAGATAAATCTTTTGCTGGTGCTTCAATTGGTTGTACTGTCACTACCGATGATTGTACGACCGATTCTTCAATTGGTTGTACGGCTAAAACATTTATAGGCAGTATTGTTTGTTCCACCTTTTTGATGTTTTCATTCAGTTCGCTTTCAGAATGAGATGAAGATGATTTTACGACCGATTCTTCAATTGGTTGTACGGCTAAAACATTCACTGGTAGAATTGCTTGTTCTACCTTTTCGACGTGTTTGTTGAGTTCACTTTGAGAATGTGACGACGCAAGATAGCTTGAAGATGAAACGGTGGCTCGTACTTCAGTTGGTAATTTGTTCACAACGTTCACAAGCTCAATGGCTTGGTTGGCATGTTCACTGTTCACGATATGATCGGTTATGGTGTTAGACGACTCATTATGGCTTATCAATGGCTCAATAGCTGATTCTTTAGATGTTGGTATGGTTACGATGTTTACTGGTAATTGAATGTCCGCTTCAAATTTGAGTTTAGGTTTTATTGGAGTAAATGGTAATCCGGAAGGTTTTCCTAAGCGTAAGAATTTAGGAAATCTTATGGTACAATCCTTTGGAGTTTTCTTTCCCAAGTTTATTCTTCTTTTGCCTATAACTATCACATTATCGGACTTTTCGGCATCTAGAATGGAAAATAATATTTTTAATGTGCATTTTTTAAGTGTCACAGTTTTATGTTGTTTGGCATTATTGAACAGTTTTATACGACTTACCTTTTAAAGGGAAACAGCTGACGTGAGACAGCAAGGCTATTAGTGCAAATACTATTAATTTCATTGTTGAGACTGACCACCCACAATACTGAGCTGCTCTTGAAATGTTTCTATTATATAAGTATTTTTTAATCTGTTTATTATTGATAAGAGTTAATGAACTGAATATGCATCTTATCTTTTGCCTGAAGCTGAGGGAGCGAGATTCCCTCTAATAATTTAACGAATTATTCGGTGTGGGAGGTTTAAAATGTATATTGAACCTATGGCAGTGACGTACCTTGAATTTTTATCTAGCTTTAACATTTTTTTTGATTCTGTAAAATGCAGTTTTTACATGAGTAGAAGCTCATCAAAAAACAAAAAGTGTACCGGCGTACCTAATTTTGTGTTATTTCACATTTTATTAATTTAAAATAATAATATACAGTGGCAGATACTTTCAGTACCACCCTGGTGAAATACCAACATTAAAAATCGGAAAGTTGATTGAAATGATGACCAGATATCTAAAAGATTAGATCTGAACAGTTAGGTACTCCTCTACCTTTATTTTACCCATTTATTTCCATCCCTACTCCGTTCAGCCTTACAATATACCCGTAGCAGTTGGTACTCTTGTGCTGTAGGTACTCACAAAATAATTTTCTTTCAAGGTGGAGGTTTTTCGGTCATACAAAAGTTCTTATTATTAATGTTACAAAAATCTAAATGCTTTAAAAAAATAATTGAACCTTTTGTTCTTGGAAATGACTTTATTTGACAAACGCTGCTGTTCCTACGACCTTACTATTTAGGTAGCAAAGAAACATATTACTAAAACGTTTAAAGAAGATGCGTTCTGTTCAGGTTGAAAGACGCAATTTGCAATAACTTTTTTATGTCGTCTTGTAAGCAGCGATGATTGGTTAAGAATACATAAAGCTTTGCTTTCAATTACTTTTTTTATTTTACGGGTACAGTCATATTGCTACGAAACATAGCAAGTGATCAAGTCAAAGACAAGCAAAATTCTAGGAAGCCTAAAAATAAAAAAAATCTCACATGCCTGTTATCCTCATGCGATGCCTACCTTTTTTTTAAGAAAAGAAACGTATCTAACAAATTTACTCTATATAATTGAGAGACTACTTTTGAATGTGGTGGTTTTCTCTTCAATTTTCTTCTGCCTCAAAAGTGTAGATTTCATAATTAATGATATAGTAGCTATTGATCGTTAGTAATTCAAATAGTTCGACTAGTTCCTCAAGTTAAGCCAAGTTTTCCTAACCTATCCAACGATGTTCTTTATACTCTTTAATCTGAAACACTTATTACCGTTCAATAGTCGTGACTCTTATGACAAGTTTTTTGATACCCTTGATACCTAAGTGCGTTCCATACCCTTTGGGTTAAGATTTTATGATAAATCGCAATATGACGCCTGTGTGACCACAATCGCATGAACACTACTAAAAAAACAAACAGAAACGAAGTTTCCGGAATGGAATGTGCTTTTAAATCGCCCACTAGACTCGAACTGAATAATAAGGATCTCAATAGTATCGCCTGAAAATATTTCCAATTTTAGGGATGTTATAGATCTCCTATACTAGCACCACTGCTACATACTTGGTAATCATTAATATTAACAAAATATTGCGAACAGTATTTTCAATATAAGAAAATTTAATGCTTTTTCAAAATTAATTTGAAATTTTAAACAATTTGTAAAGTAAGTGTCTAGGTACCTTCTTATCATAATCACGTCATTAAATCATTAAAGCTGATTGATTCTATTAGGTACCGCTTTGCCTTTAATTGTGGCCACCGTGTTAAATGACATGATTGACTATTCAACACGAGTAGTCATTAGCATTAGATAATGAGGTGTAATCTGCAGGCATACTCTTTCATTCTGTGATGTGCTGAGTCTAACTTTAATGCCTGTTTTACTCTCTCGGTGTCTGCATTCTCGTTTGGACGAGAAAATCGGCTAGAGAACCCGAGTGCTAATCTCTTCATCATCGTATGGCGCCTGATATTTTATTATTTTATTCTATCGGTTGTGTAGTGGCTGCGCTCGTTTTCGGTCCTCGTTTCCTTTGATTCGGGCCCAATAACACAGATCAATCACCGTAGAGACGACTCGAGGAACATCTCTCGTGGAACGAACTCTCACGCTCGGGGTCGAGTGAAGTTTTTTCGTGAGTGTACTAAACAGGGCTTTAAGGAACGTACTTGACTTGGAGTTGAAAAAAGCATCAATAATGTCACCTTGACGAAAATTGTATTATCAATTTTTACACCATACATAATACGTAATTATTTTTTTAAGTCCCCTCACCCGTCTAAATTAATGCTTCCCTAATAATTGTGATTTGAGACACTACTGAGAGACATACTGAGATTTATTTATTTTATTTGAGACACAAACAGGACATTTAAAGAACATTATTGTATGGTATAAAATAAATTTATGTTCAAATATAAATGTCCCTAGACTAATGTGTGTGCAGCAATCACATTTGCACATTCACTACCAAAACAATATCATTTTTTTTTTATACAAAGCTTAAAAATTACAGAAATTACAAGACATAATAATTTTGAAAATATGCTTAAATTATTATTTATTATTGATTATTTGCTATCCCTGAGTGACATCCCGCCAATACACAAAAATAACATTTTTTAAATATTTGTTTGAAATATATTATTTTATTAATTGATTGTGATAAAATACAAATTAATAAAATACAATTTATTTGCAAACGCCTGGATTTAACCTTTAGATTAGTATACGAAGAACTAAATTTATTAAAAAATCCGGTTAAAAACGGGACTGCAAGCTCTTAACGAATGAATTGACAGGTGTCCTGTTAAACTTTTTAGTAAAAGAGAAATATATAATCACGATGTAGGAACACGTGTTCATACATTTTTTTTTGCATTTTGTCTTTATATATTAATAAAGGCAAATGCAGGTGCATAAACATGTGTTCCGATATATTAGTAAACTACTAAAAGTTTATCAAGAAATGGTCTGCAATCCCGTTTTTAACCAGATTACGAATAATTTGAAAAGATTTTTAATAAATTGGCAATAGTCAGTCATGGATCGTAACCGCTTGCCCACGGAAACCGTCAATGGTCACTCTGAAGTGGTCATCAATTTATTAATACGTCTTGAACACTTATTGGTACATCTTGAAAACTCGAAATCTTGTTGAATTCAAATAGGATCTCTACCATTTCAATCAATTACCGCTGTCCTACATAATTCTGCTCAAGTTACGTATTATATTATTAAGTTTCGCAATTATCTTCTATGCTCTTACATACATCATTGCAATAACTTTATTAATAATTTTATTAGAGTATTAACAGTTGGTGACCGGAAGCCATAAGATGTCCCACCTTTATTGCAAGCCCTCTAGCGGGTCTTTAATGTCTATTGATTTTGATATCCATCAGCAGGGCTATTCAAAATAGTGAACTAGGGGTCGCAATTTTTAGCAGTTTTAAAATCTCACTGAACTGTAAAAACACTCTCCTTTGCAAACACGAAAATGAAACAAGTAAAACATCTCCCTTAATAATTTGTTTTAAAATATGAATTGCATAATTCGTACTCTATTCGAAGGCTTTGCTAGTGTATAGCCTTCAGACGGGCCGCACAGCGCACGTGAGCCGCTCCCAACTAACAAATCAAAAATCGAAAAGGCAAAATAAAGTGCACGGAATCAATTGTGCATAGCGCATTCTCGTAAATTTATTTATTGTTAACAAGTTTAATTTGTAGAACTTTATTTTAATGTTAAGTCTTTCTTTTATGTATTCAATTTATTAAAAAAAAGAGTATATTTATGAAAAGTTCTGCTTTGTTTGATAATGCCTTCAGAGGGCGAAACAGCTGTCCCGCGAAAACATAATCAAATCACCCATCATTGTTCAAATATTTACTTACTTGCTAGTTGGGAGCGGCTCAAGTGCCCATCTAGAGAATAGTATTGCTTCAATTGTATTGTATTGTGTTGTATTATAAGCTCCATAAAATAAATGTTTTCCTTACTTATCAGGAGCATTTTTTGTTTTTATAAATTTCAATTTATTATGTTGTCTTATTAGAGGTACAGTCACAAGGAGGAAATCCATAATTGCTTTTATTTTGGTTATGCTACACTAGTAAAAACTGATTAAATACAAACTGTCGATTTTTCGAAAATAAATAAAATTAAATAAATTGTATGGTATTAATTATATTTTATCAATTGTATTGTGTTCGAAAAAACATAAAACTATTCAACATATTCTTATCGCTGAAAACGGGCCATTTCCCAAACAGATCAACAATTTGTATATACATAAGTAACTAATGACATTTTATATAATAAAGACGTTTTTAGTGATGGTTGATGATCATTAGTACACTTTAGAATTTATCTTATAGTGTCTAATACATGAGCATCTCTAGTAATTTGGCGATAATCACGAATCTTATAAAATGTTATTAAATTTTTATAAAATTAAGAGAACAAACATGTCTTTATAACAAACTTTGGAAAACTATGAATATAATACTAATGAATCTAAATGAAACATGAAAGAGAAGAAGACACAGAAAATAATTAACGGTCGCAACTGAGAATCGAACCCAGGATCTTTGTCTTAACGGGACAACTCCTCAATCCACTCAACTGGTGTTACCTAATTTTAGTCGATCTCATATTTCAAAATTCAGCATCATTTTTTCCCATATTTTTTACTGTTATCTTTTTTGAATTATTACAAGTTCTAATGAATTTATTTGTAACCTAAATAGTGTCTCGGATAAACATATCCGATTTTCTTTTTTTTGACTTATCCTCATGTATTTATTTCGTTCTCACGTTTCATTTAATATAGTGGTTGACAATGTACCCATGGATATATAATATACCATACAGTACCTGTGCTGTTTTGTGGAATCAGTTAGCGGTTTGATAATAATTTATTTCGTGCTTAAGGCGATGCCATACGTAGTAATAAAAGTTATTGGTTTGAATATTTGATCGCCTAGAAATGTTTGAGATGCTTTAACTAAATACTGCGAGTAGAATACATCTTGGCCTTTGAAATAATCGAGTATTTTTTAGACAAGTCTTTTTATAAACCCAGAAAAAAATAATGTATAAGGCCTATGAAAACTGCTTTAAAGTTCAAAATCTCCTACTTACGAACCCATTTTCGGTTATGATTTTATTATGTAATGTGGAAAATTAAAGTATTTATAAAATGATCGAAAAAATTAAATATTTATGCCTGAACATCCACAAAATAAAATAAAAGGCACTTTTTGGCCATGTTTTTTCTTGCATAAATCAAAACAGGCGGATGGTGTTAAGCGGGAATTTAAACCTTATCGCCATCTACGTAAAGGTTGTTATTGATAGCGGCTCAATTTAAAATATTACACGACGTAGTGCATCGCCTTAACCTATTTTCTTTAAGTTAAGTTTTATGTGAAGGCGACATAAGACTCTAATAACGGGGGTTTTCTCGACACTCTCATTTTAATTGTTTCTGTTGAACGTATTACTAAAATCTCAAATATTTCTAGTGGGATCCCTACGTATGAAAGTTATTTATATTTGAGATTAATAAAAACAGGATCTTAGCATTCGAATATTATATATAAAACGGTTTGAAAATATTAACTATAAAATTAGGAGTGAGCACCAGATTTAATTTTTCTGGACGTTGAATTAGTAACATCCCTATAGAAACATTTTTAGATAGCGACTTTAGTAATACGATCATCAGAAATAATTAAAATAAACCCCAAGGAAAGATCGATTTTTTAGGTCCACGCATAACGCCGAGCTGCGCGTAGAATATGGTTTTTACACGGTCACATCACTTATGTCGTTAAGATACCCAATTTATTTTAGAGATTTGATAGAGCAAATTCAACCGCAGGTCTGTCCAATACACCAGGGTCTCGCGTACCATATTTTGCACGGCTGCTTCACTTACGTCGTTAAGATTCTGGCATTATTTTAGGGTATTGTCTCGTCTTAATAATTGCTATAGTTTTAATTTTACAATTTAAGTTGGCCGTTATGTTTCAAAGACTTCTGGGTGACTAGTGGGTCCAAAATATTGCCGTTTTTATGCCGAGTTATGCTGGGAACTGAATTTTTAAAATTTTTGTTTTTAAACATTGTTTTTCTTTCAAGGGTTCAGTAGTTACACGTCTGTTGAAAAAATAAAATGAAATTGAATGTTTGCTAAAAATGTTTATTTGTCTAAAACCCTAGCTTGACTAGTTCTGGTGTCTATGAGGGCATATAGTCAGCGGGGCAAGGATCACAGATCAGCTGAATCACTCCACCAGCCTCTAACGGTAACTTCCTCCTCCTTCCTCTGGTCGGGACCGGACACATCTGCACCGTTACCCGAAAGTTGTATGGGATCTAACTGTTAAATATCATCGTGTTGATGTATATTTTTTGCTCGCTATCGAGTTCAACTTTTCTGTATCTTCCTACGGTATATAAATGATGTTCTTATTGCTGGAGCCAGTTCTCTCTTCAAGGCCGTCCGAGAAGCTGCACGATGTTGGTTCGGGAAATAGTTCTGCCCTTTGTGGCTTTGTGCCTCTTGCACCTGACCCCGTCAGACGGAAAGTCACTAGGTAAGAAACTACATCAATTATTATATTATATAATACGCATCTTGTAATTTCTTTGGTTTGACTAAATTAATTGCTGATTTATTGAAAAAAATACTCATTATTATTATTTTTTTTAATTTTCAGGTGACACTGAAACACCAATCGCATTCGCTCTGGTTCCCGAAGATGAGCCAGTGGAAAAAAATAGAGAAGCGCGTCAATACGGTTTCAGCGGAGGATTCGGAGGTTTCGGAGGGTATGGGGGTGGTGAACAAGGCGTTTATAGTGGGGGATATCAAGATCACCAGAACTACGGACACGGAGGTGGCGGTGATTACGGACACGGCGGTGGCTATGGAGGCGAATACGGCGGGGGAGGATATGGTCACGGAGGTGGTATCTACGGACATGGAGGTGGCAATTACGGTCATGGGGGTGGTAATTACGGACATGGGGGTGGTAACTACGGACATGGAGGTGGTGGCTACGGACATGGTGGCGGTGGCTACGGACACGGTGGTGGTGGCTACGGACACGGAGGTGGTGGCTACGGACACGGAGGATATGGAGGAAGCGAAGGCGGATATGGAGGCGACCACCACCACCACCATGGATATGGAAGAGGCTTCCTTCCAGAATTTGGCGTTCAAGCTGCCCCATTCTTCGCTCCTGGTGGTGTGCTTCAATATAACCAACCTCAGCCGTTCCCCGGTGCAGGAGGCATAAAGGAAGATGGGGGCATTCCGCCTATGTTACTGATACCGCAAGTGCAAAACCAAGTACATTCTCAAGTGTATCCCCAACCACTGCCACTACCCCTGCCACACCCAGCTAGCCCAGTATTTTCCGAATCACCAAATGTTGTCAAACCAGTCCAGAAGGAAGAACTTGCTGTCCTCAATAAGGAAGAGGTCTTGGTAAACAGGAAGGTAGAGGAACCCGAAAAACACCTGACTGTGAAGGACGAGGACAAAGAAGAATGCATTTGCAAAAAGAAGTCCCAAGCCAAAGAAGATCCCAAAGTTTAAATTCAACTAGTGCGATTAAACTTTCCACCTTCGGAAGTGTCAGTGATGTAGTTTTTAAGTTATTTATTATTATATAAGATATTTAATGTTACAAAAAATATAGACGTATTCAACGAAAAGTTTTTTGTTTTACTATCACATTAATTTATAACTCCTGAAATCCAAAATAAATGGATGGATGTTAAAAATTATTCAAGGATAAAATTTTTTAGTATTCTGGTAATTTATAAAAATGCTATGGTTTTCATTTTAGTTGTGTTCAAAACAATTCAATATTTTTATTAGATAGTAGATATAAAAAAAATAAAAACTTGTAGGGTCATCCCGTTCTCTGCTTTATAACGTCTCAAATAATTTGAATATTAACAACAAACATGCTGCTTAGATTGAGATGAATCTTTCACGAAACCGTCAGTTTATAAATACCAACTATTTTGACTCCATTTGGGATTAGTATTGGTCGATGCAGCCCCAGCGCCATCCACTTTTTTATTAGAATTTAGACTATCTAATCAGTTTTACGACTTTACGACTGCAGCCCTCATACCCGTTTGGTCCGTAGAAACCTCATTTGGTGTTTTAAAGAACATCCACTCTCCAGCATTTTACATTATACTAGCTTTCTTACAGTCACGACTTTATTTTTTATGTAAGGAATATTGGCAAGGTTTTTTTTTTGCACGCTTTTGTATGCAACATCTATAAGATGATATCACAAGTTTATACAGCTAATTGATCTTACTAAAGGTGTTGAACCAATTTCTATCAGAGATTAACTTGAATCCTCAAAAATCCTTTGTGGAGATACAATATCTTGACTTTAAGCCATCGAGATAAGCTATCCTATCACAAACAGATTGTTTTTGTAAAAAAAGCGTTCATGCAAAAATAATTGAAATGCTAAGATATTGCCAATTAAATATTAAAGCAATTATGCATAATGGTTTTTTGTTCACATGGGAATATAATCGGGTCAGCGTGGTTGTTGGAATGGTCATTTACAACGCGAGCGGTGAACACAAAAGTGAGCACATAGTGGTGTGATTGTCATGAATTGTTACACTTGCCGTGCTGAGGAGGAAGTATTCTGGTCACGCCGGCACAATATTTGCTGACAATTATTTTTGCTACCCATTCGCTTCACGCAAATCATTCAATTCCCACCGAACTATGATCAATCGGTAACAATTGCGTTCTCTTTGCCATTCATGCAAAAAATTACAACAATTAATTACCATGGACATTCTATTCAAGTGCGAAAAATTGCTAACGCTCATCGTGATTTCAAACGCGCGTTTTTTAGATCGATCACGAAACATATGAGATCGATAATTATGATTTAAGAATATCACAACCAAAAGTATCATAATGTTTGTTTTTTGCGATCCATGACATCTGCCCTGAAGTAACACTTACAGGCTGACTGAAACTCTGGCTAAAGGAAGAAATTATGTCAAATAGGGCATGATACCCCAAAAATTAACCGCCATTTTAATATATATATAAAAGCAAGAAAACTGGTTTTACTAGTTAGCTAACTAATCAATTATATTCTGTTTATTGGGTACAGTAATGTGCAAAGCAATGTATTATATTTTTTTTAATTCAACTATGTATATTCAGACGATCAAAATGTTTATCGATCAACTTCTCCAAATCTTCTCTAGCGGCCAGGAAATTATAATATTATATTCCATTATGTACACAAAAAACTGGTTTTTGCTTTTCGCCAAATCTATTCGGTCACGAATGAAGCATCACGTGTCTAAGTGAGCTATTATTTTTATTGTTGTTTTTGCTGTCCTTATTTACCTGTGAATAACGTAATGTGTTTCGTCGTAATAAAAGGCTGTATTTTTTAATAATATTTAATTGTAACAAACCAAATAAATACTTAAAACAAATTACAGCGAGTTATTATAAAATAGAAAAGAAACTACACCTAGAAACCGTGTTTCGCCAATCCCGTTTACGAGAAGGAGAAATCTTGAGTCTGGGCGTTGGCGTTGGTTTGGGTGCCAGAGGGGCCTCCGAAGCCGTTGTCGAAGGTCTGTGTGCCGGCGTTGGCAGAAGCTGCGTTGCCGGAGGCTCCTCCACCATGCCCGAAACCGTCTCCGAGGTCAGCGTTGAAGCTCTGGGTCTGAGCGGCGGCGTTGGTGGAGCTGCCGCCACCTCCTCCATGACCGCCTCCGAAGCTGGAGGTTCCGGCGTTGGCTGAAGCTGCGTTTCCTGAGAGTCCTCCTCCTCCTCCTCCACCAATACCGAAGCTCTGGGTGTTTGCTGCGGCGTTAGACTGGCTTCCTGATGCGCCGAAGCCGGGGAATCCTCCTCCCTGGTTGAAGGTGCTGGTGCCTGCGTTAGCCGAGGAGCTGCTTCCCTTGATGCCTCCGAATCCTGGGAATCCGCCGTTTCCGAAGCCCTGGTTTCCGAATCCGAACTGTCCGTTATCCCCTGGGTATCCGCCTCCGTAGTTTCCTCCCTGTTGCTGGTTGGGGTAACGATTCCTCTTGGGGGAGCGCGCCTCCCTCACCAGTTCTATTCCCTCGCCCTCTGACATCAGGAGAGCTAGCTCATCTTCAGAGATGGGGATCACTAAAAAGTAAATTTTCATTAGTTTTACGGGTTCGCACTCATAAATAGTTACTCTTTTATTTATGTCTATTCTTGAATACACATTTTACAAATGATTACTATGGTTAATATTGTAGTACAGCAAAAAAAGTACAGAAAAAAGGTATAAAGAATAAAGAATATAGGTTGATATAGTTAAAACTGTGCGTGGGTGATATTGTATGTAACGTGAACACCTCACTAGGAGAACCTGTGCTGAGGTGTTTGTGATTAAATGTGACAGGTATTTATGTGTTGTAGTAGAAAGTCAATTTTTTTTCAGACATATATTGAAACATGAAAACACACATTTCTATGTGAGTGTATGTATTTTTGAATAATTCTTGAAGAATGTGTGTAATATTTAATTTTACTTATTATATTCTGGTTTGGAATTAAATTCTTTTGAATAAAGTGAATATCTATATTTTTTATCCAGTACAACTCTGTGCTCGCACATGATAAAATATTAATATTGCAAAACGTATTAAAAAAATATCAACATATATGATAAAATCAATAAAACTTCTGGGCGAAGATAAAACGAAGCACATTGTTCTAGGAATTACACAGGGAAGACAAATCAACATCACAAATGCATTACACCGAAACTGAAAACATTTCGTTTTCGACTATAATTAATAATTTATTAGCAGTCTAGTGATAAGTGGTTAAGGCAATTGTGATGCTACTGGGTGTTAACAAATATGATCGAAGAAGCAACATTGGAACAAGTACTTACGCCTGAAGGTGGCCGCATCCACAGCAATGAAGGCCGCAAGGAATAACAGGAAGAACTTCATGGTGAGTGGTGAGTTAGTTGGCTGAGTGTGTTAGGTGACTAGACCGCTACTCCCAGTGGTCTGACGTGAGCGGTTCCCTGCGCAGGCGCCTTTATACGCTCGGCCCGCGGCTGCTTTTTCCTCCACCCGCCCCACGGAGCGAATCTAATGTTTACACAA
The DNA here is from genome assembly GCA_026573805.1 of Hesperophylax magnus. Taxonomy (NCBI): domain Eukaryota; kingdom Metazoa; phylum Arthropoda; class Insecta; order Trichoptera; family Limnephilidae; genus Hesperophylax; species Hesperophylax magnus. The sequence goes on from JAIUSX010000049.1 coordinate 13,444,365, forward strand.
ATCGACAAAAAATATTATCTGTCCGGACCAATCCGCTCTAGGAGGCTGCGGTAACCTCGCTCCCACCATCAGAAGAAGGGGTGGCAGACCGGCGGATAAGTGGCTTATATATTCATCGCCCAATACAAGGAAATCACAAGTTCTGCAATAATCGTATATTTATATTTGTGAAACTTGGTATTTCGTACTAAGCATGTTGTTATAGGTCTTATCTAGGTCTACTTGTTCGGAAAGAAATTTTTGCAACGAGCCATGGAGATTTAGAATTTCCATTAAACTTATAAAAAAGACAAAACGCCATATTTTATTAAGTTATTTTTCGGGTATTATGGCGTGTTGCGCTGCCACCTTCTTCAGCCAACGTTTTGGACAGCATTACGGTGTCCATCATCAGGACACACTATCCTTGACTATCAAAATGAACTGCCATTATTACTTTCAAAATTAACTTTTTTTTTAAATATTAATTCTATATAAGTTAGAAGGTAATAAAAAAGTTATTTGTAGCTTAGACAAATATTTTATTAAAATGAGTTACCGAGTGCTAATTTCCTCGACTCATATCTAAATATCTTCATCTTAGTTATGGTTGACCATCCCTTCCTAACCAGGCTACACTATCGGATCATATTGGTTATTATAATCGTTGAGATATCCACATTGTTTACCAAACACTATATTCAAGTTTCGATTGATTTTGAATAAATTACGCAAACGTTTACCAGCACATAGTCTTGTTAACAGTTTCACAAATTTACAGTCAGTTAAGACAGAATTTGTTTTATTGAATTCAAAATTAATATTTTATATAAACAAAGACCTTCTGATTTTTTTTCGTGTGAAGTTCAAATCTTATTTTTATGTTAATCTCATTCGTACCCTGTTACCGACCAGCTGTCATAAATGTAAATGGCATTATAGTGCCGTAAATAAGTAAATAAATTAATTTTAAGTTTTTTAAAAGCTTTTATGCTGATTTACCATAATTATCAATATATGAAGAAACCAAACCACAAAGATGTGACCTTAGATGACAAAACATGGTCAAATAAAAATACTAAGTTTATTTTATGTTAATTAATCCGGCACGTAAACTTTCAGCAAAAATAAAACAATATCATTAAATGTGTCTTTATTTGTGTGTATTAATACATTAAGGCGATGCCATACGTAGTAATGCAAAATCATGTGTTTTTGGTTTGAAAATTTGGTCGCCTAGAAATGTTTCAGATGCTTTAATTAAATACTGCGAGTAGAATACATCTTGGCTTTTGAAATAATCGAATATTTTTTAGATAAGTCTTTTTATAAGCCCAGAAAAAAATAATGTATAAGGCCTATGAAAAAAGCTTTAAAGTTCAAAATCTCCTACTTACGAACCCATTTTCGGTTATAATTTTATTGTATAATGTGGCAAATTAAGTTATTTATAAAATGATCGGAAAAAAATTTAATATTTATGCCTGAACATCCACAAAATAAAATAAAAGGCACTTTTTGGCCATGTTTTTTTCATGCATAAATCAAAACAGGCGGATGGTATTAGGCGGGAATTTAAACCTTATCGCCATCAACGTAAGGGTTGTTATTGATAGCGGCTCAATTTAAAATACTACACGACATAGTGCATCGCCTTAAATTTTAACATGACTTCAAAGGTTTAAGTTTGTCATGTTTTACCGGGTGAGAAAAACCAGCACATCGACACACCTAAATTAAGTACTATATAATAAATAGACCAATTCAAATGTATTGAAACGCAGTACTTTCCGTTTGTCACAAAATTCAAATTTAGCGTAATTAAGAGAATTCGTAATATTTCGTGTTTGCTGTTTACACCTACCTAAGTTTGTACTTGTGGTTATCTTGGTGTACAAATAAAAGTCTCGTGCAACTCTGATACAGTGTTTATTGTTAAATTAAAATTGATTTTTTAGACGCAATATGTACGCGTTTACTATTCACAATACTGGCGATATCTAGGCCAACTTGGCTGGCGGTTTGGAGACGGAATACTGGCGAGTTCCTTCATACTGCCGCTTTTATAAGTTAAAGAAGATTTTAGAACAATTTGGTTGCTATGTATGATTTTGTCAAACAAAAATGAAAAATAATAAAAGAACATCTAAGAATCTTGTTTGGAAAAAAAAATCGAAACTTCTGGAATTCCGTTCAAATGAAGTAGTGGCGTACCACTACAGGACTCCCCTTCCAGCGGCACGGTTGAGGGCCGCGATAGAAAGAAAAGCTGAGTCAGATCTTGCTTATTGATGGTCTTAAGAAGGGTTGGTCCTGGTGTTGTTGCATTTATCTCACGTTAAAATAAAGTGGTTAGAAAAAAAATATCAATAAATAAATAAATATCAATAAAAATATCAATATATATACAATATCCGGACCTTACGCGCCCTGACGGCGCCATGAAGGAAGTTCGCCATACTACCCTTCATCACATTAGGACTACTCCAGGTCCTCCAGTCGCAGAACGTCCCCGCCGCCTCGCCCCTGACAAGCTCAAACGGGCCAAGAAGGAGTTTGAGACCATGGTCCGATTAGGAATTGCCCGGCCTTCTGAGAGCTGTTGGGCATCCCCACTTCACATGGTCCCTAAGAAGGACGACCAATGGCGACCATGCGGTGATTACCGCGGATTGAACGCCAGGACCATACCTGACCGGTACCCAGTACGACACATTCAAGATTTCGCCCAGTCACTGAGGGATACCAAGATATTCTCCACAATAGACCTGGTACGAGCTTACAACCAGATTCATGTAGCTCCTGAAGACATCCCGAAGACAGCCATATCCACGCCGTTCCCGCTCAACCGCCTACAAGGTCCGCCGCACCTTCGGCCGTCTCGTCAGCACTGGAGTGCCTGAAGACCTACGTTCTTCGCCAGTGCCTGACCTTCATCGAGTCCCGGTCACCAGCGCCCGGCGTCGACTCACTGACCCGCGCTTGACCAGCACATCACCGCAGCGTCCGGAGTATTCTACATATGTCCTTCATCATCTCATCACGGCTACCCGACTCATCAAATAAACACTCTGACCTTCACGACAACGTCTTCCATTCCGTGCCTTTCCTCAATAGATCCCCAAAGATATTATTCTAATAGGAATCCTTAAAAAAATCTGAAATAACATTGCGAGTATGTGCGTGACTCAAATGCACCTTTAATTCTTTGAGAGATGTCAATATTCAGAACAGCTGGTGATATTATTAATATTTTCTACGTCGTCATTTATAAGTAACAAGTAACATTGAACTGTAGTGAAAATGCTTAACTCACTACTAACTAATTCATACCGAAAACATCTAGTAGATAGAAACTATTCGTCACGAGTCATTCGTGCATAAATTTAGTTTTTTATATCCTTTTCCATTCTATCTATCATTACCTACTAGGATAGAGTGAGCCAGTTTAGTGAAGATTCTGGCAACGCTGTGAATAAATCGGAGTGGTTTTTGTAAAAAAAAAAAAAAAATCGAAACTTCTGGAATTCCGTTCAAATGAAGTAGTGGCGTACCACTACATACTAAAAAAAAAATTACAGGTACCTATATAATTCATATTTATATCTATGTTAAGTATTCATCAATCATTAATTTATTGTAATATAAGTTTAAATAAAATAATATATTTTTTATTTTTTTGACATTTTCTCTACTAAATGTTGTGAAATTCAGCCAATCTGTATTAAACAAAATCGAGATTCTCTGACAATATCCGGGTACAACAATTCGCAAAAGAACTGCCCCTGTAAAACTGAGGAATTAGAAAAGTAAAATATATAAATAACATAGCAAAGATAAATTAGTTTTTAATTTTTAGCATTTCGATGTTTTGGACGTGCTCTTATGGATGCTTCTCGGCAGAGCTGTTTGCTGTGTGTGTTGTAAAGTATAGTGACGAAGGCGATGACGACACCGCTATCAACAATGCATGTTGTAGTTTTTGCTTCCAAATACAATAATAATTAGTCACGTAATTTCCGTCGATTAATGGCCCGGCGACGGGGATTTCGGCTTTCAGCAGGGATGCTGCGCCAATCTGCCGGCTGTGACGGTCACGGTCGGTCAAGCTGCCTCCTGCCTTTACAGCTTAAATGCCTAAAGTCTCCTGCGTCATGCTCCTATCGATTCCATCTATCGGCTCACCTAGTCACCTCTCCTACCTCCTGCGACCTTCTCCGCTCCTGGTGCCAATATCTCAAAACATTACATCATCTTTACGAAGTTCCGCCCTAGTAACACGTTTCTTCTAATCTGGGGTAGATCCGACGCTATACCAAATGATTTAAAGGTTTATTTTCCACGAACGTTAGTTTTTGCGTTTTAGCAATTAGGTATTACGCCAAACTGTACCTAACACAACTTTCAATGCACTGTCGTAAATAATATATATATTATGGCGAGCCGAATTACGACGTTTCAAGGTCAATCTGTTATTTTATCTCGTCAAGGGCAACCAACCTGTGCGGTTCCCACGAACATTACATTGTGTTCGCTTTCCGAGAAACTAACTTCATGCACTATAATTGGCACTCATCTGAATGCTCCTTGGACAAATAATTCACTTACCTACCTACTTGTAATTAAATTAGTGAAAAATGCATGATTTTAAATTATATACATTTTTTAACATTGGAACAGGCTTATTAAGATTAAAACAATACGAATTAACGAAATATTATATTATATGAAAAACGATTATGATGCGAGCCAAAGTTGATCTTGAAATACCGCCTCCTTGCCACTTACCCATACCCATTCCCGGGTACGGGTACCGCAGCACCGGGAACCGTTTATTGGATAACCGACACCCCTGCCATAAGTCACCCCAGTGGTTCGCTACATTTGGTGCCCGAGTTCATGCGTTTCCCCACCTAGTGCGTGGTTGGCCGGATCGGGACATGACTGGTTGAGGGAGACCTTTCGACCTCTCCAGCCGGACTCTATCAACCCATCAGTGGGAGGGATGGATTCTTACATCCGTCACTCCTGGACACATTGACCCCAAATTCTTTCCCACCTCTCATACCTTTTCCTTCCCAGAACTCCCTCTCCTTCCTCTCCATAAAAAGACCCACCACACAGCATCCCCAAAGATGACATGGGAAGACAATATGACATAAGATGAGGAAAAAAATCCCTCTGGCCACCTGTGTTGGAGCTAATATTAAAAAAAACTCCCATTACGAGGTTTTTATCAAAAGTAATATATTTAAATCGTTAATAATACTATTTTATATTTTTTCCTTTCAAAAAAAAGATTAACTCGTCTCACGGAATTTTTCAATGATTAATCATTAAACATACTAATTTTGGTTGTCGGTTCATTGGTGCAATATGCAAGCGTGATTTTAATTTGGGTTCCTGCGTTATGGGTAAAATAATTAAATATTCAATAGTCAAGATGATAGCAAATGACTTGATGACGTGTGGCGATCGAGTAAATCGAAAGTTTAAACACTGTGTACTAAGGTTTTGTGGTACCAAGAAAGAGTTTTGTAGGATTCCAACCACCCTGCCTACCCCTGCGAGGATACGGGGAGATATTTTGTGTAAAGTTTCGTGGTTCCAAGAAAGAAAGTGTAGCATTTAAACCAGCTGCCTGCCCCGCGAGGGAACGGGGGGATATTTTGACGAATATTACAGCAATAGATTGAATAGCATTTTTTTTAAATATGTATATTATTTAATCTTTTATTCTACGTTATGTTTTGTCCGTATTTTATTTTCATTTCAGTATATCGACGTACGTTTTTTTACATTAGCTCCACATAGGAGGCCCTGAGGAAAATAATTTCCCCAGGGCCTATGTCATCTTTGGGGATGCTGTGTAGATGGTTTTTCTAAGGAATGAAAGGAGTGGAAGTAGATGAAGATTCAAAAAAGGTATGAGGGGTGGATAGGAATCTCGTCATTGTGTTCAAGAGTGACGGACGTTTAAATTCACCCCTATGCTGAACAGGTAAACAGATTTCCCTTACCCAATATTTCCAAATCATTTACGAGTACAATATCTTTTTTTATTATTTTTAAGTGATATACTATTGTTTATAAGACAATGTTTTTGTGCATAGCACAAAGGATAACAAATAATTATAAGCATTAATTACTCGCCTGAAATATCCATACAAATTGAAAATATCTCCCTAATAAAAATAAATGCCGCCAACGGGAATTGAACCCGCACCTTTTGATGTCAGTTAGGTTTTCTGGACCACTGAGCTACGTCGGCTTATTCCCAACCTGCCAAATAATTCAGTATGTACAAGTACTGCTTATTATATTTTTTTCACCTGTAAACAACCAAATTTATTTTTGTAGGAAAGGCTTTGTTAGTCCTGAATTTCCCACTAGATTTCGTCGAGATATATTATATCTGATTACGTGGATATAATATTGATATATCTATATTATATCTAAAGGTGCGAAGGTGAGGGTTCAATTCCCGTCAGCGGCATTTATTTTTACTCGGAGAATATTTTCAATTTGTAAAGATATTTCGGGCGAGTAATTAATGCTTATAATTAAAAAAATCAAATTAAATCGTAGAACTATTAAATAAAATAATATAATATCTTCATGAAACGAGGATGTAAAATGTAGATAAATATTTATAATTTCAAAATGTTGTTGACACGAACTTGGTGTTTGTAAACAACTTAAGTTTTTAAGATAATGCCTGTAAACTGGTTTTAATACAACAACTAAGCCACGCAAAATAATAAAACACCTTGTTTAACCACAAATAATAGTGTATTAATACGTCTAATTCTAGTAAAATAGTGGCAATATCAACAACTCTAGCCACTGGAGGGAGATAATGTACCACATAGACTTTGATATTCGTTTCAATGGCGGCAAATTTAATTTATTTAGTACGGTGAGTGTGTTTTACACTTTCTAACATTTATATAAATATATATAAAATAAACCAAAAAGTAGATTCCGTGGTTCGGTTTAAGAAACAACAAAAACACTCCCAAGTCGTTTTTCAAGATGCAAAAAAACTTGACTGGTTATGGTTGTTGAAATGATTTTAAATAATCATATGGTAATGACAATGCATTTATATAGCGCACTTTAGTGTCATTTCACTTAAAGTGCGCTTAACTATAACAAACTCAAAACCGGTAATTTAGTATCAGTGGTCATGTGTCTACAGTGCGCCGATTTTGATAAATCTTCTTGATTTGGTAAAACGTGGATAAATAAGGTTAATTCGGTAAAGTTAGTTCCATGTATCATTTTGTGTTCAAGTTGAAGTTATAAATTAATGTTAACATTTTTTTTTAAAGAAAGAAACCTTCCCGGGTTACAAATAAACTGAAAATATTTGAAAATCTCCTACTACCACCATAGTAAACGGAAAATGTTGCTTGTGTTGTGGTGGAAGTCTGAGCCAGCTGAGGAATTGAACACACTACGCCTAGGTGGGACCTAAACGTGATGTCAATTCAGCCACTGACCGGTTAAAAACGGGATTGCAGGCCCTTAACGGGTGAATTAATAGGTTTCTAGAAAAACTTTTTATAAAATAAGAATATATTATCATGATTTCGGAACACGTGTTCATAGTAATTTATAAATCCTAATATTTTATCGTTTCGTCATTAAATATTATCAAGGCAAATGCACACGTGTTCCTATATATTAGGAAATTACTAAAATTTAATCGATAACCAGTTTTTAAGCGGTTTACCAATAATTTGAAGAGATTATTAATAAATTAGCAATACTCATTTTTCTCATTGTATATTCTTTTATGAAATACGAAAATCAAGTTGAAGATGCTATTTTATGTATGGATGAAGACATGAAACAAAAGAAAAAAAGGAAGAGACTGTAAAATCTATAAACTTGTAATATCTACGTGAAACACTGATGTCGGCATCACGTAAACGGTTTATTTCTCTGACTGTGTAGGATGAGCTATCGGAATACGTTTTTCCTTAATTTTTCAAATTCGCGTCTCTTCAAGACAGTGTAAGTAGAATTAAGATATCTCCATATTAGTTCAGTTGAGTCATGGAAACCAGAATAGAACATGACATGTTAAATTGAATTAAAACTATTCGGATTTAACATAGTTAACGTACACGCGTGTTATTTTCTGATTAATTCAACACGATCACGTTCGTGAAAAACCTTTGCACATGTATTTATTTGTGAAAACCTAAGTTGATGGAAATTACCACAATTAACTATTTAACTGACATGGAATAAAATTGTACGTTACGGTGCTGTACATATTGAAATGTTCAGGGATTCCCGCTTTGGTGCCAAACATTATACAGATAAACATGTGTGCAAAGTGTAACGGTATTTTGAATCCGATGTTAAAAGTATGTAGTGGTAAAATTCCAGTTTTGTATAGTTTTTTGCATTGATAGTATACGAGGCTTTGATAAATTGCAGTGTTTTAATCTAGTGCTTCTCAAACTACTGGTCGCCCATTATTTGCTTTAATCATTTCGCCAGATAGCAGTGATATATGTGAGTATTAAAAAATGAATAGAACTTGACTGAATATAAATATATTAATAGACATTAAACATATGGGTGGCAAAATAACTAATTAGCCATGTTTGCTTTGTGATTTCGCTTTGTTTTTATAAATAGTTAGCAAACTATCAGTATTCGAAATATATTGTTTCGGGTTGTTTAGGCAATATTTGAACTATATAATGCATTCGACTGAAACTGCACTTACCAACTTGGTTATTTCTTTGGAAAGATGAAAAGTTGGAGAAGCATTCCATTAATCAATTTCTTTTTCTGCACTAGCGCACGGGTTAGTTATTAATAATAGCAAAGAAAACGATTTATAAAAAAAACTTCGTGGTCAGAATTTGCAATAAAACCAAAGGTCAAGTGATTCATTATTCAATCAAGACTGAAGGTGTATTATGTATCTTAACATTTAGACATGAAAATTTCACATATACTAATCACAAAGACACATTTTTATGAACATGTTTAAGTATATCTATATCCCGCAAGGTTATACGCAACTTATAATTTAATCACAAGAATACATGATTATTCTTAATCCTCTACAATCTACACGATAACTTCCCAAACCCTTTCTGTCGCCAACAACCTTCAACATTTGGGGCACCAATTGTGACGTATGATCTTTTTTTTATCATTCATTAGGGTAAGCTTTAGTTGTGTTTTTCTGCATATATCCAATTAAGGCGATGCCATACGTAGTAATGCAAAATCATGTGTTTTTGGTTTGAAAATTTGGTCGCCTAGAAATGTTTCATTTTGGTTTAAAAATGAGTAGAATACATCTTGGCCTTTGAAATAATCGAGTATTTTTTAGATAAGTCTTTTTATAAGCCCAGAAAAAAATAATGTATAAGGCCTATGAAAACTGCTATAAAGTTCAAAATCTCCTACTTACGAACCCATTTTTGGTTATGATTTTATTGTGTAATGTGGCAAATTACGTTATTTATAAAATGATCGAAAAAAATTAAATATTTATGCCTGAACATCCACAAAATAAAATAAAAGACACTTTTAAGCCATGTTTTTTTCTTGCATAAATCAAAACAGGCGGATGGTGTTAAACGGGAATTTAAACCTTATCGCTATCTACGTAAGGGTTATTATTGACAGCGGCTCAATTTAACATATTACACGACGTAGTGCATCGCCTTAATGTGATTAGTTTATTGCATCCATCGACCTATCGATAAATCTAGGGGTATATTTATTTTGTACAAAACCAATTGTATCAGTCACCATGCACTCCTTAATAAATACTCCTTTCCGCAAGTTCTCAAAGCCTCTTCTCAGATTTTTAATACAGAAAAAGGATGTTTCTTAAGACTCTTAGTAACTTCAGTCAATTTTGTTCAGAGATTTTTAAACTATTTAGTAATTCCTTTCTGGGACTTCGATACATGCCTCTATATCGCAAATTGCCTTTATGCCAAGACATACCTCTAAACCATGACATTACTATTCAAAGTGAGTCGCATAGTAATCCTATTTTACCGTCTTCAAGACCTTTCCATAAATTAAGTTTGTAAAAAAACAACAAACTTTCAAACAAGCCAAAAAAGGTTCTTAATCTAACCTTCTCTAATACTAACATGATTTTGAATGACAGTTTTGATAAATTCACCATTTAAAACTATTACATTTCAATGCCAGCCGCCTAACTTCCCGTGAACTTGGCTAATGGTGCAAGGCAATGCAACTGAGTGGCCCATAGCCTGGGGGCCAAATCGCATGATATCGTGTATCACTGAGAGTGGCCGTGAGCGGGATTTAGTTTGTCTAAAATACGTGTGGTGCATCGTACTGATGGATTAGAATTATGATTAGGCAATATATAAGCATTGGATGTGATGTATTTGAGATCCATGACCTCTGCAGGTCGTTAGAGCGAAATACATTTTCCTTTGGACCTACAATCAAGCTATCTGGTTATTGATATATTTTTTATGTAATTTAAGTTTGTAGTTACATTCATAGTATTAATATGTTTGCCTTGGAGACACTGAAGCTCGTCATTTTCTTTTGGCCAGGATATTTCAATATATTATAGGAAGAAACAAATTGATGGTTGATTCTGATTAAAAATATGATTAGATAGGGTAATAACTACAATAATTAAAAAATATGGTTTTATAGGAGGTAACTACAATACATTATAAATTAGGTTACTACAATAAGTCAAAAATATGGTTAGATAGGATGGTAACTACAATACAACATAAATATGGTTAGATAGGATGGTAACTGTAATTCATCAATAAATACGGTTAGATAAGGTGGTAACCAATGGTGACTTGTGACTTTTAGGTGTACTAGAGTGCTAATATTACAAAAAATGCATTATTGATGTTGTAGCTGAAAAAAATTTTCAGTTTGGCCGTGCGCCGCACGGATTTCCTGAAAATCTTCATACGAAAGTCGTTTTCAGCTACAGCAACATCAAAAATGCATTTTTTTGTAATATCAGCACTCTAGTATAACTAAAAGACTATTATATATATTAGTATTACAAAGGTATAGTATATTGTCCTCCACGCTAGGAGTTCACCTGTGTTGCGGAGGACTTTTTCAATTGTAAAGTTATATAATAGTAAACAATACAGTGGAGTTAGTTACACAGAGAAACAATAAAAATTAGAATAATATATTATGTATAATATAGTATCGCTTTTAACGTAGTTTTAACAAAAACAAATGTGAAATATAACAAAGTTAAGTATTAAAAGGATTGTAGCCAGTTCCGTGTGAGTTTTTTGTATTCTGTAATATTAGATGTTTTATATTATGTTGGAAGTGAATTATATAGTTTTATAGCCTGGAATCTGTAGTATTTTTTTCCAAAGGATGTGTTGGTTTTTGGTATTAGTAGTTGGTGTGCATGTCTCGTTCTAGTATTGCGGGAAATTTGTGAAGTTTTAAATGTGTTTAGGTTCTCGTAAAGGAAAGTAAGTATTTGTTTTGAATATAATTTTTGAATCTTCAACACTGGGAATTTTTTTTAATATGGTTAAAGTGGGTGTTAGTATTGGTACTTTAAGTATTACTTTTGTTAAGGTTTTCTGAGCGTTATGTGTTTATGTATTTTTTACTGGCATAGCCCCAGGCAATAATCCCGTATTACATTATGCATTGTGCTATTGCGAGGTATATATTCTTTATATCACATATGTTTAGTATATTTCTCACGTTTTTGAAAAAGTAAATCAACTTGTTTAGCTTTCTCGGCAGAAAATTAATTCGTCAACATAAGAATAAAATAAAAATACGGTGAAAGTCTGTCATCGACCATTTTATTCTTTGCTGCTAATTTGCTTATATAATTCGGTAATTTATTTTTGGATGTGGCTATCTTGTGATACCTCGCATTTATTGTGCCTTCGTTTTACAGTGTCTATCGGCAAGGCAGAAGAGATATCAATGGTGTCAATCAACCACCGTAATCTCACCACATTTTCAACAATTATACTTTAAAATAATCAATCTCATAAACATATTGTATTTCATATCCTTAACAATATTGTATACGAGAATTAGTTAGTCCCCGATCTTCTAATGAATTCAGCACAGTTGACTCTACTAATACCTGCTTATAAATGAATATGCTAATATTTTTGTGATAAGATAAATCCATTTACGAGTATTAACTTAAAACAACATCAAGTGGTCCGCGAATTGCCGAATTATTTTTATGTGTTTAGTATTCCCACCAGTAAATTTTGCTCTCAAAATATACGGGAAATTCCAATGGGTTCAATATATTTCCTAATTTAATCCTGAGGTTATTTAATATCGTCCACCAATTATCTACCGAAAATAGACTTAGACAATATTATTGCCTGCCATTAATGATTATTAGTTTAAGAAGAAGAAATTATTTCACAATGAAATCATTTGTTTGTTCTTGTTCCATCTCTAATCTCCAAATAGTGTAAAAAAAGTTGGTATCCGAGTCTGTCCGTTTGTGCGTTTAGTTCTTCTAAACTACGCAACGGATATTGATAAGGGTAGTTTCATTATCATTTAAAGAATTTCTTCCGAAAGTTTTACAGATATAATAGTTGCATATTGTACTTATAGAAAGTAGAGAAAAGTCGATGTTTTATAATCAAGTCGTAAAAATATTTTTTCGAGTACTGCATTGCTAACTCTGGCTAAACCTTATGAAATACATAAAAATGATGCGCTTCGGAATTGTAATATCTTAAAAAGACCGACAGAAAATTTCAGATTGGTGAATGTCGATCTTCTAAGGATAAGCCGCAGCAACGCCGGGTACACGAGAGGTAGTAAATATATAAATAAGCATTTCGGCAATTTGTAGGCAGTTACTTTTCGTAGAATTGCTGTACTAATTGATAAAGTCTGTTAAGTTATTAATGGAATGTAAATTACTCTATTAAGCATAACGTTCAAAAGATGCATGAATAACTACGTCACTTTTAACGATGATCACATCATCACATGTTTTATAAGTGGAAAATTGTGCTTTATTTTATTTCCAGCAGCCAAATAGTAATATTATTTACGTCAGTACCCTGAATATTTACATGACGTCATACATAAATTTGTTCTTCTTTATCACCAGGCCATAGGCCATTTCAGGAACGAATTAAACCTCTTCCATAAGAGTTTTCCACAGGCTCCAATTCCGAGTCAATCTTTTTTAGTTCAAGTCTCCTTTCATGAAGTCAGTTCTCCTCTTCCTCTGTTGTAAGTATCTAAGACATTTCCGCTGGAGTAAAAAAAATGAACTAAAAAAAACATAAAAACTTAACCTACTCTTAACCTTGGTCATGGCTTTTGATGATTTGTTATTTAGTGATATTGTAATACGCTCATTAAACAGAGAGTTAGAGACCCCTATTTATACAAATACCGGACAATAAAAGCATTAAAAAATCTTACACTCTATTAAAAAAATGTAAAAAACAAAAAACAGTTATCAATGAACATTAAAGTGTGGAATGTTAACAAATAAATATAGTTCACATATTATACACAACCGTACCAATAATTATTACATACGTTTAGCTTACCTTTTTATTAGTGTCCTTATAGTTTTATTTTTATTACTTTATCTAATGTTATTTATTTAATTTCTTAATATTTCATTTATTTAGTTTAGTTTAATTTAATCTCTATACAGTCCATTTCATTTGCGTACATATACTCGTATGTTGAATCTTATAAAATTGTAAAATGGTGGCCTCAGAACGGATAAGAACCCAGTGAGGCTCACATTACCAAATAATGTTTATAATAAATTAATGCTAATGAATCAATAAAAAATAAGTGTTCTGGTTTCAAAATCACAAATTCGTTAACAGATATGCATGAAAACCTACTTAGTGAGGAGTTTGAATAGTAATACAGAAAATTGATATTCGTTCAAGTTTTATTGAAAGCAATATAAAACAGCAAAAGTTAGTATTTGAAAATTTACCATAGATTTTACTACCGTCAGTGTTTGTCCCCATATGAGTAGTGCGGTATATAAATATTTGCAAAGGTGTAAAAACACCAATGTCTGCAAACATACGTGATGCTGATCATCTGATCAATAGGGTAAGGTGGGGCAAAAGTGGTAGGGTGAGTAGGTAAGAACCAAAGCCAATATTAATAATTTCTTAAGTGCCGTAATATATCCAAACTACAGGGTGCAGCAAAACAGACAATGCAATTTTGATTGGCATTGTGTCGGGAGGGTCGTGCCGTTTTCAGTCGATACCATGGTTTGGTTGGGATAGCACCGGGGCTTTGACATCCGCACAAATCTTGAAAATGGCCGTTCATTCGTCGCCACCCAGCGGGCCTTCCATCTCTGTGGAGCGATGAATAAAAAACATTTTCGGTACTAGGCTAAAAATCAACCAAGGTAACTTCACGACAAACCTCTTTACTCCCCCAAAGTGAACGTCTGGCGTGAGACTTCCAAATTTGGTGTGATTTGAGTCTTATTTGTTGAGGAGAATGGACGAACCGTGACTGTCAACGCTTAACGTTATGTTTCCATGTTGTTTAAACTTCAATTGGAAGAACTATCGGAGGAAACGGATCTGGGAGATATCTGGTTTCAACAGGACGATGCTACGACCCTTACTGCTCGAGTTCAAATGACGAAACTGCGACCGATGTTTTCTGCGCGCATCGTCTCTCTGAGGGATGACCTAAGGTAGCCCGCGCGCTCACCTGATTTGTGAATTTCCCTTTTGGGCTACCTGAACGAAAATGTTTTTTAACATCGGCCTCACACCTTGAAAGAACTCAAAGATCGAATTCTGGAGGAAATCGCTGCTATACCCATCGAGATGTGCCAAAATGCCTCCGAAAACTTCAGAAATTGTCTTCGTCAATGTGTCACTGCTGGGGGCCATCAACTTTATGATGTCATCTTCAGAACTTGATGCATAAAACGGCATGATGTACCGAATAAAATACACTAAAACTAATTTCTGTAGGTTGCGCCGCTTTGTTAACGATCCTTCAAAACTGCACTGTCTGTTTTGCTTATACAAAAAAAATATATTACAAAAACTTACTTATTTTTCCAATAACTCCACACAGGAGGATCTGAGGAAAATAATTTCCCTCGGAGTCTAGTTCATCTTTGGGGATGGTCTTTTGGGTATGGGGGGTGTTTTTGAGAAGATAAAGGAGGGAAAATCGTTCTACAGTCCACTTGTGGAACGATTTTTGTATGTGGCGGAGAAACGACCCGTCCTCACGTGACAAAAAATATCAACCGTGTACTTGTTGGGCGTGTGTTTGTTGTGTTGTTATTGGGATGAAAATAACATTTATGAGTTAGAAATATTTGCATTGACCTAGAATTTTACAAAACAATGTTTTTAAAAATATATATAAGTATGAAATGATCAATAAAATTGCTTTTTAGACGTCTTGCCTAGGCCTACCTTATACAAAGAAAGTTTTTATTATAATTTCAAAGTAGGTTAACTGCTCTTATGCTCGTCACAAAATACACATTTTTACACTTAAATACTGGTATTTTTGTCATCTGCGTTGAGTTTAGGAAAATTTTATTAAATTGTACTTTTAATAATAGGTAAAGTTCAACACAACCATGATTTAAATACTTCATGTTTATTTTATGTAGTTTCGTTGTTAATATAAGGATTCTCCTAATATTAACATCGTTATAAACATTTTGCCTTTCCCAATAACTGGTTTGTATCCAGCCATGACTTCCAGACCGGCTATTAAATTAAGTTTAGTTTCCAATTTGTTACAAATGAAATATGCACGACAGTAAAAAAATCGAGTGTCTCGCATTACCTGGTTTGAAATAATAATTAGTTATATTTTACTGTACTCAAGAAGGTTGAAAACAATAAAAAAAATATATTTTTAACCTAAAATGCGTAATCAATTAAATCTGAGTAACAATAATGGCCACCTAGAAATGGGGGATATTGATTTCACTCATAGATATATTATTCGGTTGTAAAAAATTATTTAATAATTCCACGAAAACCTGTTGTTATTCTTCCTTCGAAGTGGGTTGTTGCAGCTTATATCCATCTTGCCTAGTCATCTGTAGGTACATCTGTACATGGTGGACGGTACAAACGAAATATCATCGACGTTTCTGTGTTTTTTTTAATTTTTTTATTATTTTTTTTTTTTATTATTCTTAAATATATTTGTTATACAATGGTATAGTATATTGTCCTCCACGCTAGGAGTTCACCTGTGTTGTGGAGGACTTTTTCAATTGTAAAGTTATATAATTCTAAAACAATACAGTGGAGTTGGTTACACAGAGAAACATTAAAAATTAAAATATAAAATCGATTTTTCCATAGTTATTACAATAGTTTTTCCATAGTTATTCCAAAAAAAGTGAAATATAAAAAATTAAATATTAAAAGGTAATTGTTTAATTGGTATGATTTAAATTACGTTTTACTAAATAAAAGAAACGTTCTATGATACCATCTGCAAAAAATTAGTTACGAGATACATGCAAATCGGTAATATAATAAATATATTTTTTATTTCCAGCAATAAAAACAAATCGGTTCTAACGGTTGTTAGAACCTTGACAGAGTTAGGTCGTGGTTAATGATTATGATTTTTTATTGTGGTTCGTTATAACAAAATCTCATATTATAAAAACATATTCATATTATAGTATAATATATAATATAGCGCCATTATAATGTTAAAATTTTTTTTAAACATAAACTAAACAGTTAGAACGAGATCTAATAAAACGAGCTATTATTTAAGATTTCAAAAGTTTATGTTTTTTCAACAACATTCTTATATAAATCTACAAAAGAGGTGGGTTATTAAACCACCAGAAAATCATTAAACATATTCATTTCGGTTGTCTGTGACATGCGTTACTTATTTCTGTAGGTTGTTAAACCACAGACAATCATCAAACATATCAATTTCGGTCGTCTGTGGTTGTTTGTGGGTTGTTAAACCACTAGACAATCATTAAACATATTCATTTCGGTTGTCTGTGACATGCGTTAATTATTTCTGTATGACTTTTATTATTCCCGATAAAGTCAAATTTGCTTTGAATTTAAGTGTGATTTTAAAAAAAATCAACAATTCGAACAAGCGATAAAGTATCTATATATACCTATCTATTCTAATATAATATTTTTAACAGAAAAATATTTTAATTGACCTTATCAAATTTGGAATTTTTGCGAGTCTGCGCTAATTTTTAGTAGTAAAATTAATTTATTATCTAGTATTAATACTAGACTAGCAGTTAAAAACCCGCTCCGCGGGTTTTTTTCTGCTAGGCCCTGCTGGCGGCTCTTAGTTGGGCTTCGCCCATTTTAAGTGATATTAACAACAGTTACATTTAATAGATAGATATTAAGACATTCACAGAGAGAGGGTGAGTATATATATTGTTAAAACACGGAACAGGAAGGAGTTAATTAATAATAACATGCTAAATTTACGCATAATAAGAATGACAGTTGTTTGAAAAATGAAATTTTACGTATTTGTGATGGATTATTTCAAATGAAACACTATTATTGACTACATGTCTACAACTGATATTAACTGTTATCGTACCTAATATAATTAGCTCATAGGAGACTTGCAGTGCTTAAATATGTGTTACAACCGTCAATGTCTATAAGTTTAATCAATATCGTTTAGTTTGTCACAATTAAAGATAGTTATAACAAAGTTGACTTAAATAATAGATTATTACATATTGATTAATTGTACCCGTGTTTATGAATAAAAGGAGGGTAATCATTTTCGGTAATCATTGTTTCCTCATTTCTAAAATTTCAAAATTATTTATAGTGAAGTATTTTAAGACCTGAAAAAAACAAACAGAATATAACCATAAAACAATATATTCATAAGACAAATAGCATTTAATAACGGTTATTCTAATAAATTGATAGTTGAAATACTAAATAAAAAAAATTAAACATATTCTCTTCAAACGGTCTTTCTAAAGATATAAATAAACAATGGCGTAGAATTCTGCTTGTGGATAACGATACTTCTAAAATTATATATAAAAACAATTCTGGTACTATTCAACTGGCGTTTTACACTAATAACAATGAAGAAATATATTCTTAATAATAAAGATTTCAAACAAAAAATCAGGAGTTTAAAAACTCAATTGGGATGATTGTAATTTCTTTTACAAAGGTAGAACCAATAGAAACTTTGAAGTCAGAACTAAAGAATATCGCAGGGCTCTAAATGGAAATAGTGAATTTGAGTTTGCAAATCATCTTTTGAATAATGATCACACTTTCGATAAAAATTCAGGTCTTAAAATACTTCACTCGGGATATAAAGCATCGCAAATAAATAATTTTGAAACTTTACAAATTAGAAAACATGTCAATATAAAATCAGATATAATTAATAAGCAAAAAAAAATACAAATAATAATGAAAAATGCCATTACAAAGTGATAAGCTTCCAGAAGAAATCTTCTTATTAAATGCTTGTTAATCGTAAGTAGTCAAATATTGTAAGCTGCATATTTAAATATTCGCGCCATTCATTTGGTTCGTTTTTAAACCGCCAGAGGCGCGCTCTGTCGGCCATCTATAGCCGTGCGTATCCGCCATATTGAATAAGGAACGCGTGATTTTTTATAAACGTCAAACATAATCACGTAACTGTGGATAATTTTCATTGTAATGTAATTAATCCAATGGATTATTAACTTTCTAAAACATATTTTCTTCGATATTATCCAAAAATTATTTGAGCAGAAACGATGCTTTTGAAGAAATCTCGTATTATTATGAGGCGATCCTATTTTAGTATGAAATCGTGTCTTAATTTTCAAGTTAGCTGAATTTACCCGAAACAGACAATTTTAATTCGACCAATCAGAGGGCCTAGATCGTCCAGACGCTGGCGTAATAATACTATCAGATAAGATAATGAATACTCTTCCAAGCAAATTCTTCTAATGGAAGAGTTGTAGATATAATCTTAAATGGTAAAATTATTAAATTATAAAAATTAGGTTAACCCTAATTTTATTTTTTATGTTCCTTAAAGTTTTATTTAAAAATATATATTTAATCAGTTCCAATTTTGAATATGACACATAAACTCTAAGCAAATTTGTAATTGAGTAATTACACGCAAGATTTTTTTATATTTAGATTAAAGATAATAATTAGTTTAAATAAAGATAATCAAAATAATTAATCATAGATCGAAACCAATTTAAAATCTTTCTGCTTAAAAATAAATAAATAATAATTTGTATTAATATGTATTCAATTCTCTTGAGTTGATTGCTGTCCAATAAACTTTCATGACAGAACACCAAAATAATACAATATTAAGGCATTTGTTGTACTTGTGTTCTGAGCGAATATTCCAAAAACGTATCAAATACATATATTTCTTGCAGTTTACAAAAGAAAGTAAGAAACATATAGATTATGTGTTAAAATTTTAACACAATAAATAGGTATCTATTTCTTGCTTACAATTTATTTATTTACGCTCTTAAAATTATGTAACATAATAATAAAAAGAAAAAATTATTCCGAGCTACCTGAATAGAATATGCATTTTATTATTATACCCATATTGGCGCTACGACACCCCAAGACAAGCCTCGGAAAACATCGGAACGGAATGAGGACAACAGACCCGGCAAACGAAAAAAAGGCACACGATCTAAAAATTTGCACTTGGAATGTTCTAACGCTATATCAACCTGGCGCCCTTCAGACACTAATAGATCAACTAAATGCATATAAAGCAGACATCATGGCTCTACAGGAAATTAGATGGCAGGGAAATGGGATCTTTGAAAAAGGAGACTACTGCGTGTATTACAGCTGTCCCGAAAAGCACCACATAAAGGGGACAGGTTTCTTGGTAAGCAAACGAGCTAAGCACCTCGTCATGGACTTTAAGGCACTCAGCCCTCAAATGGAATGAATGAGCATACTGAATGTCCATGCACCCACAGAGGACAAACCCACCGATATAAAGGAAGATTTCTATGACAAGCTGGAGAAAGCTTTTGATGAATGCCCACCGCGTGACATTAAAATCATAATAGGGGACATGAACGCGCAAGTTGGTAGGGAACTGCACTTCACACCAACAATATGAAAACACAGTGTCCACCTACACTCAAACGAGAATGGAGAACACCTGATAAACTTTGCAGCATCTCACGATATGGTCATAGGTGGTACGTTATTTCCACACAAAAATATACACAAAGCCACGTGAAAACAACCAAATGGCAGAACAAAAAACCAAATAGACCATGTACTTATTAGTGCTAGACATAAATCCAATCTACTAGATGTCCGCACTTATAAGGGAGCTAATGTTGACTCTGACCATTTTCTCGTTGCAAGTCGACTGCGGTTTAGAATATCAAATGCTGGTAAAACAACAAGGTCTAAAATCACAAAATTTAATACAAACAAACTACAAGACCCCGCGGCAACAATGGAGTTTTGAACTACACTCAACAGGATAGCGCAGTGTGACATAAATGATATCAACTCACAATGGACGACCTGCAAAAACCTTTTAACAACAGCTGCTCTCGAAACCCTGGGTAAAGAAACCCCTGTCAGAAGAAACCATTGGTTTGACTCAGACTGCGCAGAAGTAACGAAAAAGAAAAATGAACTCTACCAAAAAACGTTACAACAAGACTGCACAAGACGACTTATGGACACCTATAGGGAAACAAGGAAGAGAGAAAAGAAACTGCACAGGAAAAAGAAACGTGAATATTTACAAAAAGAAATTAAAGAGGCTGAAGCACTCAGGCTTAAGAATGAGAGTAGGCTTTTCTACAAAAAAGTAAATAAC
Organism: Hesperophylax magnus; assembly: GCA_026573805.1. NCBI lineage: Eukaryota > Metazoa > Arthropoda > Insecta > Trichoptera > Limnephilidae > Hesperophylax > Hesperophylax magnus. The sequence goes on from JAIUSX010000049.1 coordinate 13,465,239, forward strand.
ATGAGAGCTGAGTTTAAGCCAAATATAAATATATGAAAAGACGAGAACGGAGTGCTATTGAGTGAAAAGCCTGACATCCTGAGGAGATGGGTGAGACACTTTGATACGGTTCTCAATAACAACTCGGCAGAGGTGGAGCACAACACGGTGGAGAGCATGGGAGATGACTCGTACAGTGACAATACTGAACCCCCTTTGCTGGAGGAAGTGAAGCAGCTGAAAAACAACAAATCCCCCGGGTCAGATGAGCTGGTGGCTGAATTATTTAAAGCAGCAGGTGGAGAGCTTACTCAATACCTGCATAACCTAATTCATAAAGTATGGACAGAAGAAGAGATGCCCGAAGAGTGGAGACTAGGAATTGTTTGTCCACTACACAAGAAGGGCGACTAACTCGAGTGCTGTAATTATAGTGGAATAACGTTGTTAAATACCGGCCATAAAATTATGTCTAACATCTTGTACAAAAGATTGCTCCCAATGTCCGAGGAAATTATTGGCAACTACCAATGTGGCTTCAGGCCAGGAAAATCATGCATAAATCAAATTTTCTCCTTGAGACAGATCTTAGAAAAAACGTTAGAATACAATGTCGAGACTCATCACCTCTTTGTAGACTTCAAGGCCGCGTATGACAGTATTAATAGGAACGCATTGTATAATGCAATGAGTGAGTTTGAAATACCGCGCAAGCTGATCAATCTGGTGAAACTGACAATGTCCCTAGTAACGTGTAGAGTCCTGACTCACAGGGTTGGCAGTGATCTGTCCGAACCATTTGAAGCGCTCTACGGGGTGAGACAACGAGATGGATTGGCGTGCCTCTTATTTAACATAGCCTTAGAAAAAGTTATTCGTGACTCAGGCATTGAGAAAAGAGGAACGATATTTGACAACTCTGTGCAACTATTGGCTTACGCTGATGATATCGACATAATTGCGAAAAATCTCGATGATTTACAAGACGCCTTCATAAATCTTGAAAGTTCTTGGGTTCTTCAATGGGTCTTGTAGTAAACCAGCAGAAGACCAAATACATGGCCGTAGGATGTACCCAACAAACACCATCTCTCGTATGTGGAAGCCAAAATTTTGAAACGGTACCAAGATTCACATACCTGGGTTCCCTGATAACAAACAATAACAACACTACAGAGGAGATCCAGAAGCGCATCGTGAATGCAAACCGCTGCTATTTCCGCCTACAAAAACAAATAAAATCCAGACTGCTTTCCAGAACCACCAAGGTATTAGTGTACAAAACACTAATTAGACCAGTACTTACGTACGCAGCCGAGACGTGGGTTCTAACTAAGAAGAATGAGCGATCACTGGACGTTTTTGAAAGGAAAATTTTGAGGCGCATCTTCGGACCGGTTCTAGGAAATGGATTTTGGCGCAGACCTTATAACAATGAGCTCTATACTCTGTTTAAGGGCCCACTATTCGAATTTCATCCAATTTCCGACATACTTTCCTTAAAATTTTGAAGTTTTTAAGCTCTTAAAAAAATATATGTTATTCTTTAAGATAGTATCTATTTGTTCCAAAAGCCGAAACGGTAATTATTTGAAATTCCCTCGATAGAAATAAATCGCAAAGTATGCTCCGAAAAATATTATTAACACGTTTATTTCTGTTATTTTACAAGTTATATGTATGAAAAAAATCACAATGCTTCTTTTAATGCTACTCAATAGACCCCATAAGTAATTTTTGCTATTTTTGAAATACGCCGTGATTTATTAAACATTTTCACAACTGTCGCTTACGCCTATTGCTTTTAAATCATATTTATTATAGCGCGCTCGCTCCGACTTGCAGATTAAACTATCTTTCTTTGAGAAGTTCATTCGCCAACTCGAGGGCTTTGGGGGCAGACGTGTCGTTCATCGTTCTATGATCTACAGACGTGCGATTACGTGCAAATATTTGAATTTATAAAGATAATTTTTACGCGTGTAAAGTTTATGAGTTAATAAATATTGTTTTTTCAAAGATGGGAAATACACGAAAGATATCCCGTATTTCAAAGAAAAAATGTTATCTCATAAAATTATATCCTATCTAATAGGTGAGAAGAAAAAAATACAATTTTTGATTTATAAGCTTATATTTATTATAAACGATAATTTACTATAAAAATTAATAATTCATATTTTTATTTATGTATTGTGTAGTAAAAAGTTATTATTTTTTTTTCAGAATAGGTACTTTGGGAAATAAAACTAATTCCAATGCATTAGAAATTACGGGGTAAATTTTTATTAATTTAATTTTCTTGTTGTCTTGTCTCTTTTCTTGTTCCTATACGATCGTGATTTATTTGCGAATTAACTTTCTACGTACACAAATACACACGTCACTTTACATCTGCTCCTTAGAGTAATATTACTCTAAGATCTGCTCTAATGATTCACAATGCAACGATGTCCGAAATATAATATAATATGTAATAATAATATGGGCCACCTGTTTCAAATAACAATACTCGAACTTGGAATCCAGAAAAATAATGAACGGGCCAGCGAAAAAAGCTATCGAAAGTTCTGAAACTGTGGGGAATATAATTAAATAAAATAAAATACTTTTTTGTTTTAAAACCACGATATTTATTAATTTAAGAACCGACCGGTTTCGCTTTACTTAAGCATCATCAGGGTACAAATTAATACTAAACAAAAAGTACATAATGTGTGCATATATATAACAAAATATAGAGGGAGACAACATGATACAAATATAAGCAACACAAAGACGGTCATAAAATACATTAACATAAGTGCACAAGTAATGGAAAAACCGCTAGATAATTATGTAGACTAATGGGTTATACGAATAAATCGGGAGAAACAAAACATCAACTGGCAAGGTGGTAAGGAGGTAAGGAGAACTGGGAATTTTTTATGGGTTTATTGGAAACAGACTTAATATTGGACTACTTGATATGTCTAATTGATTATTAAGTATCTGACTTTTGGTTTTTACAGCTTTTTTAATTTCTAGTGCCTCTAAATTGTTTAGTCTGTTACCATGCCCGTTTTTATGTAAGATGTTAGCACCGGTTCTATGACAGAATGTATGATCTTTATCGATCAAATGATTTGCAAATTCGGAAAAACCGTTATTATTGAGGTTTTATTGATGTTTTGTTTTTCCCGATTTATTCGTATAACCCATTAGTCTACATAATTATCTAGCGGTTTTCCATTACTTGTACACTTATGTTAATGTATTTTATGACCGTCTTTGTGTTGCTTATATTTGTATCATGTTGTCTCCCTCTATAATATATTTGTATCATGTTGTCTCCCTCTATATTTTGTTATATATATGCACACATTATGTACTTCTTGTTTAGTATTAATTTGTACCCTGATGATGCTTAAGTAAAGCGAAACCGGTCGGTTCTTAAATTAATAAATATCGTGGTTTTAAAACAAAAAAGTATTTTATTTTATTAAATATGTCAAACCACAAAGTGATTGCTTTCTACAATAATATAATTTAGTTCAGTGATGTTATTTTTTATGTCGGAAGGAGGCCCTGAAGAAAATAATTTCTCTCAGAGCCTGTGTCATCTTTGAGAATGCTGTATAGAGGGTCTTTTTTGAGGAGGAGGGAGTGAACCTGTCCTGAATGTCAACTGTACAATTTCTTCCCAGAATTAACTTTATTGTACGTTTTTTGACTAACCGTACCTTGGTGTTCTATTTTCAATAAACTCTTTAATTATGTTTCAGATGTGAAATCTATACTCTGCTACAGAATGTTTTGCCCAAGTCTTGTAAAGATGCAAAGGCACGGACGTAACAATAAAATCATTTGAGCCCTTTACTGTTATTTAAAAGGTCACTTGAAGTGCAGTTATAATCAATGATTTTATTTTTTTTCTAGCTTCCACGAATAATTTGAAAAGGCATTATCTAAGGATTATACTCTTAAGGAGAATATAGAAAATGTAGAAAGGTGAAACGGATTTAAGATTTTCGATGAAATTATTGTGTTGTGAAATATTTATTTTGTTATTTATTACTTTATTTTTTTTTACAGTTTTACCGTACGCGGCCTTGTTGTAGAGTGGTATATCTAACTGTCATGGAAAGTTTTTTTCTGAGCTTTAAGAGAAAGGTTTCTTAAAGATACTGGAGTTATTCTAGGGCTATGTTAGATTTTTAACATCGATCACCGTAATGCTTGCCTTCCTGAATAAATCTAATTTTATTTAATCATTTACGGCCAAGATGTTTTTGACAATGGTGTGTTTTTATCTTTCTGTATTCCAATCATTTAGCTTGGCTTCTAGGGTTGTGCCCCAGTATTGCTTTTTGGAGACTGTAAACGGATCTCTCGGCATTTAATGAAACTGCAGCAGAACAAAGGCTGTTGCTATATTGACGTTCATGGTATGTTTTGCTCAGATTGACGATAAGGTTTCCAGATCCGCATTTCGCTCGAAGCATGTTTAGGGCAATAAGTTCATAGTTTAGGGTTCTTTCACCGTATTTATGGGAACATTTCAGAACCACCAATCTTTCATTTTGAGTGAATCTTGTGTTTGTGATTAAATTATATTTGACAATTTAAACAAATAATATTTAGAGAAGTTAAAAATAAAATTGAAAGTTCACTGAAAGCTTAAACTATTAAAAGTAGTAATTTCATAAAAATGTAAATAAATAGAGCCCCTTTCACATTTTAGAATGTAATTTTATGTTGCTTACATGTTTTATTACTCTTTATAATTATTGAATTGTTTAAATGAATAAATAAATAATTACAAAAAAGTCTTCTGATTTGTAAGTCCTCAGGAAGCACTAAGGATCTTTCTATCTATCTTTATAATATAATAAATTTGATGAGCATAAAAATGTAAACGTGTATATAATTTATATAAATGTACAAAAGTAGATATTACACTTGTATAAATATTATATTGCGCATATTATACAAGATGTCGGGGGTAAAGTGCACAAACTTCGGGAGGTGATTCTAATTGATAGTACAAGTAAAAAAGAAAAAAAAACTTTTTTTGGAATTCCAACGTTTTAAGATAGTTTTCGAGTAAAAAAGTTTAAAACCTTATTGATGTAAAAATATATTTATTGATTTTATAAAAGTTATAAATTACTTTTATAAAAGTGAGAATAGTATTTTAGTAAAGTAAAGTAATTTTTATACCTATACAAATAACTTTCGTAAATGTTTTTTGTAAAATTAAAAAAAAAAATTTAATTAAATCCGTAATAAAACCCATATTTTGAGAACCATCTTCATATCGACTTCGTTCTCATTTGGTCGGTGCATTATTACTCTAAGGTCGGTGCTAACTAAAAATGGTTCTGTTTTTCTAAAATTGCAATAGATGTCGGTAATTTAATTTCATAATCCCCAAAATTATTCCTAATACGAATTCAGACACCTCTGTCGGATTCTTTTAACACTAAATTTTGTAGGTGTTGCCCAAATCTAAATTCTTTACGCGGAAAGCGGGCCCTTAAGGAGCTAAATGTCACAAAGTTCATAAAACTGGGAAGACTTCGGTGGCCAGGTCATGTGGAGAGAATGACCGAGCATCAAGAACCAAAGTCCCTGCTGAGCTCAAGACCGATAGGGAGAAGGAGCCTGGGAAGGCCAAGGTTAAGATGGAGCGACAACGTCCTCAAAGATTTGTCTGCCTTGGAGCTTCGAAACTGGAGAGAGCTGGCGCGGGACCGAGATGAGTGGAGGAAGACTCTTGAGGAGGTCAAGACCCACCAGGGGTTGTAGAGCCAAAAGTGATGATGATGATGATTGGCGCTATATCAAACAATATAATATTGAAAATAAGATGAACAAAATTCTTGTTTGTAATTGTGAAAAAAATAACCCGTAAAACACAAAGTTTTTTAAATATAATATCTATTTAAAAAATATGTATTAAAGGCTGACTGAGGATTGAACCGTCTTACCCAGGAACTGGAGTGGAGAACTCTACCAACCTCGCCAAATGCCGATGGGGTAGGACTGACACTTATTTCGTATCATAATGCTACGTATACATACGCGAGCCGAACTGCCGAATTGAACTTATTAGAAAGGAACGCAGCAACCGCAATTTGTGGATTCGATCCTTTCCCGTAATTCGTGGCTCGGTTCGCGTTTCGGTTCAGAAATGTATACATACCATAATATGAACAAGCCGATACAATCAAACAAACCTACAAAATTTCTAAACATTTTTTAGGCAAATAATTATACCACATATATATATAGTAGGTTACGTCTCTGCCAGTACAACTTTTGCTAATACTGCTGTGGCTTGGACCAATAAAAACTATTTATGCAGGACTACGTCTATCGTTAGGTGACATTATTATTAGAATTCGTACTTTCTCGATGCGAGAAAGTGAAACCATTTTTTTAGCTTTCCAGTGAATGGCACTATTTTTGTAGGCAATCTATGCCACCCAAGTTAACCATGAAAAAGTAGTTAAGTTATCTTATGTAAAAAAGTTATTTGGAAAAAGTGTCATTTTTAGTACAGCGACTTGATCAATTATTATTATGGGTAATTTTTCGGAATCGCTGGACACGGATAATATGAAATATTTTTAAATGAAACCTTCTGATTTACCTTAATTACTATAAAAGGAATCTGACTGCATTTGTGAAATTTTTAATTTTAGCATTTTAATTTTTAATTACGTAAAATGAAAATTCGCTTTCGTTGTATGGGATGACAGCTGGAATGGTTTCTGTTGATAACATTTTCTTTTGTTGGTATTCCTGATACGAGTGGCAAGATTTTTTACCACATGCAAATACTAGGTAGGTACTGTTTTAGCCAAACTCGAAAAATAAAATAAAGATATTTAGGTATGTTTTATAAAATAGAAAAATTAAAAACGGTGAGGTTATTATAGGTAAGGTTAGGTTAGGTTGGATTATTATAGGTTAGGTTGGATTATTATTAGGATATAGGTTAGGTTAGGTTACGTTGATGTATGGAAGTGAGGCATGGAACTGGCAAAGAAAGGATGAAAGTAGATTGAATGCTGTTGAAATGAGATCCCTGAGGCGTATGTGTGGTAAAACCATGTTTGATCGTGTGAGGAATGTGGAGATCCGCAAAGAGTGCAAGGCTGATGTAAGCGTAATGAGTAAGATTAAGAAAGGGACGCTTAGATGGTTTGGACATGTAGAGCGAATGAGCGAAGATAGGAGTGTAAGGAGGATATATGATGCAATTGCGAATGGTAGCAGAAGTCGGGGACGCCCGAGGAAGACATGGCACGATCAAGTGAATCAGATACTCGAGTCGGGCCATGTCAAGAGTCAGAATAATAGAAGAGTATGTATGAGACGATGTATGAATGTGAATGAGGCAAGGAGTGTGTGCCAAGACCGAGTTGTTTGGCGGTCCGTCCTCTCTGCCTACCCCTGCGGGGAAACGGCGTGATGGTTAGTTAGTTAGTTAGTTTAGGTTACGTTGGATTATAATAGGTTAGGTTGGATTATTATAGGTTAAGTTAGGTTGGATTATTATAGGTTAGGTTAGGTTAAGTTGGATTATTATCGGTTAGGTTAGGTATATTGGGTTAGGTTAGGATATAGGTTAGGTTAGGTTAGGTTGGATTATTATAGGTAAGGTTCGATTATTATAGGTTAGGTTGGATTATTATTAGGATATAGGTTAGGTTACGTTGGATTATTATAGGTTAGGTTAGGTTGGATTATTATCGGATAGGTTAGGTTAGGTTCGATTATTATAGGTTAGGATAGATTATTATTAGGATATAGGTTAGGTTAGGTTAGGTTGGATTATTATCGGTTAGGTTAGGTTCGATTATTATAGGTTAGGTTGGATTATTATTAGGATATAGGTTAGGTTAGGTTAGGTTGGATTATTATAGGTTAGGTTCGATTATTATAGGTTAGGTAGGATTATTATTAGGATATAGGTTAGGTTAGGTTAGGTTGGATTATTATAGGTTCGGTTAGGTTGGATTATTATCGGTTAGGTTAGGTTAGGTATGTTGGGTTAGGTTAGGATACAGGTTAGGTTAGGTTAGGTTGGTTTATTGTAGGTTAGGTTAGGATATAGGTTAGGTTAGGATTTAGGTTAGGTTAGTTTAGGTTCGATTATTATAGGTTAGGTTACTATAGTTTAGGTTAATTAAAACAATAATTATAATAATACCTAACCATAAATAATTTAAGTTTTTTAAGTAACATAAAAATATTTTATTTTTCGAGTTTGGCCAAAACAGTACCTAACTAGAATTAGCATTCAGAAATGATTCAAATTCTATCCACACGTATCAGGAATACCAACAAGAGAAAATGTCATCAACAAAAATCATTTCAGCTGTCATCGCATACAACGAAAGTGAATTTTCATTTTACGTAATTAAAAATTAAAATGCTAAAATCAAAAATTTCACAAATTCAGTCAGATTCCTTTTATAGTAATTAAGGTAAATCAGAAGGTTTTATTTTTAAAAAAATCGTATTATCCGTGTCCAGCGATTCCGAATATTTACCTTATTATGGAATAAACTGTACGTTTTTAAAAGTTAAGTATTCATAAAATATTTGACTCAAGTCTTTCAAAACAAAAATTGTAAATTTTCTTTATAATATAATTATGTTTTTGTTAACAAATTGGAGAGTCGATCAGAAATTTACCTTCCGAATTTACATCGTTAGTAAACTTGAAAAATTGTCAAAACTGTAAACAAAATAGATACGCATTTCAAATACAGAATTATTAATTAATTCATTGAAATGAAATTCAATTCTAATTTTAGGTAGGTACGTACTGTATCGCTTAACTGAATTATTTTTCAAGCAATCCGTTCCAATTTTGAATATGACACTTAAATTCTAAGCAAATTTGTAATTGAGTAAAAAAACGCAACACACACGCAAGATTTTTTTTTACATTTCCAAAAAAGGCCATGAGAAAAATAATTTCCCTCGGGGCCTATGTCATCTTTGTAAATACTGTGTGGAGGATTTTGTTAAGGAAAGGAAGGAGAGGAAGTTCTGCAAAGGAAAAATGGTATGAGGGATGGTAGGTAGGATCTATCTAGTAACAAAATATATTATTCTGCAACAATAATTCTGGGACTAACTACCACATACATCACCTATTTCTCGCCTTTATACACTTGGAAACAAATTCACCACAAATATCGACATATTTATAAATCAGTATTACTTGATCAGAGATACTTATATACGATATTTTTATATGGTATCAAATTATTATTTAGGGTTATTATTCATATCGCATATGAGCGATTGCATATATTTTTATGCTCTTCTTTATTTCACTTATAAATTGTGTATAATTAACCAATAATTTTATTTTGCTGCCATCTGCGATTTAAAAACTGGTTTCTGATTTATTTTATCTTTTCTTATAAATTATACACATTTTAATGCTCAATCTACCATGTATTATGATAATTTTTTTCAATTTATAAACAAAACTCTTTTTGTATCTATATCGTGCAGTAAATCATGTAAAATATGAACATGTAAAAGCCCATCGATGTTCTTATAATAAATAAATTTAAAAAAATTATAATTATCTCAACGTGTTAAGTGTTAAATTTCATTTACAAAAAATGTAATTGATATCAAACGAAAACATTTAACATTCTGTAAAAATTCCACATTTAAAAATATAAATTTTCGATAACGCCATCTTTAGAAGGTTTTTCCAAACATAAATGAATAATTAGGTATTAGTTTAAAAACAGGTACCTACTAGTAATGCACCATTCATTACGTAGTCTTGAAAACAAAGCGGAGAGGGAATGGACATAGTTTTAGCGTGGTTTCAAACAAGCCTAGCTTGAAGTTTCATCTAATCTGTCACAGGTGTCGCTTTTGTGACATCAATAAAATAAATAAATGACTTGATAAAAATAACATTCTATCATTTTTTTATAGAATAGATAACACCGCATCAAAATAAGTGGTAAGGGATATTATAGATCTATAAAATTCGTTGATAAATTTCAATTTTTATTTCAGCAAACATTTTCTGTTTGTCTTACGGAAAACTTATTTATGGGAAGTACATACTTTTAATATTATCACCTTCATTTTTTATGTGTAAAATTTATGAGTAGAGAAAAAATAATAGAACCAAAAATGTAATATTTTTTCCCCGTCAGAGTTCAGGTTCGAGTATCGAAGTAAATTGGAGACCAATAATCGTCAATTCGATCGATCAATAGCGACAAAGAAAAGCTGAATTGACGACGTTTCCTTATTTATATTTGTAATGTTAATTTATTATTTTCGTTTTTTCTAATATATTTGTAATTTTAATTTATTATTTATCATTTTCGATTTTATTTACACTCTCTAAGGTATGTGTGGGATTGCACCAACCTCACACATTCCGGAATAAATAAAATATTTTCTCTATTTTTCACACTCCTTCATCCTGTTATTATACTTTCGCGACCAGTTACATTTTGAGTGCAAAAAATACAATGTCTTTCCCATTTGCGAAACAGGTATTGAATGTTATTACTGTTTAATTATATATGTAGATAATATTTTTTTTATATTGGTGCGCTTAATAATAATAATAATGTTTGTTAATTTCAGTTGAACAGCGGGGTGTGTGAAATATTCTGTCTGCCATTTATTTATTATTTATTAATTTTATTTTAGTAATTTGTGGTTATAAATTTACTGATTAATTGTTCCATGCATATATGCTATATTTTCTTCGGCTTGATATGGCTCCTACACAACATCTTGAACCTTCCAATTGGTGCAGACTTTAAGTTTTCCGGCAGCGCATTATAGTACTTCATCCCTTTATATAGTATACTATTCTGAGTATTCGCTTTGTCCTTTTTTAGTAGCCTGATTTTATTGCATAAATCTACATAAAATACATGATATTAAATTGAAAAAGAAAATAAAACATATGTAGCACTTGTACTACGGTGGCTTGGGGGAAATTCTCCATCTATCGTGTAGGAGCGCTACCTGACACTGGGCGACGGCCTGGACAAGATTTTTTCTGATCTCCGGTAGCGTTAACCCGTCTCGGCTACTCTGTGGCGCATCAAGATAGTAGTCGATAAAATTTGTCCATATCTCAAATAAACATTTTTAATGTACTTTAATATAAATACCTATATTATCGACTGTAATGCTACGAATAAAAATATACAAAGCGCGAGACGAACCGAACCAATCTTTTCCCATAATTCTTGGTTAAGTTTGAGCTTCGCTTCTCAAATATATACGCAGCATTATTATGTCTCTGAAGAGTAAAATTGTTAATTTTTTTATTAATTTAACATACGCTGCTTTCTTCATTCACAATCATACATACTTAATAAATCAAATTTAAACCAAACAGCAGAAAAAAATTAGATATTTAACATTAATTAACGTTCAAAATTTTATTAATAAAACATTGAAAAATTCTTGTGATTAAGTAAAGTTCTAATCAAATCTATTTAGCAAAACTACTTAACATTTGACAAAATAATATGACGTCATTAAATACTATGTAGGTCCGGCAACCACAAGAATATGGTTATCGGGTTGTTAGAGGTTACCTTTCCTAATAATTGACGTGCAAATTTGAACGAAATACGGTTTCAGCAAACATTCTCGGGAATTCCATAAAATATAAGTCAATATGACACCAACGCGCCCAATAACGAAACCTGAATACGAAAAGATATTCATTTTTTGCCAGAAAACTCGTAGGTATTATACACATATTTTAAGAAATGTTTTCAAAGTTTCACAAACTCGTGATCCAGTATTCGATATTTTTAACAGCAATAATATGTAATATTTTTTGTACGCGGTGTAAAATAATAAAACTTAATAATAATTCTGAGGTTATTTACATACATGCTGACTATTACTTAGCAAGTTGTTGGATTCACATTTAAGATTTCAGGTGTTTTTCTTATTTGTTTTGACGTCACTAACTCCCTAACTCAAAGAATATCTTTTTCAAATATTTCATTTTTATAGACGAATTCATAGTAATTTTTGCTTGGCGGACCGTGATCATCATGAGTCTTTTCCGAGGTCCCGTGTAAAGTGTAATTTATTCAAAATAAATGCTTTGTTCCAATTCTCTTAATAGTTGCCAATCTCTTCATATTGCCTGCATGGCTTAGAATGACGTTAGGGATGTTTTGATCTAATGACTAATTTTAATATCAAAATCGATTGCTAATCTAATCTAAATATATTACGATAAACGTTACAAACTTAGAATCTACGTTTGTTGTTCAAAATTAGAAGCTCCCAACCTTTTCTGGACCACCAAATTTTCAACGACTATTTTTATTTTTATCTATATATCCATCTACGAAAAATAACAAAGTAGAAAAAAGACGATCCAGTGTGGAAAAAAAACTTTATCTATTCTGTAAATATGCATTTGAAATATAAATATAAATAAATAAATAACAATTTTTTATTTGACATACTTTATCAAATTAACAATATTTTCACATCACCATACTTCAAGTTACTGAGAATCGCAACAAAAGTTCCTTAAAAATACTTCGTTCGTTTTTTTCGCAAACCCAAAACGGAATCTGTGATAATGGAAGTTGATTAAAAAATAATACACGAACTGTGAAAAATTTTCCTACTGTTTACCTCGAAATTTGCTGTAAATATTTGAAATCATATTTGCAGGACCGATAAGCATATTTTTGCCGGGAAATAAGGTACAGCTCAATTTGCTAATTCTCTAAACATGTCTAATTTGACGGTCATGGCTGCAATCACAAACCCGTGTATGTGTTCTTTATTCGCATTGAAATTTAATATTATAACTAAACTCGTGGACTCTCTATAGAACTCAATTTTCAACCTACTGCCTAATAACATAACTCACTACTATAAAATCCACAATGCATTTCAATCATATTACTCATTACCCAAAACCTTGGTCGTTGATCGCTACTCTCACGTTGGTCTCAAATTAAGCCCGTCGCCCCAAGTGTTGGTAAGCAATCGACATAAACCGAATACTGCAAGACCCTGTGCAGAAAAGTACCACATTGAACTATTTATAAATATTTCCTTAATCTAATATCAGAATCCGCCATAACAAAGGGATATATCTATCATACCACCATAACTACAAAAAGTACCAACGAGTACATAAAAAATGTTCACAAATATGCAATAATTAATTTGACTGAAAATAAGGAATCCTTAAATTATTTACGCACTCAAAAAAGATTAACTGTTCTGACTATTTTACAGATATTAAAAATGAGCCTGCTTAAAGCAACTATTTTCATGGACAATAGTCATCCGAAATCCAACTATCCTCTGCATTTGATTGCGGACTTTCTCAAGGGAAGAACAAATCAAACCGTAGTTGACGGCTCTTCTCTACCTCTACGCACCAAATCAATGCGAGGGTGCCACAAGGATCTATACTGTCACCAACGCTGTTTTTGTTCCACATCAACGATCCTGTTGAATGTGCACCAATGTATTGCAACGCTGAGAACAGCACCGTTCACGAGTGTTATCTTATGGATTAGCTCCACTCATGATGTCCGAACAGCTCGGAATGTTTTCAGTCCAATGGCCGACCACCATCTCGAGAAGGTTGGTGCCTGGGTAAGCACAATCTGGTCACTTTCAACGTCTCAAAACCCCAAACGTGTCTGATTTCGGCAAAAGGGAGATCAATTACTGTCATTAGTGCAGTTTGATGGAAATCATTTGATTTCAATTAGTGCAATTTTATGGAAGCATCCACTTCATTAAAGATTTCATTAAAATGCTTGGATTAAGTATAGTATAAGACCGGCTCAGGTATCAGGGCTCTATAGAAGCCCGAATAAAACTGGCTTTCAAGAAACTGGATGTTTTTTATGGGGCTAGCAGATTCTTCAATAGTAAATAGCGGGTAACCCTGAAAAAATCTCAAGTACGCCCTACAATTGAATTTGAGAGCCACCTCTGGGCTGGAGCCCCACAAAACTTGATAAACATACTTGATTCTGTGTAAAGGAGGGCAGTCCGTCTGATTGACAATTCAGTGTTAACAGACCGATTACGATATCTAATGCACAGACGGAATGTGGGCATGCTGAGTCGTTTTACGGATATTTTAATAGAGCCTGATCTAAGGAGATTGCGGAACGCGGAACACCCGTTCACAGTTATGTAAGACTGCTTGTATGTGGAAAAATAGCCGGTGTACAGCCCCTACCTTTTCTTTCACAGAAATACAAACATTCTCAGGTTACTCATAACCTGAATATATTTGAATATCTCCTACTACGACCACAATAAGCGGAAAATTTTGTTTATGTTGATCACAACAGGAGGACTACTAAGGACAATAAGAACAACTCCATCAGGAGGACTAAGCCAGCCAAGGAATTGAAAACACGACGCCTGGGTGGGACCCAAACGCGATTCCAACTTAGCCACTGACCGGTCAATCTTAACCCGTCCCACAACACTGCCCAACCGGGTGGTGACATAGCTCCCATGCCTTTACACTGTACAGACAGGGGCGTTCTGACGAGTCACACAAAAGAAAATAATAATTAATCCGCTGATAACAGATTCTCCAAACTCTACCAAAAACCGTTTTGTTGATCTCCCAAGAAAAAGCATAAAAATTAAAAATAGCACTCTTGAATAAATAATATCATTTGCATACCAGAAAGATCTCGAAGGTATTTTATTATTAAAGATTAGCTTCAACCTGTTTTACATACAAAATAACAGATATTAATATAAACACCACTCGACCATTATTGCCAAATAAATTTACAAATCATTTTTTATAGTTTTCTTGAGAAAAAATATTGTTGATTTATTACTTTTTTTATATGTATTTATTGCCTCATAATTTGCATTTAAGGAATAGTTGAAGGTAAGACTCAATAAATCTTAAAATTATTTTTTCAGAATACTTTCAACACTAAAGCAGTGAAGGATTGAATGGAGTAGGACGTGAGGTGTCATGTTTCCAATCGGCGGAAAATGTTGTTGATGTGTTGTTCGTAATTTCCTCTTTCATTTTATCTGGGCTTTATCAAAACCCGCATTAAAAAAATCCTTTCCTACTGCTCCTACCTTAACCCGCCTCACCCGTTTTACACTGACAGGGGCGGTTTTGTAAGCTGTCACATAAAAAAATTAAAAAGCATCTTTAAGAAAAAAAAAATAGGAATTATTTCAAAGTAGTTAATGCCTTTAGCAGAAAACATTGAATAATAATATAAATGTATTGTATTAATATTTTATTTTATGTAATTTTTTTTTTTTAAATAATAAATTTTTAATAACCGCTCAATGGGTTTGTCTAAATGTATCTATTTGTCTATTCTTGTTTGTCCATTCTTATATTTATTCATTTTCATTACATATTTATCTTAAAAAACGCATTGGTTACGAAACATTATTTGGTCGATTATTTTGAATAAATAGTGGTGTGTACAAAATGTTTTATTTTCACAGTAAAATAATAATAATAATTACATATTCAAATATCGTAGGAAAAATATGGCGGGCTTGAAAGTTTTCACAATAGTTCAGTGGCTAGAGCAGGCGCCCGGTAAGCGAAAGATCACTACTTTCAACGACGGTAAATCAAAACCATAGTAAATGCATTTACGACAAAATAATATGCTGTTCATCTATTTGTCCAGTAAATATATTGCAACCACATATTAGATAAAACGTATACATTTTTTATGAGTTTTGTTAGATTGGAAGTAAGGGGTACCGACTATAGGATTCAATTGAGGTTCTATTAATCAGGCCGAGCATTCTTGCCACAATTTTTTAAAGAACACCGCAAGTATTGAGCTTTTCATTTGTTTAGAGTAAATTAAAATAATCACTTTTTTAACTTAATATCAAGTACATATTAATTATTGTTGACTGGAGGGTCCACATGAGGTGGATCTACATGTGGAGAATCAACATGATGTGGATGTGGAGGGTCTGGAACATGTACATTAGGAGTGTAGGGGTCTGATGAGTAGCCACTGGAATATCCACGTCCTCCGAATCCCCCTGAGATGTACTCACCACCTCCATATCCACCTCCGTATCTACCGTACGCCCTACGATAACCACTACTATATCCACCATAGCCACCATAACCACCATAGCCACCATAACCACCGTATCCACCATATCCACCGTATCTTCGGTAGTAATAAGGCTTCGAAACGTAGTAGGTTCTGCCGCCATATCCTCCACCGTAACCGCTGTATCTTCTTCTATAACCCCTTCCTTTGAACAGGGCCAGTTTGAAAAAAGTTCTTTTCTCCCTGACCAGAGGAGACAGGCCATCGTGTGACTCCCCCAACTGCCCATGGACATCCTCAGATGCAGGATCGAGGGACTCCTGAAGTTCCAAAGCGAAGCATAGCGCCGACACCACCAGGAAGATAAATATAATCTTAGAATTCATTTCTGCAAAAATATAAATAATCTTTAGAAAAACCGATGGAATAATCTACCTACTTAGAACCATAATAATACACTGAACCGATGATTGCTTTTGTAAAATAATCGTTTTCGTCAGTTGAATTTGAAATACAATTTAACTTAATATGTAAAACAAATATTCGAGTGATTATATTAGTTGTTTTCATAGTTGCATATTTTACTTCAATCACGTGTTTTCAAATGAAATATTCAAGATTTATATTTTTAATCATTATCCTTGCATGATATGTTCCTAAAGATTCAATTCTTTTCACTATTTTTCCTTATTTCTGCTACTATAGTAATATCACTTTAGTTATTTTTAATAATATAATATTTGTAGAAAGGTACGCATATTTTTAATTTAAAAATTTTGATCAAATAAGCAGGTACATTTAAAATATAATGAAACATTTTCTGCCATACAAATTTCAATGCTAGTTCATTTATTAACACATTTCTTCTTTTTTGCACTGTTATTTTTATTTCTTTCCTACTAATTAAATTCTCTGTGGTTTACACTGTTAGTTATTAGTTTATAAGTACTCTATTGTTATGTTGAAATGAGGCCATGGTATACAAATAAATAAATATCGATTTCATTATTTGGGTCGCTGACTAATCATCAAAATACAAATGGAATTATTTTATTAATTATATCTTCAATAAAAGGAATATTATTTGTAAAATTGTATGTATTCATATTTGGTTTTATTTTGGCCATATAATACTTATGTACAAACTGATTAAATGTAAACTGTCGATTTCCCGAAAATTAATGAATAAGTAAATATACAATATACCTACACATTATATCGTCCCAGCCTTAGAAAAAAAGAAATTTTTATTACCGTCCCTCATCAAAACAGTATTCTACTTATATGCAACGGTGTTAGTTCATTATAAGGATCCTTTAATTTTGTTAATTTAAAACCCTTGAAAGAAAAGAAATTCAAAATTTTACAAGTACTAATAGTTTTTACGGGTACAGAAAATAAAAAAATTTTATTGTTATCAAAATTCCAAATCCCAGGTTTCAAAATTCAACCAATTCATTGAGCACCATTTTTATAACCCGGAGTCATAAAATTAAAGTGTGGAAATTTTTCTGAACTTAGATGTGCCATGATTGCCTAATTTATGTTCCAAGAAATATTAACACAAAACTGTAGTAATAAATTCATTATTTTGATTATTCAAAAACTAAGTCAACCCAGTTGTTGATGTAAATCTTTTAACAAATGTTGGGGAATAAATATGGAACATGGATGAGCCTGGCTGAGGGATGTAGCAAAATATGGAGCGATTGAGGTGTGAACTCACTTTATACTCGCATCGTCCTACGCCAAACAACGAAACTAACAACCAAAGAACAATATCCCATTTATACGTCTAAATCATTCTAAGCCTGTTCCTCCTTTTATATCCCCTTCTCTCTTAAGAGGAAGCTACAAGCCAAAAATTTATATATTCTTGAAATACCTTATATTGTAGGTAATAGGCATTTAAATCGCTTGACAAACGGAGTCTAGAAACGTTCGATTACAAGCACAAAACTGGTTTTTAAATAAAAACCAGTAAAATAAATATTTTGTAAATAATTTTATAAGAAAACAAAGAAATTTAATTAAGTGAAACTGTCACAGATAATCTTAGCTATAATACTGTATTTTTTAAAGTTGTTTCCTTTACGCATTCATACATTTCTAATAAAAAAATATTTTTTTTAGTAGTTTACATTTATATTTTTTATTAGGAAAACCTTCAATTTATTTAAAGCATATTTTGTGGTATTCATAATGTACACCAATTCGTTGTAAAGATTAATGAAAATAGTGATTTAACATTAAGCTTCGCCTTAATAACAAACTGGGTGCCCCACCGGAATACATTAAATATACTTTTTTAAATATTTGATTCGATTGCAGAAAATGTTTTCTCTTCATACAATTTTTTTTGTTATTGGAGCTCGTTGGTCGAGTTTCTGGAATGTGAAAAATCGTTTTCAAAATTTTTCTGTCTATGAACATATTCTGAAACGTGGGTTTTATAAGTTTTACTTTAGGGGGGATTATGAACATATCCAAAACATGGGATGATACAGGTCACCCTGTATAACAAATCAACATTTTAATGTATTTATGAATAAATCAGGTTTTTTGTTTAGAAGTTACTGTCTAACATTAAGATTGATTCTCGAGTCCTTGTCTCGAGCAGGAGCAGAATTAATATGATTCACATTTCAAGGCCTTGAGAGGTGTTTTGAAAATAATCCCATCAATATTAGCAAGTATTTTATGCTGTTTCGAATGTTTTGACAAACATGTTTAAATTTGAATTTTTACAATATATTTTTTTGAGCAATTATGTAATACTGGTAAAGATGGCATCATGTGAGTTTTTATTCTTCTTATAATTGGTGAAATATTTATATTTCAGCTTCAAATATACTCTATAATATAATATAATAAAATTTAATTACTTTTATTCCTAAATTGATACAGGTCGTCTCCATTGATTTTTTGTTGAAAAAAATTGCCCAATTAAAACAATCAGGATAAATCAAAGAGCTAGAAAGGTTTTGACAGAAATTAAAAATATTTTGAAATGGTTTGACGAATACATTAATGGTAGGCAGCACAACTTAGTGATTGTTGGTGGATTTCAGAGAGCACCATTATTGAACAGACGTTATTCCTAAACTTTATAAACGATGTAGTACAAAGTGGAAGACACTCTCAGTATCACCCTTGCGTATGACCACCATTCAGAATTCAAACGTTGCTAGAAATAGCTTTGGCCTTCCCCTTCTCCATCTCCTTCCCCTCCCCATTACCTTTAGCCTCACAAAATACCCAAATTGGGGATGCCATGGATGGATTCAGACAGTTGTGAGCAGTAGACTCCTGTGCTGTTTCAAATAAAAAAACATTAATTTTATAATAAATACCTACCTGATGCTTGTCAGTGATCACACTAAGAATTAACTCATCAAATATTGCATCCTTTTCTGAAAAGATTATCATCACTACAGAGATGCCATTTTAATGAAATTAAGAGAGGAAGGTAAACTAATAATGAAACCAATAACACGTTGGTGTGCCATTGTAATGATTTTATTAATAAGCAAAATAAATGCGGCTTTGAGCGCCATTGTATATAGGTTTTAGCTATTAGATATGATTGCAATGATAAAATATAATTAAAATTGACCGGTCGGTGGCCGAGTTGACATCGCGTTTGGGTCCCACCGAAGCGTAGTGTGTTTAATTCCTCGGCTGGCTAAGTCCTACATCACAACACAAGCAACATTTTCAGCTTACTGTGATGGTAGTAGGAGATTTTCTAATATTGTCAGGTTATTCGTAACCCGGAAATGTTTGTCTTTCTTTAAAAAAAAAAATAATAAAAGAATGATAACGTTAACAAATATTTATTATCAAGCAATCTAACATGAGACTGTATAATTTAATGGATTCAATATCTCAGGGCCATGTGCCAGGTTCGATGAGGAAACTCTGGCAGCATGGAATTTACGATGTAACAAATTAGGTTAGTAAAAGTGACATAGTAACACGAGAGATCAACTAACCTTAGTAACAGAGTAGGGCGCCATGTAGATATGATAATATTTTTCAAAATAAAAGTAATTAAGGAAATAGTGTCCAGTAAAAAGGATTAACTAACGCGTAGCCATTTCGTCAAGAGATCACCGGCCAGAGAATACGGAATGTCCACTCAAATGAGAACTCAAACTTAAATATTTTTACGTAATTTATCTTTCAATCTCCATATCTTATCATTGGCTAAGTCAGTTAAAACATGGTTGTTACATTTGTCTCATCAATAAAATATCATAAACTCGTACTGCATTATATCTAAAAAGTACAAAACGTAATTTAAGATTATTTTATGGATCTTACAATCCAACATACTTTAACGACGGAAATTAAAATTCAACATACTTTAACGTATTTTATTAATGAACCGTCTGATATCTACTGGTCACGCATTCACTATTTTGCATCCTTATTATGAGATTCATGAAAACAGAATCAAATCCATTCGATGAAAATTAACCAGAGTAATGGCATGACCGTGAAATTTTATTTATTTAAATATAAACGGCACATTGTGTCATTAACATTAATGTAATATTTATAAAAGTTTTAAATATGGAATAACTAATATGGTACAAGCACAAAAGGAAAGTACTTTACTATAAAATAATAATCTATTATATAGTAATAATTAATAATAATAATAATAAAATTCGATGAGAATGCCAACATTTTTATAAATCTTGAGTTGATCTAAAAGTTGAGTATTGGAGAGTTGAGCGCAGAAATAGAAAGATTTATGCTTGCCATTCAAGATAAAGTCATTAATACTAAAAATTATAAGAAGCATATAATCAAAGATACAAATCAAATTGATGATTTGTGTAGAAAATGTTTGGCTTTTCCGGAAACTATAGATCATATTATATCGGGATATTCTATATTAGCACCGTCCGAGTATACATTTAGGCATAATCAAGTTTTAAAAATAATTCACCAAAGTTTGGTAATTTAACAGAACTTGATTGACTGCCGTAATATAAAACCATATTATGAATACGAACCAAAATCATTTTGAGAAAACGAATTTTATAAAATATATTATGATAAAACTATACTAACGATTAATCATAATAAACCCGAAATAGTTTTACATGACAAAATTAAAAAAATAACTTATATCATTGATGTCGCTATTCCAAATTCCTGTAATATTAAAAAATCTGTTAATAAAAAAATAAGAAAATACACAGATTTAGGAAATGAGATTAAAAGAATTTGGCATTCTCAAAATATACAAATATTATCATTCGTTATTTCGGCTACTGGTATTATACCTAGCTCTCTCATTAAAAATGTAGGCGTATTAGATCTATCAAAAAAATTTGTGGAAAAGTGTGTGGAAGGGTAAGGTTTTTCCTGTAGGGAAGATTTAACCCGGACATAAAGTCGTAAGAAAAAAAAACAAAAAACAAGAAATACAAAAGCCTTCACAAACCTCGTCATGTCAAACAACTATACTTTAGAGCCATTTATAGTCTGCGTTGACTGTGTGGTCTCTATTTATGCATTGCATATTATATGTAAGCAACATTGAACCTAAAATAATATGATACAAAAGAATATTAAATTTTATTCATTTATTGTTTATCACTGTACATAAATCATACCTTTTTCTAAAGCTATGTGTGATGCAAACACTAAATATAATATGAACACAAAATATTACAAAAAGTGGGAAAAAATATGTCATATACACTCATATGACATATGGGTGCTTTATATTTTAATATTTTAATCCGTATTATCCTTATTAATAACCTAGACTTTTCTCCAAGCATAATTGATTTGACTGAAACTCATATGAAAAATGTTATTCCATATAACTTATCAGAATATACCACAATTTCCTCTGCCTGTAAGCATACTGGTCATGATGGAGTCACTGTCTTCTTTCATAATACTCTGAAAAATGTTACCACTGAATTTATTGAATTTAAGTCAGCCAATACAATAAAATTAACCTTTTTTCAAAACAACTATAAATATCATGTACTAGCCATATACAGATCCCCATCATTAAATGATTTTTTATTTGTAAAAGATCTAAAATCTTTTGTTAGAAATCTTGACAGAAACAATTTTACTTTTTCCATTTTGACAGGTGACATTAATATAAATATTAATGATAACAATATAAATGTAAATTGCCAAAATGAGTATCTAGATTGTTTATCAAGCTCTGGATATATGTCATATATTAGCTCACCAACTAGAGTAACCTTAAATAACTCTGCATGTTTAGACCACATATTTGTCAAGTCGCACAAGGCGGCCAATATTATCTCTTCAATTCTTGAAACTAATATCACAGATCATTACCCGTCCTTTTATGGACACCATTTCAAAAATACACCTTTAAACCGGAATTCTGTAACTCTAGAAAAAGTTGACATTGATTATAAAACTCTAAACTCTTTACTTCAGTCAGAAAACTGGGAAAATGTAATATCAATAGAAAATCCACATTTAGCAAAAGAGAAATTCTATAATACTCTTATAGATTATATTCTAAAAAGTGAAAGTAAAATAGTTGTCACTAACAGTAAATATAAAAAATTAAACCTTGGATTGACAGTTGGATTAATTATATCAATTAAACAAAGGGATAAATTATATAGAGAAATGTTAAAATATCAAATGGATTGCCAAAATAATAATCTCAGAACAATGCCTTATCTGAAAACAAAATATCTAATGTACCGAAACTTACTAAATAGACTGATATGAAACTGCAAAAAGAAATACTATTGTGAACAAATTGAAAATGATAAAAATAATACTAAAAAACTTGGAATATTATAAATGAAATTGCAAACAAAAAAATTACGTCTTCAAATATTGTAAATGAGGTTAAAATAAATAATGAAATAATAACTAACAAATCGACCATTACAGAATGTTTTAATAACTTTTTTACAAATATAGTAGACGAGGTACTTGAATCTTCCGGCATTAATGTTAATGATGATTTTTTTTTTTAAGTTTCTTTATTCAATGAAATTATTAGTTACATGCATTGAGGAATTTTTCGACCACCATGCTAGGCATATGCCCGTGTTATGGTGGTCGATATTAGAGGAGACATCTCCTCAATTAGATTCTAATAACGATTCAATTAACTCCATAGAATATTTTTCTCCCATTACATTTAATGAAATTGAAAAATATATTGATAGCCTTAAACCATCCAACTTTAAGGGAAATGATGGACTATCATGTGATACATTAAAAAAAATAAAACAACATGTATTAACGCCATTACAACATATTTTTAATATATGCCTCAAAATCTTGTTAATAATGCTGGTGAGCAACTGGGCCTAACAATCAACGTCAATAAAACAAAATGGATGACATTTGGACGACTAGATCACTCTGAATCAGTGATACAGTTAAATGGTTGCAATGTCGAAAAGGTCGAAAGATTTAAATACCTCGGCAGTATTTTCACGGAGACTCTTGACCCAGATGTAGAGGTTAGGTGCAGAATTGAAACAGCAATAACTGCGTTCATTAAAATGAAATCCCTCTTCTGCAATGATAATATCAGCTTAAAACTAAGGCAGAGAATGCTAAAATGTTATGTGTGGTCGGTCTTGTTGTATGGATGTGAAACATGGACCTTGAAAGTAAATACCATGAACAGGTTAGAGACTTTTGAAATGTGGCTTCACCGGAGAATACTCAAAGTCCCATGGACCGACATGATCACCAACACAGAAATTCTCAGGCGGGCTAGAGCAGAGAGAGAACTGCTTAGATTAATAAAAATCAGGAAAATTTCATATCTGGGTCATGTACTTCGAGGGGATAAGTATCACTTGCTCAAGTTAATATTGAAAGGCAAGATAGAGGGTCGCAGAGGGCCTGGTAGGAGACAAATGTCTTGGCTGCAAAATATACGAGAGTGGACCGGCATTAGAAGTGTGGAGGAGCTATTCCGGGCAGCGCAAGACAAAGAGACATTTTCCAGAGTGATCGCCAACGTCGGGGGGACCTGATACGGCACATAAAGAAGAAGAATGCCTCAAAGATGGTCATTTTCCAGAACAATTTAAAATCTCCACTATAATACCTATTCATAAATCTGGGGATACGCATAAATGAGACAATTACAGACCAATATCCCTTGTTTCAAACCTATCAAAAATATTCGAAAAATGCATCAAATTTAGAGTCATTGAACACTTAGAAAAATATAAAATTCTATCGAAAAACCAATACGGCTTTTGTAAAGATCTAAGCACTGAGGATGCCATATATGAATTGACAAAACATATTTATACATCTATCGATAAAAAAAGAAAGGTCTTGCCATATTCCTAGATTTAAGAAAAGCTTTCGACACCGTTAATCATAATTTACTCATTAAAAAAATAACTCGACTGGGCTTCAAAAAAGACACACTAAAATTACTATCAAACTATCTTAAAGACAGAACACAAAAAACAAAAATTGGGAATAATTATAGTTCAGAGACACAGATAAAAAACGGAGTTCCGCAGGGAACTGTTCTTCGCCCGATTTTATTCTTAATTTATATTAATGATTTATGTAATTTTGTAATCCCTGGTAAAATTGTTTCTTACGCCGACGGCACGGCAATAATAGTGGATGGTAATAATTGGACAGAAACTTTTTCGAAAGCAACTGTATGTATTTCACTTGTTTCAAAATGGTTAAAATACAACAAACTTGTCTTAAACTACAGCAAAACATTTTACTGAGCCTACAACACATCTCGAACGCCCGAAAGCAGATCAGCATTCAACAAATCGGCAAAGGAATGCAAGAGAATCATTAATAGGTCAAAATTCGAACACGACCTGCAGATCAGCAAATAGCTGGCTGCCTGCCCGCATGGCAGCAGAGCATTCTGGTCCCTTGCGGGCTCAATAGGTCGGAATTTTTGCAAACCCAGTTTGCCACCTCTTACCAGACCTGACGGCTCACTAGCAAACACCGCCACCGAAAAGGCTAACCTATTAGGGAAAATGTTTGCTGAAAACTCGACCCTCGACGACGGAGGTGCTGTTCCGCCGTCGGTTCCTCACTGCGGCTTCTATATGAAAAAGCTGAGGATCCGGCATCGGGATGTACTCCACGTTATACGGGGGCTCGATGTTAACAAAGCTAGTGGACCTGATGGAATACCTGCCCTGGTATTGCAGAGGTGTGCTGCGGAAATAGTTCCAGTTTTGACAAAGCTCTTCAAAATGTCCCTGAAGTGTGGCACTGTGCCCTCTGGTTGGAAAAAAGCGGTCATTCACCCTATTCCCAAGAAAGGTGACCGCTCCAACCCGGCCAACTACCGCCCCATAGCGATCACATCAGTTCTGTCCAAAGTGATGGAACGTGTGATCAACGACAAACTGCTCACATACCTCGAGAAGAACTAAATTATCAACGACCGTCAATACGGATTCCGGCGGAACCGCTCGTGCGGTGATCTTCTCGCGTATGTGTCGCATGTTTGGGGGCGGTGCCTGGAACGTCACGGTGAGACCCAAACGGTCGCACTTGACATATCCAAGGCCTTTGACCGGGTCTGGCACCGAGGACTTGTCAACAAATTGCCTTCTTACGGACTTCCCGCATCCCTGTGTACGTGGATTGCTGACTTTTTAGGAGGGATAGGTCGATTCAGGCAGATGCTGACGGTTTCACCTCATCCTCACACTCTATAAATGCTGGCGTCCCACAGGGATCGGTTCTGTCTCCGACTTTGTTTTTGTTGCACATCAATGACCTTTTGACATGTCCACCGATTCATTGTTACGCGGATGACAGTACAGTTCATGATAGCTTTTTGTTTGACAAGCCTCCAAAGGGCACACAAACTCCAACGGCTCGGAGGGCTTTGAAGCAGAGAATGGACGGTTATCTCGAGAGTATTTCCTCCTGGGGTAAAAGTAATCTCGTCGAATTTAATGTTTCAAAGACCCAATCCTGTCTGATTACGTCTAAAAGGGATCTAAATGATAATCTAGTCTCCTTCAACGGAAGCAATCTTCCGAACAGGCCTTCCATTGATATGCTTGGTGTTACTATAAGTGACCAGCTCAGGTATGGGGGCTCTATCGAAGCCAGAGTAAAGCTGGCCTCTCAGAAGCTGGGCGTACTGTACAGGGCCCGCAGATACTTTAATAGTACACAACTGATGACCCTATACAAATCGCAAGTGCGCCCTACTGTCGAATTTGGCAGCCATCTCTGGTCCGGAGCCCCTAAATACCTGAAAAAACCCTTGACTCTGTGCAAAAACGGGCGGTCCGTTTGATAGATTCCCCAATCTTAACAAACGGACTGCAATTTTTAGAGCACAGGCGTCAGGTAGGTATGCTGTCCTTGTTCTATCGGTATTACAATGGAAGATGCTCTGAGGAACTAGCGTCATTGATCCCTTCGGCACCGGTGCGTAGTCGGGATACACGCCAAACGCGTGCCCAACATTTGTACACGGTTGACACTTGTCACATGAGAACGGGTCGCTTCTACGATTGGTTCTTAAGTTCAACAGCTCGGCTGTGGAACGAACTGCCGGCCTCTGTGTTTCCTCCCTCCTACAACATGGGACTCTTCAAGACCCATGTTCACTCCTTCCTCTCCACAAAAAGACCCTCCACACAGCATCCCCAAAGATGACATAGGCCCTGAGGGAAATTATTTTCTTCAGGGCCTCCTGTGTGGAGTTAATATAAAAATAAAAATAAATAAAAAAAACTCATTTGCTGAAACTTTATAAACTATTGTACATAATGTTTTTCTCTTTACTTTTTATAATAACTATAAACAAAAAATATATTATACTTTAGTTACTTGAAATATAGTAATCGTTTTATATTACCCACACTCAGGCAGTGCCTTAGTGGGTTTTCATTTCTTGTGTATACTATTTGGTATTATATACTATCTATTAATATGTATAATATATGTAAAGAAATGAAAATAAATAAAGTTAAAAAAAAAAAAAATCATAAATAATTCTTTTTTTTTTTTAAATAAAGACAAACATTCCCGACAATATTTGAAAATCTCCTACTACCACCACAGTAAGCTGAAATGTTGCTTGTGTTGTGATGGAGGACTTAGCCAGCCGAGGAATTGAACACACTACGCCTGAGTGGGTCCCAAGCGCGATCGGCCACCGACCGGTCATCATTAATCAATATTCAATCTACAAAGGCAACTTTTACCCTGGGTGATACTTTTTTTTAGCAAATGGAACTAATGTAAAATCTTTTTTAAACAAAGTCAATCCTCTTTCAACACAAACATCTCCACGGTTAATTTTTTAAAAGTTTAACCTTGGGATTGGAAGACTTCATATGATATGGAAAAATATTAAACATAAGTGGAGGTTGATAAATATATTCTTAGATCAAAAGATGTTTTAGTATGTACCGCCACAAAGTTCAATGTGGAGTCAAATCTGGTGGCATAGATTTGTTGTGTTCTGTCTACAAATTTGATGTTAATAAAAGATGTTTTAGTGTGTACCGCCACAAAGTTCAATGTAAAACCAAATCTGGTGGTACGGATTTGTTGTGTTCTTTCAAAAAATTTGATGTTCCAAATCTACAAATTATTTGAGTGATATGCAACAGCTTTATACACATAACATTACACTAAAGAATGTTGAATGGTAAAAGTTTTCTTTTAACTTTAATTTTATGGCCAGCCCTGCGCAGGTGAAATTGGTACAGCCTGCTGACTTGCCAAGGCGCTAACACAGCACACTTTTTCGCACAAGTTTTTACTAACGCCAGGTGCCGTTTGGCTTAGGGCCGGCCCTGAATAATGGATAAGAGTCCAAAATGCTTCCTGCTAAACGAAACTATTCAGACTAATTGCATCCCCAATTGAGGTATATTATAAGCTGAAGGGTTTGGGGAGGAGGAGTAGATGATAAAGAGTAAGGTGGGGAAGCACCTGGCTTTTCAGATCTGGTCATCGAACGCGACTACAGCCATTTAAAATGACGTTGCAATTCTGAATTGTGGACTGAAAAAATCCTCTACTCTGGAACAAGCCGCAGTTATTTTATATATTATTTTTAATTAATTCATTGTGAAACGACAAAAAATAATAAAATAAAATTAGTTATTTTGCGCTAGTCGGGATTTTAACCCGTGACCTGTCTATTTCTAGTCGAGATTCTTACCCCATAAATAAATAAATGTGAAGAAATTTATTTCGTCCTTACTGGTTACGAATATTCTAAATTATTCAGTCATTATTGCGTCATTGCATTTTTCTTAATCAATACATAGATATACCTGGATTTTACTAAAATTTTATCGGGAGATGATCTGCAATCCCGTTTTTAACCGGATTTCTAATAATTTCAAGAGATTCCTAATAAATTAGCAATACTCATCTTTCTCTGTGCAATTTTATTGCACTGGATAAATTTTATGATAAACCAACTTTTAATTACTCAATAAATAAAACAATGATACAGTATGGCACATATTTATTTATTATTACACTATGACATGGTTCCCATCAGTGAGAAAGATCCCCTCACTGTTGCATCCGAGACGCAGACTGTAGTACCACAGTCATGGCCACGGTCACAACTGAACACTTGGGTCGAAATTTCATAGAAATATTCGTCGTTCTATTAAATACTAGTACAGCGTTATTTCACTTCTCCTCCAATGCGATTAGATTACCAGCTGAAAGTAAAGAAAACAATATGAGTAAAGAGTGTAAATGCATTAAAAACTATCACATTTTACAGTATCACTGAAATTTGTTGCTTAAATCAATAATAAAGATTTTCTAGCATGTTGATCTTTTGGGATTATTTATTTCATGCACAGTATTGAGTTTCTTATTCCTTCCAGCCAACGTATTGGATAGTCTACTATTTTTTACAAAAAACAATACCCACATATATATGAATAAAACGGCAAATATCAAAGGAATGGTTTCCAAAAATTGTTCGGGTTTGTGTAGTAAGTCTCGTCGTATTAGTTTTATCGATAATCGTGTTTGCTTACCTTTCTCCCCAGCCATTGCCGTATCCACCGCCATATCCGCCGCCGTATCCGCCGCCGTATCCACCGCCGTATCCACCGCCGTATCCACCGCCGTATCCACCGCCGTATCCGCCACCATAACCGCTGCTGTAACCTCCCCCGTATCCTCCCCCGTAGCCGCCGCCGCCTCCGTAGTGGTGTTCATGGATGACGTAAGAAGGTCCACTATCGTAACCACCATAACCTCCTCCGTAGCCGCCTCCGTAGTCGCCTCCGTAGCCGCCTCCGTAGCCGCCTCCGTAGCCTCCTCCGTAGCCGCCTCCGTAGCCACGGGCGAGTCCTCCGAGAATAAGTCCTTTCTTAGCGCTAAAACCAGAAAAACATTAACATTCATAAAATCCATTAAAATGTATGAAAGAAAACCAAGGCGCACAACTCATGCCGCTAGGAGGCGCTAGTGTAGCATACCGCCATCAGAATGTATGGAAATTGGTATTGTCATAAAATTTTACATATTTCTAGAATATTGTGAATATTATGCCAAGATATGAAACAGTAATTTGTTAGTTAAACACTAGCGAATATGAGCGCCTCATCTGGCCTTGATTTGTTGCAGCCTTGTCAGATATTAGTGCAAGAGCAAAGTAAACTGTGTAGGGGTTGATGGTGTAAAATGGGTGTAGTGGGCCAACGCAACCACTTCACAAATATGAATACCTTTAAAAAAATATATTTGAAACTTCACAAGAGTCCCAAATGCTCCCAACTGTCTGCCAGTGAGACTATGGCATCCCCAATTGGGGTGTGTTGTGAAGCTGGAGGTAACAGTAAATAAAACTACTGCAGAAAAGTGATAAATCAAGGGATATTGTGTTATTAAATCTAGTAATTGTTTAGTAAATATCGAAAAAAGGGAAAAGCGCAGACCCTTGAAAAATGACGAAATCCGACTTTAAATTTTGTCAAGTTTTTAATTTTTTTTTTTAGTTATATTTATTTTTGCTACATGTTCTGCATTTATTTATTGTACTATATTTATTCTTGCAATAGGTTCTGCATTTATTTATTGTACTTTATTTATTATTGCTACATGTTCTGCATTTATTTATTGTACTATATTTATTCTCGCTACATGATCTGCATTTATTTATTGTACTGTAATTACCTACTTATAATAAGGTAGGTAATTACTATTTTTTTATTAGAATTAGGTGCTTTAACGATTTATCGCTTTATTACAAATCACAATGACATAAAAAATATTCCTGGTCATAAAACGACATTCAGAAAAAGAAATAACTTTTATTTTGCGACAAAACCCACAACATCTTTCCCTCAGATATAAAGCGAATAGATAATTTGAAGGATCACAAATCAAGAATAAAAATCTGACTGAAAGAGATTAAGGCGATGCCATACGTAGTAATTCAAAATCATGTGTTTTTGGTTTGAAAATTTGGTGGCCTAGAAATGTTTTAGATGCTTTAATTAAATACTGCGAGTAGAATACATCTTGGCCTTTGAAATAATCGAGTATTTTTTACCCAGAAAAAAAATGTAAAGGCCCATGAAAACTGCTTTAAAGTTCAAAATCTCCTACTTACGAACCCATTTTCGGTTATGATTTTATTTTGTAATGTGGTAAATTAAGTTATTTATAAAATGATAAAAAAAATTAAATATTTATAACTGAACATCCACAAAATAAAATAAAAGGCACTTTTTGGCCATGTTTTTTTCTTGCATAAATCAATAGGCGGATGGTGTTAAGCGGGAATTTAAACCTTTTCGCCATCTGCGTAAGGGTTGTTATTAATAGCGGCTCAATTTAAAATATTACACGATGTAGTTCATCGCCTTAATGAAATCTGAAAAAAAAACGTTTAAAACGGCATAGAAAACAGAAATGAATAACTTATTTATAGTCCGTCTCAGCACAGATCACCCTAGTGAATAGGACTAAGAAATACAATTTACTATACGTATATTCACTATTCGTATTTTGTATGTAAAATATTTAAATAGTCGCTAAGTTTAATTTAAAAAATTAAATTCAAAGCAGAATCTGATTTCTAGAGTATATTGAACGAGATATACAAACGACCGAAATTAGTATTTTTAATGATTGATTGATTTGAAAAAGTGAAGTATCTTACCCAATTAGAAGTCCTCCCTTGACCAGAGCCAGCTTGGCGAGCTTCAGCTTCAGAAGAGTCCTCTTCTCCCTCACTTGAGGGGAGAGACTGTCTTCGGATTCTACCGAGGGGACCTGGACACAGATAAGTTTACACGATTAAGCTTAGCCATTTCCTCAGCAGACGAATTTCGAAATATTTATAAAAAGTTTGCTATCAAACTAAAGACTCCGGTTGACACAGGACAGATAGATTTACAGCTATGAAACTTACTAACGTCACTTAATTAGTAACAAATTCTAACACTAATTAAAAAATTTCCCATGTAAACATACTTTGAAAATAAACTAAAAAATGGTTTTCCTTATCGAGGACTTAATGTGAAACAACGTTATCTACAATAGACATACTAATAAATCAAGGGCTTAAAGTCATATAATGTTTTCAACAAATTTTTTGACGGCCAACTGACCTAAGATTTCGTTGAGCAAGTTTTGATAACTTTTTCTAAATCTTTCCTGTATATTCTATGTATAGAATATCGGACATGACGTGGCATTCGTTTAGTGAATCATAAGTTTTCATTTGGAATGATGTACTCGCTAACTGACGGCCTCGTGGTCGGGGGGTAAGGCTCTCTCTTAACAAACCAGTAGTCACGGGTTCAAATCCCGGAGTGAGCAAAGAAATTTCACAATTTACTCATTTAAAATTAAATAAAGTATATTTGCAGCACGTTGCAGAGTGGAAAATACTCTCAGTATCGCTCTGGTGTAAGTCCATCATTCAGAATTGAAACGTTGCTTGAAATAACCAGATACCTTCCTCTACCCCATCTTCTTCCCCTCCCCATTAACTTCAGCCTCACAACATACCCCCAATTGGGGATGCCATAGTCTCACTTGCTCCAGACGCTTTGGAGCAGTTGGGACTCTAGTGCGGTTTCAGTTAAATACCAATTAATATTACTGATATGTTTTTTTTAGATAACTTTGTTTGATTTTAAGCCCTAGAAATATTTATAATTTGTTTCTTTTGTATTATGAGACTGCGTTCAAAATGTTGAAATTCGTGGCTTGTTTCAAAGGTGATGAATTGTCATCACCCAGATGAATAGATAAGTTCAAGCTAAGGAGTAAACCTAATACAATGTACTCATACTCAGATAAAGATCTGTTGCTTTTTTTAAAGACATCATTGTCATATTCTCGAATCTGCGACAATAATAATAGACATCACGGTTTGAATAATTCATATCAAATTTGGTGATAGTAAAATTCAAAACTACTCGGTTTTTCCATATCCTTCAACATCACCGTCCCAGTTCATGTGCTGAATAATAACTTCAGTGATTCACTGTCATATTATCTGGACTTCGTGCAAGATTGCGGTAATTCGTAAATAAAAGATTTTGTATGGTTAAATTTACTGAACCGTTACGACTATCACATACGTTTTAGTGGAACTTAAAGTGCAGATCTTTTTTGAAACAGTCTATGTTATTTAAGGATACGGAAAATGGGATGGGGATAGGAGATTCTATCGATAAATTCTATACCTGTTAATTAATTGACATTTATTTGTGATCGTACGTCTTACTTCGGTTCGGTATATGTGAAGTTTACCGATAAGAATGTCCAATTTTTCATATTAATTTTTGTGTTATATTGAGGAGTTGGAGAATTTTAATAATAATGAAATTTAACTGTAGCAGCGAAAATCTGGTCCAACCAAAACATAAGCAAGTGGAAAAGGGGGATTTCTGAATAAAATCTGTTTTAACACTGACAAAACAGAGCATGATAAAAATGTTAGGTTAGGTTCGTTAGATAAGGTTTGTTATTTTTTTATTAAATGCTCTTTTATCAGTATTATATTTGATGTTAGGATATAACTTACGGCTGGTTCAGCTTTCTCCAGTCCAGTTACGGCTGCGGGCTCCAGTCCAGTCACGGCTGCGGGCTCCAGTCCAGTTACGGCTGCGGACTCCAGTCCAGTTACGGCTGCGGGCTCCAGTCCAGTTACGGCTGCGGGCTCCAGTGCAGTTACGGCTACGGGCTCCAGTCCAGTGGGGAGCTCTGCGGCCAGGCCAAGGGCCACCACCGCGAAGCAGACCATGAATATCTTGACTACCATTGTTTTCTGCAACACACACAACATTTATAAACACTTGCAAAACCATCAACTTCAACAATTCTAGCCCAATCAGCGAGATAATACCTGTTATATGTGGTTATCATTTTTATTTACAGAGTTCTAAAAACAATTTGGGGAAATTTTTATGATTTTTTATGGCATTTGCAATCTGAAAATCAGCACATAAAAAAAGTTTTCGATTGAAACTGTATTTTTAATACGACGAATTTGTTATTATTGTAAAAAAACTTGCGTGATATAAAATAAAGTTTTTGAATATTTTACCAAATTAATTACAAAATACTTCGATCTAGATATGAGTATACGATTAACAATTGTGTGAAAACTTTTGAACCTAAACAACAAGAAGCATTATTCTAATCTCGTTCATAAAAATGATGAAATTCAGCTCTTCACATTGTCTTTCTAAAACTTTGCACATTCATTTGTCGTTAGCTAAAATTAACTGGGTAAAATTATTTCAAAAACATTTTGTACCACCATGCAGTTTTATGCAGGGTCAAAACGTCATCACCGAATAAGGTCTATTGTCAGTGAAAATTAATTTATACACTATGTGCATCACATTGTATATTGTAATTTTTACCCAAAGAAATATAATCGTTTAACAAAATGTTCTATAATTATATCGATATACAAATCGATTTTCCGAAAAATGTGCGCAATTTAAATAAAATACACGATTTAAAAATTAAATAATTAATTATGTACATATTTTCAAGTAAATTAATAATGATGACAAAAAGTAAAATTGAGAAGTCGCGATGTCCGCCTTTGAAAACCTGCTTCGGGTGGCGGTCATTTAAGACGTAATCAAAATCATTGTAATTTTTTTCACCCATTGTACTGTCCCCGAATTAAATAATACACACTGCGGAATATAGACATTTTTTGTATTATCCACACAACTTAAACTACAACATATATTTTATTAAAGTGTGTTATACTCAGTGGCGGCTGGTCGCATAGTGCGTTCGTGTGCAGCACTATCTAAATTGTAATGGCTAAAATTAATTTATAATATCTTACTGAAGATTATAAAATCTATAAAAATCATTTAAAAATATTACTTACCAATACAATGCAATGAATATTATCAAGGAGAGCGATTTTAATCTCTCCAAGTATAAAGTATGGCCGCCGCGCGGCGCTCAAATCCCCCGTGTGCACAGATTTGCAAACGGATGAAAATACGTTTTTGTATGTATTTTTTAAAACACTGCGAGCGCCTCAATCTAGCCATTTGTACCAGAAGTTAGCTAATTCTCGTGTGTCACACGGCGCCGATCATTTCCGAAGATTACCGATTTATGAACTTTGACCCGAGGTTACACGAAGACATCCGAAGTTCGTCGAACTTGACGAACTCGATATTGGACAATAGATCACAGATCAACATCTGCCGTCGTTATCGCGAGCCGTGACGTAATTATTGTCATTGTTTTGGTATTGATTTATCGAGTAATTTATCAAGCTAAATACAGAACTTAATCCTTTTAATTTGTAACTTTATAAGAAATAAAAATGAGTGTAATCAGTGTCGAATATATAAGAAATAATAACAGTTTGTTTGAAAATAAATTATTAATTAAAAATTCCGGTCCACCTCGTCCAGTGCTCGTGATTAAGCAAGAGTGTAAATCTAAATCAAGAGCTTTTACTCGAGTGTTTGACAAAAAACTTGGTAATTTTTGGATAGGGCCTGACACGCTTATTACGAATATTTTTTAGAAAAAAACTTTATATTCGCCTTAATTACTATAAAAGAACACTTTTTGCATTTCGGGCGGCGGAAAATTATGAATTTAAATTTTCAATTGCGTTAACCAAAATTCACTTCGCGAATCGATGCGGCGGCAATCAGCTGCCATTAGGTACGTCACTGTCATGTTGGTATCCCTGATACATTGATTTGTATCACAAACCATGTTACACAAACCTAGCGTAGCCGGTAAACTAGTTGAAAACTGGGATGTTTTTCTTGCCTTGACGCGAGCAGGCGTTATTAAGGGGCACTTTCCTTTGTATCACAAACCATATTACACAAACCTCGGCATCCCACGAAGATAGCAACGGTCGTATTTAGCTCTTGTTTGCATCAGTGATACCAACATAACAGTGCGTTCCTAATGGCGTCGCGTTGTCGCCACATCGATTCGCGAAGTGAATTTTGGTTTTATGCAATTGAAAATCAAAATGCATAATTTTCCGCCGCCCGAAATGCAAAAAGTGTTCTTTTATAGTAATTAAGGCGAATATAAAGTTTTTTTCTAAAAATTATTCGTAATAAGCGTGTCAGGCCCTATCCAAAATTTACCAAAAACTTTATGATAAAGCTTTTTGGTTGTGTGGTTGTGACATAGTTAATCGCTTTTTTTGTTTTCCGTGTCTTGTGTTTGGTGGAGATTCAACTTGGACGTTGAGTGGGATTAATGATTTAACGCATCTATCAGAGAAGTTGAAAAAGCACAATTCATCTACCATTTACAAAATGTTATGAGTTTAGCCGTTTTAGGTACAGTTGACATTCGTCAACAGTTGGATTCTGGATACCGTGAGCAAACTAAACAACATAATGCAATGGTTGACAAAAATAGATATATATTGTCTAAATTAATAGATTGTGTCATATTTTGTGGAGCATTCGAATTGGCATTGCGTGGTCACGACGAAACCCCTGATTCGATAAACCCTGGTGTATTTCGCGGCTTAATAGATTTCGTAGCAGAATTAGATGCAGTATTAAAACAACATTTAGATAGTGCCACTGTTTTTAAAGGGACATCAAAGACTATTCAAAATGCCATATTGGATTCTATAATGGAAGTATACAGCACAGAAGTGAAACGACAAATTACGGAATGTGAATTTATTGCGATTCAAGCAGATGAAACTACAGATGTCTCTACGACGACGCAAATGGTTTTGATCATCAGATATGAATGGAAGGGCAATATTTATGAACGCTTTTGGAAATATTTAATTCCAACCTCGCATTGCGCTGACGGTTTGTATAAAGCCATCTCTGAAGAACTTCAAGGTTTGAACATCAGTTCAAATAAATTGATAGCTCAATGCTATGATGGAGCCTCAGTTATGAGTGGAAGGGTTGGAGGGGTTCAAGCAAAAATTAAGGCTAATTTTCCATATGCTAATTATGTTCATTGCTATGCTCATCAGCTGAATTTGATAGTCGAAAAAAGTGTTTCACAAAGCAATGTAATAAAAACGTTCTTCGCACATCTTCACGCATTTCCAAATTTTTTTTCGAGGTCTCCTAAACGAATGAACGTGTTAAACGATGTAATGAAAAAGAAAATCCCTTCTGCCCCACCAACAAGATGGAATTTCAACATAAAAACTGTGAGAACTGTTTCGGCATACTCAGAATTGTTGATACAATGTATGGAAACTATTTTAGACCAAAATAATAATGATTCAAATACTATAAACCAGGCCAGTATGTTATTACATTATCTTAAGGATGAACAGTTTATATATTGGTTAGGTTTTTTCAACAAGATATTACCCCATTGTGACATTTTGTTTCAACAATTACAATCACGCTCTTTGGATACCATCATGATTAAGAAATATATATATCAATTTGAAAAATGCATTCAGACAGTTCGTGATTCCATAGACCAAACAGGTGAGCCCAAAGCAAAAAGAAATAAAACGGTGAACTATGCAACTTGCATCGAAGTATGTGATATTATCTTACAACAGATCAAAGACAGATTCGAGTTTACTAACCATTTATTAGCAGCAAAATTATTTGATTGTGAACACTTTACTCAATATAAAGAAAACTTTCCTCAAAGTGATTTCAATGAAACAGTGAACACGTATATCTTTTTAGATAAATTTAAATTGAAAAATGAACTATGTGCTATATACGGGAGAGATGATTTCTCTAACGCCGATGGTGCAGTGGCAATCTTGCAACTTTTTTATAAAAATAATTTAGTCGAGTCGTTTTCGGAGTGTGTGAAGCTTTTAAAAATTATATGTACAATACCTATGACATCTGTGGAAAGCGAAAGGTGTTTTTCTACCCTAAAACGAATTAAATCATTCTTGCGAAACACGATGAGTCAAGACCGTTTGAATGCTTTATCTGTACTTAGTATTGAAAAAAAATTTTTGCAAACAATCACAAATTTCACTTCAAAAGTGATAGAAGTGTTTGCTCTTCACAAACAACGTAGAATAGACCTTATCTACAAATAAGGTAGGTGGAATAATTATTTTTACCCACAATCTTTTTGTCATATTGTTTTATTTTGGATTGTCAGTGAACCACCACCTTTTTAGGGCAGCGGCCGCCACTGGTTATACTAAGAACGGGTTGTTTCACAAAATTAAAAAAAAATAATAATTTTCAAGTAACATAAAGGTCCTTTTCAAGTTCTGTTATTGTATCATTATAGGCCAGCTGTTTCACAAATTGGAGTAATAATAGAAGTTGAAAATTAACTTTGAAATTTGATAAATTGTTCAAATTCTGACAAACAGACCCGCGTCACTATGTGAATTTCATGAAGAACCATAAAGTATTAGCTGCATTCAATACCCATCACAACATGTGCCTATCTTGATGGTCTAAACGTACCTAATAATTGTAATAACCATGTCACTGAAAAAAAGAAAAAAATTAAAAAGATTTAAAACAAAAACAAAAAACGTTTTCGTTTTATTTTAATTTTCAGAATATCAGAGGAATTTCTAAGACGTTCTTTTTTCGGTAAGAATAAATTTATTCTATTTCGCAATTTTTCCCATTTTTCATACATAAACAAGAATATTATAATTTTTGTTAATCATAGAAATTTACTTCTTCCATAATCAAAAATATAATGTTATGATAATTTACGTATTAATATCAATGTATTTACTAAGCCTAAAGCGAATTTAAATAGAAACTATTTGATCTAATAATATTTTATCGAAAGGAACTCGATTTCCAACAGGATAAGGAGAAGGGGTAGAAAATATTTATTATTTAATTTCATAACTTTGAATAATTTTGAAAAATGCGTTTAAATATTGACTAAAAGCACAATTACGAAGATCATTCAAATGGATTTTATTAACATTTTGAAATAAAATTACAGGTGCAAAAATGTAAATGAATAATAAAAACGAATAAGTCACAAATGAAACTTATGAAAGTAAAGCCAAACGTGAATAATAATAATAATAATTGGATAATTTGTAGAGCGCCGTTTTTGTGAAAATATCCGTAGAAACTTTAATCTTTAATGCGGTGAATAAATACTGGGCGCAGCGCTTAAATCACAGTTAAAAAATAACAAGTTTTATCTTTAGGTTAAAAACACTTCACAAATCACCAAACAATTTAAACGAGGGTTTTACAATCGATTTTTTTAATACTTGCACGTACGTAATATATTTCTGATCCTTAACGCTGTGCTTCACTGCCAACAACTGTCAGTGGGCAGGTTGACTTTCCTTCTTTATACTGCCATGTTCCTTATGTTAATTTCACCAGATGACCTCCCCCACCGCACCACCCTACCACTCACTTCCTCCCGCGAAAAACCCTCCTCACACTCATGCGGATAACGGGCCATTAAACCGATATTCTCCCAAATTGATGATCTCTCGATATAATTTACATATTTTCGAAGATATTTATTTACACATTCGGTGTGCAAACTTGAGCTCGGTAGCACGCGGCATTCTCTGTGTTATCTGTCAAGAGGATAGAAGGCTTAACAGTTTAAACACAGCCTGGTCATCTCGATTTAATCAATAAATAATCATTCAAGTGCTCTTATCGTTATGCCGCCGGGTTTTCCTATTTTTCACTGTTCAAAATCCTCCTTTTTCTTGCTTACCAAAATGCCAAAAATGTTTGACGTAAAAATTATTATAATATAATAATTACGTCATATTAGTGGTACAGAAAAAAAATCCATATAATATCTTATTGAAGATTTATCCTGATCTTTGAGGTACGTATTTTTCGCGCTTTAGAATGAAATCAATCTATTTTAGCTTTAGGCTCGTTGCTAACATTATAAAAATACAAATTTGGTAATTAATGTTTTTAAAATAGCTAATTAAAAAGGGATTGTGAATCTCTCGAATTGTCGTCTCGTAATATGTAATCTCTGTAATGTATTGGTACAACGGTTTTATGAAGACTGAAAAATAAATAAATAAATAATAATTGTCTTTCAATTGTGGTAATCTAGGAGTTAAGTCATTTTAAGAATGAAAGTTCCTTTTTTTACTTTTGTGTGCTTCACTCAACAGTGTAAAGTCCGATTTGTTACTTTGACGAAAAAACCTTAACACTTTTTTGTTGTTTGTTTTTGGGGTGTTATGCCGTGTTGCGCTAACTCCTTCTTTAGCCGACGTTTCGGACATCGTTGCAGTGTCCATCATCAGGGCAGATCCGGTAGATCACATCTTCGGATCTACCGGATCTGCCCTGATGATGGACACTGCAACGATGTCCGAAACGTCGGCTAAAGAAGGAGTTAGCGCAACACGGCATAACACCCCAAAAACAAACAACAAAAATGCTTTTGGCCGTGAAAATCTAAAAACTTACCAAACCTTAACCCTGTTTTTACGTTTGTTTAACAAGTTGAGTGTACGTTTAAAAATCACTCATAGATATATACATTTATTGGTCTGCTTCTTTTAATTAGTGTGTTAAGGTTAACTAAGGTGCCTAGCTATGAAAAAACGCGTCAAGGACCTGTACCGCTATAGATTAAATAAGAAATCATTAATCAAGCAAGTATCCATTAACGAGGATACTTGCAAAAAAAGCTATCAATAATTTCGAGCGTGATCTTTGAGCTTAAATTATAAAACTCCTAGATGAGTTTCTTATTCACTGTTTAATATTTCTTACATCTTGAACTTGATCCATCCACGAATATCACTAAAACAGGGGCGGCTTATCATTTTTTTCGTGATGCAAAGTTCAGTTTGAGGAATTCATATTTATTAATCTATTTTAATCAGAAAATGCGATAACTTTGTTTATATTTTAAAAGAAGCAAGTCTGCTGCGACACCTAGCGAACTTGTCACCCTTTTTACTTTACGGAAGAAGAAGTTATATAGAAGAAGAAGTTACGTCGACAAAGCATTTTATTTTTTGATACTTTTTTCTGTAAATACATTTAATAATATTCATACCACTTTTTTTTGGAAAAAAAAAAATTTTCCAAAAAAAAGTGGTATGAATAAAATATAAAATATTTGGAAAAAAAAGTGGTATGAATATCAAAAAAAAAATAATACATTTTATTGTAAAATTTAACAAAGAAAAATAAAAATAACCTATAATTATTATGATCCAGTGAATGGGTTTTTTAGTCCGGTAATGTTAGGAGTAAGAATAATAGAAATGATGAGAATATGAGACGATCAAGGATTGCGTCCTAGGGCAGAGTTCTGTGTCATATTTCCGCTTCTGCCTAGCCTTGTTAACCTTGGTGAAAATATGTAACGGTTAAATAGTTCGAATTTAGTTGGCACGAAGTAATTAGCCATCACTGCGCGAAATATATTTATCAGACAGCCTTTCAGCACAGTGATCATCAACCTTTTTAACCTGAAGGCCAATTTATCAATTTTCAGTTGCAATTTGCAGTTGGTGGTGTAGTTAATCTATTTATATTTTTTTAAACCGTATTTTTCAAATAAAATAACCATAGAACCGAAGAACACAGCGTCGCAGGTAATAAAATTATAACCTCTTTTTGGCATTTTATACTTGGTCGAATCACGAAATTTTGTATACAGAATATTGATAAAAGATTAATTATTTGAGCGGCTGATTCAAAACTTAGAGAAAGACTTAAGTTTTTTGCTTTACAAAGCCAAGTGAGCCGTACGAAAAGGTTTGTAGGCCGCATGAAATGGACTCGTGGACCGCGCGTTGTTCACCACTGTTTTAGCACTTACTTCTTATCTTTTTCATCGCCTCATATAAAAATTATATTTTTAAACTTTCTTGGATCCCAAACAAATAAAAGTGATCATTTTGTATTCCATGGCTAACATGTGGTCTCGATTACCCAAATGATAAAAGACATTGATGTTTCATCTAACCTTCCTCTCATATTTCAACTACTTCTTAAAAAGTCAAGGGTGTCAGTTATTTTATTACAATATGTATACCAAATATGAATTTAGTAATAGCTCCTAGCTCGTTCTTGAACTTGTCCAAATGGGAAACATCAACATCACTAAGACCTTTTCCGATCCAATAACCGGTTGAATTACAGAGAATAACAAAACTATTGAATTTCAATAATCACGGATGTGAAAAATTGCTTTTAAATAATATTTTAAATACCGTATGGCACAATCGTCTGTCAACTAAATTAGTTAAAAATCAAAATTTTATTACCAAAAGTAATTATGTTATATTCTAGAAAACGGGACAAAAAATCTTTTAAAATGTTATGTATTAAGGCTTAGGTATAAGAACAACGCCCGTCACATATATGACGTTGTCATTTAATGAATAATTATTAAATTAATATTTGAATGGTACTCGTTTACCGCTGATTCTTGTTAGTGAGTGGTTTTTCAAAAATAAAGTTGTGTTACTTGATTTGTGTTTCGTTAAGTCGTCAAGCTTAACATTCTTTAAAAATTAACGAAACATTGACGAGCTGAGAATCGACGGTTCAATTCGAAGAATATAAAGGAACTAATTGCTGATTTGATCACTACGCCACATGTGACAGGGCTTCAAACAACCAGGTCTAAATGACTTGGAGGGCATGTTTACATGTATTACAATTTTTTTTATACCAGACTGTTTACACCCTTCAAATAATATCTCCAGACTGGACGGAATATGTATAAGTTCATATTTTCTTCTATTTTTTATGTTGAAACTGTTTACACACTCATAAAAAATATTCAGAACTTGTTTTAATATTTCTTACTTTCAATTGGTTAATTACCAC
The DNA here is from genome assembly GCA_026573805.1 of Hesperophylax magnus. Lineage (NCBI taxonomy): Eukaryota > Metazoa > Arthropoda > Insecta > Trichoptera > Limnephilidae > Hesperophylax > Hesperophylax magnus. The sequence continues at coordinate 13,507,588 of JAIUSX010000049.1, forward strand.
AAAAAATTAAATTAAAAATTGACCCATGACTTTTGTGGCACTCGGTCTATTAAGCATGAAATTTTCCTAAATCTATAAATGTTCAACAAGTAAAGAAGATCATTTCCGTGTTATTTGCCGATGAATCGTTACTTTTATACATATTGTGAATAATAATTTTATCCTTATTTGATTTGTTTTTTTTTTCATATTATTTGAATGGTTTTTGTCCGTTGCCAATGACGTATATAAGGGGAGGATTTGAGAGGGTTCAACCCCTCCCTCCCTACCAACGGCCTCAGTATTGCGTAGGAAAAAAAAGAATTGCACTTCTAAATTACATTCCTGGAAAATATAACAATATTATTTGCACCATCTCTTTAATTAATGTGATGTAAATAATAAGTTGTGGTAAGTAGAGGAACCGAAAAAGGTTCTACTAATTTTCCACCTCTCTCCTCCCCACCCATGGTCAACAATCTGAAATCGGAAAATAGAATTGGTGGGAAAGAATAAGCTATAAACATCTATGGGGTGGAGTGCACACAGCTTAACTTGGTTAAATTTGCAGTTGGTGGTATCGGAAACCTATTTAAATTTTTGAAAACAATATTTTTAAAATAAAATTACGGTAGAACCGAAGAACATTAGGCTTCAGACGAAAAAAAAATTACCTCTTATAAATGTATCATATTTAATAATTCTGAAACATTAGAGAACATATGAAAAATTCTTGAAATTTCAGGCGGATGATTGAGTTTGTCGCGAAACCCATTCGTATTTTGTAATACAGATTTTGAAAACGTCAAATATTTTATCATAGCACCCGGAAAATTCGAACGATTGCTATTGAATAAGAAATTTCAAAACTCTCTCTGTTACTTATGTTTTCGGAAGCTTAACCTTATAATCTGGAACCAATGCAAAATATTAATTAAAGCGCGCACGAAGTAAATGCTACACGCAAAAATGTCAAAACGTTCAAAGTCAAATCAATATATGCGGTTGATTTTTATAGTTTTTATAGTAAGAAAATTATTGGCATTTAATACAGCGCTGTGGTCACGATGATGATATCAAAGATCATACAAAACTATTAGGTGTACTAATTTCTAAACAGAATTCTGAACTTTAAAAGATCGAAACAAAATAAACTTCACAAAAAGCGGTAACCAACCATTCTCCAATCATCCCTCCTATCCTAAGACTATATGTACCAAAAAAAATTAAAATTGCATCATCGAACTCCCAGCTGAAAATTGTTTTACAAAAGGCAAAGCCAGTCAAAGAAGGAAAACAACAATGAATCTCTTATTAGATACGAGGAATCGTTAGAGAAAAAAAAAACACCCACGAATAAGTGAACTTTATTTTGTTTTCTGGATACGTAACGGAGACAGAACCTTCAATAGATCTTCTTTTAAGCACTTTTATCGCTAAACGCGAAAATTCGGAACGTAACCAGATTTATGTGGACTTTTTAAATTCTACTATCGCCATTATTCGTGACCACACTCAATGATTCGCTGACCTCTCACATCTAACAAGATGAATCAGGACAAAACCAGATAATTAATCACAAAGTGCTACAAATCAGAGCCATTTCTTGTAGACCTTTGATATAGCTGAAAAGTAGTTATTTCGGATTTCTTGGCTGAGTTTAACCAAGAAATCCGTTTTTTTACCTTGATATTTTTTTGTTCAAAACTTAAGTCGTTCTTCCATAGATGGCAGTTTTTTTTTCTTCTTTCGAGTTTGCCGTGCTTATTTTTATATAATATTATTACAAAGCAGTTTTGGCAAAAAAATATAGATATTGGGCGGAGCGATGCATTTTGTTTGTATGGTTTCCGTAGCTTAAACTAGGTAGTTTCAAGACAAAAGGAAAATAAGTGTTGGCAAGAAAGTTAAAGCAGCTTTTTTCAAACCAAACAGCCTTGCATTTTAGTGAACTCCAGCGTACCATTATAATCATAAAGATTGAATTCAAAATATCACAAGACCTGTGATTGTTGCCGAAATTTTTGTATTTATATTTTTTCCATAACTTACCGAATATCGCAAATTACACAATTTTTAAAAAATGTAGCTCTTTCTGTGTGCGGGCGAGTTTTCAAATCCTTCTATTTTGGAAAAAAACTAATAAAAATCAATTATGTCTTATTTTACAACTTTTCTTGAAAAACATTTTTTCGTGAAAAATAAAATTGAAAGTTATTGAGATTGTTCATATTATTTTCTCTGTGATCTGAGCATAAATAAAGAATTTAAAAAAGAAATGCATTTATTTAGACAGTTATTCATTTAAATTTTCAAATAATAACTACATAAAATAATGACACGTAAGTAACTAAGTATTAATTTACCCTCCTTTACCATCAATTTATTAAGATTATCGGTTTTTCTGCCAAGTCCTCATAATGTGTCATCACATTGATTTTCATTAATTGAATGTGCGTTTTCTTAACCAATGATTTTCTGAGCTTCAGCGAAGAGACTTCATACAACCGAAAGCAAACCTTAAACATTTGTAAGAATATTTTTTTATTGACTGCCAAATAATTATTTATTACAAATAAATATTTAATATACATGTAAATACCTCTCCCTGGTTCCTGTTTTTGTTATTGTGTAAAGCTATTACTTGGAATATTACGAAAAATATTTTTTTTATATTATACTCCCAACTCACTTAATACTCACTTCTCAACCGTCCGGAGCTAGTGAGACTATGGCATCCCCAGTTTTGGTATGTTGTGTAGCTGAATGTAGTCGGGAAGGGAAAAGATGGGCAAAAAGATGGTGGGGAATTTCCTGTTCAGATCTGGTCTCCAAACACGGCGAAGCCATTTCAAGCAAAGTTTCAATTATGAATTGTGATATTTCACTGTGAGAGTAACTTTCGCTCTAGAATGTGGCAAAAATATACTGATTGTCCACGACCACCTTGATCAAAGAAGAGTTTATCATTCCTCCACTGTCATTCAAGAGAAAAAATGGTTTTGTTAACTTAATCACAAAACGTTACCAAGAATTAATCACTTTGAATACAACACTATTTAATCAAAATAATCGAAACATGAATAGTGGTGAATACAAAGTGATTTATTTTAATTATATAAAAATTTTATCACAAAGTGAATTTCAGAATTTAATCAACTTAATTAAACTTTAGCAGTTCCGCAAAGGTGTATCGGGTTACACCCTGCAGCCTGTATTTTCCTGACGATAAGCGATACTCCCTGATTATTATATGAAATGTATTGTAAAGTGGAATCACCTTTTTTCACAGCATTGCATTTAATTACTTTAGGTAATACCTCCATTAATTGGAAAATTTCGAGAAAAAAATGGTTCATGTTATTTCACTTCAAACAAGTTTAGTAAAAAGTATGTTGAAGAAAGCTTAACACATTATTTAATGTGTATACAAAATTGATGTTTGAATGTGTTATCCTACATGGCCCTCGTACTTACACGAATATAAAAGTATTATGCTGAACCAAAATTTAAGGTCAAGGTCAATCTTCTTTCAAGTCATAAGGGACAGCCTACGTTTATAGTGTGTAAGTCACATGATGTAGAATTACTGTGTACGGTACAAATTATAACTGATGGTTTCATAATGTTTGTGATGGTTCATTAGCACCATTTCATTTACTTACGGTCAAGTTCCCTTGAGGTGTTACAAGTTACACGTGTGTATAATACACAAAGCTGCTATAATGATAACCATACAATGTAAGCAAAATAGCTCTTTAGTTTTGAGGTTAAAGCGACGTAGGTGTTTTTGCAATTTAAAGATTATCGATGGTTTTTTGGATAAGTAACTGTTAAAATTGTCCGATTTTCATCTTTGAATGTCAAGAGTGCAAGCTCTTTTGCTTTTTTGGCCATTTATTTTTTGGTATGTTTTATCCGTATTTATTTTTCTTAAATGTGGAGAACACAGATGTCTAGTTTCCAGAAATAAGCTCAATTTTCCGTTACTTTGGATGATAATGATCACACTTTTCAATTATTGAAACAATTCTTTCCATAAAATAATCAATTTTATTGGCCTGTCCGGAGCCTAAGACTAGAAAGGTTTATGTAAATTGTCCACATCGGTTTTCTTTCATATCAGCGTAGATCACCCTGCTATGGTTTTATCTTCATAGTTTATATTACAGAACTCTTCTCTAAGTACTTTTAATATGATCCTACTCGCTCAGGGCCCAGTAAAATCGATAACTTTACAATATCGGATCGATATGCGCAACCACCGAAGATTTTATAATATTTCCCATGCATGGTGGCTGTTGATACCCAGTCTGATATTGATAGTGGAAATTGACATACACTGGCGCATGTGCCTATAAATCGACATTCATAAACGTCAGATGGCTATGTAAAAGTTAAAAAGAGTAATAAATTAAAATCGTCTGACTAACAATTTTTGTATCTCCAAGTTGGAACGTAATCAATAGAATCGTGTCTTAGACAAATTAATTAAGTCTGTGGATCTTGAATATGATTTTTTTCAATTTCAAGAGCTTAGTTAGATCACCTTCATTCATTAACAAGCAAATTATATTGTAACGAACGACATTACCCAAAAATTGGTTCATATTGACAGCTTATCTGACACAAGGGCAGAGGCAGAGGTTTTTGTATACTGACTGTCGAAATCATATTCTGACCGTGCTTGCAAATATTGCTAACTGACCATAGAAGGATTACGTCAATATTGTATTGACATAGGGTTTTATCTCTTGATCTCCAGATGTGCCAATACAGGTGTTACAAATCGGAAGGTAGGTAAAAGGTACAGATAACACTTCTAAGAATTTCGTGTCCTGTGGAATGGAATGAAACATTAGTAAATGGATGGCACAGATTTATTTATTAATAATATGATTTGGTTCTCAACCAGTGCGCTCCTCTCCTGCACCTCCACCAGAACAGGCTGTTGACTCACAGTCCCAACTGAACACATCTTGTTTCGGCATTTACATCAAATATTCTTTGTTTATTTGTATTTAGTATTTCGATAAAATGCGATTGATCTTATTAAATACCTACTATTGTAACGTGCACAGCACGATACATACATATTAATTTACACCAAACAAATACCGCGAACAATGCCGTATGTTTACCGCGTTGTTCTTGATCTTCTCCATGCAGTTACCAGCTGAAAACAGATAAAATGCAAATTTAAACAATATTATAATTTTTTTTTAAATATGTTAAATCATTCTCTTGTAGGCACAAGGAAATTATTCAAAGAATGGACATTATTGATGAAGGACAAATACATCAAATTTTTAAACATTGAAATTATGTCCATAAAGCTCGACGCTTGCCTCTCACGGAAAAATAAATTAAAAAACAATAAAGGATATATGGATTGATGAATCGGGGCAGCGGCAACGTGGGTTTTGGTAGAGCAATGAGGTCGTTCTTTATTTTTTTTTTCACGTAAGATAATTATAAGGGGTTATATTAACAATAAAATTAGTTTGTCATTATCGCCAAAAACCACAAAGCTATAAGCTTTCAAAGTGAACTTGGTGACTCGTTACGTCACAAAAGACACGATTCAGAAAAAATATTTTTAATTCAAATGGGAGTGGTGCAATACCGTCGCGCACGTACCGTGATTTCAAGCTTTTCGGCCGGCCGCAAATATCAACATTTTGACGGTTTATGTCTTTGTGGGTACTACAGCAAAATGTAGTACCCACTAATAGATCTAATCATCTTCCCCTTTTGGTACGCGAGTAGGGAACCAATCGCCCCAACAAGGTGTCTACATGAGTCCTGGGGCCCATGTTCTGTGCTTCTTTAGTGGCCTCCGTCCATAGCTAGCTAACTATTTAAATATTGTTTCAAAGAATAATAACAATAGATTGTTTTACCTGTTCTTGGGTGGTCCGTAGGTCTCATGGGGAACTCCATAGCTGGTGGCGGGAGGACCGTAGCTGGATTGTGGGGGTCCGTAGTTAGCGGCAGGGGGGCTATAGTCGTATCCCTGAGGGGCTGACTCGTATACTACGGAAGGAGCGGGAGCCTGATGACTGTGAGACTCGTAGTGGATAGCCGGAGCGGGGGCAGGGCGGGACTCGTAGTGGACAGCAGGGGCGGGTGCCTCGTATCTGAAAGAAGACGGGACGTAGCTGATGGAGGGTCCCTGGTAGGAATAGCCGTGGGATGGTGCGTAGCTAGGAGCGGAGTAGAACTCCTGCCCGCCGCCTCCGTGTCCGGAATATCCTCCTTGGTATCCTCCTTGGTATCCTCCTTGGTATCCTCCATGGTATCCTCCTTGATATCCTCCTTGATATCCTCCTTGGTATCCTCCTTGGTATCCTCCTTGATATCCTCCGTCGAATCCTCCGTGGTGGGATGGTCCCTGGTACTCGTGAACGACGTAAGATGGGCCGGACACGTACACGTGGCCACCGTCACTTCCGCCTCCGCCTCCGTACTTAGATCCACCTCCGAACTTAGATCTGAAACGAATTAAATAATAAAATGCATTCACTTACTTCGTTTTTACTACGTCATAATATTATTTATCAAAAAAATATGGATAATTTCTGACTGATAATCGAACTGAACCTTCCGGGTGGAATCTTTATCGTTTTCGCTACCAAGCCCCCTTTCCAATATGACGTTTTTACCATGATCTGAAATTCACTAGCATTGTTTCAATTCATTTTTGTAAAAGGCTTTGTTTGTGTTCGCACCCACATCTTTGTGTTTTTCTAATTCCTATGGTTTTAAAAAAACATATTTAGATTTCTTAAAGCAATTATCAAAGTGCAGTGTTGAAACGACTCATATTCACGCTATGATCATTATATAGCATGATAAGGTAGGGAAATCAAAGGTGCTGAAGAATGCTTACCCGAGTAGAGCACCAGCTCCGAGAGCTCCAGCTCCGAGGATACCTCCCTTCAGCAGCAGTCCTCCTTTGAACAAGGCAAGCTTGGCGAGTTTCAGCTTCAGCAGAGTCCTCTTCTCCCTCACCTGAGGAGTCAGGCTATCGTCAGACTCCACCAGGGGAACCTAAGCAAATTTAAAACTTATTTAACACATCTGAGACACACCACAATCAACTTAATCAGATACTTAAGTCAGGCCATATCAATAGCTCATAATAACAGAAGGGTATCTATGAGATGATATATGAATGTGAATGCAGCAAAAATTTGCCTGACAAACCAGAATTGTGTAGCGGTAAATATTCTCTGTCTCCCCCGGCAGAATAAAGGCGTGATGGTTAGTAAGTTTACCAACACCGATTTGATTTTGTTAATCTGAATAAAGAGTCCCAGCTGCCCAAAGCGATTGGACTATGGCATCGCCATTACGGGGTATATTGTGTGACTAAAGGGGATGAGAAGGGATAGTAAATTGAGGAGAAGTCGAATAAGAATTTTGTGAAGTATCGCGATATTCAGATGTTGCCAAGGCTACGGCTCGGCCCCGGTGGTCGATGATAATAATTATTTCAATGTTACAGACAATTGTTACTGAATACCTTTTTTATTTTATTTTAACTACAGCCTTTACCGAATGCTGAAAATTTCCAAATTTCATTTTATTAGTGCCAGGAGTGTTTATAGAGTAGTTTGAATGGTAGAAGACGTAAGGGACACCCAAGGAATTAGATATGGAGTCGAATTAAAATTGATTTAATGTCTTTTTGAACAGTAACGTTGTGGTATACAGTAGTGAATGATGGAAGAAGTCGGATCGAAGTCCCGAGAAAGACATAAATAATCGTCCAAGAAATCTTCGAGAATAATCAGCTTAACTACGTCTTATACCTATTGAATTTAAATTCATAATAGGTTTGGTAAGGGTGGACATTGATTGCGATGAACGAAAATAGTGATCTGTCCCAAAAACCTATATATAATAGTCAATTTTTCGCAACTCAATTTAAGGTTAATATCTTGTAAAAATTATATATGTAAAACACCTACGGGCGTAAAATGATTAAAATAAATAAACTTACCGATGACTCAACTCCTTCGGAAGCTGGGTCCAGTCCAGTTGGAAGTTCTGATGCTAGGCCGAGGGCCACCACCGCGAGGCAGACCAGGAATATCTTGGCTACCATTGTTTACTGCAATAAACAAACATTGTTAAGTGCATATTCATGGCACTACTGTGCAAATAGCCGTCACATTTACAGTGAGAAGAGCTTTAGGTAGAAAGTATGAAAGATTTTAAGCAAGAAGGTCTGACTAGTATTATTAATTATTGCAAAAGATGCACATCTTGACGTAAAGACAACAAATAACTAATTATACCCACTTCTAACTAAAACTATCTTAGTAAAATATTAAGAAAAATGTGGATCTAATAACACTATGTAGATATTATTACGTGAAATGATTGCATGTAAAATTGAGATTTTGCCTTGAAAAACTCGCTATTCAATTTCATTGATTGGTTTCCAATAGTTAGTAATTGACCTATCAAAAGCCTATCGATACTTGAGAGAAGATTCAAGGGGAGCGGGCCACAGCCTTGTGGGGACCCCGGACCAACGCTCTGATAAGTCGTATGATCACTTATTGTTACCAAACTAAAATTTAATCGTCCTTGTACTACTTTGATCTCTAAAATCTCTAAACTTAATAATCTAACTTAGACATAGAAATAAATAATCGGTGTGTTTAAAGGCCCCACGAGAAAGTGTTGTATGTGATAACAAGCTATAGTTTTGTATTAATTAATGATCGCCAAGCAAATATGGTGATTCCACTGAAAGCTACGTTGTCACCACTCAAGAACGGAGAGGTTGCTAAAGAGCTATAGGCGTAACTACATTTCGTTCCAGAAACGCGTATTTGGTGTACTTAGTATGCGAACAGAGAAGTATTCCGTCACCAGACACAAACATAATGAATTGACATTATGTACAGAGCAAGAACCGAGCGGATGTCTGACTAAATATAAACATGTCTCGAGTAGGAAGGATCGGCAAACACCTCCAGTTACAGTGCTAAAATAATACCGCATAATGTAGGATTGTGTTTGATCAGAGAAACGTATCGATTATTGAGAACAAACCACAGAGTGATTGATATTCTTTAATTAGCAGCAATACTAGATGGGCTTTTTAGACCACACTGAAATTTGTACAATTTATATTGCGTGGAAGTTTAACTTAACGTATTGTTACAATGATGAACTTAATGATAATTATTTTGCACTAGTTTAATATTATGTCATTTAATTTATAAGAATTAATCCGCTATAAGCAGTTTAAAAATGTTAAGTGTAAGTACTTGGAAAAACTATAACAGAAGATCAGTTCTGCAATCAGATTAAATATGTTTTTAATCATCGCAATTATTTAATAAAACCGGTTAGCAAATATTTAGCGAAGATGCTGAATTCTTTCGTGCTGTTGTACCTATGCGAAAACCACAAATACACTACAATGAACAAAAAACACAAGCCTGTATAATTTAAAGAAAAAAATACGAATTTACGATCGACCGATAATAATAAACGAAAACCGGATTTTTTCGCAAGGTTGACTCGATCATTAAAAAAACACATATAAATAAAGGATAAATTTGTCGTAAGATGAAAATCACTTCACAAAAGTCACAGGAGCATTAACACCAAAAGAAAAATATATCTTAAAGGGATGATATGGAGAGGTTATACTTGTACGTACATAATTTCCTATCGGCTTGTCACACTGTCACCAACTGTCAACCGCTAGGATACTTTTCCTTTTTATACGTCGCAATTTTTCTACATAATTTCACCGGGTCCCCCTCCCATCCCCAAATAGTGTACTCTCCCACTCCATAAACATAGCACCTGCGGTCTTCCGACAATTATCGCCAATTGTCGCCACAAGTAAACGTTCTCAGCGAACTTTGATTTGAGTAGCGTAGATAACAGCAGAACACATTTTAATTCTTTATATTTTCGGTTCCTGATCAACACTTGCATTCACCAGCATATTTACTTTTAACCTTTTCAGACCTGAAATAAAACTGGCAGTGGTAGAATACATTTAAGCTTTGTAATTGAAAGCATTTGGTAGATATATTTGGAAATTTTCAGTGATTTTTTTTCAATAGATCTCGTATGGCGTATTTAACCTAAAATAATAAATAGCAGTGTTTTTAAAAAATATTACATTTTATCAAATTTAAAAAAAAAAATACTTAAAAATTAAAAATTGAAAAAATACCTTCAAAACTTACACTATTTAAAAAATCAAAAAAAATTGGTCGAGATTAAACACAAAAATAGCATTTCAAAATAAAATAAAAAATGGCTACCACCTAAAATGTTAAATAAAATCCAATAAAAAATAGCCCACATTGCCAATTATACCAGTAATTGAAAATAAACCGCCAATTTTTATTATCTCTAGATAGGGAGGAAAAAGTTCTTAAATCTGTGTATTTTCAAACATAAACACGGTCCGAGGGGTTAATAATCACTACTTAGGTTTGTAGGTAGATTTTATTGAAAATTAAAAGCTTCCTGAATACGTAGGTATATATTAATTTATGAATGCTTTTATTTTTTGCCTTAGAAAATAAATATATCATGCAATGCTTCTAAAATAAGTTAATTAACGTATGTGCTCGTTATCAATTTAATACAGTTTTTTGAAAGCTTTCGTCAAAAGAAGTTATCTGCATACAAGCAAAGTATGATGTTTATACTCATTATAAACAACATGTATTTTATAAAAGAATTGATAAAAATATTTAATGCGAATAAATTGTGATGTTTTCAAGATAAACAATTGTTTTTTCGACTATGAACAAAGTCTTATGCTACGTATACATTTGCGAACCGAAACGCGAGCCGAGCCACGAATTAAGGGAAAAGAACGAAGCAACTCAACGTCATCAGCTGCAGGTAGACTGATGGAACCTAAGCGCACGCCAAATACTAAGTTTGGTGATCGCGCTTTCGGAGCATCTGGGCCGAAGGCTCGGAATAAACTTCCTCCGGAACTAAGATCCATAACGAGTCCAACAGAATTCAGGTCTGAACTAAAAACTTACCTTTTTAAGCTGTCATACCCTTAAATTAAATATACCATTTCTGAGAAAAGGTCCAATTTTATCAAATTTCGCTAATAAACAATTAGTTAATGTAAATTAAGTGTTAATCTCAAGTGACCTACCAGGTAAGTATGGTAATGTATATTATCTCCATATATAGTTAGTAATAACATAGATCATTATTGAAATGTATTATATATTTGTACACAGGGCCCTTGAGGTTATCTTCCACAAAAACAGCGCTATAAAGATCATCTAAATATGATTATTATTATTATTATTCACTGCAATCGGCATTTCGCGCCATTTTGCGATTACTTGGTTCCTTTCCCATAAATTGAGGTTCAGCTGGGCAGTTCGGCTGGCGCATGTATACGTAGTATATACTCGTATAAGATGTAGGATTGTGTACTTTTATGTTATGTTTCTCTTTAATTTTAATTCGTTTGTAAGTACAGTATAGTAATGCGGCTTATTTTAATTAAATTATGTAAATGACATTGAAATCTATAACCAATTAATCACGATCACATAATTAATTTGTTTTTAATTCGATGAGGTGATAACGGCTGCATTGTTATCTATAATATTCCTTATGCTATGATTTATTGATGTCTCGAAAAGTGAGAATTTAGAATGAATAAATAATAAAAGAAAAATTTATATTTCTAATTTCTGTATTACTATTATATACATTATATACTATTTCTTTACTAAAAAGGCGAATACTAGACTAAGCATACAAGTTAGTATGTACATAATGTATCTACTCGTATATCTGAGAAGTATGTAAGTATATGTGTTTGTTCCTGGATTTACCTGAAACCGCGTCTTTTTTCTTAAGAAATCGATGAAAAAACGTTATTCTATCAAATTTATTTTAAAATTTGTTGGTTTAAAAACTATTGGCATTAAAAACTGGTCTCCATAAAAAAAACGACTGCATCTATTTCTATTTCTATGTTTATTTATGTGCATTTACAAATAACATGACCGGCGGGTTATTTCTATCTCCAATTAGATTTTTATTTAATTTCATCTGCTTATGAAGATCAGCGGGTTCAAGGGTTACAGCTGGATAGCTCAGTTTAGTTAGAAGAATCTTCTGGTTAGCGGAATATAGCATATTTTTCATAGAAACGTTTAATATATTAACACATTTGAAACCTTATTATTCTTTCCTTCTTATGGCATTGTCGAATCTGGTATTATTGAGTTTAATAATTAAAAATATTTGTTTTCAATGCCTAGATTTTATTTGAAATTGTGTATTTCATCGTTTGGCCAAAGAATTGCGCAAATTAATATCAAAAACCACATTAAAATAAATTTATGAATTGCTCTGCAATGGAAGCACCCTTGTGAAATGAATCCTCAGAACATTAAAATGTTATATTAATCCCAGTTGAGTGAAAGGTAGACCTACTGAATTATAAATTCATATGTTTAAGGCTTTACGCTTCATTGTAATATTAATTACTTCAAAGTTAGTGAAAATAAAAATAGAAAAATAAATAGAAATAGAAAAATAAATAGAAAAAGAAAAAGAAAAAAAAAGAAAAAGAAAAATAAACAGACAAAGAAATAGAAATAGAAAAGAAATAGAAAATAAAATATAAAAATATAATTGAAATATAAAAAATTTCGACTACTGGGCATTATACCTAGCTAACTCATTAAAAATTTAGGCGTATTAGATCTATCAAAAAATTTATATATAAAGGTGCAACAGTCGGTCATTTTGAATACATGTAGGATAAAGAAAGATTTTTCAAATATTTATGTTGAGGGATCAGTAGGATTTATAGGCCCTGCTCTACCGAGCCGAACCCTCTGATATGAAAATATCTGGAGTCGGTGAATTATTTTCCCATTTGATCTCTGGTGAGTTGACGTGTTGTTCTTGTATTGTTTTGCTTATATAATGCACTTGCATAATGTTGATTGACTAGATGATCATTTGTGAAAAATTGTGTGGAAGGGTTTAGTTTTTCCTACGGGGAAGATTTAACCCGGACATAAAATCGGAAAAATAGACACCGATAGTAAAAATATTTGGTTGTTTTTATTAGGTTCTATCGGTCATAAATATATTTTTTTAAATGTTACGTTACGCTTAAATGCGTTTGGTGACTTAGAAGGGGTGTCCGGGCACAGGTCCTGGTGGTGGATACGTCTGCCCACCAGCTGCATGGCGAGCCGGATTGGGAAAAGCCGGTTGAAGGAGGCCCTTTGACCTCTCCAGCCGGACTCTCCTGACCCTAACCCCCAGATTCCTACCCCTCATACTTTATTTATTACCAGAACTTCATCTTCTTCCTTTACTTAAACGGAAAATTATTTTCCACAGGGCCTCCTATGTGTAGTTATTGCAAAATTACATGAAAAATACAAAATGTGCTTCGAAGTACAACACAGCACAAATACCTAACACTTTCCACTTTAAAGGAAGCTTATAAATACGGAGTTTGTTTCTCCTATTTCATCTGGCAAGTAACCTGAAAGAAATGAGTGAAGCTTTTAAGAGAACTTTGAGAGTTTGTTAATCTTACCACATAGATATGGATTTTAAAATGTCCTTCTTTCCCTGCCGACTGCAAAACATGCAGTGGAACTCTGTATTTAATTAAGACGAGACAATACCCTAAATTATAGTCGAAATCTTAACGACGTAATTGAAGAAGCCATACACGAACATATGCTACACGCGGCTCTGGTGTATTGGACCGGCACTAACTTGGAGAAACAAAAGTTGTTGGTCATAACTAAAGACCTCATTATCTAAAATAACTGCCTATTTAGCATCAAAAATTACATGCGGACTACCAATGGATGTTTAAGTTTTTTTTTTTTTTTCTTTTGTATTTTTATGTCCGGGTTAAATCTTCCCCATAGGAAAAATTAAACCCCTCCACACACTTTTCCACAAATGATAATCTAGTCAATGAACATTATGCGAGCGCATTATATAAGCAAAATAAATACATAACAATACAAGAACAACACGTCAACTCACCAGAGATCAAATGGGAAAATAATTCACCGACTCCAGATATTTTCATATCAGAGGGTTCGGCTCGGTAGAACTCCTAACAGGGCCTATAAATCCTACTGATTCCTCAACATAAATATTCAAAAAATCTTTCGTTATACACTTTGCATCTTTATATATAAATTTTTTGATAGATCTAATACGCCTAAATTTTTAATGAGAGAGCTAGGTATAATGCCAGTAGCCGAAATAACGAATGGTAATATTTTTATCGTCTGAAAATGCCAAATTCTTTTTATCTCATTTCCTAAATCTGTGAATTTTCTTTTTTTTATTTAAATTCTACATTGTTCATTGATTAGTATCTTTTTACTTTTACGTAGCAGTCTGACGTTAATTCATTTGCCAGCTGACAGTTTATGTCGATTTGCATTACCGATATCGGTTGGCTTATCAAAAGTTCGACCATGCTAGCTTAATCGCTACAAAATCGTCGTTAATTCCACCTATCGATCCGATATTCTAAAGTTACTAAAGTTCTAAAGGCAACACTAGAGTAAATTGACAATCAAACGTCATGAAATATTAATAAATTTGGAATTTTTAATTGAAATACTAACTTACATATGCATTGGCAGCCATATTTATTTTTTGGCATTAAAAGAGAAGTTGATTAGTTAATGAGGTATTTATTCACAACTGAGTTAATTTGTCAAACAAATCTTTAGCCATAAAACGATATATACGCAACAAGTGTCGTTTCAAACAAATTTCGTCTCTCCAAGTTCGAACGGATTTAATTGATCGTGTAAATGACATCTTTTCATCCTACGAGCTTCGTTAATCTACCTCCGTTCATAAATAAACCAGTAATTTTGCATAAAGAATGACATTATTAAAAAAAGTTGCGTATGTCAACACTCACCCAAATTTAACTGACAGCCAAAGCGATTTGTCGGGCTTTTTTCTCTCGGAATTTCTTATCAACCGTTGACCGTGCTAGGGAATGTTGCTAACTGACCATAGATCCCGAATTTAGTCAATGTACTGACCTAAGCCTTTATCGATCGTCGAAAATTGATCTTTCCGTGGGTTTTTTTATTATTTATTATTTTTGGAGAACGTATTATTAAAATCTCAGACGTTGCTAGAGGAATCCTATGGGAAGTTAATAATAAACCATCTACAATAATAAAATTTGGTGCTTACCGCTAACATTACAGTTAAAAATGTTTTATGAAATTGTTTTATATAAAATATTTTTATGTTAAGGTACTGTTTTTATTAATCATCAATATACATTAAAACTTACAATAAATTAATGTCGACGAATTCGTAACGATAATTTATATTTTGTTTGGAGCGATCCGAGTTCAACGGATGCAGGTTATTAATGAAAATAGTATATTACCATTAAAATATTGTGATCAGAGTGGTCACCATTCAGAATCAAAACGTTGATTGAAATGGCTTTAACCGTGTTTGGCAACCAGATCTGAATAGCCAGCTACTCCCTCTCCCCATCCATTTCTCACGAAGATTGGGAGCAATTGGGACTCTTGTGCAGTACTCATAAAATAAGTTTTTATTTTGTTTTTAAGCGTGGCTTAACATAATTTATATTTTATTGGAATACTTAAATTACGTTAGAACGGAGTTAATATGAAGTCTAAATATAAAGTAACAATGGTGTGAATTTATCTTTAAATTCTTTCATCACAAAGTTAGCATTTTCACAAAATAAAATACAATTTGTTGAAACTACGGCTTGAAGCTGAACAACCCAACCTAAGAGTATCTTCCACACTGGAAATGTATTTTTCAAACAATTATGACACCTCCATAATTATACACACCTGATGTCACTGCGTCCATTCAAACGGTATGTTATTATTCTGAATAAAGTGTGGTACCGAATTTTGCATGGCAACAGAATAAGACTTTAAACAATGTGCTGATAAATAAATTACATTGTTTTCCCAAGTTGGAATTTCAGCATTTTAAAATAAGGAAAATTGATTTTCCAACCAGCTAGGAAAGTATACGTTTAACATTGGTTAAAAATTAGCATTCTCATTTAAACAAAATTGCTTAGTAGACGACAATTAAGCAGTGACCAATACGCTCATTCACTTTCAAAGTGTAATTTGCAAGCTAATTCTTCCCATTTAAATTAATGCTAATTTTGAGGAAAATCCTTACACGTATTACACCCGTAACTCTTACGTATTAATCCAATAAAAATATAATGTACTCAATGATGTTGTAACGAGACAAATTCAACACCTGCATATTGTGATCCTGATGAATGATAATTTTCTGTTAAAGAATTCTTAACACGTGCGAAGGCTTCGAAAATCAGGAAGCAGGATTTTTTAAATGAAATTTTGAGTTAATTCTTCGAACTCAAGGTAAACAAAATTAATATTATTTGAAGACATATGAGCACGTAGAATATGTCTTTACTCAGAATATAACCTTCAAAATTATGTGTGAATATTGACAAAAAATGTATTATTTTACTCGCCAGTTATGAGCGATTTCATTGTTTTAAAAATATGTACAATATAAACACGTACATTTAATGAAATCACTTTATTTTAACACTTCAAAAGTGTTTTTCCTTCATCGGGAGAATATTAAAATTAGCATAGGATACAAAATACTGACGGATCTACATTTTTAAAACATATTTTTAATTAATTCTGATAAATATTCAGGGTTTTCCAATAAGAGGTGTAATTTTGATATTCAATCGTAAAAGATCAATGGTTTCGTTACTTGTGTGGCACGTAGCGCCGTTTTGTTATAATTAAACGTCGTCCAGATCAATACCATCCAATTCCGGCCATAAAAAATTCAATCAATTCAATTTTGATATTCAATCATCTCTCGATAACGCAATCCATTCACCGTAACTGTTGCTCCAGCCTCATTTTCGAAAAAGTATGGTCCAATGACTTCGCCGGACCATAAACCGCACCAAACAGTCACACGTTGAGGATAGAGAGGCTTTTCAACAATAACTCTTGGGTTTTCCGAGCCCCACATGCGACAATTTTGCTTGTTGACGAAGCCACCGAGGTGGAAATGGGCCACATCACTTAAGATGATTTGCATTTGATTCACTCAAGTGAATTTTAATAATTTCAATGCGTTGTTGAAGCGTGTATCGTTCCATTTTTATTAATGGCGTAGTTTTTACATGTCAAATATCAAAAAATGACAGCTTTAAAAGTAACATCTACCGAAATAGCGGGCTATTCAAAATAACACCTCTTTTTGGAAAACACTGTATTTTCACACCCTTTTTTTAAATATTATTTTACATTCACATTCAGAAGGTTCGCCTTGATCTTAGACTCTTTAATTTTGCCGCTGTGTGGTTTATCACTTTGTCATGATAAACCAACTAATTTTATTAACTAATCCTCGTAATAAAAGCCCCATACATATGGTAAATATTCGTCAATAGTTTGAGGAAGCTGTGATTCTATATCACCAAATCGATCATACGCACATTGAATCAGTGACGGTCATTTTAGCGATTTACTAGAAAAAATTTTGACCATCTAAGGTTACATTTGATATATTACATACAAAACTTGATCACGTACGCATAATAAGAGGTGAAAATAATTTAAGCTTTCCACGCTACGCACACGCTACATCATTCAAACCATTGAGTTATATAATCCTCAATGTGTCAAACTTAAACGAATGATTCACTAAACGAGTACCGCATGTCCGAGAATACATATGCATTGAATAGGTTGTAAAATGTTATCAGAACTTGCGCCATAAAATCAATCACTCACCGTCAAGGGTGGCATTAAAAATTCTTTACTTCAGTTTTGAATTATGATTGTGGTGCTGATGATGTGTGTGGTTCCCAGGTAAGATATGAGAGGTACTTGTTCGTATTCGGATGTAATGAATTTTTAATCAATTACAAGCAATAATTTACCTGACTTGTGGGCGAATAGGAAAAAAAATACTAGATGGATTACAATCGTGTTTTGAAGAGGGTACTCGTACCTTGATGTTTATCAAAATATGTCATGCGTGCATATTAAGTTTTAATCGACGACTTTTAAACGGCACCGATGATAAACGTTTATTTTACTAAGGCTCAGCAGAAAGTAGGAAGGTTATCTAGTTTTCAGTGTCCAAGTTGCGTCAAGTGATTTGTCAATACTATCTCAACTCATCTTCACAGACATGTAGACAAAACTCTCGAAGGAATTTGTGTCTAGGTTACAACATTTGAGTAATAGATAAATTAATGTACCTAAACATACCTTTAATAACTAACATTTTTTTCACTGGAAAAATAATCTTATACTGGCTTCAAAATGTGTACCTATTTAAACGTTTCACAATGTAACAAACCAAACAGATTTATACATAAAGCGCATTAGCGCTATCCATTATGCACTTATATCCTCAGCACGGGCAAGCCACCCAGTGAGGCCTACATTACTGGAAAACATAAATTGTAACAAAATAATGTACCAAATAAAAAAAAAAAATAAAAAAAAGCTCTTTCCTCTAGCCCTCTATCAAATAAACAATTTCCAGGAAAGGTTTAAATAGAGCCGTCTGGTTGTGGTGTTTCGCCAAACTCTGAAGCCTTCAAAATAACGACTTCTCTATAAGACAATGTGTCTTATAAAGACGTGAGACACAAAGAATCCCCTCTGATTCTTCCCGGATCTTATTTGCAAGTCATCGTCGCCATGAATATGATATTCGTTAAACATTACATCTGAATGCCATAATATTAACATTTAAAGCTTATTTGACATTCCCTGTCATGATGTAAAAATGGCGGCGGCAAGTTCAAGGTTTCCCAACTAAAATATTAATTTTTAAAATCCAACGAACAGGGAATTTTGCATACATTATTATTCTTTGGCAAACGTGCTCGGGGCTTTATTGGCTGAGAGGACATTCAACATAGAACACTCAAACATTGAAAATATTATAATTTGCAAAATAGGAATTGATAAAATATCTCGTTTATTATAGTTACCCATTTAACATTTTATCGGTCGGAATTTGATTGCAGTAGATTCGATTATTTTTAATGCCGTTTTACATTATTTATTTACATCAGGAAATCAACGGAAAACTTTATATCTTAATTTGGAAAAATATGTTTTGTGACATTTTTTTCGTATATTTTTTCATACATACACAATTTCGGAATAAAAAACATACGTATTAATGTTTAAAAGCGGCAAGTTATGGGAACCCACAAAGGTAACGCCTGTCCGTGGGTAATATAAAAAAAAATAACAATAAAGAATAAAAATAAATTCCTTTAACCAAATAAAATAGAACGAATTTATATGAATAGTGTTTCAATGTGTAACTCACCAAGCAATAATTTATATGAATAGTGTTTCAATGTGTAACTCACCAAGCCATAATTTATATGAATAGTGTTTCAATGTGTAACTCACCAAGCAATAATTTATATGAATAGTGTTTCAATGTGTAACTCACCAAACCATAATTAATATGAATAGTGTTTCAACTTGTAACTCACTAAGCCATAATGTAAAGTGTTTTACATAATATGTCATTTGTAATTGTTTTGATAGAAGATGATTAGAAGAATGTACGCGGACCGATAAAACTGTACTTGCATTAAATTGGTACTGATTTTGGGGGGGGGGTGTAAAATACATTATTAATCATATTGCTATATATATTTTAAATTTTTTCAAACTTATTTTGGTTTTTAAATACATATTTCATGGTTTGCAGGATAAATAATTTGCGAATATTAAATTTTACAGTTCCCTTTTTATATATATATATATATATATATATATAACTTTAATAATGTGCTTCTGAGTTATTTGTCCACCTCATCTTATAATGCCGTAAATATTTGAAGATTGCCCAAGAGAAAAACATTTTTTTTTATTGTAATATAAGGAATATAGATACATAAATATTTAACAATATTACATTTCAGATCATCATTGGTTATGTATACCTTAACAGAAAAGAGGAGTTCTTGTGCCTGAAGGGAGCCACGATTCTTACATAGGTTTTATGTTGTAATAATATTTTTGTATGGAATATAGATTTTTCAATCTAATATTTAATTTAAGTTTGTTTTAAAAAAAAATTATTTAATATATTTGTTCTGATTGCTTGACAATACAGCACAGTTCAGAAGGGAGATTATTGTAGTTTTTTATGGCTTGGTAAATATAATGGTTTTGCATTTGTGTTGTTTTAAAATTTGGTGTAATAAATTGATTTCTATTTCTAATGAGATGAGTTTGTAAAAATAACTATGTTTGAACTAATGAGTTTGTAAAATTCTTGGTATTCTTTGTTATTTTTTTATTTGTACATTTTTACAATGGAAGCTTGCTTAAATATGTCATTGACATTTGGTACTGTAAACAATTTAAATAGTGACTCTGTTGAGAAGGTAGAATTTTTTTTAGTATTACTTTTATGATGATTCTTTGTGAAACTTTTACAAAGTTTAGATTGTTTTTATAGGATCCTCCCCAGACTATGATTCAAATAAGCAAAGAGTGGAAAAGGGCAAAGTACACATTTTTGATTGTTTTCAAATATAAAATATATCTTAACCTAACAAATATATATTTATACATTTCCTGATTCTCTTTACAAGCTCTTTAATGTGGCTGTTCCACTTCAGGTTTTGATCAATGATCACACCGAGATATTTAACTTCAGAAGAAGAGTTGATTATAGTACAAATATGATCGTGTTGTTTACAGTTTACATTATCACATTTTTCGTCGTGGATTATAATACTAACTTTCTGATTAGGTATTTTCTTCAAGGAGAATAAGACATATGTTGTTTTTTTTGCATTAAGCATTAATTCTTCATTTGCAAGTTTGTTAACTATTTCCCATGTTTGACCTTTTATTAATAATACAGTTTCATCTGCGTGGGAAATTAATTCCCTTTAATTTTCTGTTGGTAAATGTCATTGTCATATATTAGAAATAATAATGGACCGAGAACCGTGCCTTGAGGAATGCCAAATTTACTTGTTAGTGATGTACTAAATGTTTGGTTTAATTTTACAATTTGAGGTCTCTCTGTTAAGTAGCTTTCTATTAATTTAAGGGCTATGTGGTTTCTGCTATTTGCTCTTAATTTTAAAGTCTTTCATGGGAAATACGATCAAATGCTAAAATAGATCATTTTCAATCTGTCAATATTCAGTACTTCCTTAAGTCTATAAAATAAGTATAAAAATATCTTCATTTAGATATGGTTTTATTTATTTGCAATTTCTAATTTAGATTTGTGCCAACAGTGACACCTAAATATTTGATATTTCAACTTTAGCGAGTTCATTGCACAGTGAACATGTTATGTGAGCATTAATATATTATTTGCTTAATTTTTCATTCGCGGTGCAATTAAATGGCAATAACATGTTTAAAATTATATGTAATTTTAATAATGAATTATTTACCATTCAAAAAATTATATCTCGCTAACCACCGCCCAAATGTAGGCGTGAAAGCACACCTCCGTCATGGCACACACTCCTTGCTTAATTCATATTCATACATTTTTTCTACTTCTGACATGGCCCGGCTTAAGATTATGACATTTCGTTCGAATTACGAGGTCATTCAGCGCATTTGATATATGTAACGTGCAACATTGGATATTGTATTTATATCCATCCCACAAAACTCATTTTCATCATTGCTTTATGAATGCCGACATGCCTTGTCATCTTTTAGACTAGTAATTCATTAGTTTCCAGTATGTCTGTCACCAAATTTCCGAATGAACTTGATTCACTCATCCGTGTGAGCACGGCCACGAGCCACCGCTTCAGCTTGATCACCTTATTGCCTTGTTAATAGGTAAATCATCTTACCTCACCCCACGCACCTGCTGCCTGCTACCAGATGGGCACATCTCATCACGGATGTGACTTGGAGACGCCCGAAGGTCAGAAGTTCACAAATCTTGTCCCCTGTGCAGGGAGGGACTAACAAAATTGACTTTCTCTGTACAAACTTTATTGTCCTAAGCACAATTAAATGATTTGTTATATTCATTTCGTTAAGTCTGTAAAGCGGTAAAACGTCGTTAAGATGAAGAAGAAGATGTATAAATTTATTAATAAATTATTTTTAAAATAGGAAAAGTAATGAGTTGCTGCAAAAGTTGTATAATTTGTGGATATTTC
The DNA here is from genome assembly GCA_026573805.1 of Hesperophylax magnus. NCBI lineage: Eukaryota > Metazoa > Arthropoda > Insecta > Trichoptera > Limnephilidae > Hesperophylax > Hesperophylax magnus. Next base: position 13,529,828 of record JAIUSX010000049.1, read on the forward strand.
AATCTTTACACCGTTTAATCGTTTGAGATACCTGAATATGGGAAATTTCACGTAACTCTCTGGGCTAGTCTGTTCCTGTCCCCAGGCACCTGTGCCTTGTAACTCTCTGGGTCAGTCTGTTCCGTCCCCAGGCACCTGTGACTTGTAACTTTCTGGGCCAGTCTGCTCCTGTCCCTAGTCACCTGTGACTCGTTACCATTGATATTTACATAACGTATGTTATCAATAGTTAGCTCGTCACTACCTTGCCAAGTCTTACGTAAGTGCTACTTTCTGGCGGCTTCATTCACCGCCGAGTCCCCACTCCTCGGTTCTTTCTAATAACAGAAACATGTTTACAGTTTACAATCGAATTATGTTTCGAATCTTTTCGAAGGAGGATTAGTCCTATAGCTTTTAATCTTCTTATAGTCCCGCCTTATGAGAGAAAAGTGGCTAAAAAAAATCATTATGTTTTCCGACGCAACGAAAATTGAGAATGGCATAATCGGAAGGTGGGAGCGATCCTACAAAATTAAACCATTTTTGATATACGTTCAAGTTCGTTTATACTGACGTCCACGGTTGTAATACATTTCATTAGATTTTTTAAGAGTACCAACTGCTCCAAACCGTCTGGATCCAGTGCGACTATGGCATCCCCGATTGGGGTAAGTTGTGAGGCTGAAGGAAATGGGGTGGGAAGGAGATGAGAAAGAGGAAGGTGAGTCAGTACCTGGCTATTCAGATATGGTCACCAAATATGGCGAAAATCATTTCGAGCAACGTTTTAATTCAGAATTATGGCCTCACACCAGGGCGATACTGAGAGTATATCCAACTCTGGAATGTGCCGGAGTAACGTACTATACATTATTTTTAATGAGTACATTGTGAAATAAAACCAATTAATCAAAAAAAAATTGTGTGCATGCCGGATTTGAACCAGCGACCTCCGATTTGCTAGTAGAGAGCCTTATCCCTCGAACATGGAGATACATAAGTAATGCTGCAATAAGTGAATGAAGGAGTTTAAAGAGAATATATGACGCAAATGCGAATGGTAGCAGAAGTCGGGGACGCCTGAAAAAGACACGGCACAATCAAGTGAATCAGATGCTTGAGTTGGGCTATGTTAATAGTCAGAATAATAGAAGATTATGTATGAGACGATATATGAATGTGAATGAGGAAAGAAGTGTGTGCCAAGACCGAGTAGTTTGGCGGTCCGTCCTATCTGTCTACCCCTTCGGGGAAACGGCGGTTAGTTGAGTAGTTAATCTTAAGTTAGTTAAGTTATTTATGATGAATGACACGTTATTTATCCCCAACGCTGTGCGCTGGTGAGAAATGGAAATAAAGCATTATTAAATTTTATAAAGGTGGTGATCGTGACCATGACCCTATTTATTTGAAGCGTTACTAGAATCGTTCGGCGGTGTCAATCTTATCGCATTTACATTACATCATATTTGGCATTATAGAGAAAACACCGACTCGGTACAGTCGGCAGACCGCATGAAGCTCTTTCTCTCTCGTATAGGCGTTTGCGGCTCTTCAGAGATCGACTCCAACTATCTCACCTGTCTCAACCAGCTTTATAAGATGAAACCAATGAACGAACTTTGACTCGAACAGATATTCTAGCTGTTTATTTTACACAATTTTAACAATTAGTAATTAGTAAAGACAGAGAACAAAATAAATAGCATTCCCCGAAAAAATTTCTCAATAAGAGCAATGATGAAAAAACTTAGGCGAAATAGATTTCAAAAGTAACTGAAATGTTAAAGGTGGTTTGTTTTATTAAACCTGTTACCAAAATACTTTTCAAACAAAATTATATGCAACAAGGACATTTACAGACATAACACAAGGACGTTCAATGAAATCAGACCACCAAAAAAGGACAAAGAGAATACGCAAAAATCTACAAACGGATAAGATATTAAAATATGGTATCGGAAACCTTTAAAAACTACACCCATTAATAAATGAATAAAAGCAAAATAAAATAAGATGATGTTATTACATGTGAGTTATAATTAATAATTTGTGAACTTAAATTTACAAATAACTAAAAATAAGAATTTAGAACCTTGATGATAATTTAAAAGTTATTGGGTATTGAATTTAGCTATCAATTCGTGGCTATCCAAAAGAAACAATGTAATTTTGTTACCTCTATATTTTTTATTAACCTAATCCGAAACCGGTCGGTTCGCTTAAACATTCGCTTCCCACCCTCCAATAAAGGATAATTATTGTAAAAGTTCCTTTTTGCAAAGCAAGAGTCCTATAAGAACTACTAAATTAATGTTCTGTAGTTTTATAGTGGAGTATCTTATTGAGTAAACTTATTGATTCCTAGATACCTGCGTTACCTTTTGATTTTCTGTGTCTTCTTTCGTTTATATTTGTTAGTACTATCTTAAAACCTCAAATAGTAATATTCAATCATTGAAGATAATATTAACAACTTTCTAACGTGAAAACGTGAAACGGAATAATGAAAAAAGTCGCATCGAGGAATCTTTTTTCTGATATTCAGTTTCAGAGAATGTTGACTTCATTGATTAAATTGATGCATATTAAAGGGTTGAAATGGATTACTAAGAGTCTCAATGGATATTACAATGAAGTCAAATTGTTTGAACCTACTGAACATGTGCAGGCATTTTTCCTTGTTTTTCAACTTCTTACAAAAGCTACACGCGAACTCACATGCTTCTCAATCCATAAATTAATATGTCTTCAATTTACGCAATGTTGCCGGTGACATATACGTGTATTGTACAAAATACGTGTAACTGAATAATGTAGCACTTTTCAAATGGAATCATTTTTATGGTTTTCAAATTTAACGTATTTTTTAACTAACAAATGGTTATGTTATATTTATTTTGTATAATCGGTATATTTATATTCTGTTATTTGCTGCATTTTATTATAAGAAAAAAATGATAATAGTGTATGGCCAAGTGTATCACCCTTCATGGGTGAAAGCCAAAATAGTTAAAAAATAAATAAATAACTAAGAAATGTAATGTATCTAAGAGGAAGCTACAAGCCAAAAATGTGTATTTCTTGGTATACCTTATATGGTAGGTAATAGGCATAAAATCGCCTGACAAACGGAGTCTAGTAACGTTCGATTTCAAGCAAAAAACTGGTTTTTATTTATTTTGTAAATAATTTTATAAGAAAGCAAAAAAGTTAATCAAGTGAAACTGTTACAGATAATCTTAGCTCTAATAAAGTATTTTTTAAAAGTTGTTTCTTTTCTGCGTTCGTACATTTCTATTGAAAAAAAAATTTTTTTTTAGTAGTTTGCATTTATATTTTTTATTGAGTAATTTATTTTTTTATTTGTATTCTACTCAAGCGAAGCGATAGGAAAACCTTCAATTTATCTAAAACATATTTTTCGGTATTCATAATGTACATCAATTCGTTATAAAGATTAATCAAAATAGTGATTTGGCATTGAGCTTCGCCTTTAGCTAACCAGGTATCTACCATAAACAACGTTACTATTTTTCTGATTACGAAAAATTTGCTTGATGTCGGTGTGTAATATATTAAGTGTAATATTTAATTTAAATGTAAAAAAATTTTTGAACGATGTGATATCTGACAAAGCAATATTTAATTTTATACAGCAGTCCGGGGGTAAGGTACACAAACCTTCGGGAGGTGATTCTATATGATGGTAGAGTTAAAAAAAAATCCCATACAAAACTAATTTTCAAAGATATTTTTTTTTATTTTCTCATGAAAGCATTTCAACTTAATTAGTAACTACCTTAAAACTTTACAATTTCAATTTTTTATTTCAAACTATTTTACTTGAATTAACATGTAGAATCACAAGTTAGTGCACTTTACCCCCGTACACTTTGTATAAGTAATATAAATATAATGTATTCAAGTGGATTACATTGATAATACATCGGCCTAATTCAGTTTCATTATACACGGTGTCCTTAGTGGCGAGTCAGATCGAAGGTTAGTTTCAAAACTGTTTAAGAAATCATTCCCACTTATAAACAAAACGCATACATAATTTAATGTTTATTTTTGGTATTCATTAGATACGTTAATGCCATTAAATATTATTATAAAATATTGACGTGATTTAAAGTGAATATGATTATTAGTTATTATCAATCAATTAGTCGCCTTTGTTTATAATTTCATCATTTTTCGTTGACCTTTTCATCGTTTAGTGGCCCTCAAAATATTAATTATTCTGTTTTCTGATCCTACCTCTTTAAACCATACTTATGAAATCACATACATATTATATTATTATCTTATATTTTATTAGGTACCTGTTTACGTGTTTTATGTACCATACCGAGGTCTAATATAAATGAATATGTCTATTATCAAACACTGGGCTTCGTATGTGAAACATGGGTCAGTTAAAAGAAAGGTTGAAATCACTGAACAGACTAGAACCTAGAAGACCTAGAAGTTTGATGTATATATATATATTATGTGTAGAGGTTGACGGCATGACGTCATCGCCGCAAAATTTACGAATAAAAACGAACTTGTCGTTTTGGCGGCATATCGAAAATGGCTCACTATTTTTTCACCCTTCTAAAGCTATTTTACGAAAAGCAAAAAAAATAATAAATCATTATTGAAAATTTACTTTATTTATTCAATCAAAATAAAAAAATAAATAAAAATTCATTTTTTATATAAAATTTTTCTTAATTTTTTCGAGAATAAAAAAAAACAATGGAAATATCCTAGTTCTAAACTACATGTTCGTTTTTATTCGTGAATATGGCAACGCGGCGTTGACGTCACTCCGGGCAACATCGGTGACAGCCGTCTTTCCAGCCATTGGCATTTCTACGTCACAAGCCTTGTAAGTATCTCTTTAAGAAAGAATTTCGGAATTAAAATGTGTTTTCTTTTTCACCAGAAAGAACAGAAAATTAAAAAGCTTACTTCAGGCGTACGGATACGCCAACAACACAATTCTATCGGTTTGTCTCTTCAGTGGGTGAAATGAATAAAATATTGACAATAGTAAAAGGTAATGTATAATAATTGCATTCACGTTACAATAACAATATGGTACTTAAAGGTAACAGATATTCCGTACACAAGCATGTTTTCACCTGTGTCTGATGTGGCAATGTGAGTTAATGTTTATAAACGATCGCATTGTTTTAGGACATTGAAGTATTTGTCTGTGCCACGCATACTTTGTAGTTTTACTATTTCTTGCATTGCGTCATAACTTTCAATTGTTGTGGGCTTTATATTGTTCCGGATATAACCTTGTATAACACAATGCGATAGTTGAAGTCGGCGGTCGGGGAAATTATGTCGAAAATTTCAATTAAATTAATATTACACGCATTTTCAGATAAGGGTGTTTGATCTTACGCTGTCCACAAAGATAAATTCGGAGATGAAAGGGAATTTTCACTGTTTTTTTTAACGCTCGAAAAAAAAATGAAAATATTGCGATAATAAAGGTATTTTTATGTGGGCAAATACATTTTCTATAACGATTTAATGTGCCATTTTCAATTTGCCCCCAAAACGACTTGTTCATTTTTATTCGTGAATATGGCAGCGTTGACGTCACACCAGGCAACGTCAGTGACAATCGTCTAACCAACCATTGGCGTTTTTTACATCTTAATGAGGTTGTAGCCTGTTGGAACCGTTTCGGAAAGTGCGGATCGGTTAAATCGTTTTTCAAATCAGTTATTATGGGTGAAAATATTTAAATTACAAATTTTTAGTACGAAAATCGTAATCAGAAAAATAATCTCTAATTTGAACAATTCATCAAATTTCAATGTTGATTTTCAAGTTCTGTGAAGGTTTAATTCATGTTCTATTATTTTATCATTATTGACCAGTTGCTTTACAAAACTGAAATAGTAACAGAGATTGGATAGAACCTTAACAGAACTTGAAAATCAGCTTTGAAATTTGATGAATTGTTCAAATTCTGTGAAACAACCCGACCTTAGTCTTATACACATTTTGACGGTGTTCATAGTTTTCTAAAAATACCCCGTTTTGCCTTCTTCTGTGTACGACTTACAAGGCAAAAAAGACAGACCAATTTCAGAATAATTATAGAGCTGTTAGATAAATTTCATGGTGATAGCTGACCATCGTGGTAAATGGTGGCAATAGAAGGAGAAGAATTCGTAGATAGCATTTATGTATAAAGTATTATAATAACTATTATTATAGAATAACTGCATTATCAAAATACACATTTCATGGTTCTGATTATCTTTCTTTGAAAAGTAGTAAGAAATTCTAAAAAAAAGGAAAAAATGCATTAATTGAACCTTAATTCAATTTATGATATTCTAATAAAAACATCATAGTGTTAGATCCACTGAAGTTAGCCAACAGCGGGTTCTTTTGAAATTTCACAATAGTTGAAATGAATTTATGACAACCGAGTCCTTCATGTGTTGCATTTACTTTTCGATTATTTCTTGAATGATGCTTTAGAAATGACATTCTAGGATCCTAACGACCAAGCCGAACTATCAACATACAAATTGATTAATTACGTTTTATTTTCGAGCAATATAATTCTGAAATTATACCAGCTTGGTCACAAAAAAAATGGAAATTTGACGGAAACTACTGGATATTAAAGTTTTGTCCTTCTAAAATATATAAAACATTCTATGCTCGTTTCATCTTTTGCAGAATACAATAATTTTACTAAGATTTAATTATTATCAAAATATATTATTGTTTCTATACAAAACTACAAAAAGTCAACATAATATTATAAGCAGACGTGTTTTTAATTTAGCAATTCTTAGGGTGAATAAACTTCAATTTAAATTATTGAAATATTGTGTCTAATGACTTATTTTTTCCCATTTTGAGCCGTTAATGCGATATATTGTTATTTTTTTAAATTACTTTTTTTGAGAAATATCATTTTTATTGTATTGATTTTTTAAAAAATGTTAAAAAATGATTTTTTTTAAATTTACTTCTTTTAAAAATATTATTTCATTGTCTTGTCTCAAGTTTTACTTATTGGAAAATGTACAATTTTCCGGTTTAACTAATCATAAAATAGAAACGTTAATTTATTTCCCGTAGATAAATGATGTACGAAGATTCTAAAGAAATGCTTTGATTTCCCAAGACAATTTTGGGAATTATAGAACTTAATGTGTCAAATAATTATTTGAGAATTCGCACGCACCTAATATCTACCCACACTCACCGCATACGGATACTGAGTACGTGTCCTTACAATGTTTTGTTAAGGTGTGAATTTCCCAGATTGCTAACTAGAGTTACAAAGAAACATAAACACTGGTAATATTTCCATATTCTATTATCTCTTTAAGTTTATTCTACGGTTTAGAAAAACATAGCCTAGAAAAATAGTATAACCGATTAGTTCATTTTTTCATGGTCGAGGCAAATATTAGTTGTGTAAATGGTCATAAACAGCTGTAACAATATAAAAAACCAAAAAAATACTTTCAGAACTTAATAATTACAAAGTTTAATTGATTTTAATTAAATTTAAACAAAAAAATAGTTAAAAACAATAAATCTTTAATATTATTACGCTAGCGTCTGGACGGTCTAGGGCGTCTAGGCCCTCTGATTGGTCGAATTCTTTTTTTTTTTTTTTGGCAATTTTTTTGATACATTCAGGTACAATTATACAAAATATAGGGCAGTAACTAAAAAATCCCACAAAGGCTAAGCCTGTGCGTTAAAGCTAAGGGTTACATTATCTATGGCTGAAATCAAAAAAGAAATATTAATAAAGAAAAAAATATATATAGTACATATAGTTATATAAATGTATTAGCTCCATAGATGATTGCGACCAATTACAAGAAGACCTTGGTAAAATTGAGGAATATTGCAAAAACAATCAACTATATCTAAACATAGATAAATGTAATGTTATTACTTTTACACGAAAAAAACATTCAATTTATTATACTTACAAACTAAACCATGTTCCCTTACAACGAGTAGAAGCAATAAGAGATCTTGGAGTAATACTAGATTCTAAAATGTTATTTAGGGATCATATTGAAAATATTCTAAAAAAAGCTTATAAGCAATTGGGTTTCATTATTCGAATTACAAAGCCTTTTACGGTAGCACACACCCTAATTCTGTTATATATGTCATATGTACGGTCACAACTAGAATTCGCCTCAGTAATTTGGAATCCTCAATATCAAACATACATTGATCGCATTGAAAATATTCAGAACAAATTTATGAAACACCTATCGTATCGTTTTAGTGACCATCGATTTGTCCCTATCACTTTGTATAAACGCAGAAAAATCTCTGATGCATTATTCTTACACAAAATCGTGAACTGCCTTGTTGATTCATCATATCTGTTAGAAAGGATTGCATTTCGTTGCCCCAAGCAAAACACCAGATCGAACGATTTATTTAGAATACCACATTGTAAATCCAAATACGCGCAAAATTCTGTAATAGTACGTATCTGTGAAACTCACAATGCCTTACGAGATGTAGACATTTTCAACCATAACTTAATATCATATAAAATTCAGCTTAATAAATTAATAAATTAAAATACTTTTATTTTATTCGATTTTTTTGTTGTGAAAATTATATTATTATCACCCTTAGTGAATAGTATAGCTATGCGAAAAGTTGTATTTTATCTTTTTGTTTTTAATTTTATGTATTACTATATTATGTTTATTTTTTTGCCATTTAATATGTTGTGTAGGTAAAAAATACTAAATCAACATTTAACTCAATGGAACTTAATTGGTCTAGAACAAATGAATATTTATTGTTATAATTTTTTACTGTACGACTGTTTGCTTCATAAATAAAAATAAATTTTAAAAAAAAGTTAGTTTAATATGATTTTACTGGAGATTTTGCGTATTTAATAAAAATAAAAAATTAAACTTTTTTTTTAAATTTAGATGGTAACATATTATCATATATAGGTATCATATTCGTAGTATAATTTATAGAAAAAATTCTCTCACTTCCAGATACTTTTTTACCCAGCTTTTGACATTTATATTATACTGGGCAAGGAATTAAACAATTTTGGGCCAATATAGTTAATGTGTCTTTGGGCTAGCCTAGTTTTGCAGTGAGGCACTGTGTACACGCATATGTTGTGTCTCTGGCTAAAACGATTTGGATTTTTACAGAAATTATAAGGACGAGTGTATATAAATTTAAGACATTGGACACAATAGATCCGCCTTAGTTCCATAATGTCAGTTTCCTTAAACAATTGATCGGTGGGATATGTCTTGGTCTTCTGGTGCATTATCTGAATAATTTCTAGAGGTTTCACATGGTTATTGTATGTTCCTCCCCAGGCGATTATTCCGTAGGAAATGGATGAAAGTATCATTCAGATTGTATGTTTCGGGTAAATTCCGCGTAGGGGGTCTGCAGGCAAAATAGTACCACTCTGGCCCTCAATTTTAACCAACCGTAGGGTTCATTTCGGTTTGCAGGCGACCGGATCCAAAAAAAAAACTTTAAAATTAAGACCCTATTTCATACTGAAATAGGATCTTCACATGTAATACGAGATTTCTTCAAAAACATCGTTTCTGCTCATATAATTTTTGGATAATATCGAAGAAAATATGTTTTAGAAATTTCATAATCCATTGGATTAATTACATTACAATGAAAATTGTCATTACAATGAAAAGTATAAGAACGAACCAAATAACTGGCGCGAATATTTAAATATGCAGTAACAATACACATAGTTATGCAAAATTACTTGACCATTAACAAGCATTTAATAAGAAGATTTCTTCTGGAAGCTTATAACTTTGTGATGGCATTATTTATTTTATTAAAACACAAATAACTTTGTTTACATTACTTTATTATATACAACCTCTACATTTTTCATGAACGAAGTATTTATTGTACAATTTGCATAGCGCCGCTTTTGTAAGATATCACCTCAGGGGCGCTATATTGTAATAGTCTACCTTTATATATAGATATTTACTCTTCTGATGAAGGTGTGTATATAATCTAGCTTTAAACTTTATTCGATACAGTAACAGTTGTAGGTAAAGAATTACCATCAGTTGGAGTAAAATTAACACCTTGTAATTAAACCGACTGCTAATCTCATCGCACAATTACCCTCCTTTTATTCATAAACGCTGGTACAAGTAATCAATATGTAATAATCTATTATTTCAGTCAACTTTGTTATAACTATCTTTAATTGTTGTGACAAACTATACGATATTGATTCAACTTATAGACATTGACGGTTGTAACACATATTTAAGCACTGCAAGATTCCTATGAGCAAATTATATTAGATACGATAACAGTTAATATAAGTTGTAGACATGTAGTCAATAATAGTGTTTTATTTAAAATAATCCATCACAAATACGTAAAATTGCATTTATTCAAACAACTTTCATTCTTATTATGCCTAAATTGAGCATGTTATTATTCATTATAATCAATGGCCATACGTCTAGTGAATTTCTAAGAAAAATTGATAAACTACAGAACAAACATACACATGAGACAAGGAAAAGAAATGAATTGAGACTCCTCTTCAGGAAAAAAACACAGAGTCAAAAGTCATTGATGAACGGAGCGTTGAAGATATTTGGAGAGCTACCAGAAGAAATAAAATCAGAAGAAAACATAAAAACATTTAAAATTAAATTACTAAAATATGTGATTGATTCATTTTAAATGTGTTACTATAATTATATGTATATGTATATAAGGATTGTATTAGGACATAGATAACTATGTACCTACCTAAAATACCGCAATAAGCAATAAGCGTTAACTCCTTCCTGTTCCGTGTTTTAACAATATACACTCACCCTCTCTCAGTGAATGACCTAATATCTACCTATTAAATGTAACTGTTGTAAGTATCACTTAAACTGGGCGAAGCCCAACCAAGTGCCGCCTGCAAGGCCTAGCAGCAAAAAAAACAGCGGAGCGGGTTTTTAACTGCTAGAATGATATTATTCTGCCTGTGATGAATTGAAAATATTTTATACGTGGGCATGTTATATATGTTTTAGTAATAATATATTGGTACTGATTTAATAAGCATATATATTTAACCTTCCAAAAACACCAATAAAATCTTAAAACGTAAGTATTATTATAATTTATCTCTTTGGTGTCCAGTTAAATCATAAATTAAAATACAAATAGTGTTCATAGAACTACGCTTATCATAAATAAAATGCTAGATTGGAAATTCTCCCGCAGTTAATAACTTCGGTGGAAAGTGTAAAGTCCGGCAGAGGAGGCAAGGTAAAGGTTCATTGACAGAACAAACATCCGTCCTGAAGTGTTGCGTAAAGATTCTGCGTCGTTTTATCCAAGATCGTAACTCTCAATGTTTACTTATCAATTCACACCATTAACAGACATTGAGGCATACACCTTGTAGCGAATCTGCTGGCATCTCATAAAACGTAGGTATACCTACGTAATATATTATGTACCTGAATGACAAAGAACAATTGAAGAACTATATGTAACTGTAGATAAAAAAATACATTTCTATTGGTTTTTCCTATTTTCTGTTGTTTTTATGATCGTTTTAGTGCAGTGCTGATAATGTGGCGCAAGAAGTAATGATTTGTCAATATTTGTAATTATTTCGCCTAACGTATCGTCCTGGTAATATAAAAGAGGTTATACCCTCCCCATAAGCGGGTGGAATAGCCTCTTGTCCATGTCTGGCAGAGGTGGTGCCTTTATTATTTGTATTTTGTAAGCACTTAGTTTCCTGCATTGTCCAGTGCGTCACCCCTGACGTAGCGGTAGCAGTTTTAGGGAAGGTTCCCTTCGACCATGATTTCTTGTTCTCTTGTGGTTCTGGCTATCTGGGTTTATTTATGGTTGTTTCTATGGTTCTCCACTATCCCACCGTCGTCATGGGGGTCACGTCTGGCCACTGTGCTGCCGACGACGGTGTGAAGGGCTCGAAAGACCACCTTCCCGCCCCACTGCTTACTGTCTCTCGTTGGGACAGCATGTGGTGCGCTAGAAGCTGAGGCTGTTCTTGTGTTGTTCACTGCCAGGGGAACGTGTTTGAATTTGCTGTTCCGTTCTGACGTATGTTCTTCTTTATAAATGTTGTCTCTCCACTATCTTCAAGAACGAGAACAAACTGCCTTGGATGAGAACACTAATCGTTTTTGGTATGTAAAATATATTATGTTGTACCGTGAAGGGACAATTGGGGGCTTTCAGTATCATTTACAGTAGCTTAGTTTAAAACAACAAAAGTAGTCTTGACATGCGAATCTATAAAGGGACCTATCTGGTCCTTAAAACGGGTCGGAAAACTGGTGGGTACTCTAGACCAGCGTTTCCCAAAAGGTGTTCCGCGGAACCCTGGGGTTCCGTAGAAGCATCACAAGGGTTCCGCGTTCCGTCCGGATTTAACGTATGTACCTATTTAACAAAAAAAATAATGGGCACGGGAGCTAGATCCAGCGCGCTTGACCGCCGTCGCCTCCTCCCGCCACCCGCGACCCGTATCGCCCGCCGCAAGCTCAGTCGAGTCTATCTATGACTGTGACATGAGAGAACGTGTGTGTTCTCGTTGTTTTTTAATTCGTGTGAACTTACAAAGGTGACATTCCAGTGATATTGTTATTCCTGTTCTTATAATCTTGTACTTACGATATCCGTTTTAGGTAAGTATTTTTTTATTTGTTACCAATTGCAAATAGTTCCAAAACAAATAAAAACTATTTATTCATATTCATGTTATTTTTTTTATTTCAGCTTTTATTAAAAAAATGGATAACTGGCTCAAAACAGGGCGCTTACAAAGTGGCAAAAGTGCTTCATCAAGTTCATCGTCAGCAAATAATGAAAGTATTTCAGAAGAAGCTGTTGATTTATCCGTAAGTAAATTATACTTACCTAGCAATAGTAATCATTTAGGCCCAGTTTATGAACATATTTTGATTGGTGACAACCGTGAAAACCCTGACAAATTACATTAATGTAGTATAACTGACGCATGGATGTTCGACTCTAGCCTTTTAAACAGCAAATGCCATCTAATTTTGATATAAATGAATCACGCCCGAAAAAGGGGTCAAATTCCAGACTGTGCCAAAGGAAGATTTGGGGTGGGACTTTTCTTTTTGGCCAACACCAAACTGCATCTTGCCGTCACATTACTAATGTTTTTTATTTCATTCCAGGATATCGTAAATACTGAAGGATATTGTCCTGAGCAGGATAGACAAAATACACCAACGACTAAAAGGGCTGGGCAATCTCAGGACAACACTACTTCAAAAAAGAGAAAATATGACGAATCTTACTTGTCCTTTGGATTTATTTCTGTAGGAATGCTTGAGAATCCCGATGGTCAATGCGTTATCTGCAACAAAATCATATGTAATAGCTCTCTGGCACCTGCAAAGCTAAAACGACATCTTAATACCAACCACCCGCAATTAAAAGACAAAAGCTTAGACTTTTTTAAAAGATACAAATATGCACATAAAACCAGTGTGGCTGCTTTACATAAATATGTTAAAATGATAACGAGAATGCCACCGAAGCATCATTCCTGTTAAGTTACAGGATTACTCGTGCTGGCAAACCACACACGATTGCAGAGACTTTAATAAAACCCTGTGTGACAGAAATTGTCAAATGTGTACTTGGCGAAGAAAGTTGCAGCAGTTCAGAGTTCCAATAATGTCATATCTGATCGAATCCATAAAATATCTGACCACATTGAAGATGAATTGATTTGTAGATTGAAAAGTAGTGAAATGTTTGCAATGCAACTCGACGAAAGTACAGATGTCGCTGGACTGTCAATACTGCTTGTTTTCGTAAGATACCCCTTCGGGGGATCTATTGAAGAGGATTTGTATATTTGTGCTCCTTTGGAGACCAACACCACTGGAGAAGAAATTTTCAAAGTCATTGATAATTACATGAATGTACATAACATTCATTGGAACAAATGTGTCGATGTATGTAGCAATGGAGCTGCCGCTTTGACTGGCAAAATAAAAGGTACTGAAACAAGAATTAAGAATGTTGCACCTAAATGCAGCAGCAGTCACTGCGTTTTACATCGACATGCCCTTGTCGTAAAAAAAATACCACACGAGGTAAAGAAAGTTCTCGATCAAGCCGCACAAATTGTGAATTACGTTAAATCACATCCGCTCCAATTGAGACTTTTTAAAAAAGTGTGTGAAGATATAGGAAGTCAGCATCAATCACTTCTTCTTTACACGGAAGTAAGATGGCTTTCCAAAGGAAAAGTATTATCAAGATTGTTTGAATTGCGCAATGAAATAGTGGTATTTTTTTCCAAAGAATCGCTTTCTTCATCTTTGAGTGGTCTTGTTCAACTATTCCACGACGAGCAATGACTAATGAAACTGGCGTATTTGGCAGACATATTTGATAAACTGAATGTAATTTGCAAATCATTGCAAGGAAGAAACACAAATACTTTTACAGTAAACGACAAAATCTCTTCTCTTAGAAAGAAACTTGTCTTCTGGATAGAATGTGTTGAACAGAAACAGTACCAATGTTTTACTCTTTTAAACGAGTTTCTGGAAAAAAATGAGTTGCAAGTAACCTCAGATGTTAAAAAATGCATTTACGAACATTTGATGGCCCTCAACAAATCTCTGGAAGAGTATTTTCCTGAAAAAAACCTGCAGGACATTGACTGGGTACAGAATCCATTCCTAGTTCACAGGACACCGTCGACTCTTACAGCAACAGAGAACGAGGCTTTGATTGATATCATTGATATCACATTGATCTCTATAGATACTTTTTATAAGTTTAAAAAAAAAAAAAAATTTAAACACCACTGTTTTATCCTTATACTATAATACCCACGCTCAGGCTTCGCCTTTGTGGGATTTTTTTGTTACTCTTTTTCTATATAAAAAAAAAAAAAAGTGTTCTTCTTCCTTACAACAAAAGTTTAATTCAGAAAAAACTAATCTGAATGAGTTTTGGATTGGACTTAAAAACGAATATCCAGAAGTCGTCGAGAAGGCTATCACAGTTTTGTTACCGTTTGTGACCACTTACCGATGTGAAACTGGTTTTTCGGCTTACGCTTACACAAAAAACAAATACAGAAACAGACTGGATGCAGCTCCAGATCTTCGTATTCAGCTGTCTGACATAAAGCCTGATTTCAATGCTATTTTAACAAAAAATGTAAAAAGATATCACTCTTCACATTAAATTAAGTTTTACACAAAACTTTTGATCTTTCTTTTCATGGTAAACATGAAAGTATTCAAACTACAAGTTTATCTTTTTCTTATAAAAATAGGGTTCCGCCTAGAAAAGTATGATCGATAAGGGTTCCGGGGCGAAAAAAAATTGGGAAACGCTGCTCTAGACTGTAATTGAGTAGGTATTTATATAGTATGTAGGTACATATTTTGTAGAACAACCTGTACATGACAAGTAGTTGACCTATATTGAAAATTTCGAAGTTTATTTTTATTAGTGCCAGGAGTGTTTAAAGAGCGGATTGAATGGTAGAAGAAGTCGAAGACGCCCGAGGAATACTAACGCAATATCTCTGCACCGGAATGAGATACGGAGTCGAATTAAAGTCGACGTGACTAGTTAAATTTATTAGTTTATTAGTTAGGCGATAACGAAGAATTGCAGGGTCCACTAGTTTATTATATTTTACATCCATGCAATCAACGAACGGAAAACGTATCATAGGCGGAAATTTTCTAACTATTTTTTGTAATTTAAATGCGAAGATCACAACCTCATAATTTTGTAACCGAATTTTCCTTACACATCCTATTATTAATGCCGCTTTTTTATGTATTTTTACCAGAATTTTTTTTTCTCGGAAGCCTTGAACCAGGTGAACTCTATAAAAAATGGTCTCAGCCAGGGTTTTCAAGAATTACCCATAACATTTAGATTTTTCTCTATAGCCAAGTGGGACGTATGATTTTGACACGCGGGCCGCGGGTTGTGCATCACTGGTTTGTGACAAGTAAAATTTCATAGCCGAAAACCAAAAGAATCCAGTAAGCTAGTTATTTATGACAAGTGAGATTTAACAAGCGGTGGGTATATTTTTCTTGTAAGCCTTGAACCAGGTGAATTCAAATAAATTATTCGCAAAACGTCAATCTGCGTACAGAAAGTTCCACTCAACTGAAACCGGACTACTTCGTATGCTATCAGACATAACTCTGGCCGTAGAGTCAGGTAAGTTATCACTTATCTCACTCCTATACATGAGTGCAGCGTTTGACACGATTGATCATGAATTCCTCATTAGGAGATTAGAGGAAACATTTGGTTTGAATTCCGACATAAAAAATTAGCTGGTATCCTATTTATCCAATCGCTTACAAGCCGTGAGGGTTGGAAATAACTTGTCCAACTTCGCAACACTTTCTTCAGGGGTACCCCAGGGATCCGTTTTGGGTCCACTTCTCTTCATCCTTTTTACAAATGATGTCGCCAAAATAATCGAGTCATTTGATCTCTTGTCTCACTGCTACGCTGACGATCAGCAAGTTTATTTTACTGCGCTCCAAATAAAATCAATAGTCTCAAAATCCGTATAACTGAATGTCTAGAAGCAATAACTCGTTGGATGTCTTCAAACAAGCTGAAGCTCAATCCATCTAAGACTGAGTTTCTCTGGGCAGCCACAAACAATCGTCAACATTTCATTGACAATTCACCTATTACTATTTCCGGCAGCGATATCATCCCAAAAACAACAGTCAAACTTCTCGGTGTCAATTTAGATTCAGAATTTTCGTTTAAAAGTCAAATAAATAGGACTGTAAGCACCGGTTTTTTTCACCTAAGACAACTCAAGTCTGTCCGAAAAAACCTTCCTACAGAAGCAACAAAACTACTTATCAACTCCTACGTAGTCTCAAGTCTCGATTACTGCAAAGGCATTTATGCCAGCCTTCCAAAATATCAAATTAACAAACTTCAATCAGTGTTTAATGCAGCAGTACGGCTCATAACCGGGGTTTCAAAATATTCGCACATTTCAGAACACCTTCGTAACCTTCACTGGCTCAAGTGCCCTGAAAGAATCCAGTACAAACTGTGCTGGATGGTGTTTAAATCCATTAATGAAATGGCCCCATCCTACATCTCTGAACTATGCGTCCCGGAAAACACTGGTCTGAGGCAGTCAACTCTTAGATCAGCAACATCATCAGCTGTAGGCAGACTGATAGAACCTAAGCGCAAGCCAAATACTAAGTTTGGTGATCGCGCTTTCGGTGTATCTGGGCCGAAGGCTTGGAATAAACTCCCTCCGGAAGTAAAATCCATAACAAGTCCAACAGAATTCAGGTCTAAACTAAAAACTTACCTTTTTAAGCTGTCGTACCCTTAGATTAAATATACCATTCCTAAGAGAAAGTCCAGTTATATTCAATTTTTCAATTAAGTCCTAAATCCTGTATCTAAATATCACCAATAAACAATTAGATAATGTTAATTAAGTGTTAATCTCAGGTGACCTACCAGGTAAGTATTGTACTGTATATTTTCTCCATAAATAGTTAAGTTATAATATAGATCACTGTAGAAATGTATTATAAGTTTGTACAGTGCCCTTGAGGTGATTTTGCACAAAAACGGCGCTATACAAGTCATCCAATTATTATTATTATTATTATGATAATGCGTTGATTGTTTTGAAGAGGAAATTGAGAAGCATATTTAAATCTTTAATACAATCATTGTTAATAAATTAGAGTAATAAAAGTGTATTTTTCTAATTATTTTTTTAATAAGTAGTACCTACTGGTATTTTGAAAATATATTGTACTTTTGCGGATATATTGATATTAGTGGCAGGTGGGTAGTTACATACTACTTTTAAAAAACCACTTTTGTATATAACGACTAACGGCTATAAGGAGCAAATTTAGTCGGTCCCCGCGTGCTCGTTATAACCAAGTTTGACTGTATTATATTGTTAACTGACTATTGCAACGTTAGAATTTTCGAGACGTTTCAAAAACCATACCAATATACAAAATTCACATTCGTTATGGCCTTGGAATTGGGAATGCCAAGTAAGTAGGTACTTAAATACTGAAGAAATTGCGGGTAATTCAAACAACTAACTACATCTATCAATAAAATTAAACACGATTATAAGCTTTATATATTTTTTTTATAAATCAAGTCATGTAAGCAATTTGACGACCTCCGGGGCCAAGCCGCTAAGATACTCGGGTTTGGATGTTCGGGGATATTTTTGCAATTATTTTTTACAATACAATACAATGTTAACTGTACTAGATCTTATTTTTTTCACAAAAAATTGTCTGGTAAAAAGTATTTGTATCTTCATATGTATTTTCCATACAATAGCTGGGCCCACATTTGAAATAGGTATATAATATACCTACTTGCCTTCGTATAAGCGTGCATAATGCGTGATCGTGTCACCCACCTAAAAAGTTGATAATGTCGATATACGTTACATATGGCACGTTTTACATTATTTATGCAACGCATTCCGTAATGCCGTATACTCGATCAGTTTTTTTTAAAGAAATCTAAGGCGCTCTTCGGTTCCACATTTCTAGTGAATGTATTACAAATCATATGAACGAAAGTGATGTAAATGAGACGTTTTGTCCATGTTAATTGGAAGGTTTCATTGTTGCGTAATATAATATGCGGTATTAGATTTTACGTGTTCCAGACCTGGATACATACATAGAGAGGCGAAACTACTTGAATACTTATCGTTATTTCTCCTTTGTGGATAGGTGGGAACTTATTTTCACGTAGGTGCCAATTCCATTAAACCTAAGGGCGAATTAATCGATATTTTTAATCCATTAATATTAATAATTTAATTTTAATTATTTCGTGATCCGGTTAAAAGCAGGATTGCAGACCGTTTCCTGATTTTTTTAGTAAATTTCTAACATATCGGTTACACTGGAACGCACACGTGTTGCACCATACACCTGTATTCGCGTTGATAATATATAAATACGAAACGCGAAAATATTACGAAACATGCGTACCTAAATCGTCATAATACATTACAATTTTAGTAAAAGTTTACCAGGAAACCTATCAATTAAGCAATCTCGTTTTTGACCAGATTACGGTAATTTTAAGAGATTATTAAAAAATTAGCAATTCTCATTTTTCTCCGTGTACGTTGTAAGGTTGTCAGTGCGTTAGGTTCGGTTCAGTAAGCTGAATTTTTCGTTACTTCTGGTGAAATTGATCAAACATTTTTAATCTGACTTCTTTATAGAGCAGAGATACACAATTTTAGTAGCGTCCTTGGGGATTAGGACTCTATCTTATGAGACATCAGTTTTCTTTAAAATCGGTGTAGACCTCCTCCACCCTCCTAGTGTATCTTAGTGTGTTATCTGTCTAGTAAGTTTGATAAGGTTTGTAAAATACGGTTTAGCAAGGATATTCGGTTGATTGAGCCAATAGGTTCTACTTAAGAATTGTATAATAATTGTGTAGCGGTATGCATATTCACTTTATTAAACTATAGGTTCTGCGGAAAAGATTGGATATTATACGGTGTAGCAAGAATTTTCGCTGAACCAGTAGGTTCTACGATAACAGTTGTATAATACAGTGAAGCAAAAATATTCGTAATAATTAAAATAAAATAACTTTGTTTGAATACCACTTTATTGCATATATTTATAACCAACCGGTTTCAGTTCAACCCGAACCTTCATCAGGGTTAATAAAAACATATTAAATTAATTACAGAGGTGTATGGGTACTTATAGTTAAGCTGGAAGAGGGAGAGAGAACATCAACTTTGGTGGGAGTTACCCACATACCCACAAAGTGTTTGCTACAAGTGAAAAATCAAAAATATTCGCTTTATTGAACCAAAACGAGGTGATTTTGCACAAAACAGCGCTTTACAAATCATCCAAATATTATTATTATTATAACGCACTCGTAGCTGATGTCGAATAACGTAGGAATAGCCATTACGATGCGTAATTACTCATTTGAAATTGCACTAAGGTACTATGGAATGTGCAGTCTAATCGGTATGCAAGGACATCCGCCGCCTGCAGCGATCTGCTGAGTGAGATAATATTATATCATCGTGTCACTATATTGGCCAATAAAGTTCAAATTATGTATCACATTACACATATTGCGTAAAATCGGGTGTTGGCGATGCCACGGACTCGTGAATCATTACAATATCATGAATATGGAATAGACACCTTTGTGGAAAATCGGTACAGATTTCTTTTCATCCTATCGAAATTAATTCTTGACTTTCTTATGCAATATGGTTTTACCACTTTGCATGGTAAGTTTTATCGAACTGGGTCGGCCCGTCGTAAGTTATAAAAATTTTATATAAATGTGATAATATATATATTCACGTTGGCCGCATTCAGATACTCTTTGATACACTACAATTATCGTTATCTTGATTTTTAACGGAATCTGACAAGAGTCCAGACTTGCAGACCGGCGATTGAAGTAGCACATATCCAAAAAAAAAAAAAGAAAACAAGTTCGAAAAACCATAAATTACAATTTGGTTAACAGAATATTCGCCAAAAAGGAGCTCTTCTCAGTTTTGAACAACAACAAAAACGAAAAACCTGGTTGAAAATATCCAAATATTTAAATATTCCAGTCTATAAAACTGGCGACTGTGCCATGTATTTGATTAAAATGTGTAAATTTCAGTGAAAACTATTGAAATACATATTTAGAAATACTCAAAAACAAAATATTGATTATATCAAAACAACAGATTTGGACTTGTTGCAGTTAAGCGATCGATTTGCTAAATATTTGGATTAAAAAAAGAGTTTTTTTTTTTTAATGTCAGTTTGAAAATGGCCTTAAAAGTCGAAACAGCAGTAACAATAACAAATACCAAAAAATACTTGCAGAACTTAATAAATATAATATTCCATTTTTTAAAAATTAAATGGAGTTCTACGAATTAAACATAAACACAATAAATAAAAAAAAGAGTTATTCGGTTTGGTCAAGTATTTTGGCCTGAAATCCAAATTTAAGAGAAAGGCCTGCAATCCCTTGGTTTTGAATATAATTTTTTTATCTAAATAACTAACCTTTAAAACTTCGGCGGTTTCCTATTAAAACCGCTTTATTAAAAAAATTTAACGCACTCTTGTAAATTAAAACTTATAAATATATCCTTCCATTTTGGGATTGCTCGGCAAACGTAACAATGTTATAGGAATAGTGAAGTAATCCATAAAATTTTAATTCGCCTTTTTTAAACATATTCATTAGAAGTATTATTCCATTTATAAATTAGTTTATTTAAAAACAAGATCTGCTGTGTAGTTATTATTACGCATGACAGCTATTTTGCCTTCCGAAGGCATTATAAAATTGACTAAACAAACTAAGAAAAAAAATTGTAATGTATAAAAGAAAAACTTAAAATTATAATGGAATTTTACCAATAAAACTTGATGACATTAAAATACATAAAATGTATTTCCAAAATAGACTTGCAATATCTAAAACTGACCAATGTTTAATTGGGAAATAAATAAAGTACTACGTCAGTAAACATTTGTAAGGTGGACTGACTGGTTTTATGCTAGTATTGAAGTTGCCAAATTAAATGAATTCAACAAATAATAGCTGTAATAGCTTCTCCAACTATTTAAGATACCTGAGAAGGAGACAGAGAGAGAGGTCGGCAAACTTCTTAGACCAAAATCCAAATAAATTACCTATGCGTAATAGTTTTCTCGAGCTATATAAAAGTATATCAAAATAACTGTGGTGACGTTCTTCTAATATCTTTGGTGGTGACCATTTTTGTTCAACCATAAATATGTACATCTAGAAACACTTTATTAAAGACTGTTTTATAATTTTAGCGTTCGATTAGGAATCAGAAAGATCATCAGGCATTTATTATTAAAAAAACATTTCACAACGGAAGTTATCGTTTTCGTTAAGCCTGTTACAGACCACCGCTATATTCTCGTGGCTTGGCATATTACAGCATGTCGCTCGCCAAACATTCCCATTGGGATTGTGTGGCTAGCGATATGCTGAAATCTTAGCTGAAATAGGCCAAGCCATGATGCGTATAGCGTAATCTGTCAGCCCCATAAATCTTTCATTACAGGGCCGTATTTAGGATTTGTGGATGCCGAGGCTGAACCTGTAATGCGAGACCTGCCGGTCTGGGTGGGAGGGGGGGTAAATCGTAACCCAGTAAACGGGGGTCCACAATCTGATTTTCTTTTAAAATAATTAGCAAAAATCGCAATTCAGCTAAATATAAAGACTAAAAGAAATACTAAAGTTTATTATTAAATTGCACAAAATTGTACTATACTTTTAGCATTTAGAAGTCGATGAAATATAAAATGAAATGAAAAGAATTGATAATGTATTCAACACAATTGTTTGTTAACATTACTACTCGTATGTTTTTGAAAAAATAACACAATACCTACATTCACAAGTATGCTAAAATTTGTACCTAATTTTAAAAATAGTAAATTGTAGTAATTACACATAACTTTAATTGTAAAAACCTTATTGGCTTATCGGTTTGCGTCTACACTTAACACTGATTAAGCTACTTATAATATCTTCACAGCATAACTTTCAACAATTAGTGGTGCGGGCCATTTTCTAGTGGGGGCCCATAGGCGGTAGCTTTGGTAGCCTGCGTATAAATACGGTCCTGTTCCATTGATAGCATTTTTGCTTTCCGCAATGAAAAGATTCCCAGTGTTTTTTAAGCCATAGACAACAAAAACTAAAGAACGAAATTAGGCCAGAAAAAAAGACCAATGGGTTTTCACTGCCAACATAAACACTGGAAAGGTCATAACATGGTAATTAGGTACCATTCATATTATGTACTCAAGTGTTGATACTACTTTTATGTAGGTACCTACATTTCTTTTGTCTAATAAATTCAATTCCACAGTGGTAAAAGTTACGATTTCCACTATTCGAACTATTTTTAGAAAAGTGTGGGTAAGGAGATCTGTCTCTTGCATTCGGAAGGTACTAGATGGTAAGTATGTAGATGGGTAGATGTAGGTAACGCTACATAGATACATTATTTTACTGGTAGTATTGGTGTATGGGTATCCTACACCTGTTCAGTATAGCAATCGACGTCCGCATTGCTCATTGCGTAATCCGCGAATCCTGGGCCGAATAATAAGCCTAACTGGACACATCACCATGACAGTTACATGTTGACTTTAATCTATATACGATACGATACGATTGTACCACCCCAGTCAGGAGCACTCCTGTCCCGTTGCGACCGGTACACCAGAGGGTACTGATTTGTTAAGACTTGGAACACATGCTCTGAGGGTGGAAAGGAGGTTGGAGTTAAATCGACCGGTATAAAGGTAACCTAATAAGCCAATATTAGAATTATAGCAGGAATAAAGGAATTGAAAGAGCCAATATAGCAGGAATAAAGGAATTGATAAAGCGTTTTTAAAAAAAAAAATCTCCTTTTTCTTCCGTTTTCCTTCTTCTTGCCTCTTTTCAGCTGTTCTTAGATCTTCTTGTTCATTGTTGGCTATTCTTGGCTCTTCTTGCCTCTTTTTGAATATTCTTGTTTCTTATTGGCTCTTCTTGCTTCTTCTTGTCTCGTTTTGTCTCTTCTTATCTCCTTTTGGCTCCTCTACCTTGTTCCTCCTTCCCTTTCTGTTTATTCTGTCGGGTACGTACTCTCCGAGTACGTTTCGTACATGATAATTAATGGAAATAAACGTTTGATAATAATTGGGAGCTCATTTTTGGTGACATTATGGAAAATCCGTGACATGATTTGCATAGTTAAATCAAGCGTAAATCACAGGCTCCCAGCCCGTGGATGACGAAAAACTTAGTTTAGTAACTTTTTATCCGGGTTCTTCTTCGGACACATAAAAATCTTCGATTCGAATTCGTACCTATTTCCAACTCACAATAAACCGATGGAGTCGAATTATTGTTCAAACAAAATTGTGCATGATTTATTTGAAAAGCTCAATCGTTCACTTTACAGCGACAGGTTTCTCACAGTTTTTTTTACCTTTCACCATTATCAAAATCGTTCAAAATTTTTATGCTTAAGTGCCTTCCTTACTAGCGATCTCAATCGTTGTATGGAGAATCATGAATTGTTAGATTCAAACGACAATCTAAGTTATTAATCGTCAAAATATCGATAATGTAGCCACGCTAGGCTATCATAAATACATTTTTCTGTCGAGATATATGTTTTTACTAACAATTTATTTTCGTTAAACACTATGTAATGAACATCTAAGAATTCTCCTACTCATTCGGCTCTATGAGCAGGGGGGTATAACTCCGCTTAAAAACGTCAACACAAATTATAGACATGGTAAAAATCTATGTTTGTGACGTAGGCGATGCGTATTTTTTTTGTTTCTCGCTCACTTTACCATAAGACTCGTGCGCCAGAAAGAGAGGGTTCGCAAACGGTGTAATGCGTGTTCTCGCCGCTAGGTGGCCGACTCATGCTTCCCGCCATTTCACTTCCTCTAAGGCTAGCATTAGGCTAGCATTACACTTGTAAGTTTTTACGTAAATTTACGACTTCTAGCCAATGGGCGCATTGGATTTTCAAAATGCAAGATGCCCATTGGCTAGAAGTCGTAAATTTACGTAAAAACTTACAAGTGTAATGCTAGCCGAACACTTGTAAGTTTTTACGTAAATTTACGACTTCTAGCCAATGGGCGCATTGGATTTTCAAAATGCAAGATGCCCATTGGCTAGAAGTCGTAAATTTACGTAAAAACTTACAAGTGTAATGCTAGCCTAAAAAACTGTAAGAAAAGTTTGACAGACGCCGTTGTTTGTCATCATAAAATTGTCAAATATCTGGTTGTGTGAAACAGTTGATTTATGTGTGATAAATAACATTTATGTGCCTACCGATAAAGTCCTTAAAACGTATTGTGTGAAAGGATGTACGGACAGAGTCTATTCGACACAAGTTTCCAACCATAACCTCTGATAGTCCATTTCGAGAATGGTGTTCAGCACGTATCATGACTACATCCTAAAAGGTATTCTATACTGCATCAGCCTATAATAATAATAATATGTTTTGTTAATTCGGTTAATCTAATAATTATATTTATTTCAGAGCGTAACATCTCAACCAGCAGCGTACCCGTTGCTGCACAGGGGATGCTAGTAGAAAATGAAGGTACCTACATATCTGTTTTATATTACTTAAAAGGGAATAGTTTTGTTCGTCTAATATGTCAATCTTTACTTCAATTTCTCAAGAACTATGATATATTTTTTCCAGAAATAAGTGCAGGACCCAGTCATGTCTTCTTTGCAACCAGCAGTGTCGCTCTTGCTGCACAGGGGATGGCAGAACATAGATGTAAAATATCTTGCATAGGTGACCCATATGATCCCACTAAGAAATTTGCTATCAACGCTCTTGAAATTCATTATGTCGTCGAGTATGTACTGAATTATAATTGCGAAAATTTATATCTTGTGACTGTTATTGAAGAAACCATTGCCAAATATTTATGTTTTGATTGGCTTAATTGTAACGAACATAAAATTTTTTTATTCAATTCATTATCAAAATTACTGTACCATTTATAATCAATGCATGGTGTACCGATGTCAATAGAAAATTAATTGGCAAGGATACACTACCATACAATGGACCTGACTCCATGAAGAAAATGGCAGTACTGCAACATTTAAAATATGCTAAATATAGGAAGAAATGGTTGTCATAACTAATTTATTTTAATAAGTTAAAACCAATTGGGACCACAATTTGTTCCTATAAGCGTCTTTTAAATATCGTAGTACTGCCATGCTCCTCATTAAATCAGGTCCATTGTATGGTTGTGGTGTATCCTTGCCAATTCATTTTCTATTGACATCTCTATATGAGTAGTAGAATAATAACGAAAAAATAAATATACAAGTCAAATATTGTTATCGTTTGTAATTTTAAGCCAAATATTCTCTGATGCGGAGTTTACATTATTCAGTTTGGCTGTATTAGTCTGCAGCCCATTTTCAGTCACCGACTAGTGTTAATAAAAAAATAGTCGAATTAGTTTATTTCATATGTCTAGTTTATATATAGTTCTACTTTTTTATTACATACTTGACATCATAATGAATATTCTCTCAACACCTTCTTTAAATTTTACTCTTGTATTTGGTGTTTTTATTTGTTATTATTATACCCTATTTATTTATCAGGTGCCAATATGTATTGTTAAAACAATAACCTATTGTTAAATTTACTTTTCTGTTTACACTGTTACATTCTTTATGTTGTGTACTATTCCTAAGTTAAAAATATCTAAAAGGCATATAAAGTTTTTAAAACTAAAAAGTATTATATACTTACTATTTATATATGAAAGGTATAAATATTTAAGTAATAAGATAAGTAGGAGGGAAACAAAAATAATAATAATGTAATTAGACGCTAAAACAGTAGGTTGAATCGTTGACTGCCTTATTGACAATATTTTTTTCAATTGCCGTTGGATGTTGAAAGAAAATAACTATCATTTCCAACAGCTAGTTTTATATTGATACAGTAATTTCACCTTTTAAATGTGTTTTGTGCTTATATTATTGTATTTCATGTTTATATTTAAAAAATAAAATTATTGTACATGTAATTATGAGTTTGCTTTTCAGCTTCCTTCTGATAAAACGCTGTCCTGAGAAAATGAGCTGTAAAAGAAGTTACTTTAAAGGTCATTTCTTTCTTAGGACAGGGCTTTGTCAGATGGGACCTTGTGGTCTTGGGTGACATTTTACTTATGTTTTAGGCTAATGAATTGGGTTTTAGGTAGGTTCCGAAGCAGAATTAAATTGTCTATGGTTGCGCCTTTTTTTAAAATTTCCTCTATCCTTTGTCGATGGTGTGCTGTGACGTCGGCGATGCGTGGTGTATTCAAATTTGCCAGATCTATGGTTAAAACTTGACGAAAGCAAACGTATGGAAAGAGGGCGGAGTTATCAATCTATAGATAGTTGATTTATGTCTATGAGGTGGCCGTGAATGCACGCTTTCTGCGGTCCGTCGTGTCAATCTTTTTTCAAAGTTCGAAATTTCGCGTAATTATTACACTTCCATGTGACGTTTCAACAATATTCCACTCTATGCGTTGCGCGTAGGGACTATAATAGTGTGTCGCCTTTTTTATGTTTCATCTGTTCGTTTCCGTCGAAGCTGTGTAGTGTCAAATAGTATTATTAAGAATTAATTTATTGTTAACATTTTTTTGGGTTTCTAGGTAATAAACAATTTGATATTATTAAGAATTAATATATTGTTAACATTTTTTCGGGTTTCTAGGTAATAAACAATTTGATATTATTAAGAATTGTAAGTTTTTAGATTTTCACGGCCAAAAGCATTTTTGTTGTTTGTTTTTGGGGTGTTATGCCGTGTTGCGCTAACTCCTTCTTTAGCCGACGTTTCGGACATCGTTGCAGTGTCCATCATCGATCGGATCTGCCCTGATGATGGACACTGCAACGATGTCCGAAACGTCGGCTAAAGAAGGAGTTAGCGCAACACGGCATAACACCCCAAAAACAAACAACAAAAATTATTAAGAATTAATTTATTGTTAACTTTTTTTCGGGTTTCTAATAAATAAAGTAATAAACAATTTGATGTTTTTAAAATATAAAAGTATATAAAATATTCCAGCACTTACAATAAAATAAAAGAAGCACATCGTATAAAAATGTTTCAGTCGAAAAGATCGAATGCCGAAATCATTTCCTTCGAAATTATTGCAAAAAACTTAGATCACTGTCAGAAGATACAAAGTATCCCTTAGCATTGAGGAAGATTGTGTCAAGCCGTATTTTACGCCTGAGAACGGCTGTACGTTGTGCAATAACGTACCGGAAGGCTATGAATTGCAGTCAAGAGGAAAAATAAAACAGTTTTATTTGGATATATTGGATGGTCGAAAACATGTATTTGGAGACCAATCACTATGCAAGGAACGGGCATACTTTTGCAAACGGGATACTGGCGACACTAATTACGTACCCAATATGACTTCGAGCTTGATAATGTCCAGAATCATGCAGCACGTTCGACTTTTGGCATCTAATGCTCGAAGTTTAATACATGATGTAGACAGCAAAAATGTGGAGTGTTAATAATAATGATGTGGCTAAATTTATTGGCGGAAAGCGTATCAACTATTTTCTAAAACGGTCCTACAATGGAAGGTGCGCTGCAGCAGTAGTGGCGTTCAACACCAATCGTCCACACTATTCTTTGCATAAATTTGCAACTGGTAATAGTCCCGGAAAACTCATAAAGAAATTAGAATTAAAAAGATTGCAGAAAAATAATCAACAAGTATTAAGTAAAAAAAAAGTAAAGAAAAACCCTGCAGCTCGCTCCAGCAAAAGATCAGCATTATGGTTCCATGCAGAAAAACCTGATATGGACCAAGCATCGTATGAGGCAGCCAAAAATGATTTTTTTAAAAGGCTTTTTACCATAGCCAAAGATAGGCAAGCAATTAAAAAGGCGACAGTACTTCAAGCATCTAGTGGAAAGTGGATCGAGATGCGCCGCAATATGATTACGGCATCGTGGTTTGGAAAAGTGTGCAAACGGCGGCAAAATATCAGTTGCGCTCCATTAGTCAAAAATATACTGTATCAGCAATCTTTATCAAATATCCCTTCAATTCGACACGGACAAAAACATGAATACAATATCCTGAAGGAGCTTGCAGGACTAAAAAGCATTACCATAGAAAAGTGTGGTCTTTTCATAGATGAAGAGTATCCGTATATGGGTGCGACCCCAGATGGAATTTCTTCTGAAGATACCGTGATTGAAATTAATGCTAGTAAATACATCTCATGACTGGTTTTACCAGGTTCGGGGCCAATTTCATGGAACAAAAAAGATATTTGTATGTTTGTTGTATGGATTTAACTCGGAATAAAAATCGAAAAATTTTACGGGATGACGAATTTTGGCAGACTAATAATGGTTAAACAGCTGAAACGCTTTTACAATTTTTGCATGCTACCCGAATTAATTGATCCTCTACATAATCGCTGCATGCCTATTTCAAATCCTGAGTATTTAGAAAAGTGCATAATACCGAAAAGAAGTAAAGTAAAATTGGTTTCAGCTAAAACCAAAACATGTATGAAGGAATTGTTAAGAAGAAATCAATAACATTTTATTTCATTGAAGTGTCTTCAAAAGAAATTTTATTTATATTCCTAATGTAGGTATGTAGTCCACATATTTAGAGACAGGGAAGAGGGGGGTTGGAAAGTTCCTGGCTATTCAGTATTCAGATCTAGTCACTAAACATATCTACGCCGTTCTCAAGCAACTTTCAATTCTGAATTATGGTCTCTCACCAGGGTGATACTGAACGTATCTTCCACTTTGGAACGAGGTACAGATTCATTATATGTACCTTTATGAAAAAAAATTGATTCTACAATACGATATACTCATATAAATTAAATTAAATTTGTTTTGAATCCGTGACCTCAAATCAAACTAGACAATTTAGTATTAACAGTGCCCGGCCGCACTGCGAAACCAGGCTGGAACAAAGGCCAAGCCTTTTGTCACTCTTTATGTATTACTATGTGTACCTTTGTATGGGTACAATGGTACACATAGTAATACATTTCATCTATGTATGTATCAAAAAAAGTTCCAAATAAAAAGTTATATTAAATGTTGTTACTGAGAACCTCCTCCATGAATCAAGCTATCGTTATATTGCATTACATTCTAAAATATATTTTAACATAATTTTCATAATCACAATATCTTTAATTAATAATAAATTGTTTTGCTCTGTGCGTGTTGATTTCGAATGGAACGCACCTGCCAGCTGCTGGTGCAGCGAGTTCGATATTAGAATTCGAGCTAGAAACATTTAGTAGCGAGGGCCGTTAATGATTCTGCGATCCGTTCATCATTGACGCCATTTCCACTGAAGATATTATTCTATTTTGTTTCCAAAGAGGTCCAACGTTGGCCAAACCTTTTCCTTTTCTCCAGACATTTGGTTTTGACCAGTCTGGGTTACTTCCGCTGGGCAGAACTGATCTAGAGGACTCTTCTCGACTGTTTGTCGCGGTACAGATAAGTTTGGGAATACCTTACAGATATTATTCGATAATATTATTATACAGACATCCAGCACGTAAACATGTTCGAATGTTAGTAAATATACACAAAAATGTAGGTACTCCACAAATTATTATGTAATATTTAAATAATAAAGCAAACACACCCACCGAAAATGTGTTTTAAAGAAAGTAGTTATCTACAAATCTATGTGAAAATCTGTAAATCTGCAAACAACCTAATTTTAAATAATTAGTTACGGTAGTTACAAACAAAGATCACACAGTGATGATTTAAATGGGCCATTCACATAAGCCATGATCCATAAAGCTGTGTTTTTTTTTCCAGGTAATCATGGAGAATATTAGTCCTCCATCATTGTTCAAGAAACATCTTCCGCTTATTATGATGGTAGTAGGAGATGTTGTCTGGAAATGTTCGTATTTTTTTAGATGAAACTTCTTTACGCGCGTTATGCAATTTCGAGGACAGGAGTAAAACCAACTCATGACCGTCATGAAAAACCGTGATCATTTCGCTATAGGAGCCTAGCCAATATTATATACCTTTTTTAGGTCACTCCCCAAACTCAGCTTCGCGGTCTAGAGGCAGAGCGCGCGACTCTCGTCGTGAAGAACCGAGGTTCGATCCCCGCTTAAACTATTTTCTTTTGTGATTTTTTTAATAATAATTTTTTTTTAAGTGATAAAATGCTTTTTTTAAAAGTGATAAAAGACTTTTAGATATTTTGACTATATGATATTTTGGTCGAATACGTAATAACCGCGGTCTAGAGGCAGAGCGTTCGACACTCGTTATGCAGGACCCGGGTTCGAATCCCATATTTTTATAACTTTTATTTTTTTTTTATCAACGATTTGTATTTTCTTTTTGTGATTTTTTAATAATAATTTTTTTAAAGTGATAAAATGCTCTCGTGCTGCGACTTTTAGATATTTTGACTATATGATATTTTGGTCGAATACGTAATAACCGCGGTCTAGAGGCAGAGCGTTCGACACTCGTTATGTAGGACCCGGGTTCGAATCCCATATTTTTATAACTTTTAATTTTTTTATCACATGCTACTTATAAATATGTCAATAGACAGAAAAAAAGAGAGAATGAAATGAAAAGAGAGAGAGAAGAATAATAAAAGTTTCACTTCCGTCGTGCGTAGGCTTGCCACACACTGTATTTTTAATTAGTTACTTTTTTATTTAGGTGCGGACTGCAAGTGTGGTACAATTTAATGAATACGATTATAAAACCATCATTTATCACGGTTGATAACTACCCACCAGTTAAAAATATTATTTAAGGTGTGCCCATTACATATCTGCTGATCAAACACCTGCGAAGATTTGCTTAAAAGTCGTATATGGAAAGATTAAACATTAATAAGGTAAATAAATTGGTTGAAATTCCACACCGGGATCAATGGCTAAAATGACCTTGAAGTTTGAAGCTTGTTTGCTTGTTTGAAACCCACACGATGAGATAATAAGGCAAAGCGTTTGTTTTACAGGTTTTCTCACATTCCTGAAGCAGACCGCTTCACGAAAGTTTTCACGGAAGATTTTCGTTAAAGTTATTTGATTCTTTTTACTAAACGAATTATTAAAATAAGATTTAAGTTTTTGAAAACAACCAATATCTACTTGTTGATGAGAATGTATGAAAGTTTCAAATCATATAAAAATAATTAATTGCTGAAAAGAAGACTGTTGACCGTTGGGATTTGATTTTTTAAAAACGTTACTTGAATTTTGTATTTGTTTTTGTGAATGAATGAATGAATGCTTATGAAATCATGGAAATTAATGCTCATAAAATCTCTGTAAAGATATGAGATACAGAATCGAAGTCGATTTAATATAGTCTCTTCATAGTAACACCATACAGTAGTGAATGGTAGAAAAAATCGGGGACGCCAGAGGAAGACGTGAATCAAATAATTATTTTTGGTAAAATAAGGCGTACGTCAAGTGTGACGTGAAAGCGAATGGTAGAAGAAGTAGAGGACGCCCGTAGAAAACATAGCACGATCAAATGAATCAAATACTCTGGGCCGGTCCTAAATCAAACGGCACCTGGCGCAAGTAAAATTTCGTCGTCCCTTGTCATAACCAGTTGACGCCTTTACTTCGTGATCATGATAATCAATAATATTCGGATGCTTTCTGGCTGCGCCATTTTTATGAAAAATAATCTCGAGGGGGGTTTGTAAGGACTGTTAGGAGTTAGATAATATCAGCGCTTTAGCACCTTGGCAATTCGGCGCCCAGAGCGGACTGTTCCAATTGCGTCCGCATTGGGCTAGGCCCTATAAATACTTATGTGTGTTATAATTCGGTATGTGATGAACGAAGAAAGGGGTCTAAGGAAAATGTAAGACGTGTAGTGAATAATAAAATAAGTCGAGGAAGACACAGACGAGCAAGTGAAACAAATGCTCAAAAAAATCTTTACATTAATATTATTTTCACCCTTAAAATGCACCCATTTGTTTTGAATTCAAAATCTCAAAACTTAACTCCAAACCATTCATAAACCCGAGCAACGCCGCGTCAGCTGGTGTAATATAAAAATCCAGCTCCTTAATACTTAAATTAAAGTTTTATATTATCTTAATCTTTTAAGTTCCTACCGCATAAAATAACGTGCACATTTTGTCTATGGTGAAATTGCCATAGACATATCAGCTGATAGTGTTATCATTTGACATATGTCATTGAAAAAAGCGATATGACATTATTATCGTATTATTGGCCCATCTTTACTTTCAGTTTAATCAGTCGTTAGTATATTTTATAGTTTGGCATTAGTCACAAACTATGATGAATACTCTTAGAGAGGCCTACGGCAGCGTCGTAAGTAAGATCGGATCTCCGGCGAAAGGTGACAACATGCTAAATAAAAAGATTCTATGTGTGGGATTGTGTAATTTGGACATTGTTCAAGTAGTTAAATCTTTCCCTTTGGAGGATTCAGATCAAAGGTTTGTGAAGATGGAAAATAATGTAATATATGTATTCTTATAATAATTTAGTTTTACCTACATAAAATGTCCTCGTATTACGCATTTACCATTTTTAATGAGCATTTTTATTATCATCACAATATTTGGAGTGAACAAACAGGGGAGTAGCGTCTATGTTTGATATTTAATATGCCTAATTATGTTTATTCAAATGATTATGAGATTATCTTTTATCTTTGGGTATTAGTTTTTTATGGTGGCAGATAACAGAACAGAAGTTAGAAATTCAATATTCACAGTTTTTAATGGATAATGCCGCATCATTTTTAAACTTAATATGCGCAGTTTTAAGAACACTTCAAGTCATATCTAAATCTTATTCTTATTATAATATGATTATTTTAACTGTAATGCAATGTCTATAAAATGATTATTTTTTGTCTGCCAATGTAAACCACTGGTAAAGTTTCCTTACTCCAATTACTTCTTAATATGCACAAATTTACTAATATAGCTTAGTTACTAATTGAAACAACTATTTAAGTCAGGTGAGATGTAAACAATGTAGGTTTTTAGGTTCTTGGTTTGGGTTATTTTAATAATTTATGCGTATTTCCTAACCTTCAAACTTGCAATTGAGAAAAAATTGGAACTTCAATGTATCTTTTACCATCGCCACCGACAAATAATGATTTTTTGTAGTAATTAAGTTGAAACCAAGTGTCTTTAATGTTTTTGCACATTAAGCGTGAGGCGAAATTCGACAACTTTATG
The DNA here is from genome assembly GCA_026573805.1 of Hesperophylax magnus. Taxonomy (NCBI): domain Eukaryota; kingdom Metazoa; phylum Arthropoda; class Insecta; order Trichoptera; family Limnephilidae; genus Hesperophylax; species Hesperophylax magnus. The sequence goes on from JAIUSX010000049.1 coordinate 13,563,802, forward strand.
AAACTTCCTTTCAATTTAACTACTACAAGAATTAACTATTTACATCGGCGGAGATGGTTAAACTTCCATTTTTTTTTAATCAAAGTTAAAATTAAATTTCCATGTCAAAATATGTTTAACTGTCATGTTGGATTTTGTTACTATGAAGTGACATTTGCCGAATAGCTCCGTTACAATACGCACAAATTATTCAAATAACCCAAATGAAACTGTTTTGGTATTTGCTGGAGATACATGGGATTACGGGCAGTCAAAATTTGGGTTGATCCAAACCTGTTAACCTTAAACATGACCAAAACAAAATATATTACTTTTAGCATTTCCTCTGTAAATCATCCATCTTTGGACTGTTCCTTAAAAATACATTGTTGTGTGCAGGAGTGTAATTGTCAACCTTTGGAAAGAGTAGACAATATCAAATATCTTGTCTTAGTAATTGATAGAAATCTAAAATGGAACAATCATGTTACTATATCTCTGAATAGTATAAAATAAAGTCACTTTCCATGTCTCTCTGTTTGTGCGCTTAGTTCACCTAAACTACGAACCGTATTTTAATAGGGTTTTCACTTTGATTTAGAAAATTTCTTCCGGAAGGTTTATATATAACACATGCATATTATATTTATAGAAAGTAGAGAAAAGTCAATGTTTTGTAAACAAGTCGTAAAAAAAATATTTTATGGCGCTTACATTGCCAGCGCTGGCTAAACCTTATGATACATCAACAAAAATATACTACGGAATTGTATATCTTGAAAAGGCCCACAGAAAGGTCCAAGACGGCATATGTCTATTTTATAAGGATAACTCCCAGCAACGCCGGGTACACGTCAGCTAGTTAACAAATGAAATAAGAAAGCTAGCCTACATCTTCAAGAATATATTGGACATAATTAAATTAAAAACTGTATACTATGTGCTTTTCAATTAATGCTTTCATATAATGTTATATGTTGGCGTTCTTGTCTCTACCCTAGAGCCTTTAAATGTTGCACAAAAATTATTTTTAAGAATAATGCATAAGTAAAGTTTTTTGTATTCATCACAGTTATATTATATAGTGAAAGTTAAATTATGTCAATAACCATATTCAATATGTGATCCATTTGTGTGTGTGTTATGTGATTTACTGAATTAATATAAAGCTGCTCATTTCGACACAGGAATTCCCTAGTGAGATGAGCAGCGGAGGTTAAAAAAAAATAATAACCTATTTTGTGGATGTTTTTCCATCCCCCCTGATTAGATAGTTGTTTCTTTTACTAATTAAATTGAAACGAAGTGTTATTTACAATAATTTGGTCATATTTAGCAGTATGTGGAGTAAGAATACTTTACCAAAACATTCTATGAGATTCTTTATTCTAGATATTTTCTGTCTGCAGAGTTAACCTTCTCAAATTGTTGCAGAATGTGATCTGTGCTGTAGTTCCTATTAATACTGTTACAGTAGAACCCCGTTAATTCGAACCCCGATAATTCGAAAAAACGCGTAATTCGAAATTTTCGCCAAAAAAATTTCCGCTGAAAAATTTTTTCATACAAAAATTTTTTTAATTCGAAATTCGTAATTCGAAATTTATTTTTGTCCGCGCACGAAAATTTGTTCGTGTAATTCGAAAAAAATTGATTTTTGCGAAAATAAATCATAATATTTCGTAAATCTGAATCTAAAAGTCAGCCGTGGCGGTAAAACGCCGAAAAATGTATTTTTACGTGGTTATACATCGTCCTAATTAGTATTATTATTTTGTAAATCTGAATCGATTTATACTGGAATGTCGTATTTTTTCCAATTTATTTCGAATATCCGAGTTTGAAGGGCCGAGAAAATACGTTTTACGCGGATATATGTCGTAGTTTTACGAGTTTACACCAAATATCTGTATTTAAAGGGTCGGCCGCGACGAAACTCGGCCGCGAAATTTCGATTTACGCGTAAATATATCGTATTTTTACGAATTTATTTCGAATATCCGAATTTTGAAGGGCCCGCTGCGACGGAAATCGGACGCGAAATTTCAATTTACGCGGAAATATATCGTATTTTTACTAACTTTACTTCGAATATCCGAGTTAAAAAATACGGCGCGACGGAAATCGGCCGAAAAATTTCGATTCATGCCGAAATATGACATATTTTTACGAATTTACTTCAAATATCTGAACTTAAAAGGCCGGCCGCAACGAAAAACTGCCGATAAAATTCGATTTACGCGGAAATATTTCATATTTTTACGAATTTACATCAAATATCTTAATTTAAAGGGTCGGCCGCGACGGAAATCGGCCGCGCATTCTCGATTTACACGGAAATATATCGTATTTTTGCGAATTTATTTCGAATATCTGCATTTAAAGAGCCGGCCGCGACGGAATACGGCCGCGAATTCTCGTTTAACGCGGAAATATATCGTATTTTTACGAATTTAAATTCCGATATTTGAACTAAAGGGCCGGCCGCGACGGAAAATTACCGCGAAATCTCGATTTACGCGGAAATATATCGTATTTTTACGAATATCTCAATTTAAAGGGTAGGCCGCGACCGAAATCGGCAGCGAAATCTCGATTTACGCGTAAATATATAGCATTTTTACGAATTTATTGCGAATATCTGAATTTAAAGGGCCCGCCGCTACGGTAATCGGCCGCGAAAATAAAGAAATAATTGGTATTAATACGAATTTACAACCAAAATACCACCCGGATTTGAAGAGGCGGCCGAGAAAATCGATTTTCGGCGTATTTTTTTTTTTTTTTTCATAAAATTTCGAATTACGTGGGAATTCGTTAATTCGAAATTTGATTTTTGATGTCCCGTGGATTTCGAATTAACGAGGTTCTACTGTATTGATACGGGCTTGGCCTACTTAGGTCCCTTAACCTTTGGAACACCAGACCCTTTGTGAGGGAAATCAACTATGGAATCATAAATGAACTCTAAAGTGTTTCTAATCTCTAAAGTGCAAGCGATTCTGTTAAAAAATGTATGCACTTTTTCATGGCATACAGGTTTAAAACGCATAACAAAAAATTCCAGCTAGGGCGAAATTTCAATGCCAGCAGCGCATGAATGGTTTGTCAGCGGAAAAAAATTCTTGTTACTGGTGCACAAATGGTTTCCAGAGGTTAAGCTCTCTCCATTCAGGACATAGGCCCAGTGCTAACTCCTATGTTTCAACTTATTCTTTTGACAATAGCCAAGCCAACAAGGTTATCATTAAGTGTTTGACAATGCTCCTGGTTCCACAACAAGACACCACAATACCTATATGTTCTAATGTATCTAAGCGAGTCATTCCTTCCTATACTGTACCCTGTGTTGTTCTGAGTGTGGTTTGAACCACCTGTAAACACTTTAGACTATCTCATTCTGCGTTCTTTCTCCCATTTAGTGCTTTGAATTTTCTAGTAATTCTAATAACAAAATGCTTATTGTACATAAATAAATATGTCATTTTGAGGTGAGTAACGTTTTGCACAACTACTAATAGTTTTGTATTAGTGATCGACGAACCGGTGGATGCAATCTGTTAGCCATAAGTTGATAATAGTTTGACTACAATTAGTAATAAGATAGATCATTGAAGAAATTTATTATATATTTGTACAGCGCCCTTGAGGTGATTTTACACAAAAACAGCGCTATATAAATCATTAAACATTATCACTTATTTAGATGTCTGGAGTCTCGATGGAGACGCGGGGGCAATGCGTCCAACAACTGCACGGTGCTGTCGCAGCTCGGAGCCCCCTGCGAATACCTCGGGACACTCAGCAAAGAGAGCCACCTGAATTTCCTACTAGAAGACTTCAATAAATACAATATTAGTATGGATCATTGCGTTTACTACAAGTAAGTTTTTGAAAAATCATTAACTGCAAAGTCACCCTGAAATGCCAAATGCCATTGAGTCCTTTGATGTTTAAAAATGTAATTCTTCTTCTGATAAGTATGGCAATGATTGGTTATCCAGTCGTACAATAAGACAATAATTTTTAAAAGAAAGGAATTTGATGAAACTCTGTTTGTCTTAGTCAAAAATCTCTAGTAATAAATTATAAGTGTCATAAGTTATCAGAGAGCAATTAAGATAGACATGAAATATTGTCTGTAGATTAAAGAAGAATGTATGCATCATATCAGATACTATCAGCATTAGTCTCTGGATCGGGGTCAGGACCTGGGTTAAGTAGTAGGTTAAAATGCATGGTCAACAAAATGGAGATAAAACATTAACCTCATTAAAAAGGGCTAACTTAGGACGGGTTGTTTCGGAGAATCTGAACAATTCATCAAATTTCAACGTTCATTTTCAAGCTCTGTGAAAGATTTTTTCAAGTTCTGTTTTTATTTCAGTTTTGTCAAGCAACTAGCCTACAATGATATAAAAACAGAACTTAAATAAGTCTTTCACAGAACCCGGAAATGAACGTTGAAATTTGATGAATTGTTCAAATTCTCCGAAACAACCCGTCCTAAGAATAAAAGATAATATGTAAAACAAAATAGTTACTAGCTTACTAAGAGAACCATCTCCGTCATCCCAAAAATATCATATCCTCTCTCTTAACCCTTGGCCTCTGAATTGTTTAGATAACAAAGTGTCCTTCACATCCGAATTAATTTTGTACCAAAAGTTTTAAATCTGCAGTGGTGTACTAAATCTAATATAACTTTTAAACTAAACATGTAAACGTAACAATTATTTTAAATGTACTTGTGCATTGAATTAAGGTACTTCAAAAATAAATGAAGTGTTTAAAAACAAAAAAAAAACAAAATGATTAAACGAGGAGGATATAAAAATAAATTTATGAAACCAATTTTTATTTTCATTTTTTTATAATTGGATTAAGAAAAGTTGTACATTAATCATACTTATAACCATAATATATATTTTTTACATAAATATATACTTAAAACTATAAAAAAAGTATACAACTATAAAAATATGATGCTAAATTATTAAGTTTACGGAAATTATTTACGCACCGATTTGTTTCGACAACAATGGCTGTCCAAAATACCAACTCCGTCTTGTCCTCCTCCAAATCCTGCAACGTAGTTCTTCGTACTCCTGGATTGCTGGTAAATGAAATCCGGCTGATGTTTGGAGACGATTTCCATGTCCATTCATCAGGATTGGTAGTTTTGCGATGTTTTGCTGGAGGTATGGAAGCCGACGGGCCTACTTCACTCGTCGAAAAGACTACGGATCTGAGGAATCTATATGGTCGCTAAGTTATCGTCGTCAAATTCAAATAATAAACTTTCAATTTGGGCTGATGCTAGCCGGCCACCACGCGTTTTACGGACAAGCTTGTCTATTTCCGAACCACCCGCCATTTTGCCGAAATCCTACAAAAGTTCAATCGTAAATATCAGGAAAAAACTTTACCAACGGAATCCTGCCAATACTACGAAACGAATGCATAATTATCTACGGAGCGAATGGCATTTGAAATTTTAAACACAGTTGTCACTCATGTATCCCTTTTTCGTTTTTAATCCTACATACATCAGACCCGCCGGGACGGCGTCGTTTGAGGCCAATGAGTTAACACTTTAACAGCGGCGCATTTTAATTACTGTAACACTTTGTCAACCGTTCACGAGCCTCACTCATAACGTTTTTTCGTAGAAGACGCTGTTCATGTTTGAGTTTCATACCGTTTATATTAAAATCATGAGCTCTTTTCATGATCCGCGTTATCGGAATGTGTAGATGAATGTTTAGGCTACACACATATAAGAAATTATTTTATGTATTGATGTACGCGAGGTGTGCGAAGGGACGAAACATTGTCCGCGCCACCTCGTCAATGCCCAACTGGCTAGCTGAGTTCGCACGTACAAAATAAGTTGTCAGTTTTTTTTTTGCGGGCGGTTTTTAAATTATACAGGGTGTATCGGCACTAACCCGACAAACTTTAACCAGCTATTCCTTAGCACATTTGGAGTAAAAAATGTTATGGGCACTTTGCTGTCCGGTAGCATTTTTTTTTCAATTAAAAACAAAAAAAATAAAAATTTCCACACTACATCACTGTCATTGGCATTGCTTTTCGTGTTCAACAGCTGTTATAAGCAAGTATGTCGAAAAGCGTCTTCGCTCTTTCGCACACACTAAATAATAATAGTTAAAAATGAGACGAATGGTGCCGTGCCATTTCGTTGTGATTGTAAAAGCGCGCCAATATAGGTACACACGTACATTATTCAACGGAATTCGAATAAAATATTGCCAGATGGGTTTTCAAACTTTGACAAACGATAAAACAGGTTCGACATCATATTCTTATATCCAAACTCCGACTGTTAGGCATCAAAGGTAGTTTATTGACATGGATTATTAGTTACCTCAGTAATAGAGTTCTTTGTGTCAGGATTAATTTTATAGAATCCTATGTATTCGAGGCCACAAGTGGTGTCCCGCAAGGGTCCCACCTTGGCCCAATATTATTCTTAATATTCATTAATGACATTGTAAACATATTTAAAGATGTACAAGTCCTACTTTTTGCAGATGATCTAAAATTGTTTAAAAGAATACGAAATATATATGATTGCCTAATTTTACAAGCTAATTTAGATAAATTTTTTAAATGGTGCGAACAAAATATGTTATTTTTGAACATTGAGAAATGTCAAGTAATACGATTTTCCAGAACTCATTCTCATATCTTACATGAATATAATTTAAATAATGTTAAATTAACACCAGTATCACAAATTCGTGACTTGGGAGTTATATTCGAATCAAACTTAACATTCACAGCGCATATAGATGATATAACTAATAAGGCTTTAAAGATTCTTGGCTTCCTTTGTAGAACCCTAACTGATTTTAAGTCCTTGGATTGCATGAAAACACTCTACATTTCACTAGTTAGAAGCCAAGTGGAATATAATTCACCTATTTGGTCTCCTTTCTATAAAGTACACTCTAACAAATTAGAACGGGTTCAACACAAATTTCTTAGGTACTTAAATTTCAAGCTTAAAATTCCAATAGAAAACATTAATTATGTAAATTTGATGAATGAACTTAATTTAATTACGCTGTCTGACAGAAGAACCATTTCAGACCTAATTTTATTATACAGAGTCATGAACAACCTTATTGACAGCCCTGCCATCGTTGCTGCTATTAAACTCTATGTACCGACAAGAAATACTAGACAAAATACAACATTCTTTTGCGACACATATAAAACCAACTATCAGTCAAACTCACTTACCAATAGGATGCATGATTTGGGCAACAAGTTTGGTGGTATTATAGATATATTCCATGATTCCCTTTATAATCTTAAATTCAAATTAAACCAACACTTTGTGGAATCATACAAATTATTGTAATAGATTTAACGATTAGATATGTTATTGTAATGTTTTATATTATATTTTCTTCTTTGTTATTGTTAAATATTATGTTGTTTAAAATGTTTCTTTACGCCATATTCTTCAAAAACTACTTGTATATTTTTTTAAAAATTCTTCACTTTTATAACTCTTAGTATAAATTCAAACTCGATAACTTATGTAAAACTTATTTATAATCTATGTAAAAGCCCCTATGGGCGTATAACAACAATAAATAAATAAATAAATAAATAAACAGTGGTGACATGTGGTGAAAATATGAATAATAAATTTTTTATTAAAAAAAAAAAGTTACCGGACAGCAAAGTGCACATAAGATTTTTTACTCCAAATATGCTAAGGAATAGCTGGTTAAAGTTTGTCGGGTACATGCCGATACACCCTGTATAAAAAAAAGAAAAATTATTACATCGTTATTTTTATTTGTTATATATTTTTTAATAATATTGCATATTATATTGTTTCTTAATCGACCTATTATGTTATGTACAGTCATTATTGTACTCCTGAACAGCTTTTCTTTAACATTGTGTCCATGTAAAAGCCTTTATTGCTTGAATAAATAAATAAATAAAATAAAATAAATAATTATTTATTTATTTATTTGTAAGAAACAAACAGCTTTTATATAATATGCAGTGATAGATATAAATATACAAGTTAACTAAAGTCAAGCCACAGAAGTTTCTTATGTTACAGTGCATTAGAAATGAAGTTTTAGTTTCTTAAAATTAATTTGGTGTTAACCACTCAGAACATTAGAACGTCAAAAGACGTAAATATGATAATAGCGGTCAAGACATTAGAACGTCTTTTCACGTAAACGCGCGAGATTTTACAAAAATCGATTGATTTCCATCACTAGTATACGGATTGCCATGATTTAAAAAACAGAGTATCAATAATGAATAACGCTACGCGTCTGTATTCAAGAATATCTATGGAACGTAGAGTTGCATTATCTAAGCCGATTGTATCTGTCATCTTGTTCGTTCATAATTTATTGCGTTTTTAAATAATTTATAAAAAATATTTTAGTTTGAACGGTTAATATTTTGAGGTGACTAATAGTTTTTAATTATATTTCTTCAATATATAAAGTGTTATTTCTTTATGATACTCAGAAAAAAGTACATTTTTCAAGGCTTTGAAATAATTGTAAGCGATTTTGACATATTTTTGACGTTTCCATAAAATGTATATTTAGAAACGCAAATATTTACGTATTACAACACAATACGATAGTGAATTTTATAATCTTTCCAAAACATTTTTTAGAATGAGGCTACGTTTCCAAAAACGTGAGTTATGAAGCTTTTAGCAAAACTCGTAAATAACACAAAAATTATCACGTTTTGACAGTTCACAAAGGGACACATAGTAGATTAAAGTGTTTGTCTGAGAGGTTAAAGGAAGGGGAAAGGAAGAGGAAAATAGGAAGAGGATAGGAGATGCTGCCGATACATTCCATACTCTCATATTAATAATCGATTGTACGCATTACTTCATATCGATATTTCTTTAGGTTATTACCAAAAATGTCAGTGCTGTAAAATTTTTTATCATATTGTGCACATATACGAGGAATTGGGGAATTTTTTCGAATGTTTGTTCTACACGAGGGTAGATAAAATAAATCAGATTGTCGGGTTGATCTAGACGGAATATGAAAATTTATTAAATTGGTAAGTTCTGGTGAGTCCAGACCATTATTTAGGATTTTAAATAATAGGATTTGATCAAAAATTAGACGTCGTGTTTGGAGGGAGTTAAAATTATGAAATTTAATGGATTCGGTATAATTTGAGAAGTGTAAGTTTAGTTTATAATTTATGAGTTTAAAAAATTTTTTTTGAATTCTTTCTATTCTTTCGATATGGGCTTGGTATAAAGGAGTCCAGATCGGTGTACAGTGTTCCAGGTGCGGGCGAATATATGAGGTGTAAAGGGAATATAGAGTGTTTATGTTGTGGAAGGGTTTTGCTATGCGAATTATAAATCCCAGCATTTTATTGGCTTTGTTAATGATGTCATCAGTGTGTTGGATAAAGTTTAATTTAACATCCAGTGTTACCCCAAGGTCCCTGATATATTTTACTTCATTGATGTGTGTGCCGTTTAGTGTGTATACAAAGGATATTTTATTTTTATTGCGTGTAAATGTTAATTTATTGCATTTTGCGATGTTAATAACAAGTTTGTTTAATTCGCAATAGACAAAGAGACGATTGAGGTCCTCTTGAAGTTTAATGCAGTCGTTGATTGATTTAATAACTAAGTATATTTTTTTATCATCTGCATATGCTAGGTAATTAGCATGTAAAAAACATTTGTGAAAATCGTATATATACACATTAAATAATAATGGGCCTAAATGAGAACCTTGAGGTACACCGGAGGGCACAGAGAAGAAGCTGGACTTTGTTCCCTCAACTAAAACACTTTGAAGTCTACTCCAAAGGTATGAAGTGAGCCACCGGAGTAAGTCACCATGGATGCCTAATTGTTTTAATTTTTGAATTAGAATGAAATGGTTTACCTTATCGAAGGCCTTAGAGTAATCAGTGTAGATTACATCTACTTGGTTTCTATTGTCCATATTGCATGTTAAATATTCCGTAAAATTTACCAAGTTTGTAAATACTGATCTTTTTTGAAGAAATTTTGAAGAATTGAGGATTATAATTATAATTATAATCCTCAAAATATATTAGATCACCACATAAATATAAAAAATGCCTGTAACTGTAATAGTTATTTGTCTATAAATCTTACAATAACGCAATCATTTATTAACTAACCTATATTTTTATTACTTTTATTGTTATTATTTGTTAAATTACTAATATTTTTTGTTTAATTTAAACAAATGTAAAAATATTTTGTTGCCCTCTCCTAAACACAAGCAGCTGCTTTATTAGGAGAGTGATTGAAATATTGGTGTTTATATTGTTATAATATTGTAACCTTGTTTATATGTTTCAATAAAATTAAAAAAAAAAAAAAAAAAAAAAAACGCCGGCGAACCATAGAAAGCCATCTTTCAAATGCGCGGCTGAAAATAAACGGCACGAACGTGAAGGGCTGTCAAAGTGTTAAGGATAAAAGTTATTCAAATGTATTTATTAATTTTACAAGTGGATAATCTTAATGCATTTTCAGTGAGGTTGAAGCCCCCCTGTCCACGGTGATTGTCTGCTTAGAAACTGGCTCCAGGACTATCCTTCACTCCAATCCCAACTTGCCAGAACTGAAGTTGGAGGAATTTAAAAAAGTTAACTTGAAAAATTATTGCTGGGTTCATTTTGAAGTAAGTAAATCATAATAAAAAAACGATTCAAGTAAATAACCCCTAAAACATAGCTACATAATATGAAAGTTTTTATAAAAAAAAAATTAAGCTTTTAAATACTTTTTTTCTTCATTACAGGGCAGAAACGTATCGGAGGTAAATTTAATGATGGAATACGTGGAGCACTGGAACAGTACAAGGAGCAAGGATGAACTAAACGCTCCCATAAAAATCTCTCTGGATTTAGAGAAGCCTAGAATTGAATTATTAGATCTCCTGCCCTATGCTGATGTGGTGTTTGTTGGTAAAGACTTTGCCAAATCCAGAAAATGCAATAATATGAGTGAAACACTCAAAACCGTCGCCAAAGATACAAAACCTGGGTAGGTGCATTTTGTAACGCTAAATATCAAATATAAAATTAAAAACCTGTTAATCTGCTCAGAGGGTTTATGAAAATGACTTTCAACTGTTGCTGTTTATCTACCAATGAAACGATAAATTATCTATCTATCTTAAATAGAAATGATGAAATAAAATTATTATTTTTTTTTTTTTTTTTTTTTTTTTTTTTTTTTTTTTTTTTTTTTTTTTTTTTTTTTATAAATTTAATTTAGATTAAATTTGATAATATTATTATTAAGTTCTGCAAGTGTTTTAGTTTTTTATTATTGTGACAGCTGTTTCGGCTTACAAGGCCATTTTCAAACTGTCCTTGTGAAAATGGCCTTGTAAGCCGAAACAGCTGTCACAATAATAAAAAACTAAAACACTTGCAGAACTTAATAATAATATTATCAAATTTAATCTAAATTAAATTTATAAAAAAATTAAATGGAGTTCTACGAATTAAACACAAAAACAATAAATATATTTTTTGTTATTGAGAATAACTTTTTTAATGCACTAACATCATAAATGTCATTTTTTTTAAGTTACAAACATGGTAAACAAAAAGCAAACGGTAACAATAACAATCAATAAATTCATTGATGTTACATTCGGGGTGCCTTAAGAAAGTATTCTGGGTTCAATCCTGTTCTAAATTTTCATATTAAGTATAATCAACAAATCAGTTAAAATTATCCACCTAGTCAAAATTATCCATCTAGTCAAAGTCAACCATCTAGTCAAGTAAGGCTTGCTTGAATATTAAAATGGATACAGCAGATTTTCGAAACTGGAAACGGAGAGGACAGGTCTTTGCTATGCTCAATCAATTATCGAAAATGTATTTACAATTTAAGAATATGAAAAACATGCATTTTTAAGTGTAGTGATATAACTAAACTGTACTCACTTAGTAATTTACATACGGGACTTCAATATTATGTACAGGAAAGTCTGTACATTTTCTTCTTACATCCATCAAACTAAATAATTGCCATTGATGTATTATATTTAGATGAGACACGAAGCGAAAAAATAGGTTCCGCTTTTATACCTTCAACTGACCTACTTTCCCAACGCTCTAATTAAAACTACCGAATCAGGTCTACGCACACCGCTTATCGCGTTCTAATAGTGGAACAAGTTTCGATGTAGTGCCTCTAATTGTTACTTGCCCGTATTATTCCGTCCGTATCATGCCCCTACTATTTCGTAAAACTCATGTTCTTTATAATCTTAGGATTATAGTTAGTTCTCGTCATACGTTCATGGCTAGAGCTATCCATTTATCCTTTCCAGCATTAATATTATATAAATTCTTAAAATTATTTTGTTTAATTACAGAGCGACAATAATATGTGCATGGGGTGACAGGGGTGCCATGGCACGCGCCCCCGACGGCTCTACGGTGCAGAGCCCGGCCTTCCCCCCCTGGCAGGTGGTGGACACCCTGGGCGCCGGAGACACCTTCTGCGCCACAGTCATCTTCAGCCTGTCGGCGGGCCGCTCCCTGCAGGACTCCATCTCGCTGGGCTGTCGGGTGGCGGGAGATAAAGTGGGGCAGGTGGGGCTGGATGATATTGCCGCCTCATATCGCCGGATCTCCGCCAAGATGTCGAGTTAGCCAAAACTTACAGAGCTCAAAAATAATGTCGACTTACATAATCCGTCTTACTTGTTAGATTCTTACGCGCCGATTCAGCATTGGTATATATATGAGCCGGCCGTAAGTCTGGTTTAAGGCCCTTAAACCAAAGTACGCCTTAGTAATAAGTCAAGTTTGTTGTTTGGTTGTAACTGTTCCGACCTTATGTGCCCCTAAATTTTTACACTGCTATTATAAGAAAGGGAATTTGGGTAAACAATGGATGTACACTTTGGATAGTGGTTGGAACTCATTTCGCTTCAACATGCAACAATATAAGCGATCAAACTAACTTCTTAACACAACTGTGTTTAGATGAGACAGCTTTATTATTATTATTAATACCTCTAGAGCCTAAACAGTGTGCGCAGGTTATGTAACCAGTGGCCAGTCCATAAAGGCTGAAAAGCTGTGCCTACCTTGAGAAAAAAAAAAAAAAACAGTATAGTGAAATTTAAAAAAAAGTAATATTGTTTTAAATACAACAAATTTAAGAAATAGGCAAGAACTTGTACACTCAATTATTCAGTTAGCCACAACAATCAGCGGAAGATGAAAAGCCATTTTCAAATATTCAATGCACAATTATTCATACCTGAACTTGAAAAACGCACAGTCATAGAGTAATGAACGCCACTGGTAAGCACTCAAGCCATAGGGCCCATTTTGCTATCTCCCGTGTTGGAACTTATTTCTTTGACAAAAGCCAATTCCCTTTACAAAAGTTCAAAGTTCATCAACTTTATTTCGTATTTGGTGACAATATGATTCACCAGGAATTCTATTTTAAACTGGGATATTGATATGAAGTGCTGTCTTTATAAAAATGTTTAGAGTTAAACGTCAATATTAACGACTGAAGGAAATTCAAAAGGTAGTGTTGAATTTTTTTTACAGGGAATACAAAAAATTGACCACTTTTCTACCTTCTAAGTTTGTAAACAATTTTTGTAGCTGCTGATAAAAATACATTAGTAAATTAAGTAATTATAAAAACAATATGTAATAAATAGGTTTGCCATTTTTTTATGGTATGATAATATCCTAGAAGAGTTTTGGACACATTTACATTTATGAAATTTATTTAAATGATTATATAATATATAGGTGATACAAATACGATTTATTACATTTTGCTTGGTCTAAATTTTTTTTTTCTTGTGACAGCTGTTTCGTTTTTGGAAGGCGAAAAAGCTGGCTGTAAATAAATAGATTGATACCTGACAGTACATAAAAATCGTATTTTATTTAAATGATACTTACTAAAAAAACATGAATATTTCATTTCTTCAAAATAACACAAACAATAAATAAAGGTGATCCATATTGTATAATTTATTATTATAAAAGTATGTAAGTAATTTGTTTGTATGAAATCAATTTAGGGTGCGCAAAGTGCACTTTCGTCTTTTGTTTGGTCAGTTTTCTGATTTGGTGTTTGTTCTTGTTACAGAGATTACTGTGCTATCTCCTAGTTCAAAAGCTAACTTTTTATTGTAATTGTTTTTAAATACATACAGAAAAATATTTACTGCTGTAATCATTATAATTGCAAATACCTTTTTTCTTCCTTCTAAGCCATGTAGTGACTACCAGGGCAACTTAAACACACGAAATTCATAAAATACAACTATATTTTGGAAAAAATTAACCTTCAAAAATTTTTCCCACTGATACTTTTGTTTAAACGGCGATGGAAGTATTCCAAGTGCATTTTAACTAGTTAACTCACTTCAATTGTGTGGATTTTTAATTTTTAGGAGAATAATACCTTGAATTTTTATCTGCAGTTATACAGCCTTATTCTTTAATGTCAAAAATATCTTCAAATGGGCTCCGAAAGAGCTGGAAATGTTGCATTTCAGCAGACTGACAAAAGTTTGAAAACCTGACTGTCTTGAAAAAGTGAGGTTATTTCAAACATATTATTTTTTAATTGACTGTTATTGCATGAATTTAATAAGATTTCAATGAAAAATTATGGTTTTTAATAACAATTGTTTTATGCATTTGTAGATAAATATAAATCCTAGAAATCAAGGTATATATTCCACTAATAATGAATCCAAAATGTGATTTTTTTTTATATCCGTGAATTATTAAAATAATTAATTTTTTTAAAGAAAATAAAAGTGAGGCGTCGGTTTTCTTGCAGATTCCCTAAATAAAATAAATGTGTTTTCAAAATTTCGAATTCAATACAATTTTTCGGTATTTGGAGTAAACATATGATTTTTTTCCGCATTTTTAATGTTTGATATTAAAATATTCCTTTTTATAAATATTAATGTATATTTCAATATTATTTGTTTTTGCGACATCTTCAAAAAGAAGAAATATAGCACATTTAAAATACCTTAGAAATATTTCAAAATTCTGTAAGAAATTTCAAGTTTATACAGATAAACAACCTTCTTTGACTGCATAAACAAAGTTTGTATATATGACCGGTCAGTGGTTGAGTTCATCGCGTTTTGTTCCCACCCAGGGGTAGTGTGTTCAATTCCTCGGCTGGCTAAGTCCTCCATCACAACACAAGCAACATTTTCTGCTTACTGTGGTGGTAGTAGGAAATTTTCAAATATTGTCAGATTATTCGTATGTATTTTTTTTGTATTTTTTGTATTTTGGGAATGTTTGTATTTTTTTAGTAAAAAAATAAATGTATACAGTCAAACTTGGTTATAACTAAAATTCATCGTTATATCCAAAATATGTTTTTTAAAAGTCATATGTACACCTACCTGCCTACCTCTTCTATCATTATATTCACAAAAGCACAGTATATTTTCAAAATATGAGTATGTATTACTTATTAAAAAAAAAATAGAATAATACACTTTTATTACTCAAATTTATTATCAATAATTGTTTTAAAGATTTCTTTTTCATGCTTTTCAATTTCCTCTTCAAAACAATCAACGCTTTATAACTACTCATCACCTGGTTCAAGGCTTCCTTAAAAATATCACTTATTATCACTACCTTGCGCGTACTGTACCCACCGCTTGTTAAATCTCACATGTCATAAATAACTAGCTAACTGGATTATTTTGGTTTTCGGCTCTGAAATTTTACTTATCACAAACCAGTGATGCACAAGCCATGGCCCACGTGTCAAGTTCATACGGCCCACTTGGCTATAGAGAAAATCTAAATTTTTGGGGTAATTCTTGAAAACCCTGGCTGAGAACATTTTTTTAAAGTGTTTTGGTTAATTTACACTGCATTTCCTAAATGGAACCAAGTTCCAAGAACCGGTTTGCAAAACACGAAATTCAAAAAATCAACAGAAACCTTAACTCTTGAATATCGCTCTCTACCCCCTACCCCTCAAAGAAAGCAAAAAATCCGTTTGTAGGTCGCGGCCTGTTAAAAATAGGCAAAGCGGCACCTCTGCTGAAAAAGTTGTGCATCACTATCATAAATTTACCCCGTGCAGATGTGTAGGTACTCATAACTAGTTACCTTCATAAACATATTTATTGGTTTTTAAAACAAAATTTGACGATTAGTTATAATACAAAAGGAGATGTAAAAGGGGAACAAATTTGCAAAGTTCAGATTTCGCACGACTTTCGCAGATTTTATGACAATTTTTACATTGTGCCCAATGGATAGCAATGGTTCACATAGCCGACAATCTTACACAGGTAGTGCCATAAAATTATGTATCCGTCCCTGACGGGATAGGAAATTCTTGAATAATTCCCAACTATTTTTTCAGACCCAACGACCCATTCATGTATTCAGATGTACATGTATGTATTGTGTTGACAAAATTATTTGCTGGATCAGTGAATCGACCTAGTTATAAAACTCAACAATTATATGAAGATAAGGCTGAACTAAAATATTGTTTTGTAATTGCTGTTTATAACCATGAACTCGCTATAGCCGTGATCGTTATAACCAAGTTCGACTGTATATACATACAGGGCCGGCCCCGAGCCAAGCTTTGACGCCCCTTGTCGAACCCAGTAGATGCCTGCCGGCAAGTAAGAGATCACTGTAATCAATAATATTTGGATGATTTGCATTTTAGGTAAGGAATTATCAGCGCAGTAGCAATTGGGCGCCCGGAGCGGACTGCTCCAATTGCGCCCGCATAGGGCCGCAATCTATATCTTTCTATATATATATATATATATATCTTTCTATAAACTATTTTATGTCAGTTTCTATTAGTGAGGTTTTCACATACACTACGTTACGTTTCACATACGCTACGTTTCACCACGTTAATTAGTAAGGCAGATAATCTGTAACCCAATCAGAGAAAATACATATGTATTGACATGTAAAAAAAAAATATTTTTCATGAATTCACATTCATGACAGAAGTTTAATGCTGCACCAAGCTCCTTGATAATAATTATTTGTTGAAATGTTAAAAAAACTGGTACATTAACAGCTGGGGTTAATATTTATTTATTAATATAAACGCCCTGATGGGCTTTTACATTATACATATTTTACATAATTTACTGCATAATACAGTGACAACAGTAGGTTGATGAGCGGGCCTGGGGAATGTTTGCGGGAGCCCGGTCCCCTTCCGTCCTGCCTCCGGTGACCTGAGGCTCACTTCATTCCCTAGTGTCTTTGGGAGTATCTCCCCCCCCCCCCTCCCCCCATTTACATTTCTTCGAGGGTACTCTCGGAAAACTGGCTAAGGGACGCGGGTGCTTGGGATCGTTGTGGCCAGGCCGCTTGCCACACTCATTCTTGCCGGGACTGCCCCGTGATAGTGGGGTAAACTGCCCTCGATACGCGGCTTGTATATTTTTATGTTTCAATCATACTTCCACTTGTAAATATTGTTCTCCTTATTTATTATTTAATTTTAGATGTCAAACCACCAGGCGAACACATTTCAGATGTGTTCTTATTTTGTGTTACTATTAATGTAAGTATGCATACATTATTTCGTACTAACAATCATGCATGCAGGGACATTGGAGGGTCTAGAATCGTTTTAAAATAAATTTAGCTTCCTTTTACAAAAAAAATTAGAGTCCTGACGTGTGCGACTAAGGAGGTTAAACAATCAGTTTCCTCACACAGCCGTCGGGAAAGGGTGGGTCCCCTCCAATGACAACAGTAGGTTTTATTTTTACAACATCAACACAAAAATAACAAAAAAATTTTTAAGCTCACAACATATCTATAAGCAAACAACAAATATACGCTATCGCTCTTTAAATATGCTACATAAAAATGTCATTCAGGTATCTCTTAAACACAGGCAAACTTATATTAAATATGTCGATATTTGAGGTGAATTTGTTTCCAAGTATGTGAAAGCGAGAAATAGGTGCATGTATGTGATAGTTGGTACTAAAGTTATTGTTGCAGAATAATATATTTTGCCTAGTTGCTCGAGTAGGTACTCTGAAATCTATGAATTGCAGGAGTTCACAACAGTCTAGTTTGGAGTTAATAATCTTAAATAAAAAAGTTAGGTCATTTATTTTTCTTCTGTTTTCTAGGGAATGTATTTTAAATGTATTTAGTAAGAATGTATAGTTTATGTGTTGAATAGGTATGTGTAATTTGAAGTTAATAAATCGTAAAAATTTATGCTGCACGCATTCAATATTTTTTATATGAATCTGGTAGTATGGGGACCACACTATTGAATTGTATTCTAACAAGCTGCTTACTAGCGACAGATACACGATTTTTATAACCTCCAACGAGTCGAAGTCTTTGATGGTTCTGATTATAAAACCCAGTATCTTCATACCTTTGTTAGTTATTTGTTGTATGCGATTTACAAAATTTAATTGAGTGTCAAACATAACTCCAAGGTCCCGAATTTCGTTGACTTTTTCTAAGATTTCGCTTGCTATTGTGTATGTAAATAATAGTTGGGTCTTTGTTCGACAAAATGTTGATGTCTTACATTTATCAATATTGAGGAATAAGTTGTTAGCTATACACCAATTATGTAATTTTCAGATGTTTGACTGTAAGATTAGGCAATCGCTTATATTAGATATTCTTTTGTATAATTTGATGTCATCGGCAAAAAGCAGAACTTCTACATCGTCAAAACAATTTATGATATCATTTATAAATATAAGAAAGAGAATGGGGCCGAGGTGACTCCCTTGCGGTAGCCCACTAGTTGCATGAAATAACTTAGATTTGGAATATTTAATTTTGACAAATAAAATTCTGTTAGACAAGTAACTCGAGAACCAATCTAACAACTTCCAATGCATACAGTTTACTAAGCAATAATTTATGGGATACTTTGTTGAAAGCTTTTGAAAAGTATGTATAGATACTGTCCACTTGTTTTTTGTTGGAAAAAGATTCCGTAATATAGTTGTGGTAGAGTAGCAGGTTAGTAGCAGTTGACCTTCCAGTAACGAATCCATGTTGGTTTTTATCAATTACTTTGAGTATTGATGGATAAATTATATCGAGAACAAGGGATCCAAAAATGTTTGGAAGTGTTGATTGTATACATATAGGACGGTAGTTTTTTATGTCTGTGTCATCACCTTTTTTGAAAATAGGGGTAATAAAACTAGATTTCCAAAGGGTTGGAAAATGTTCAGAAGAAAGTAAGTGGTTGAATAGTGCGGCGAGGGGACCTGATATTGGATGTGCGCATTGTTTGAGAAATATTGGCGTTATGTTATCTGGGCCCGCAGATTTGTTAGAGTCGAGGGAAAATATTTTGTTTAGACATGATTCCCGTGTAATGCGGTAGTTCTGTAACTGTATTGTATTTTGATATACATACCATGGTACATTGTTATCTGATATTTCGTCTTCGTATACGCTTTGGAAATGATCAGCAAACAGATATACAATATCAATGGTGCTATTTGCTATTTTGCCATCGTAATGCATTGTGGGAGGGTAGTCGGTACTTACATTGTTTAATTTTTTAACAAAGTTCCACAGGTTTTTTTGATCCTAGAGCTTTTTTCTCAATGGAGGTTATGTGTGCTTTATAGCACAGTTTTGATAGTGATTTGCATTTTTTTCTCGTTTCTGAAAAGTTTAAGAAGTCATCGGTTTGGTGAGTAAGTTTAAAAATTTATTGTAACTGTTTTTTTTGTTTGAGTAATAGTATAAGATCTTTGGGGAACCAAATTGGATATGTTCTGTGTTTTGGTATATACGAGGGGACATGAGATTTTATATTTTCGGAAAATGAATGGTAAAGTTTTTCTAGGGTTTGTTCAATGTCATCATCAATCAAAAAGGTCCAATCTGTATTAGTGAGTTGATAGTTAATAGAATCGTAATCGGCGTTTTTGAAGTTGAACGTTGTTTGTTTCAATGGGGGTTTGTTTGTGTACATATTTACTACAATGTGTAAGGGAGGATGATGATTATCTATCGGTACGAGCTGATCGTTTGACATTTCAACACATAGTTTAGAGCAGTTTGAAAGGGCTAGATCTAGAAGGTGATCACATTCATTGTAAAATTAAAATAACTGAAATGAAAAAAATGTTTGAAGAAGAAATAAGCGAATTAAAGAGAAGTAGTGAATTCATCGGTAACCAATATGAAGACCTAGTCTCAAGCTTCAAACAAATGCAGGATCTTCACAAAGAAACTAAGTACTTGAGGAGAATGACAAGAAAAACATAAAAATCTCGAGCCTTGAATCCAGACTTGCAGAACTGGAACAGGATAATTTGTCCGACAGTGTGGAGATGGCGGGTGTGGGGCTGCAGCCGGGCGAACATCCTAAGGAAGCTGTATTTCGGGTAGCCAGCTCGCTGGGACTGTCCCTGCTACAACAGGACATTCGTCTGGTGACCAGGACTCAAGACCGCAGGCGGAATACCCCGGATAAATTGCACATCTCTTTTAACAATCCAAAATCTAGGGAGTCGATTCTCTCACTAAAAAATGCGGCTAAAACACAAAACTCAAACTCGCCAATATATATTAGTGAAGTGCTCACACCCTATTATAAAGAACTACTGTGGAAAACAAAGCAAACGGCAAAAAAAATGCTCACCAATACCAATTTGTGTGGTTCAAAGCCAACAGACTACTTGTACGCAAAGGACCCGGAAAAAAAACAATCCAAAAAACACGAAAACGATCTAAAAAAAATGGAGACACATTCGTAAATCACTAAAGCTTCAAATTTACATTTACACTATTTTTTTTATTTTTTTTAAGTCTGAGGCGGTTTACTTACGTTCCCCGCGAGCACTTAGGCCATAGGCCCATTGTACTATCTCCCATTTTACCTCATTCCCTTGCCAGTAACCCGGTCCCTTTTATGAAGTTCACCAGGGCTGTCATTGGATATGTGGCGATGTCTTCTGGTTCCACACTGTGTCTTCCCAGGTATCTGAGCCTTATTCCCAGCAGAGCGGGACATTGGCACCATAGGTGAATTGGAGTCTCTTCCTCCTCTTCACATTTCCTACAGATGTTGGTGTTTTCCACTCCCAACAGTTGCATGTGTCTCCTGAGATGGCAGTGTCCCGTTAATAGTCTTACCAGTTCCCTCAGTGAGTTTCTGTCCATATCGAGTAGTTGCCTGGTTCGGTTAGGGTCCGGTCCGTTTATGAGTACTTTAGATTGCCTCATTCCGGGTGCCTTCTTCCATTCCTTCCAGTGTTGGGATTTGACCCACCTCTTGATATGTAGTTTGGTGTGGCAAGCTGCTACTCCTACGGCCGGCTCAGATCCCGCAAGTGGTGCTTTCGCCCCTTTCCTTGCTAGTTCGTCAGCCCGCTCGTTGCCCTCAATACCTTTATGTCCTGGTACCCAGAGCAGGGTTACTCTATTGATGGTCGCCAGTTCTATAAGGATAGTCCTGCATTCCATCACCAGTCTGGAGTCGCATCGGTTACTTTCCAGTGCCATTAAGGCCGCCTGGCTATCCGAACATATGTTTATGTTCTTATTTCTGTACCCGATACTCATATTCTCCTGTGCGCAGGCTAAGATGGCTTTCATCTCAGCTTGAAACACAGTGCAGTGCATTCCTAGAGGTATACTGAGTTCCCTCTTAGATCCCTGTAGACAGACCCCGGCCCCTGTTCCTTCCTTCATCTTGGACCCGTCTGTGAACCAGATTAGTTCCTGTTTGGAGTTTGGACCTGGGACCGTGTCCCATTCCTCCCTTGTGGGGTATGTCACTTTAAACAGCTGTCCGAAGAAGTATTCGGCTTGCTTGCCGTCCTGCTTCATCCCAGCCGTCGGACTAAATGCCCTCAGTCTTATTCCTATCTCCGTGTGACTGTTTCTGGGCAACTCTCCTCTCCATTGGCCATTGCAATGTAACCTGTAGGCTGCCGCCATCGCCGCCCCCTCTATTTCTATGTTTAGTGGGGGTAGGTTCAGCAGCACTCCCATGGCTAGTATTGGAGTGGTTCTCATGGCTCCTGTGATGCTTCTGCATGCAAGTCCCTGTATGTGATTGAGTGTGACCATCACTGTTTTCAGTGTTGTTCTCCTCCACTAGACCAGGGCTGCGTACATGATCCTTGGTTTTACAACGGCTGTGTAAAGCCATTGCATCATTTTAGGTTTGAGACCCCACGTTCTGCCGCAGATTCGCCTAGTTGCCCACATCAGAGCACAGGCCTTTCTGCCTACAGTTTCCACCTGGTTTTTCCAGCTCAATTTGGCATCTATGATGACTCCGAGGTACTTAACCGTGTCAGAAGGTTCTAATTCCTTTCCATAGAAGGTTGGATCGCTCCATCCTTCTAGTTTCCTTTTACGCGTAAAGATTACTAGTTCTGTCTTGTCTGGGTTGACTGACAG
Source organism: Hesperophylax magnus (assembly GCA_026573805.1). Lineage (NCBI taxonomy): Eukaryota > Metazoa > Arthropoda > Insecta > Trichoptera > Limnephilidae > Hesperophylax > Hesperophylax magnus. The sequence goes on from JAIUSX010000049.1 coordinate 13,586,293, forward strand.
TCCTGTTTCTTCACACCATTCTTCCACTGTTGCCAGTATAAGGCCTCGGGTTGTGTCTGCATCCCAACACCTTATTATGGTTTCAATGTCATCCGCATACCCTTGCGTATATAGGCCCCTGTTGTTGAGTTTCCGGATGAGGTTGTCCACCACCAGGCTCCACAGTAAGGGTGATAAGACCCCTCCCTGTGGACACCCTCGTGTCACCAGCACTTTGATGCTTACCTCACCCCTTTTCACCGTAAGTATCCGGCCTGAGAGCATGTTCCTCAGCCACCTTTTGGTGGTTTTGTTGAGTCCATGTCTTTCTGCCGCTTCATCAATGGATTGAATAGTGGTGCAGTTAAATGCTCCCTCTATATCCAGGAATAACCCTACCGCCAGTTCCCCAGTCGCTTGTGCCTGCTCCAGTTTGTACACCAACCTGTGCAGTGCCGCGTCGACTGACTTACCTGCTTGGTAAGCAAACTGTAACTCGTGGAGGGGCTTCTCTTTCAGTGCCCCGTCCCTTATGTGCCTGTCCATTAGCCTCTCCATTGTCTTCAAAAGAAATGAGGTGAGGCTAATTGGGCGGAATGCACCTGGTTGGTCGTAGTCAGCTCTCCCCGGTTTGGGTATGAACACTACCCTTGTCTTCCGCCATGGTATGGGGATGTATCCGAGGGCACAGCATGCCCTCAGGATCTTCGTCACCGGAAGTAGGATTGTATCTAGGCCCCTCTGTAGAAGTGCCGGAAAGATTCCTTCCTCTCCTGCGCTTTTAAAAGGGTCAAACCCTCTGATTGCCCATTTAACTCTGGAGGGAGTAACTATTTAAGCCGCAGTGTCCCAGTCCTTACCTTCCCGTGTAACTCGGGCTGGTGGTGGACCGGTATCATCTGCTTCTAACTTTTTGTAGCCGGGAAAATGTTTCCCCAGCAGTACCTCCAACTCCTCCTCCCAACTGTTGGTAAATCCTCCATCAGCTTTTTTGAATGGGCCTTTTGCTGCCCCTGGGTCTTTTGCAAGAATTTTTTGGATTCTTGCAGTCTGTGGAATGGTTTCCACCTCCCCACAGTATTTCTCCCAGGAGAATGTTTTGGCTTTCTGGATTTGCCACTGTGATGTATTGATATTGTACAGGATAGAATACTGGGCCCTTAATCTCCAGTATTCTAACGAGGATAGGGATCTGGTAATATCTCTATTAATAGTCGTAGATTCTGATATACGGAGGTTGTTTAATTCGGAATATAATAAACTGACAATACAAGTACAAGTTGTCTAAAGGCCGTCTAGCGACAGAATGGCTTCCCGCCACCCGACGATGCAACCCGAGCCCTTTAGTAGCGTTCGGTTATCTTCGGTAGAACCCGAAGCTACCCGAGCGCAAACACCAAACACTACACCTTCCCTCCTTCAACTCTGAAGCCACTTACAAACCAACATAAATATTTTACATATATAAATCACAACATAGATATTCATTTTATATTACATTTGGTTTTAACAATGATTTTGAAAGATAGCCAACTTAGAAATTTAAAATATTTAAGCACAAACACGATTAAACCAATTGTGCAGAGATCCACAGACATTTCTAACAGAGCTGCGCTATGCAGTTATTACGACAAGTGAAGTTATTACATTTTGCTAACAAATAATCCTAAGACTAACAACCGCGGTGCCTGGGTCAAGTTGCCCCGTTTCCTCTGGAAGATGTGGGTGTCTCGCGTCTTGGCCGCAATCTCCCCGACCATGGTCTCTGTTGCCGGGCCTGTGTCTGCACCGACACCACCTCCTCTGCCGCCAACCTGAAATCAGGAGGAAAACCAGTGAATCCACGCAATAAGGTTGAAGTCTCTAACTCATGAGGCTCATTCCTCGAAATTTCAGACGCGGGATGCTGTGCACTATTGCCATCTTCCTTCCAGCTCACTGACATTTCCCTCATTTGGTCGACATGTCTCTTCCATGTCACATCTGTGTTCTCTATCTTAATAATATAAACTTTTTTACCTAGCTTTCTAGAGACTACTCCCTTAGCCCAAACTACTTTATTATCCTGACGATAATCTTTTGTTAAACACTTTTGTCCAACTTTAAAAACCCTGGTTTTAACCCCTATGTAAAACTTAACCTGATCAGATTGAGCTTTAGAAATGTTAACGTTTGCTTGACTTTTTGGTGGTGACTGTTTTGACAACGTACAATCTGAACATGATTGAACGACTTTCTCCAAGTCTTTGTTCAGAGCTGTCCACCAAAAATATGCTCTAGCTATTCCCTTCATTTTAACAATACCAAGATGTGACCTGTGTAATGAATCTAACACTTGCTTTTGGAGAGAAAAAGGTATAACTATTCTGTGTTGCCAAGACAAACAATCTTCTACGATAGAAAGTTCGTTCCTTTTTAGCCAATATTTCCATATACTGCTATCACGATTTACTCGTTTGGGCCAGCCCTGCCGCAAATACCTAAGCACTAGCTGTAATTCGCTATCTGCTGCGGTCGCCACCACAACTGCTTGAAAATTTACATGTTCACAATTTTCAATAAAACAGATTTTGTCCTTGATTGATGAAACCGAATTTATCATCACTGGAACTATCTTCAGATTAAAAATCTCCATAAAATCCCTACCCACTATCAATTCCGTGCCATTAACCACAACAACAAATAATAAATTCTTTTTAAGATTATTGTATTCTACGGTAAAACAGGCACTACCTACAAGATTAAGTGGTTTGCCATCGTATCCTGATAAAGTACGCTTATCTGGTGACAATGTTACATTTCTAAAATAACGATTGAAAATAAAATCCGGCATGACCGACATGCTTGCCCCTGAATCAATCATAGCAGCACATTTTACTTCGTTAATTACCACATTAGCCCTAAACGGATTAATGTATGAAATACTATTATTCTGGGCTTGTTCAAAAATCGAATTAACCTTGTGATTCCTACATAATTTCTTCAAATGCCCTACCTTGTGACAATTAAAACATTTTGCGTTCTTGAATTTACAATATTTTTCTACATGGTATTCACCGCAAATCGTACATTTTTTATTACTCGGTTCGGGGCTCTTTGAACGAGATAACCTTGAAAAACTTTGAGTTTCTCCCAAACGGGACGAATGTCTCCCGGGCGAATTTGAACGATTCGAAATGGCATTCACATCCGAATTCCCTGCGGAAAATTCAGATTTAATTTCCAGAACCAGATTGTCTAAAACTGAAACCGTTATTGCTAACTCTTCCATCTTGTTAAATGTTAATTTAGTTCCCTCTAGAAAAATTTTCTCCTTAGCCCGGCCTGGTAAAATACCGATTGCAAAGGCATCCGCTAAGCTTTCTGGCAAGCGCGTTCCAAATTCACAAAAGGAAGATAATCCCCTTAGACGAACTGCGAAATCTCTGACCGATTCCCCATGCGATTGCTTGGCTTGATAAAATTTTTCTCGTTCCTTGAACACCGATCGCGGTCTGGAACAATGTTTCTCAATTAATTCTATTAACTGATCGAATGCCACGTCTGTAACTTTAGCAGGGAAACATAAGTTGATCAAAAGAGTTAATGTCTCCGCTTCCAGAAGATTCAGCAAAGTTTCTGTGAAGCATCTAACTTAGTCGTTTTTATGTCATCACGAATTAAAAGGAACTGTTCTAACCTCAAGCGAAATAGACTCCAATCTCCATCAACGTGGGAGAACCTGGAAATTCCGCCCGATTCCATGATTGTACCGACAACAACAAAAAAAACAAAAACCCACCCGGCAACAATAACACCTTCCAGAAACAAACAAGAAACAAGACAACCTGACTCCAGGAACCGGCGCCGATGCAGTCCAGCGCCCAGCCGCTTCCCGGAATTCCAAGTCTTCTTCTTCTGTGAAATTTGTCTGGTCTTTGTTACCCAGAGCCACCGATCTGGTCTTTGTTACCCAGAACCACGTGACTATTTATTCTTCGCTGGATTCTTCGTCTGGTCTTTGTTACCCAGAACCACGAAATTATTGATTCTTCGCTGGATTCTTGGTCTGGTCTTTGTTACCCAGAGCCACGTAATTATTTACTTCCAATTGTCCTTATTATGCCCAGTTTATCTCCATTTATTGTCACCTTGACAATAAAATCCCGGAGATTTTTTTTCGCAAGTCACTGGTGTGAAACAGATCGACTTGCCGGCAATCCGAAAAAACTGTTTCCGTATACTCCTTTTAAGCTGCGCCACTGTGATGTATTGATGTTGTACAGGATAGAATACTGGGCCCTTAATCTCCAGTATTCTAACGAGGATAGGGATCTGGTAATATCTCTATTAATAGTCGTAGATTCTGATATACAGAGGTTGTTTAATTCGGAATATAATAAACTGACAATACAAGTACAAGTTGTCTAAAGGCCGTCTAGCGACAGAATGGCTTCCCGCCACCCGACGATGCAACCCGAGCCCTTTAGTAGCGTTCGGTTATCTTCGGTAGAACCCAAAGCTACCCGAGCGCAAACACCAAACACTACAGCCACCTTGTACTCTTTCTGGTATTGCTTGTGGGCATCCCAGTTTCCTGACTTTTTGGCCTTGTTGAAAGCTTGCCTTACTATTTTCCGTAGCTCCTGTAGTCTTCTGCTCCACCACGGTGTTTTGTCACTGGTACTTGTATTCAAGGGGCAGCTATTTTCGTATGCCCTTATCATTGAGTCCCTTAGTACTTCTACTGCGTCCTCAATTTCTTCGGGGCAGCCGTATTTAGCTGGGAATCTTGTCATTCTTGTCAGTTGCTTTTGGGTTCCTATATGTATCGGTCCCCGTTTTGCTTGTTTCTCCCTCTAGTTTAAATTCTATGTGTCGGTGGTCCGACAGGGATGGTTCGTCCGATACTCTCCATCCTGAGACTCTCAATGTTCCTAGGGTCAGGTCTATCACCTCCTGTCTGTTACTTATAACGAAGGTGGGTTCCCTACCTCTATTAAGAATCTCAAGGTTCACTGTCATCAGGTATTCCAGGAGGTCCTGTCCTCGTTTGTTGATGTCCGTACTCCCCCACACAGTGTGGTGCGAGTTAGCATCTGCTCCGAGTATCAGTTCCCTACCCTTCTCCCTGCAGTCCTGGACGAGTCTCGTTATTTCCCTTGAGGGTGGTGGTTCCACAGAGTCATAGGGCATGTATGCTGATGCCACAACTACTTCCCTGCTTCTTTGGTCCAGCGTGACCTGTAGCTTCACAGCCACTAAGTCCCTACTGCAGTGTTCGGGTAGCAGTGTGCCAGGTATCCCTCTGATGAGAATACAGGCCCTGGGTCTGTCCCCCGACTCGTTATAATAGATTAGACCTTGGTTCATGTTTAGTCCTCTGACCTTCCCCCTATAAGTCCAGGGTTCTTGAATCAGCGCGACATCCACACTGTCCCGGGTGACTCTACTGCTAAGCACTGCAGTCGCTGCCGGACTGCGGTGCAAGTTTATTTGAATGAACTGTAAGTTTTTAGCCATTACTGCCTAATCCTTAGGTCATTCCTCCTATTTACGCTCCTCGGTGTTAGGAGGGCGCGTAAGGCTCTTCTTTAAGTCCCCCCCTCTCCGCTGGTTCCCCGAGGGCCCCAGTTGGAGTCGGGGGTTCTTAAAGAAGTTATTTTCCAGGTCCCCTGATGGTCCCTGCATTTCCACGTCTGGATCCCCTGGGGGATCCCGCCGCGTTGCGTGCGTCGGAGGTCCTTCTTTATGGTTCCCAGAGGGCCCCTCAAGGGAAGAGTCCACCAGGGTGGTCCCATCTCTCCTCTCCACTTCCTCTTGGTTCCTCAAAGGCCCCAAGAGGGATGAGTCCACCGAGGCGGCCTCAACTCCTCCTTCCACTCCCCCTAGGTTCCTTAAAGGTCCCTCGTCAGTGTTGTTTTTGTTTTTGTTTTTATAGTCCATATTTGGTCCCACGAGTATCTAGGGAAATAAAAGGTCCACCCCAGCAGAGCCCCGAATGCCAGGGTAAGGTCTGTATACTCCGAGATGCGACCTTGTGTCTCGGAGGAACCGTTCGTGACACTGTTCCCCAGTGTCATTCAGCCCTGAGCACGGTATCTCACACCTTAGCTTGGGATGGCTATTGCAGGTCATGTTTCCACTCCCTGAGCGATGGGTTCGCCACACTCCCTACGCTACACATTTACACTAAGGACGGGTTGTTTCGGAGAATCTGAACAATTCATCAAATTTCAACATTCATTTTCAAGTTCTGTGAAAGATTTTTTCAAGTTCTGTTTTTATTTCAGTTTTGTCAAGCAACTAGCCTACAATGATATAAAAACAGAACTTGAATAAGTCTTTCACAGAACCCGAAAATGAACGTTGAAATTTGATGAATTGTTCAAATTCTCCGAAACAACCCGTCCTAACTATACTAAATTAAATTAAACTAAAAATGGCTAGACTGATTTTAGATAATGAAACAGTATCTTCTGATAAAAATAATAATAATGTATCTCCAGATACAAACTTTTGTAATTTACTAATGAAAGACTACACAAACCTAAAAAATTTTCACCCTAATATTCGATCCATAAATAAAAATTGGGAAGAAATTCTCTCATTACTGAATAATCTAAAGGTTAAATTTAATAATTATTCTATCAGAATGTTGGATTAACGAACTATATGTACTAAAACACTTTCCTGATTATACTCACTTCTCCACAGAAACCCATCACAACCAGAATGATGGCATTATTATATACATAAATAATTTACTGAATGTTCAGACTTTGGAATTAATAATCCTGGGTGCAAATTGTCTACAAATATAGTACGGTGACACATGCATACTAGCAATGTATAGATCTCCCTCCTACCACAATATAACCCCGTTCATACAAAACCTAAATGAAAAATTATCACAAATTGCGCACAAAAAACACTTAATTTTAGTCGGAGACATTAATATTAACATTTTACCAAATAATTCACACCCACAATGCCAAGATTACCGAAACCTACTTAGCTACCATGGGTTGATATCTACAATAAATCACCCAACTAGGGTCACCAAAGAATCCAGCTCTTGTGCTGACCACATTATGATAAAAACGAACTATCCATATCAAAGATATTAGAAGAACGAGATGTGCTATGAGCAGTTCATACTGTGTGGAATTGTTTTGCCGAGTGTCGCCGGTTTTCTTAACCAATACTACTGCACACTTTCGCTTACGCTAAGGCATCCGCACTAATACATAGAACAGATTTCTGTGCGTACATGTCCCGATACCGTTCAAAGTACCCTAATTAGGTAGTACTCCGCCTACGGTTCGGCGGCCAACATAGCATATCTCGTTCTTCTAATATCTTTGATCCATATAAAACACTTGTTTTTGAATCTACCATTACTGACTACTATGCAACTATGATTTCATTAAACATACCATATAAAAATACAAAAATGAAACACAATTATTGCATAAAACGAGTTGATTATGAGAATCTAAAAAAATCCTTTTCCAGTAATTATTAGCACAACTTAATACACATACCCAACGCTGATGATGCGTGGACTTACTTCATAGACAAACTACAAACTGAAATAAATAATAACACTAATTCTATATTAAAAACAATCCCTCACAAATTTAAACCTTAACTCCCTGGATAAATCACACCATTATAAACTGTATAAGCAAAAGAAACTTACTCCATAAAAAAACTTCATTGAATCCTTCTGACACTATACTTAACAACTTTTACAAAAGATACAGAAAAATATGTACAAAAGTCATCAGAAATGCTAAGGAATTATATTATAGACATAAAATCGAAGAAAGCAAAGGTAATCCAAAAGAAATGTGGAACATTCTACGCGAAGCTACTCATATTAAGCCTATCTTAAACACTGACCTAAAACAACTCATTATTGATGGACAGACCGTCGACTTCTCAAAGAATCCGGAAAAAATCCTAAACCATGCCAATGACTTTTTCACTAATGTCAGGAAAAAATTAGCAAACAAAATGTCCTCCCGAAATTCTAATACAAAATTACAGGAAAAAACACATATACCCTTTTCTAAACAATTTAAATTTCAAACGGTTACACATGACGATGTTAAGAATACAATTAACTCATTGAAAGACACAAAGTCCGCTGGTATGGATGGCATCACCGTAAACTTACTCAAGACACTTGTTCATGAACTATTGGAACCTCAGCATAACACAGGGAATTTTCCCTAAATAATTAAAGCAAGGGCTCGTCATACCCATATACAAAAGTGGTCTAAAAGTGGACATTAACAATTACAGGCCCATAACAATACTTAACTCACTTTCGAAAGTAGTTGAAAAAATAATGAACAAACAACTGAAATTATTTTTGGAAAGCAAGCAGCTACTCTCCGAAAATCAATTTGGTTTTCGGTCAAATAAGAATACTGCCGATGCTATTATTGCTGTTACAGACTTTCTTGTTTCAAATTTAGATAAGGGAAAAAAATGTATTTCTATCTTCCTAGACCTCTCAAAAGCTTTTGATACTGTAATGTATTGATGTTGTACAGAAATAGAATACTGGGCCCTTAATCTCCAGTATTCTAACGAGGATAGGGATCTGGTAATATTTCTATTAATAGTCGTAGATACTGATATACGGAGGTTGTTTAATTCGGAATATAATAAATTGACAATACAAATAACAAGTTATCTAAAGGCCGTCTGGTGACAGAATGAATCCTCGCTCCGGCAATGTAATACGAGACGGCTGGTAACGTTCGGTTATCTTCGGTAGAACCCGAAGCTGCCCGAACGTCAACAGCATACATTACACTTTCCCTCCTTCAACTCTGAAGCTACTTACAAACCAACAAAATATTTACATACCTATATAAATCATAACATGAACATTTTATATTACATTTGGTTTTAACAATGATTTTAAAAAGATAGACAACTTAGACATTTTAAATATTAAGTACAAAACACGATTAAATCAATTGTGCAGAGATCCACAAAAATTTCTAACAGAGCTGCGCTATGCCGTTATTACAACAAGTGAAGTTATTACATTTTGCTAACAAATAATCCTAAGACTAACAACCGCGGTGCCTGGGTCAAGTTGCCCCGTTTCCTCTGGAAGATGTGGGTGTCTCGCGTCTTGGCCGCAATCTCCCCGACCATGGTCTCTGTTGCCGGGCCTGTGTCTGCTCCGACACCACCTCCTCTGCTGCCAATCTGAAATCAGGAGGAAAACCAGTGAATCCACGCAATAAGATTGAAGTCTCTAACTCCTGAGGCTCATTCCTCGAAATTTCAGACGCGGGATGCTGTGCACTATTGCCATCTTCCTTCCAGCTCTCTGACATTTCCCTCATTTGGTCGACATGTCTCTTCCATGTCACATCTGTGTTCTCTATCTTAATAATATAAACTTTTTTACCTAGCTTTCTAGAGACTACTCCCTTAGTCCAAACTACTTTATTATCCTGACGATAATCTTTTGTTAAACACTTTTGTCCAACTTTAAAAACCCTGGTTTTAACCCCTTTGTAGAACTTAACCTGATCAGATTGAGTTTTAGAAATGTTAACGTTTGCTTGACTTTTTGGTGGTGACTGTTTTGATAACGCACCATCTGAACATGATTGAACGACTTTCTCCAAGTCTTTGTTCAGAGTTGTCCACCAAAAATATGCTCTAGCTATTCCCTTCATTTTAACAATACCAAGATGTGACCTGTGTAATGAATCTAACACTTGCTTTTGGAGAGAAAAAGGTATAACTATTCTGTGTTGCCAAAACAAACAATCTTCTGCGATAGAAAGTTCGTTCCTTTTTAGCCAATATTTCCAAATACTGCTGTCACGATTTACTCGTTTGGGCCAGCCCTGCCGCAAATACCTAAATACTAGCTGTAATTCGCGACCCGCTGCGGTGGCTTCCACAACTGCTTGAAAATTTACATGTTCACAATTTTCAATAAAACAGATTTTGTCCTTGATTGATGAAACCGAATTTATCATCACTGAAACTATCTTCAGATTAAAAATCTCCATAAAATCCCTACCCACTATCAATTCCGTGCCATTAACCACAACAGTAAATAATAAATTATTTTTAAGATTATTGTATTCTACGGTAAAACAGGCACTACCTACAAGGTTAAGTGGTTTGCCATCGTATCCTGATAAAGTACGCTTAACTGGTGACAATGTTACATTTCTAAAATAACGATTGAAAATAAAATCCGGCATGACCGACATGCTTGCCCCTGAATCAATCATAGCAGCACATTTCACTTCGTTAATTACCACATTAGCCCTAAACGGATTAATGTATGAAATACTATTATTCTGGGATTGTTCAAAAATCGGATTAACCTTGTGATTCCTACAAAATTTCTTCAAATGCCCTACCTTGTGACAATTAAAACATTTTGCGTTCTTGAATTTACAATATTTTTCTACATGATATTCACCGCAAATCGTACATTTTTTATTCCTCGGTTCGGGGCTCTTTGAACGAGATAACCTTGAAAAACCTTGAGTTTCTCTTGAACGCGACGAATGTCTCTCGGGCGAATTTGAACGATTCGAAATGGCATTCACATCCGAATTCCCTGCGGAAAATTCAGATTTAATTTCCGGAACCAGATTGTCTAAAACTGAAACCGTTATTGCTAACTCTTCCATATTGTTAAATGTTAATTTAGTTCCCTCTAGAAAAATTTTCTCCTTAGCCCGGCCTGGTAAAATACCGATTGCAAAGGCATCCGCTAAGCTTTCTGGCAAGCGCGTTCCAAATTCACAAAAGGAAGATAATCCCCTTAGACGAACTGCGAAATCTCTGACCGATTCCCCATGCGATTGCTTTGCTTGATAAAATTTTTCCCGTTCCTTGAACACCGATCGCGGTCTGGAACAATGTTTCTCAATTAATTCTATTAACTGATCGAATGCCACGTCTGTAACTTTAGCAGGGAAACACAAGTTGATCAAAAGAGTTAATGTCTCCGCTTCCAGAAGATTCAGCAAATAAGCGCGTTTCTGTGAAGCATCTAACTTAGTCGTTTTAATGTCATCACGAATTAGAAGGAACTGTTCTAACCTCAAGCGGAACAAACTCCAATCTCCATTAACGTGGGAGAACCTGGAAATTCCGCCCGATTCCATGATTGCAACGACAACAAAAACACACCCACCCGGCAACAATAACACCTTCCAGAAAACAAACAAGACAACCTGACTCCAGGAACCGGCGCCGATGCAGTCCAGCGCCCAGCCGCTTCCCGGAATTCCAAGTCTTCTTCTTCTGTGAAATTGTCTGGTCTTTGTTACCCAGAGCCACCGATCTGGACTTTGTTACCCAGAACCACGTGACTATTTATTCTTCGCTGGATTCTTCGTCTGGTCTTTGTTACCCAGAACCACGAAATTATTGATTCTTCGCTGGATTCTTGGTCTGGTCTTTGTTACCCAGAGCCACGTAGTTATTTACTTCCGATTGTCCTTATTATGCCCAGTTTATCTCCATTTATTGTCACCTTGACAATAAAATCCCGGAGATTTTTTTTTCGCAAGTCACTGGTGTGAAACAGATCCACTTGCCGGCAATCCGAAAAAACTGTTTCCGTATACTCCTTTTTAAGCTGCGCCACTGTAATGTATTGATGTTGTACAGAAATAGAATACTGGGCCCTTAATCTCCAGTATTCTAACGAGGATAGGGATCTGGTAATATTTCTATTAATAGTCGTAGATACTGATATACGGAGGTTGTTTAATTCGGAATATAATAAATTGACAATACAAATAACAAGTTATCTAAAGGCCGTCTGGCGTCAGAATGAATCCTCGCTCCGGCAATGTAATACGAGACGGCTGGTAACGTTCGGTTATCTTCGGTAGAACCCGAAGCTGCCCGAACGTCAACAGCATACATTACAGATACTATCTCCCTTGACATTCTTATTAATAAACTAAATGCCATTGGTATAAGAGGGAAAGACCTAGAATTTCTTCAAAGTTACTTAACTAATCGAACCCAGAGTGTCAAAATCGAAAACAAATTCAGCCAACCCCTCCCTATAACCTACGGAGTTCCTCAAGGAAGTGTCTTAGGCCCTATTTTGTTTCTCATCTACATAAACGATCTTTGTAACCTAATGATAGATGGAAAAATTGTAAGTTTTGCTGACGATACTGTGCTACTCATTCAATCAGACACTTGGTTAAACGCATACAAAATCGCTGAGAAATCAATTAACTCTGTTAAAAAATGGCTAGATATTAACTCTCGTGCACTTAATACTTCTAAAACAAAATACATTACTTTTAGTATGAATATCGTTGGCTTACCTAATCAACATGTTGAAATAAAAGTACATGAATGTTCTTGTACTCACGATACATTCTGTCAATGTCCTTGCCTAGATCGAACGGACCATATCAAATACCTTGGTCTTACATTCGATCAATATCTTAAGTGGAATACACATTGCCTACTTATCACGAATAAACTTAGAAAACATATTTATTTCTTCAAAAACATTAGAAACATACTAGACTACAAATCTATGAAAATTGTTTATTACTCTCTTTGTCAATCTATCATTGAGTATGGAATAATCGCATGGGGAGGTGTAACACTATCAGCTATAGTTTCATTGTCGAAGGCACAAAAATTAATTACGAAAGTTATTCTTAAAGTTCCCTTAGAAATAAGTACTGCAGATATATTCTACAAATTCCATGTATTAGATATTCGACAAATTCTGTTTAAAAATAAAACACATCCATTTTATGAAAATACCCAAAATATTGTAAACACGAGGCACAAAACCAAAGAACTCATACAAACACCTAAAACAAACACAACATTTGGTCAAAGAAATTTCAAATACATTGCGTCTAAAATATACAATAACCTACCTGAAAAAACAAGAAAATCGAATAATATTAACAAATACAAAATCCTGATCAAACAATGTATCATCGAAAAAGGTCGTGCAATAATTAGTCACCTCATCCAAATATAATCCTCTATCTCATAATTGTTACCACTACCTACCAACCTGAAAATTTTTGTCAATTTTTTTTGCTTTATTGAAAAATGTACTTTATTTTAATATTATAAAATATTTGTAAACTAGTCTGTCTCGGCACAGGATTTCCTAGTGAGACAGGCAAAGCCAAAAAAATAAATATGTAAACCTTTTTATATAGATGCACATAATAAATAAAAATTGTTGGTGTAGATTTAAATAGTTGATCACATCTATCACTTCACGTGCTGGTTCATTGAAGATTCATTAGTAATATGGCCACTGTCACTGGAGTTCCATTTCAAATTGGAAAGATTATAATTGCCGAAGATAATTATTTTCGACGTAGGATTTTTTGACATAAGGAACTCAATGTCTTCACAATGTTTCTTGTAAGTTTGAATGTCGGAGTTTGGCAGTATGTATATAGTTCCAATGATGATTTTTTCCATGGGGGTAACAATTTGTACAAATAATTGTTCCAATGAAGTAGTTTGCGTGTTTAGTTTTTTCGCTGATAAATTTTCCTTTATTGCTATCAGAACTCCACCTCCTCTGGATTTAATTTCTGTCACGCCGAAATATCTTGTGGTTTGTAAAACCAAGTTCTGGAGATTTTATTTCTGGGACGAGCCATGTTTCGGTAAGAATAAATATATGTATCATGTCCATGTAAAGGTACTGTTGTTTTTAGTTTGTGTAGTTTTGTACGAAGTCCTAAAGTATTCTGGTAGTAGATTTTAGTCACGTCTGGGCATTTGGTCCGGCATTTTCGACTACTTAGGTCTAGTTTTTTGGGACAATTTTTACTATCGATGGCTTTTTGTTAATAAATTTTATGGTAAGTTCGACTTAGCCCTCCTGGGTACGGTTTGCCAGAGTTTGTCTGAGATCATTAAGATGTCTTTGTAGAGGAGTTTGATCGGAGTAAATTCTATATTCAGTGTTTGTCAAGGTTATATTTTTCTTACGCAATATATTCAAAACTTTTAAGGGATCATTAAGAATGACTTTCATTGGCTGGATTTTATTAGATTTTACTACACCAATGCGGAATTGCTCTCACTTTCCGTTCTTCCAACTCGTCGGCTGCTTCGCATAACTGGGCTATTTGTGCCCCACTAGGCAGGGACTGAGGCATAGGCTGGAGTGGCTGGTTCTCCGATATGCGTTGATGCGTCTTAAGTTCTCCTTCTATTAAGCCCATTTTGGCAGTTCTCCTTCTATAAAGCCCAATATGGATAATTAAAAATTTTATCATCACCTACTGGGTACCACAGTGGAAGCAACAAAAGGTAGGTCGAGGATGAGGCGGACTGATTAGGTGGAAGATGATTGCAGCCGGATGGGAAGGCCTGATGAGGAACACGAGCCAGTGGAGAGAATTTGAGGAATTCAAATCTAACCCTGGGATATCGCACTGCGATTATAAAGGTTTAAAATAAAAATTGTGAGGTAACTGAATAAATTTATTGTATAAAAATAATTTCTCTTCGTAACACTATTTTTTTGGGAGCATACTGATAAATATCTACCCTTATATTATATTACAATATTCAAAAAATACAATTTTACAGATATATTTCTATTATATAAATAATTTTAAAAAATATGCACATTTAGTGTTTCATTAATATCAGTCATTATTTAGCTTAATTTTATTTATTGTTGGTATAGTTCATCATCGCCTAAGTCATCATCTTGAAATGCTATTCACAACAGTATTGAAGCTTTGGGAAAAAGATTTTGATTTTGTAAATAAGAAAAAACCATTGATGATATGTATTATGTTCAAAACTTCAACAATCTTAAATATTTTGTCAAATCACTGCCATACTTATACTTAGTGGTCCCAACTGTAATTACAGCAATGTAACCACCGACAAACCATCTAAGTAATATATTATTTGACATGAAGTAAAAAAGCCTGTTAAAAATGATTGGTGTAAATATTTGGTGTCTCTCTCGAAAGTGGCCAAATTTAATATGACTAAGGCAAAGACAGATTTTCATTAACAATATATGTACTCCTCATTAGAAGGAATTACAACTAAGTAACATAATATATACTATTCTCATAAACAGTAATAATTATTGGCTAAATATGATTTAGTTCCCATATTGAGATTATCAATAAGTACTCTGCAAAATGCGATTTTACAACTATGTCAGTGTTTTCTTTTATATGATGTAAATAAAATCATCACAATAAGCTTAGAGTTAATGTTTTCTTTTTTCTTAAAGTAAATGATTTGACTAAATTGATTTTCACTTAATAAAATATAAATACATATGTATTTTGGTTTTATCATGTTGTGGATTATGTGATGAAATAATACTTATTCTGTATGAATAATTATGAATCTATCAAAAACAAGACACGGAAAGGTAGAGGTAGAAGATTGGCCCGAGTTCAAATCTCAAAGAGAGTACAGACCTACTCAATTGCTAGAATTGCTGACACATTCAGACATGCTGACAGATCAACAGATTTGAGAAAGATCTGATGTAGTATAAAAGTACAAAAATAAAATAGGTTATTGACACCTTTACTATAAAAATAAAATAGCACTTCACTAAAAAAAATAAGAAATCTAAAGTGAAATTGATTAGAAATGTGTAGAAAAATATAAGAAAATGATCACAATTTAATTGGCAGAAAGATCATCCGAAGTCAACTCCAGTGTCGAGCATTTCCCTCATCATGACGGTGGCCTGACGAGGCAGGATCCGGAGCAAGTGGCCGATGAGCAGAAGGTGACGCGGGATGGACACCTGGACATAGTTTCTCCGGACGGCTTCGATGATAGATTTGGCTGCAGCACCTGCTTCTATGGTGCCGAAATAGCTCGGGATTCTGAAATGGGAAACAAAATTTATATATATTATTTATATTTATCTTTATATATAGTTAAACAGTGGACCAACTTGCTACGAACAAAAAGTACGGAGATATCAATCTAGTGGGTGGTTTATTTATTAGGTTGTGTGCAACCTCTAAGTAAATTTCCTTAAAGTGCCAAAATGCCCTCTTGTGTAATGAAAAGTGTTTTAATTACTCGGCAAACACTAGTAAAAACCAAGGAATAACTTTTCATTTGTAAATACATGCGATTACTTATTATTATCGATTATTATAAATAATACAATTTTTTCCTGCCCCAAGATTTAATTGTCTTTAAAGAAAATGCAAGGCCGGCTAGGGTGCAGGTCTCGGTCTGCCAAATTACAAAGTCACTATTATCACTTATTCACTTAATTCACTGTTTAACATAGTTTAATGACTCTGTTTATTTATATGCTTGCAGTAAAACAACATACAAATCAGTAGTAACAATGAGTATCAACAATCACCACCATTTGCAAACTGTCGTTGCTCTATTATGGCACGACACTGACTTGGCACCTCAAAATCCGTCAGGTGCCCAGGCCTATACTCTAGTCGGCCTCGAGGTGACGCAACTTTTGGATATGAAAACACCGCATTTTTTGTACATACACATATATTTTTTTAATGTCTTCTTTGTCAGATGTGAACAACATTTGAATTAAGAATTTACAGGAAACATACTTGTTTCTTACTTGCCACATTTTCAAATTTTGTGAGACAATAACAAGTATAGACGTATCGTAACGTCATTGGTATTAATGTATTTGGTTAATATTTATTTTATAACAAGACAATAAGCCAAAATGTAAACCTATTGTTAATTTTAATTTCAAAATGTGTTTAATCATTGACCTGAGCAATAATGGGTATTAATTTATCTGAACGGAAGAGTTTACAGAGATAAAACTGATATTGATTTATCACCTTTGTACTATGAGAAATTTAACATTAAGCGAAATTGATAGGGAACATGATAAAATATGGTGTTAGAATTTTTTAAATGCATCATCGTTTGTCTTCGATTCAATTGATTTATCCAGTACAAAGATATCCTAGATTAGAGACAAATAATATGCACATGGGTAAGCCCAGGAATTAAGAGACCAAAGATCATCCCTATCAACTACAGAGATTAGATATAATCTTTAAATATTACAAAACAAAGTCGCTCTCTGCATTGTCAGTGCGCTTAGTTCTTCTAAACTACGCAATGGATTTTGATAGGGTTTTCACTATTATTCAGAAAATTTCTTCCGGAAGGTTTACATACATAATACATAAATGCATATTTGTAGAAAGCTGAGATTAAGTCGATGTTTTATAATCAAGTCGTAAAAAATATATTTTCGTGCGCTTACATTGCTAACTCTGGCTAAACCTTATGGGATACATCAAAATAATGTAGCACGGAATTGTATATCTTAAAAAGGTCTACAGAAAAATCCTCGAAGGTGTATATCTATCTTCTAAGAATAACTCCCAGCAACGCCGGGTACACGTCGGCCAATATATCTTCTATAACACAGTCAAAAAAATATATTTTTAAGCAATATTATTTTGATGAGATCATTTGGTCATGTAAAAGGATTTTTGCACAGAATAAATCCATCAAATTATGCACTCTTGGAAGTGAATTCAATTATTGAATAAATTAATAAGAATAATATCGATCATGCTAGGTATAAAGAACATATGTACTCTGGGACAAAATCTTCATGTGGTATCGAAATAAAAAATATATTTCAATTAAAAATTGGCATTTGTCACTTTATCACCAAATTAAAGTAATCAAAGTTTATAAATTTGAAATTGCTCTTCTGGAAAGTTGTTGTTTTTAACTCGTACTCTTTATGATTAGCATCAGCATGGTAGGTAGATATTATGAAGATACATAAAATTCTCACATGAAAGCGATACTCTTGTAACAAATCGAAAAGAATGAATTCAAAAAAATATTGTTTATTGTAAGGCAGTGTTGCATAGAACTCATGAGAGCCATGGAATGTAAAAGAAAACTAGATGTGCCTTCCATACAAATTTAAACAGAAACAAATGTTGCCACTGACTTAGTACCTTTTGGTTCTAGACCATTTAGCACGCGGTATGTCTCTCTTACTCTCTATTTGAATTTCGTAATCATGGTGAAACACAATTTTGCATTGGAAATTAAAGCCTCGATTAGGCAAATATTTGGATCATGAAGCACGCCCACAAGGCACTTCTTGTATAATTCTTTATTCTATGATGGAAGCTATGGAACCCAAATATATGTAGATCGAAAAAAAACATCTTGAAACAAAGCTTTAAAAGTGCGTTCCTTTTTTTAATTAAAGTAAATAAAATTTAATCTTATTATTAAGTTGTGCAAGTATTAAAAAATATATACAGTGAAGGCAAATATTTGGATCATGAAGCACGCCCACAAGGCACTTTTTGTATAATTCTTTATTCTATGATGGAAGCTATGGAACCCAAATATATGTAGATCGAAAAAAAACATCTTGAAACAAAGCTTTAAAAGTGCGTTCCTTTTTTTAATTAAAGTAAATAAAATTTAATCTTATTATTAAGTTCTGCAAGTATTAAAAAATATATATGTAGATGGAGATCTACAAATGAAACACAATAACAATAAAAAAATAGAAATAATAATAAATAATTATACATTTCTAGTCGGTTGTGTTACGTTAGTATTACTTTCATATGGTGATATATTCTTTATAAAAAGTTTTTCATACCTCAATCTAATATCTGAAGCAAGTTCCGCACTAATAATGAACGGATAAACGTGCACGATGGTGACATGAACATTACTGTTCTTGGAGAGGCGAAGTTCCTCCATGACGGACTCTGCCAGGCCCTGGACAGCGATCTGCGACGTGCTGAGGGGGAGCTGGCCCTTCTGGCCGCTGAGGCCCGCCACCGAGGTCAGAGCAACGATGTGGCCGTGGTTCCTCTTCTTCATAGCGGGCAGGAATGCATCTAGAAGCTGAAGGACAAAAAACATTACAGCTAGAACACGAGCACCAGTGCAAAATTGTAGTTAACTATTGTTGAATAATTATAGCAACAAACTCAGATGTTGGTCATATGGAAATTATACAGAAAAATATCTTAAAAGTTATCCATACTTTAAAAACATAAGAATGACTGACACTGAACAAATATTCAACATGTTTGATGTACTAAATGACCAAGTACATATTTGACCAAAAAACTAAATTTCAACAACCACAAACTAACTTGAATAGACCAGTTAGACGAGCATACATACAAAACATGAAAACTCCGTCAAAAACCACAAGCTTTGGACAAATACCAGGCAATATAAATATTCAACAATCTTACACTCGACACAAAAAAAATGAAGGAAACATTTCACAAACAAAGTCACCGGTCGGTGGCTGAGTTGACATCGCGTTTGGGTTCCACCCAGGCGTAGTGTGTTCAATTCCTCGGCTGGCTAAGTCCTCCATCACAACGCAAGCAACATTTTCTGCTTAGTGTGGTGGTAGTAGGAGATTTTCAAATATTGTCAGGTTATCCGTAACCCGGGAATGTTTATCTTTCTTAGATAGTGCAATGCAATACATTCCATATTATGAAATAATATATAAAATAATTCGAATAAGAAATATAATAATACATAGATAGATAGGTACAAAAAATGCGTAATTTAAGAGAGAAAAGATAAATACAAAAATGATTGGTGTAGTCTGCGCCATAAGCTTCCCATGTGGTGGCGGAGAAGCGCTCTGAAAGAGTGCACTCGTCCCTCCAGGAACATTTCCGTAGATTAAATAAAAATAATCAAAGTATCTTACCCAGAAATGTGAAGTGAGAGTGAGATCCATAGCCTGATATATATCCGAGGAGGGTTCATTGAGCAGAGACCTCGGGCTTGGGATGCCGCAGCAGTGGAACAGCATGGTGACGTCTCCCACCTCCTTCTTGACGGTGGCGGCCATGCGCTTGACGTCCTCCTGCTTGGTGACGTCGCACGTGAAGAACCACACCTTGCCGGTGCGCGGGGGCATCAGCCGCTGGGCCTCCAGGGCCGTAGACTCGTTCAGAGCCGAGTTGATGTCTACGCAGATCACCGATGCGCCCAGGGCTGCCATCTGCTTGACGGTCTCTTTGCCGACCCCACGACAAGCGCCAATCACCTGGAAGAGGAATGTTACAATTAACAAAGTTCTTTAAAATTTATTGAACATACCGAAAAATAAAACCAATTACAGGTTTTCTCCTTTTAAGTCAGATATAAAATAAATTTAATTTTTAACCAAAATTCAATAAAACAAAAAATCACCCATCACAAGTCCGTTCCATTCAACTATTAGCTGGAGCAAAAGTGTATATTAATGATAGTTAACTATGAAAATCGACACAAAGCCCATGGGAGAGACAAAGGGAAACTTACAAGAAACTTTATATTTGAAAAGTTCAAGTTTGTCATTGCAATTCTGCCATTACATCACAATTTGAATAAAAGGAATGGAAAGACTCATTATTTTAGCAAATACTAAGACTTTAACATAGATCATTGTAGAAATGTATTATATATTTGTACAGCGCCCTTGAGGTGATTTTCCACAAAAACGGCGCTATACAAATCGTCCAAATATTATTATTATTATTACTTACCATAACAATTTCACACGCCACAGGTTTTTGAGGGGAGGGTTTTATAACCTCAAGTCCGGCCTTTGCAATAGACACCACCGAATACAGTGTGAGCCAGGAAATGTCCCATACTAGAATACATACTGCGTATAAACGCAACAGCATGCGAAAGGGCAGCAACAGCTTCAAGCCTCCTGGTAACGAACTCATCCAGTTGGTTCTACAATCTTCTCTTTCCTGGAAAATAAAATATTAATGTTAATATAAAATGTTAATGTTCTAATTCATTTTAAAGACTAGCAATTCAATAGATATTCATTACAATAAAAGTTGTTACAACATTTAAAAAATTAAACAAAGTTATTATTCAACGACCGATACCATTTTTATTGCCTTATTTACCCAGACAAAACGCGAGTGTAAATAAAGTCGGAAGAATTCGTCTGACTGATTTTTATTACTGGGGCAATGTCCGGGCTGTCCGGGGTACAAATAACGATAACATACATCTGTTTCTTAATAATCTCTTTTCATTTGCTTACTATCTTAAAAACGACCGCTTCTTTAGTCAATTCTGTAAATAAAATTGTCACATTGTCACCCTAACGATAAGAATTAGAAACAGTATATTGATATCAAATACATACGTAAAAAGTGTAGATAAAGTTTTGTTATAATACTGTAAATCCAATAGTTGCCAATACTGATTAGTGATTACTACTCTACCGCTGATTGCTGGATTGCTGCTGATAATATTTTGAATAATGAATTATCTGATGTCTGACAGGTTGATTTTAAATTTGTATGTTTTTTTTAAATTTTATGGCTCCTGAATTTGAGCAAATATTATTAAAAAAGAAGAACTTACATTTTCATAGTGAACCTGGAAAAATTGTTGTTTAGGTTCGTTTTTTTGATCCCGACTTTAGTTTTGATGTGAATCAAAATTATTTTTTTGATGCACATCTTTCATTGTTACGCGGATAGTCCGTGGTAGTTTTTTGTTTGCTCCATCGAAGCATCGAAGCCAGAGTCAAATTAGCCTCTCAGAAGCTGGGCGTATTATACACGATCCGAAAATACTTTGAGCCCCTCGTCCCACGGGTCGGTAAGCATTTGAAACAATAATAATATTTGTATGAATGATTTGTATAGCGCCGTTTTTGTGCAAAATCACCTCACGGGCGCACATTAACAAAATGATGTAAGACTGAGCAGAACATTTTCAAACTAAACTGCGCTGCAGACCGTTACCTTAATATAACGAACTTAATTTTCTGCGCAGGGTCATTCGGTTTATGTTGACTGCTTACCGACCCGTGAGACGATGGGCTAATAGTACACAACAACTACTGATCGGTGGCGATATCGTAACCAATAAAGTTTATCCGAGATGCGATTTTTGCTGGTTGAAAACTTTTAACCCTTTATATATCTCAAGTGCTCCCTACTGTTGAATTCGGCAACCACCTCTGGTCTGGGCTTCAAAATACCTCCAAAAACCCTTGATTCGGTCCGTTGCAGAGTGTAGATAAAAGTAGAGTCATAAGTAGGGTGTAGAAAAATATATTCCTGTACCGTTTACAAGGAACCGGTTCCTTTTCTGTCATTGGAAACGTCACTCTTTTTTCTGCGGAATCGGCTATTTTAGAAACAGGTTCCTTGGGGAATGTTATTAATAAAACATGAAAATATATTAGAAAAAAATTACAAGAAAGCAACACCTTACTTTGAAAATTTTGAAGAAAGGGTTATATTTTTCTCAAATTTTCTCTTATCGCTTATTATACATATAAAGCGTTGTTCAAAAAAATGCCTATGAATAAAAATTGTGGGTAAAAGTTTGTCATTTTTTATTTTTTTAAATTCTGAAAATAACCGGCTCCTCAGAAAAAAGTCACCGGTGCACGAATATCGCCATCTCTAGTCAAAAGTCAAATGTCAAAATGACATTAGCAAATGATTAGCAGAGGTTTATTTATGAGAATGGTTTATTTATGTGATTAGCAATATTAGATAGTTGATTTATGGTTAGCATTTGGTAGAGTGGTTTATTTATGATTTGGTTCCCTTTGGTACTTCGGCCGCTCGATAATAAATGCGAAGAATCTTTTCGGCATTATTAATAATAATTTAGTCATCGATTTAAGAAATCACCACACAAAAATGTCGGTCGTTTATACGGGAGATCCAGACTTGGAATTGAAAGTCAAGAAAGGTAAATAAAAATTAGACCCCTTTCATGTTTACACTTCTAACGTGCCATGTTATTTTATTTTTACGATTTAACCTTATGTGTCTTTATTGACTTCATTCGTGGATATAATTAGTTAAATTGTTGGATATAATCAAAGTTATTTTATTTACAGCAACAGAACGCATCTCCGAAAACATGCATATAGTTGCTAACGAACCATCCTTAGCTTTCTACAGATTGCAGGAACATGTAAGGAAGGCTCTGCCCCCGATGGTGGAGCGTAGGTTAGAAGTAACAAAGCTTCATCATGAACTACAGGGGAGATGTTACGACGTGGAATATGCAGTAAGGTAAGCATATATTGTAAGTAAGACTTCTCACAAAGTTATTAATGAGTATGCCCATATGTCCTGTTTACACAAGGTCAGTGTTTAGTAGAGTGGTACAGTGGCATAATTATTTTTAATTCAATGAAGAACGGCACCCAATCTTCTGAAAGTTGTCTGATAAATATAATATCTAATTATTGAAGACAATATTAGCGATTAATAATCAAAAAAATCTGAAAAAGATACGGTCACCGTATCTTTTTCAGATTTTGCTGTTTCAAATTTTCGTTTAAGAATCGCTAATATTGTCTTCAATAATTAAATATAACAATTTAAGGGTTTTACTCATTAGATTCTTCCAAAAATAAAATATGGTATCTATTCATTGTTATTTTGATGCAAAGTAAATATTTTAAATACGCACTTTCAATTTTAAAAACACTGCGGTTCAGTTACACAACAATGAATAGTAAATATTTCAGTTTTAGTAGCTATTTCTTTAAAAAAAACGGTTAATTTGACATCTTTTCTTCACGCCATGTTTTTACAAAATAATATTAAAATTGTTTTTCAAAGCTGTTTTTTTTTTCTTATTTTTAAAAAACCCAAACTAAGAACCTATTTTAAGTTAAATAAGAGGAGAAAAAAACTAAGCCTAAAACTATAACAATGGCCGCCAGGTAAAAAATCTATTTTAATGAAATAACTATTAAAATTCATTGTTTTCCATTTCCGGAAACTGAAATACTTACTTATCATTATTTTCTAACTGATAAAAAGTTAATTTTCTATTGAAAGTGCATATTAACCTTGTCTCTATTTCCTGTAAGTATTATTATTTATAAATTCTGACCAGTCAATGGGTGAGTTTGCAAATGCTACGGGTTCTTGTTCAGGCTTATAATTTGGTAGGCGGGAATGGGTACCGCCGCCCTGGGAACCATTTATTGGATGACCAACACCTCTGCCACAGGTCACCCCAAGTGGTTCGCTACGTTTGGTGACTTAGCAGGGGTGCCCGGGTTCATGGGTTAAGGTTTGCCCAGGTCTTTGTGGCGGGTGCGTCGGCCGACCTTCTGCGTGGCGGGCCGGTTGGGAGATGCTGGTTGAGGGAGACCCTTTACAACCGGTTACCGCTGTCCGGGCCGCTCGATAGTACAGGGGCCCGACCCTCAGGCTCACGACTAAGGGTGGGCTGCCCCATCAGCGAGTGAAAAAACCCCGCCACTGCTGTTGTGCCGGTTCGTGACCGGAGGGGACCCAGCAGCAGCGTTTGGGGCGCATTGGATGCCCTCTCCAGCCGGACTCTCCCAGCCTATCGCCTAGCACCGCAGTGGGTGAGCTGGAACCAAACGCTCATCACTCTTGGACAGCCTGAACCCCAGATTCCTACCCACCCCTCATACCTTTCCTTTCCAGACCTTCCTTTCACCTCATACCCTTACAAAAAAAAAACAAACTTAAAATCATGAACCCACAACAAAACAAACTTAACATCGTTACAGCGGCGAGTAGCAGGCATCCCCGGTGCGAGCCAAAACTGTTGGTAAATTTTGCCAACATTCGCGGCCTGCACACAAATCTAAATTCCGTTCATCACCATCTTTTATCCCAACGTCCCAACCTTCTCTTCCTATCCGAAACTCAGATAGCCGAGCCGCCAGACTCCTCCTATCTGGACTGCCCGGGCTTTACCCTTGCAAGCAAGTTCAGACCCAAAGGAGGAGTCTGCCTCTATAGTCGAGCTGACGTCAACTGTGTGCGACTATTGAGTCTGGAAAACTCCAGATTCGACGTAATGTGGGTGCGCGTCAATCTTGCCAGTACGGCAAGATTCTACGCATGTCTATACCGCTCACCTAACCATAACGAATCAGACACTTCCGAACTCTTCAAACATTTGAGCGATACTATTGATGATCTCTTGCCCCGCTACCCTTCGGCCGAGTTTATTGTTCTGGGGGACTTCAATGTTCATAACGAACCATGGTTGAAGTTCTCAGGCCCAACGGACTCGGCTGGCCGACAGGCGGAATCCTTTGCCATTTGCTACGGATTAGAGCAACTAGTTCAGGAGCCTACAAGGGTTCCTGATGTCCAGACTCACCGCTCCAATCTGTTAGACCTATTCTTAACTACTGTGCCACACGGTTATAAGATTGACGTCACAGCGCCTCTGGGATCATCTGACCACTGCCTGGTGACGACATCAATCCCCGTTAACCTCAGACCAACCAATGAGAGGCTGAGGAGAAAAGTGTGGCACTATAGGTCAGCAGATTGGTTCGGCATGCGGGCCCATTTTAACGCTTTTCCGTGGTCAGCTGTTTGTTTTCGGACTTCGGACCCTTCAAGATGTGCCCAGGAGATTGGTGAAGTCATCAAATCGGCGATGGATGGCTTCATACAATCGACTACTAAAGAAACTGGTGTGGGCTCAAAGCCGTGGTTCAGTCGACAATGCTCCGAAGCAGTTCGACGAAAAAACGCGGCTTACCGAGCCTACAACACATCTCGAACGTCCGAAAGCAGATCAGCATACAACAAATCGGCAAAGGAATGCAAGAGAATCATTAATAGGTCAAAATTCGAACACGACCTGCAGATCAGCAAAAAGCTGGCTGCCTGCCCGCATGGCAGCAGAGCATTCTGGTCGCTTGCGGGCTCAATAGGTCGGAATTTTTGCAAACCCAGTTTGCCACCTCTTACCAGACCTGACGGCTCACTAGCAAACACCGCCACCGAAAAGGCTAACTTATTAGGGAAAATGTTTGCGGAAAACTCGACCCTCGATGACGGAGGTGCTGTTCCGCCGTCGGTTCCTCACTGCGGCTTCTTTATGAAAAAGCTGAGCATCGGGATGTACTCCACGTTATACGGGGGCTCGATGTTAACAAAGCTAGTGGACCTGATGGAATACCTGCCCTGGTATTGCAGAGGTGTGCTGCGGAAATAGTTCCAGTTTTGACAAAGCTCTTCAAAATGTCCCTGAAGTGTGGCACTGTGCCCTCTGGTTGGAAAAAAGCGGTAATTCACCCTATTCCCAAGAAAGGTGACCGCTCCAACCCGGCCAACTACCGCCCCATAGCGATCACATCAGTTCTGTCCAAAGTGATGGAACGTGTGATCAACGACAAACTGCTCACATACCTCGAGAAGAACAAAATTATCAACGACCGTCAATACGGATTCCGGCGGAACCGCTCGTGCGGTGATCTTCTCGCGTATGTGACGCATGTTTGGGGGCGGTGCCTGGAACGTCACGGTGAGACCCAAACGGTCGCACTAGACATATCCAAGGCCTTTGACCGGGTCTGGCACCGAGGACTTGTCAACAAATTGCCTTCTTACGGACTTCCCGCATCCCTGTGTACGTGGATTGCTGACTTTTTAAGGGATAGGTCGATTCAGGCGGTTGCTGAAGGTTTCACCTCTTCCTTACACTCCATAAATGCTGGCGTCCCACAGGGATCGGTTCTGTCTCCGACTTTGTTTTTGTTGCACATCAATGACCTTTTGACATGTGCACCAATTCATTGTTACGCGGATGACAGTACAATTCATGATAGCTTTTTGTTTGACAAGCCCCCAAAGGGCACACAAACTCCAACGGCTCGGAGGGCTTTGAAGCAGAGAATGGACGGTTATCTCGAGAGTATTTCCTCCTGGGGTAAAAATAATCTCGTCGAATTTAATGTTTCAAAGACCCAATCCTGTCTGATTACGTCTAAAAGGGATCCAAATTACAATCTAGTCTCCTTCAACGGAAGCAATCTTCCGAACAGGCCTTCCATTGATATGCTTGGTGTAACTATAAGTGACCAGCTCAGGTATAGGGGCTCCATCGAAGCCAGAGTAAAGCTGGCCTCTCAGAAGCTGGGCGTACTGTACAGGGCCCGCAGATACCTTAATAGTACACAACTGCTGACCCTGTACAAATCGCAAGTGCGCCCTACTGTCGAATTTGGCAGCCATCTCTGGTCCGGAGCCCCTAAATACCTGAAAAAAACCCTTGACTCTGTGCAGAAACGGGCGGTCCGTTTGATAGATTCCCCAATCTTAACAAACGGACTGCAATCTTTAGAGCACAGGCGTCAGGTAGGTATGCTGTCCTTGTTCTATCGGTATTACAATGGAAGATGCTCTGAGGAACTAGCGTCATTGATCCCTTCGGCACCGGTGCGTAGTCGGGATACACGCCAAACGCGCGCCCAACATTTGTACACAGTTGACATTTGTCACATGAGAACGGGTCGCTTCTACGATTCGTTCTTAAGTTCAACAGCTCGGCTGTGGAACGAACTGCCGGCCTCTGTGTTTCCTCCCTCCTACAACATGGGACTCTTCAAGACCCATGTTCACTCCTTCCTCTCCACAAAAAGACCCTCCACACAGCATCCCCAAAGATGACATAGGCCCTGAGGGAAATTATTTTCTTCAGGGCCTCCTGTGTGGAGTTAATATAAAAAAAATAAAAAAAAAGGCTTTGTATGTTCAATTTGTTGGCTGACTAAATCCCCCAACAATGCACAAGCAACATCTTTCACTTATAATGAGGTTGTAGGAGATTTTCAATTATTGTCAGGTTATTCGTAACCCGGGAATGTCTTTGATTTGATGAAAAACAATCATTTTACCTTAAATTTAAATCACAATATTTCCAGTGCTGTAAAATTAATGGACGGCGCTGCCAAAAGTTTTTCCAATATCCAAGAGATGCTCAAGAACGCCATCTTCTTGAAGCAACAGCTGAAGTACGAGGAGGCCAGGAAGAACAAGAAGGACACCAGCTCCGTGTACAAGAGATTGTCGGCACACATCACCATGGACCTACCGGACCTGCCGGATCTTTCGGGGGTTGTGCGGGAAACCACCACGAGGGTCGAGAACATGATGGCCCAGGCCAGGAGCTCATCCCATGGCAGCAATAGTGAACTGCAAAGATCCCACACTACCCTACATTAAACTAAACTTACCAAATATCCTATGTTATAGATAAATTGATAAGAACACAGAACTTGCAGAAATATTGCTTGCACAAGCATATTTAAACTTGTTATTCAACTTCAGGTAAGAATGTTCCAATGATTTTGAAAAAAAAGACACACTGTAAAAATTCAAATGTTTCTCGGTGACTTTCGCAAGGAAATCACTTTCGGCAAGTTTGGCCCTAAGCCAAACGGCGCCTAGCGCTAGGCGCTGTATTAGGTGTTAGGTATTATTAGCACCTTTGCTCCTTGCAAGTCAGTGCCTGGAGTGGGGTGCTCCAATTGCGCCGGCACAGGGCTGGCCCTGACTGTCGGAAGTGTGTAATATATACCCCTATACACATAACCCTAAATGTGTGTTGTTTAAGTCAACTCTAATTGTGCAACCTATAAGTTTCTTTGTTTTGCACTTCAGGATATCTAGCACGGACGATCGATAAAGTCCTGTGTCAATATGATATTGACTAAATTCCTGATCTATGGTCAGTTAGCAATAATCGCGAGCACGGTCAACGACTGATAAGAAATTCCGACCGATGATAGACAAAAAAAAGCCTGCCAAATCTAACGCGGCTCCTTGGCTGTCAATTGACTTTGAGTTGACTGTTGACGTACGCAATTTTTTTAATAATATCATTCTTTATGCAAAATTACTAACTTGTTTATTAATGAACGGAGGCAGATTAATGAAGCTCGTAGGATTGAAAGACGTCATTTATGTAATCAATTAAATCTGTTCAAACTTCGAGGGACGAATTCAGATACTTGTTTCGTATATCTCATATTATGGCTAAATATCTCTATGACCAATTAACTCAGATGTGAATAATGACCTTATTTACTAATTAACTCCCTTTTTAGTGCCAAAAAGTAAAAACAGCTGCCAATGCAAATTTAGGTTAGTATTTCAATTCAACATTCCCAATTTATTAATATTTTTGTGTAACTGTATGACGTTAGACATTTTGGAACGTCAAATACCTCCAGTGTTGCCAGTATATATCGATAAGTTTACAATATCTGATTGATAGGCGGAACTACTGATGATTTTGCGTAGTAACGTCATTGTTAGCAATTAATGCACTGAATTAACATCAGACGAGGCTACGTAAAAGTTAAAAATACTTATAAATTAACAATGTTGAATTCAAATAATAACATTAATATACGGTGACCGGGTATCTCATCAAAATGACAATTCAACACACCCACAAAAAGTGATTTAAAGTCATGAAAAGTTATGAAACAAAAACTAGGTTACTTAGGTAACTATTAAACCTAGTGTTTGTTTCATTACTTTTAATGTATATCACTTTTTAAAGGTGTGTTGAATTTTCATTTTGATGAAATATCATGGAGCCTTAGGACGGGTTGTTTCGGAGAATTTGAACAATTCATCAAATTTCAACGTTGATTTTCAAGTTCTGTGAAGGATTTTTTCAAGTTCTGTTTTTATTTCAGTTCTGCCAAGCAACTAGCCTATAATGATATAATATCAGAACTTGAATAGTACTTTCACAGATCCCGAAAATGAACGTTGAAATTTGATGAACTGTTCAAATTCTCCGAAACAACTCGTCCTTAATATACATTGGCAGTCCACATGTACTTTTTTACATGAAAAATGGAGTTAATTAGTTCATGAGGTCTTTAGTTATGACTAACAACTTTTGTCCCTCCAAGTTGGAACGTAATCAATTGATCGCGTCTCGATGGTCCATGGATAGTGTATATGATTTCTTTCAATTCTAAGAGCTTAGTAAATTCACCTCCATTCATTGATTAGCCAGTTATTTTGCATAATGAATGACTTTATCCAAAAAGTCGTGAATATTGACAGCTTATCCAACACCTTTGATGCCTCACTAAAAGCAGCAGCTTTTTTCTACCGACTCCCGGAATCATATTTTGACCATGCTCAAGAATATCACTAACTAACCATAGATGACGGATTTCGTCAATATTGTATTGACGTAGGGCTTTGCAAATCGGTATAAAATCATTGGAAGTTACGCCTATCGATCTGACATTGTAAAGTTATCGATTTTACTGTTCTAAACCCCCTGGGAGACAAAGTCTGTAAATACTATGGAATAATTCTAATTTGTGGTATTTGTGAATGGTCTTGTTTCCATTATGGTGATATACTTTAAGCTTTTAGCTAAATCAATTATTATGAGTCACGCATGTGTCATATAATGTGATTGTATAAATTATATGTATTATCAAAGTTCAGATAGGGTTAATGCTAAATATTTTATTTGTTTAATTTATCATCGACAAAGAAACAATACCTCCTAAACAACATCCAGTCTAAAAATCTTTTTTTTTATGAAATTCAAAGAGAAGCGAATTCCCCCTATGTCTGAACTTAGTTCATAATACTACACTAGTGGTGTGTAGGTTCAGCCGGAATGAGTTCTTGAACACTAGTCATTTGCGGGAAGCGGACCCCACTTAGACCTTAGAACTTAGACCCGAATGCCTCTTCGTATATACCCAGCACTTGACAGCGTAGCTTCTCGGCACCTGCGCATTCGCCTCACTCGCGAGAGTTCTCGGTGAGTGGTGTCTCACCAATCACCGAGAATGTGAACCGAGTTCATGCGCGGCTCCGGACCTGCACTGGAGCGAGTCCTGTCTGGGACCGAGTTCAGGGCCGGAACCGTGTGTAATACAGTTCATACCCAAAACTCGAATCTTGGACCTACTCCTAGAACTCGAGTTCTTTTAAAAGGTAGCACTCCTCGGAGGCCTGTGGCAAAACGCAGAACCTACTTATCTCTAACTACCACTAGATATTGCGCACAGTGACAAATAAGCGATAGCAGACAACCTACATCGGTTATTATTTTAATGAAATACCGCCTCCAATACTCCCGCTATAACATAGTTTTGACATGCCACGGATAGTTGACACTTCTCAAAAGTTTTTTGTCTCTCCTGCACAATTTGATTTTTGGCGCTAGGGCGGTATTTCTTATTTGTCGGCATTATGTTAGTTTTCAGTCATTGTACCTTTTATTTTGGCTGTACTTAATGTTAAGAATGTGATTGTCCAATCAAATTATCTTATGCCAAAAAATGTTTCATTATCTTCGATAAATTGAGGAGACAGGTGTAAGAACGGCTTAAGGTTCATTAAGTCCTTTAACCATCCGATGCATATTTCGTATTCTGCATGCCTTAGCTATCATCACACAAAAAATAGTCACTCTACTTTGTCAACTTATGCCCCTACATACAAGAATATTAACATGCCTCTCAAGTTGCAGCTATAAACAATCCCCACTTGCCGCCATTCTCGCTATTCTTACCTTACTTACATCTGTCAGATTGCCGTTCGATAAAAGTCAGCATTTCAGTATCAGCTCATAAAATTTTATTCTTTTTCAATTGATTCAGTTGTATAGTGAAAAATAAGATGTATAGGGAACACATTTTTTTATAAACCCTTGGTTTTGGTAAAGAAAATTCATACTTTCACTCATTTTTACTCTTCGGATGGAAGAGTGACTCATTCAAAAGATTGTATTAACAAGACAAAATGAAAATGTCTTTTTAACCTCATTTTTATTAGCTGAATGGTAAACAAAGCTATTTAACAAATAATCAAAACGTATTTAGTAAACACTTCAAAAACTTTAACAGAGATTATCTCAAAACTCACTTTTGTCAGTTAGGTTGTTCTTCCACCTGTGTCCTCAATTGTAACTATATCTTTTTATCATAATAAACATTTTGTGAGTCATGACACTATAAATTTTAACTTGTACCTTTCGAGTCATAACAAAAAATTGATTGTTTCTTTTTCGTAGTACATAATATTATTGTTTTGTGCTGTTATGATATTATTTAAATAAATGCCTATGTTGATTAAACCATTCCTATTGGGCTCATAAATCCAACTTTTCTTTACAATTACTAAGATTATTAAGAAGCTCATATTTTGATGTGCTTTATTGTGTTCAATAAATCTTCATCACAACTGAAACATTTGAAAACTTTATTAGTAAGAAGTGTAGATTACAAAATATTAAGAACCTTTTGAAAAAATAAAACAGTACTGATTTAATTGCTTATTTTAATCCTCTTATAAATTATTTACCTAACCACCATCGATAGCCTTCCACTATGCGGTAAGAGATCTAGTTCTGCATCTGGGGGAAATATTTATAAGTCCAGGTAAATGCTAATAAATTCATAAGGTTCTCATTAAATTGGATATAGTTTTCAATAATATATTATAATTCATTCCCTCCATGGTCGAGGGGTAAGGCTCTCGACTAGCAATCTCGAAATAGCGGGTTCAAATCCCGGCATGCGTAAGTACATTTTATTTAATGAATTTGTGTTGTTTCACAATAAATTTGTTTTAAATAATATATAGTTAATTTGCGGGACATTGAAGAGTAGAAGATGCTCTCAGTATTGTCCTAAAAGACCACCATTCAGAATTTTTTTTAAAGTAAGCTCCAACAATATTTTAAAACCAAACCTTTAATATTTTCTTCAATGGAAATGTTTTAGTATTGTTTCAAACGGAAGCCTTTAAAATATATCAGCTTAACCGTCTAGTAGCCGAGTGGACAAATGCGTCAGATTCCCAGCAAGGCGTCATTCAATCCTATGCTAGCTAAATCCTCGGTAAAAAAAATCCTAGTCCTTTGTCCTCAACGTGTACAATTTCAGAACCTAGCCAAGGTCAGGGCCCTATGGAAAATTGACATATTATTTTTCGAGGGAACTTATTTCAATAATGACAAAAAAAATCGATGGTTGCCCCCCCCACCCCTCTCTCAGGCCTAGGCGGAAGTCCGGCCCTGGTTGTAAGTTCCTATCTGCGTGCTCTTTGCTTTGTTTTTTTGCTGGATTATCAGTGTTTCATGTGTTAGTAAAAATGGTTTTTGTATATATTTATGTACTGAATTAATAATGTTTGTAAATGGTAAATTGACCATTAAGAGTAAATAGTTAGGTACATGAAATTAAATATAACGTTTCAAAGTGGTAGATGCGAATACTGACAGTATCGCCCCGGTAGGAAAACAATGTTCGGAATCTAAATATATACTAGGATTTACTGCCCATCAAACATGGTGTTTTAAATGTATCTCTAATCTCTAAATAATATAAAAAAATGTCGCCATCCGCGTCTATCTGTTTGTGCGCTTAGTTCTTCTAAACTACGCAACGGATTTTGGTAGGGTTTTCACTTTCATTTAAAGAATTTCTTCCCGAAGGCTTATATATTTATAAAAAGTCGAGCAACACCAAGTTATAATAATGTCGATAATTTAACTAATCTCGACATTAACATGAAATCATAAAACTGTAACAATTAAAATATATTGTGCATAATATTCAGTCGCAATAATAATAATAAAATCATTTAGAAAAAATATATTATAAGGTGGTGCTGTAGACTCATAGACATGTTTATTTGAAACTATGGATGAAAGTGATTTCAGTAACCTAGTTGAGTCAACAAGACAAGATCAGTAATTATTATTAATTTGTGACATCAGTAAATTCTGTTAATTTATTCAGTATGGCGTAGTTTGCGATTTTTGTGATTAATGCCTCTGCGTACATCCTTTGCTCAGCGTTAGAAATTTTATTGAATTTCTTAGAAATGAATGTCCCAAATGCATCACTGTCGGTATCTTCATTTTTGTTTTTTAATGCATCAGTATCACAGAATAAAGGATCAGTACAAACATTTAAGAATGGTTTTTTATCATCTTCTGCTTTCTTCTTCTTCTTTTCAGGTATATATTTGACATCATAATGTACTCTTGAAGTTTCTGGTGAACTCTGAAACAAATTATTATCTTGTTATTATTTTTTTTTCACTTTCTCTATAATTATACAATTATTTTCCTCAGACCCTAGACAATTAATAATACATCCAACTCCAATAAAATATTGGCAGTATTTACTTGTATTGGCTGACAACTCTGGCCGCTAGAGGCGCTGGTGTAGCATGGCATAAAATCCATTAAAATGTATGAAAGTAACCCAAGCCTCACAACACGCGCCGCTAGTAAAGCATACTGCCATCAGAATGTATGGGAAATTTCAGGAGTTGGAGGTATTATTACTATTCTACAGTATTTGTATTGTCACCACCTGTTACCCTTTCATTCTGTCAATAGATTTCGAAGAGGCAGTGATAGTTTGTGCTCTTATACACATAGAAAAAATGCACAAAAGAAAGAATATTGGGTACACTAGTATTGAGAGGCTACGCGCAGGAAAGTTTTAAAAGTAAAATTTTTTGCATATCTTCGCATGAGTGCAAACAGCTTCGAAGGGCTATTACAACTCTTGAGGCCTGGAAATAAAAATCAAAATGCGAACATGCATATGTCTACTCCACCATAGGAAGGACATATTTTGACTTTGAGGTACTTATCTATGTTATAATAAAACTTTTTTTTTGTTTATTTACTCATTTATTACACGAGGTACATTAAGGGAGGTGCTGAAATATTATCAGATAATAATATGTCAGGTCTCAGATTCATCAGGATGCACATACAAAATTAGAAACAAAAGATTCAACTGAATTCAATTAAATCAATTTTCTCTAGAAACAGGTTTACTTGAGGAGAAGTTATGAAAGTATATTAGGTCCTTCCACACTTCACCGCGTATACCACAGACGGTACCATACGCCGCTCCAGGCCGCCGTGGGGAAAAGTCTCACAATACATGTAATAGCCGCTAAAGATGATATGATATGCAATTTACAGTGACTGGGATATGGGCATTATTTTACACATTAGCTTCACACAGGAGGCCCAGGGGAAAATATGGGGTCCAGAGAGTCCTGCTGGAGAGGTAAAAAGATCTCCCTCAACTTAATCCAGGGAAGTAGCAGACGAATTTCTGCAAACAGGTTCGAATATATATATTTCATATCCACCCCTTTTAATGTGGGTAGGGTCGGGCAAACAAGAGAATACGCCTGATGGCTGACGCACAAAAACTGATTTTGGTAGGAGGAAAAAATCGTCAATCACCATTGACGATCTAATTTAATTTAATTTCTGAATAATTTCAGCAAAGCTGCGCAAGTACACAAAGGGCAAAAGTCTTTTTTAGTTTGTCAAACTCTACCAGGGAAAGAGAAAGTTGGTTTCTAGAACTTCAACCTGTTTCTTATTTTGTAGCTCCGGCAAAGTGCCTTTATAAGTCTTTCTTTTTACATGCACTGTATTTGGTCATAGACCAATTGAGCCATTTTTGGGAACTTCTTCATCATATCCCACCTGATCTTCATCCTCAGCATCCACTGCAGTAGCATCACCACTAGTTGGACGTTGCTCCATCGTTGGCAACAAAAACAAAAGTTTTTTGAAGTACATATACTTTCTTCTTCTCGAGGCTGTCGGCCTTGATTTGGCATCTTTTTGAGCACGAAGTTCTCGTGAAAAACATGCCCTTAGATTTTTCCACCTCGCTACTACGTGACGTTCTGCAACAATAACAAAATTTATGGTACCTATGTTGGACTTTTGTAACAATATTATAAAGGTAGTGTATAAACATTTATGTACGTTGTAAAAATTGTTGGTATTGATAAGATTCAATAACACTGTTGAATAACAACTCCGAAGTGTTCATTGAGATTTCTGTACTAAATAAATAAACATAAGTCCAGAAAACAGAACTATGGTCCAGTATATCAGCAATTATTAGTAACGGCATCACTCGGTTTATCTTGACGGCTCCTTCCAGAGAATAACTTTAATGTGCCCTGGAAACAATATCACTTGTCAATAGTTACGAAAATCTACATCTTTGATGTGATTGACAATTGATCGTTTACTGAGACAATTGAGACGTCCCATTGACGGTGAGAAGATGTATAATTTGATTGAGCACCCAAATTCATCAGTACAAGCAACATTGACGCAGCGGAATGATTGTTTCATTGTGCGATTGACAATCATTTGTTCAATTGATTTATCTATAGAGCCCTTTGAAATTACGTTTCATCGTGGAACAGGATTTGTTTTACTTATTTATACGAATTATATTGCGACTGTCCAGCATTTTGGAAAGAAAAATCCAAAGATTATCACTGTATTTGCACACTTTAGGTAACGTTTTTACAGGCAACACAGCAGTTGCTACTGGTGCAAAAGTATTAACTGACTGATTGTTGATTGTAGTTCCGTCAATCGCACTTCAATGCACATTGTCAATGACGTAAGCACATTGACAATAAAATTGATATTGATTGTCTACAGTCTACTTAAAAAGCCACTGATATTTCAGGCCTATGTCTGCCGCAAATTTAAAAGACGATTTCGAAAATTATTTTGCATCATCCCAAGGATCTGTTCGGTGCATCGAAACTATTTGGTCAATGGTAGATTGTTGGCAATATGACAGATTGTATGATAGGTTTTGTTAGGATGTACAATATCTACTTCAATACTTGTTAATATTTAATTAAGTATGTACCTAATCATTTCTGCTAACGGACTTGCTATAAACTAAAATAATAATGATACTTACTATATTATGATAACTTACCATAATAAATGATAGATTATTATAGTAATATAATAATCTATAATAAAAACGATGAACATAGAGTATTTACATAAAAAATATATTTTGCGCAAAGTTGCATTACTACGCTGCACTCTTAATATGCAAAAATTTGTAAAATAACACATGGTTTCAACATAATTACTACGAGAGACGACTATTTATATCGGGTGAGATGGTAAAAGATACAATAAAGTTTTATTAAAAGCCTTTTCATTCAATCAAACAATCTTTTTATCTTAAGTTATGTTTGGAGGTACCGCCGCCCTGGAAACCATTTATTGGATAACCAGCACCCCTGCCATAGATCACCCCAAGTGGTTCGCCACGTTTGGTGACTTAGCAGGGGTGAGGTTTGTCTAGATGTTGGCGGTGGATGCTTTTGCCCACCTATTTTGTGGTGGCTCAGATCCGGAGAGATTGGTTGAGGGAGACATCTTGACCTTTCCAGTCGGACTCTCTCTCGACCCATCGCCTTGCACCGCAGTGGGAGGGATGGATTCATACGTCCGTCACTCCTGGGCACTTTGCCCCCAAATTCCTACCCACCCCTCATACCTTCTTCCTTCCCAGGACTTTCTCTCCCTAAAAAGACTCGCCCCACAGTATCCCCAAAGATGACATAAGCCCTGTGGAGAAAAAAATTTCCTCAGGGCCTTCTGTGTGGAGCAAATTAGAAAAAAATCGCATAAATTGTTAAAATAACCCAAACTAAGAACCTAATTTGTGCATGTTTTTCCGTCTCCCCCGATATAAATAGTTGTTTTTAGTAGTAATTATGTTGAAACTAAGTGTTATTTTATAACTTTTTATAAAATAACACTTGGTTTCAACATAATTACTACTGTTTTAGTAGTAATTATGTTGAAACCAAGTGTTATTTTATAACATTTTGCGAGCAGTGGAGTAGTGCAACATTACTATATCTATTTGTTTCTTTTTTTAATTGATACATGTATCTATTTACATATTTAGTTAAGTGGTTTTATAAATATGTGGGTACTTATTCAGTATTTTTTGTCCTTTCAAGTAAAGGCTAAACTCACGCGGCTAGACGCGTCGGCGTTGTGTCGGTCATCTGGGCGACACGCTATCGTCAGTCAGTTTAGTTGTTAGCCGGTTGCGTGTGGTTGCACGCTTGCAGCTACCATATTTTATTTAGTCATTGGCAACGACTGATTGGTTTATTTATGGCAGCGACCGACTCGCGACAGTTCTGCAACTCGCCGTCATTGGCAGCGACTGACTCGCGACAGTTCGGCAACTCGCCGTCATTGGCAGCGACTGACTCGCGACAGTTCTGCAACTCGCCGTCATTGGCAGCGACTGACCCCCGACAGTTCGGCAAATCGCCGTCATTTGCAGTGACTGACTCGCGACAGTTCGGCAACTCGCCGTCATTGGCAGCGACTGACTCGCGACAGTTCGGCAACTCGCCGGTCATCTAGCTACTTTTCAGTGACTGTTTACGCCTCGTATGACGCGTGAGTTGCTTTAGCAACAACAGCTGTCCACAACAAACTTATTTTCCCTTGTAAGTATAGCCAAACATAATCAAATTTTGACCATACATCGAAATAGTACATTGTCTATACAAAATACACTTACTGCACATAGTAATTATTGCAAACGTTATTTAGCAAAATAATTCTTAAAAAATCGAACCCTGATAACATTGTACCTACTTACCCGTTATAAATTTTTGTGCTTTCGGTAATCTCTCCCAGACATGCGGAAATATTTGTTCACATACTTCCCCCCATAATTTCCTTTTAGCCTTCACGTCGGAGTATTCTTTGAGAGATTTTTGATATAATGGTGCTCGTTGTTGTACTTCGTCGATTAAAATATCGTTGTCGATGTCTTCGTCTCGGGTTATTTGAACATCCTGCGATACTGATTCCATTATATTGTCTTCAATCTTCACTTCGTAGAGTCGCGTGTTGAACATAGTAACGGACGTGTCACCGAATGACAATCTGTCACGTCACCCGTGCGCGGCCGTGGGCCAGACTAGAGCAGTTGGTCGATATTCCTGTCGCGGACGTTGCAGTTACTTTGTCCCGGTGACATTGCTGTTTACGGAACCGTCAGTATTTTTTTCTGAAAACCGCCTATTTTGGAAATCTTATCAAATTAAAAACCGTGAAAAAAACCCTAGATATTTTTTTGAGAAACTGGAGTATTTTTTCTCAGACATCTGGCCACCCCCTTTTTTGTGGAACCGCTTCCAAAAGTATGTGGGCGATCGGATCCACGTCGGTCTACAGTAACTGGAACCGCAGTG
Organism: Hesperophylax magnus; assembly: GCA_026573805.1. Taxonomy (NCBI): domain Eukaryota; kingdom Metazoa; phylum Arthropoda; class Insecta; order Trichoptera; family Limnephilidae; genus Hesperophylax; species Hesperophylax magnus. The sequence goes on from JAIUSX010000049.1 coordinate 13,625,181, forward strand.
GCAACCTATTTCGGATATCAACCATCACTAGTCACAGACACGGTGACAATAATTTCATCACTCAAAAGACGCTAGTTAGCGGAACTAAAAGGTCACCCATTAGAACATTAAAATAAATAAAACACCTAGGTAGTATATCTATTACCAAAGACTTGTGGCTACTTACCAAATTACTAATGGTCTCCATCCAGTCCCCAACATGTGACGTTTTTGCGTCGTGGAGTATTTTAAACCATTTAATATTTAGTACATAAATATTATCATCAATGTCTGCCCCCAATTTAGTGGCATTTTTTTATCTTTTTTAATTCTTGTGAATAAGTAGACCTTAGAATCCTTATTTTAATGTAGACCTCTTTGGGACCGAAGTCGGGGACGCCCATTGCTTTGCTTACATTCGAAAGAGCTGCATCTCGTACTTGTTTATTTTTGAATTTCGGGCACTTTACGTTGTACAGGCACTGGTACTTTATGTACTCTTGCACACATTTTATAGTTTGCTCCTCCGTCCACTTCATTTTCGTCTGCGCTACGCATTTGACACGTGATAACTGTTTACACAGTGTTTAGTACAGGCAAGGAGGCGAAGGAGGTTAATATATTACTTTCTTCAAGTGGACAGGCAACGTTGCGAGGGTGTGCGTGCGCGGGAGGCAACCATGAGGCAACTATACTAAACATAAACTCACTCGCACGTTACTTGCATTAAAGGCTAGTTCGGACTAGGCTAGTAATTTAGTTGAGTGGCGAGTAACTTCTTGTCTATCAACTGACCAAAAAGTTTCACATTACGGTCGATAAAGTACATTAGTTAGTGGTATACTGGAAGATGAACAGGTTGCAACGCATTAAAGTAAATAGGCTAATCAAGCTGATTGTGATTGATATTTTAGAAGAGGTGAAATAATAAAAATCTGAGATGAAAGTAAAGAAACTATGGATACGAAATTGGACTAATAGAAGAGATAACTAGGAGCTACATACTCTCTTCTCAAGTAAATAGCATTAGAAGATCTGACTGACTGAAAGTTGTTTTAATTTTCTGGTAAAGAAAATGAAGTCACAAATTAAACGAAAAAATAGAACAAAATGGATTGACTCAACTAAACCACTGACTAAATTGTCTATTCGACTAAATTTATGTTGTTCGGACACGTTTAGCTACCAATTACTCGCCTCTCCACTAAATTTCTAGCCCAGTCCGAACAAAACCTCTGTGATCTAGGAGGTTTTGGTCCGACCCGCCAAACAAATGGTTTGCTAGTGTTTAGTGCTTAGGTTTGCGTTTGCCCAAACTGGGCAAAACGAGTCGTGTGGAGGCACTATATTCCTGGCTCAGAAAAGGCCTTGGGGGAATATGTATTTATATATGTATATATTGGAGAGGATCAATTTGTAACTTTCATTGGTGGTGTCTTAATGTAAAGGCATGTGAGTGTAAGGTTACCATCGTTAGGGTTTTTGACGATCAATGTTAGGCCGTCGTTTCACGGGTCGGTAAGGAATCGATAGAAACCGAGTGCCGTAATAATGCGGGAGATGTTGCACAATTAATGCTGCACGGTCTCTACCTACACACGGCAGACGTCAGACGATGCCAAGTAATAATTTTCTAGCTTATAGCCCAGTAAACTGTCGGTAATGCAGATTTCTGTTTTCACATATACCGTTACCTCCTTTACGCTAAATATCATAATCTTATCACCTCAAATTGACTCACGGGTACTATTGTATAACAGGTAATTTAATGTATTGTATGAGTAATTTGACATCAAGCAATGGGTATTTCGGATAATCCAGCTTTACGAAATATGCGTCTGGTTTCCAGGAAGTCGCCGAGGAACGCAATGGAAATTAAAAATGAGGTTGCTAACAACTTTCACCATTACAAAAATGAAAGAATATCTTTGTTTTAAGCCACTTTATTACATTTATATACATCGACCGGTTTCGGTTGAACTCAACCTTCATCAGGACAGTACAAATATAAACTTAAACCAGTTTATATTTGTACTGTCCTGATGAAGGTTGAGTTCAACCGAAACCGGTCGACGTATATAAATGTAATAAAGTGGCTTAAAACAAAGATATTCTTTCATTTTTGTAATAATGTCAAGCCACAAAGTGTTTGCTTCCTTCGATACTTTCACCATTGCTTGTTTTAATATATGTTCTATCTAAAATTTAAAACAACAACACTTGATTAACAACAAATATTGAATCGAATTATTTAAGTCAGGGGTTTGAGTAAACATGCACAAAATAGGTTTTTAGGGTTTAGTTTGGGTTATTTTAATAACTTGTTCGTATTTCCTAACAAAACTTTGATTGAGAAAAAAATGGAACCTTTATGTAGCTTTGATCATCTCCAACCACATAAATTGTTATTTCTTGTAGTAATTAAGTTGAAACCATGCGCTGTTTATATATATTTTTGCTTATTAAGCGTGCAGCGGAATTCGATAAGATTAATAAACATATAATACGAGAATTATTATAGCAATGCAGTCAACTTGTTGTATTTGAACACGAAATAATAGCGGGCCATTCACCGGAATTCATTCCATTGAACTTCCTTTGCCACTTAATCTGCTGAACCTTTTGTTTTGTCATGAAATCGAAGTCTACCGTGAAAGTTATTTCTTCGGTGCCCACACAACAGAACTGTCATGCTGCCAGTAGAGTCGCCCAAATCCATAAATAAACCACTCACCCGTAGGATCGTTTCAGTGGATGGTTACCGTGGTTACAATCCCCCAATTGCCTTTAATTTTATAAAGATCGTAGTCGTGCGGAGCAATTAAAATATATTTTACGGAACTGTTTTTTATTGTCCATGAAATCTCCGAAAACGTTTTAATTTTTAGCAGGGTGCGAAGAGTGAAGTAGGTACCATTTTGAGATTGGCGAAAAATTTCGTTATACCTATCATGGATGAGTCATATCGGTCATTTCAGCATATGGTTCGCCATACACTACCAATGGGAATGAATGGTTAGCGATATTCTAAAATAGGCCAAAAAACGAAAATATAGCGCGCTTATAGTGTGGTCTGTCACAGGCTTAATTATTTTGGCGGATGAGATCTTGGTTTGTCTTTTTACTACTCTCTGAACATGAATTTTATAAAATAAATGGTTGAAATCAAATAAAAAATGGGTAGTATAATATTATTCGTAATGGTACATAAATAATATCAAAAATTCAACTTAATAAGAATTATTTTCTCGTATTCAGTATTTAAGTACTTTTATTATTATGTGGCCATATAAAATGTTCACTCAGTCGCCTTTCAGATATGAGAGTTCGTAGTGAAGTGTTGCCTGCCTGGATTTGCTCTTTGCTTCAGTTGCAAGCTTGACTGTCATGGCAAAAGCTGTTTTGTTCGTGTAGATAGTGTTGTGTCAATCGCGAATTTGTGCACAATTTTATTAACTGGATCAGTTTCTTTGATTAAAGGGTAAGCGAATTTCTTATAAAAATTCAGCTATTTATTGCTGTATATATATGCCAGATATGTACTCCAATTTTTAGCTAATTTTTGCATTATGTGTGTCGATCGATTGAATTAACTCATACTTGTGTGCAATTTTATTACAACCCCTACGAATATATAACATTCTTTTATGACCTTTTGAAGATTGTAGAACGTAGGATTTTGATAAATAAAATCGAAAGGTCAATAATCACAGGGTTTCCAAAGGCTTTACATTAGTTCAGTATGTTTAGTTTTATCTGTCACTAGTGGGCTACTTTCGCCAATTTCGTAGCTAAGATGACATTATTTTATTTCTTTCAATAAATGTGTTGTAACTGTCGAGTTACTTAGAGAATCAGATTATAAAACAGGAATATTTGATTAGTACATTCATAGTAATCTACAACTTTATATTCACCACAGTAAACGTGAAAGTATAAAAAATTACACTATCAATGTTATATGTGAGTACATTTCAGTGGATATTAATAATATCTGTCTTATCGTCTATAAAATTTAAATATACAGTTCCAGATATTTATTTTTCAATTATAGTTGATGGTTCAAACTTTTGAATCATTTTTCTTTGTAAGCTGTGTGCAATAGATGCAGTGATTTGTAGTTAATACCTACTACTTATCCTCTAAATTTTGAATTTCATCCAAAATATTGCATTACCTCTGCCACGACATGGCAAACGAAAAATATTTAATAAAAGAACAAAGGAATATGATAAACATGTCTCCATTGTAACATAAATATATAATGATTTTAAAGTGCCTCGGTTTCTCTTTTTTCAAATGTGTGGAACATAATTTGAATTTGGAAGTAATCATGTTTCACGGAAATGTAATATAATATTCTGTCATGAAAAAAAAAGTTCTTAAGAAAACCATGGAAATATTTTTGAATCGATAACTAAAATTTGCCAAAATTGGGAATAATAAATTACAAAAGTAATTGCATGTACATAATATTATTGTTGTGCTCTTTCTCCGTTCCTTGGATATTTCAAAGTATGTAACTTTCGATAATTAATTGATAATAATCCAACGTGTTATAATATATTTTGGTTTATATGCACATAAATGCATTTATCTGTAAACAATTTTACCAGTGTGTAGGTCATACTGTATGTTTGATTGGCAATATAGCTTTATTTCTTCATATTATTTAGTTTTCCCTCGTAATATTAAATCAACGATTGATTTATTACTCATGTGCTAATAATTACTGACCATTAAAATGTGGAACAACCAATCCAACTCAATTTTTTTAAGTTGGTATTATTATGTTGTTGATATTATATATTACTATAGAACAATAATTCATGTCTTATCAAAAAAACATTTTCTATTGGTATAGTTTTTTTATGGATTTAATCCATAAAATTATCAAAAAGTGTCACTGTCTGCATTGGAACTATAATAATTGGATTTAAGTACTAATAAGCAGTATTTACTAGAAAAAATAGTTAAGGCGATGCCATAAGTAGTAATGCAAAATCACGGGTTTTTGGTTTGAAAATTCGGTCGTCTAGAAATGTTTCAGATGCTTTAATTAAATACTGCGAGTAGAATACATCTTGGCCTTTAAAATAATCGAGTATTTTTTAGATAAGTCTTTTTATAAGCCCAGAAAAAAATAATGTATAAGGCCTATGAAAACTGCAGTTCAAAATCTCCTACTTACAAACCCATTTTCGGTTATGATTTTATTGTATAATGTGGCAAATTAAGTTATTTATAAAATGATCGAAAAATAATTAAATATTTATGCCTGAACATCCACAAAATAAAATAAAAGGCACTTTTTGGCCATGTTTTTTTCTTGCATAAATCAAAACAGGCGGATGGTGTTCAGCGGGAATTTAAACCTTATCGCCATCTACGTAAGGGTTGTTATTGATAGCGGCTCAATTTAAAATATTACACGACGTAGTGCATCGCCTTAAAAATATGTTTTATCTATAAATCCAAATATCTCTTCTGGACGTTTTATTTAGTAGAAAGCAATACATTTGTGGTTTGACATTGTCAATGAAACGAAAAACAATACTCTTTTATACCACCTTCTTGTAATATTTAATTCAAATTAGTTTTAATCAACAGGATGCTATAATATGTCGTTAGAGTAATGTTACCAAGTCAAGTCAAATCAGAAAGTCACCTTACACCAAAATTAAACTAACATTTTTGAATCCAAATAATGTCAGGAATCACTTGTTAAATTAATTCAAGTACGCCCTTAACACCTTATATTATAGGAAGGTACCTACTTATCGCTTGTCTGGATTTAAAAAGATTATTTTTATTATTTGATAATTTTCACAACACATAAATTTTGAAAATGTCAAACATGCGCGTACAAGGAAATTATATTCAATAATTATAATAATAATCTTTCATTTCAACTTAAAATTGGAATAAATGGATTAAGAAAAACAAATAAAGAACAAGTAATCATATCCTGCCCAAAAAAAGAATATACCAACACTCTTACGGAGGAAATTAAAAAACTCAATTATAACTTAGAAATAAATGAAATAAAAAAGAAAAAACCCAAATTAATTTTGAAAGGACTCAAATCGAACTTGACGGAAGAGGAAATAGTAAATGGGATACTCACACAAAACGAAGGGATTCAAGACATTGTAACGAAAAACGAAGAAAATAAAATAAATTTGATTACTGAAATAAAATACAAACATTCTAAGAAATACCAACGTGGTACTCGGGATCAAGAAGATCAAGAACAAAACAAATTCTCGAACTATATCGTGGAAACCAGCGGTACAACACGAAAAAATTTGCTATCCTTGGAAAAGATAAATATCCAGTACCAAAGGGTTAACATAGTGGATTGTGATCCTTTAACCCAGTGCTACCACTGCTGCAAATTCATGCACACAGCCTCCAGATGCCTAAATCGAATGAATCCATCGGTGTGCCCGCATTGCACGGGTGATCATACTTTTGCTAAATGCCATGAAAGAGAAAAAACACCGGTTTGTGCAAATTGCACATCGCAAAATAAGAAATATGGCGAGAAAAATAAAACAGACCACACAGCTTTCAGCAACTTATGTCCCTACAAAAATAAAATGCTGAAAGTAGCAAGAGACAGAATAGACTTCGAAGAAAAATGACAGATTTTTTATGTAACGCACTAGACGAAAAAAATAATATTGACGAAAAAACATATAACAGCTATCAAGAATATTGTACCCACCAAAACGACCTCAATCTCAGTACTTTAATTCTACACATGAATATAAGAAGTTTGGAACGAAACATGGATGAATTTTTGACAACAGTAAATAATGATCTCAGGAAGCCCGCTTGCATTGTGTTAACGGAAACACATTCAAGTGGCGAAGTGGCGTACTATATACCGGGATATACCTGTGTATCTACTACAAACCGAATTAACAAAAACAGTGGAATCGTTATGTTCGTACAAAATAATTGTGACATATTGTGCGAGGAAGAAATTAATGTGAATGGAACAAACTGCTTACATGTACAAATGAAGTGTTATAACAAAAAAATTGATATTATCTCTCTATACAGAACGCACTCGTCTACTGTATGTTTGTTTATAGAAGAATTAAGACATGTGTTATTAAACTACAGAAACGCGAATACAATAGTTTTAGGTGACATTAATTTAAATATATCGCACGATTATACATCGAACGATAAAGATAATTACTTAAATATGATGGCGGAATTGAATTATGTGTCGTGTATTAACTCTTACACCAGAAACGTCAATGGGCAACGTCCATCATGCATTGATCACATTTTCACAAATATCAAGGATATAAATAATTTAAACTCGGGAATTATAAAAACCTCAATTACCGACCATTACATCACTTTGCTACACTACAATTCAATAATACCTCAGGCGATAAACCAACATTGCGGACAAACTGCTAATAATAAGAAAGAAATATCTATTGTTAATATCGAATCTTTGAAAAATAAATTGTCATCTGAATTATGGTTAGATATTCTCCGAAGTGAAAACGTCAACGAGTGCTGTAAAATATTTGAAAATAGATTAACGAACTTTATAAATGATTCAAAAAAAATTATTCCAAAAGGAAATACAGCAAAATTTCGTAAAATCAAACCGTGGATAACACATGGGCTTGTTGTGTCCATAAGACACAAAGAATGGCTTTATAAAGAAACAAAAAAAAAACCACTAGACATTAAATTAAATGTTCATTTTAGAGAATACAAAAATAAATTAACCACGCTCATAAAAAACACGAAAGAAATTTATTATAAAAACAAACTTGATAATTCTGAAAATGACAGTAAGAAAGTTTGGAATATAATCAATGAAATCATGGAAAATAAACAAAAAACCAAAAGTAATACTATTAAGAGTGTAATACAAAACAATAACATAATTAACTGTATTGAAGAACCTAAAAAAGGAGCAAACGCTTTTAATGATTTCTTTGCAAATATAGGAAAGAGTCTAGCAGAAAAAATTACCGTGAAAAAAATAAATAATATGTATATTGAAAATATTCCGAATATAGAAACTAAACTTGAACTCTTCGAACCAACCAATCCGTCTGAAATTGTACAAATTATATCAAAAATGCGAGGTGGTTCTGCTCCGGGATTTGACGGTCTCACCGTAAAAACACTAAAAATCATTAAAAATTATGTTTCTACACCAATCTCTCATATTATAAACAATAGCTTTAAGACAGGAGTTTTCCCGAGCACGTATAAGAAAACCATAATCTCTCCAATATTTAAGTCCGGTAGCCCGGAGGACATTTCTAATTATAGACCCATTTCACTCTTATCTAATATATCGAAAATTTTTGAAAAAATTGCTAAAAAAAGACTAACTGCATTCTTAAATAAAAACAAAATTATAAATGAAAATCAATTCGGTTTCACAGAGGGAAAAAGTACCCAAGATGCCATTGCAAAAATTTCATCTAGTATTCAGAGTACCCTGGACAAATCAAATAAATGTATAGGAATTTTTATTGACTTAAAGAAAGCATTTGACAGTATTTCCCATGAAAAACTTATATTAAAATTAAAAGAAAATGGCATTGACCACTTAGCCCTTAAATGGATAGAAAGCTACTTAACAGAGAGACCTCAAATTGTAAAATTAAACCAAACTTTTAGTACACCACTAACAAGTACATTTGGCATTCCTCAAGGCACGGTCCTCGGACCATTACTATTTTTAATGTATGTAAATGACATTTTCCAACAGAAAATCAAAGGTGAATTAATCTCTTATGCTGATGATACTGTTTTATTAATAAAAGGTCAAACATGGGAACTAGTTAACAAAATTGCAAATGAATGTATTAATATCTTAAAATCATGGTTTGATAATAACCTACTCACACTTAATGCTAAAAAAACAACATATGTATTATTTTCACTACAAAAAATACCTAAACACAAAGTAAATATCATAATCCATGATGAAAATTGTGACAATGTCAACTGTAAACTACTTAATCCTATGTGTACTGTAATCAACTCTTCTTCTGAAATTAAATATCTTGGTGTGATCATCGATGAAAATCTGAAATGGAAAAGCCATATTAGGGAGTTAGTAAAGAGAATAAGGAAATGTATATATATATTTGTTAGGTTAAGAAATATTTTAAATGTGAAAATACTAAAAAATGTATATTATGCTCTTGTCCACTCCCTGCTTATTTACGGAATCATAGGTTGGGGAGGATCTTATAAAAACAACCTAAACTCAGTAAAAGTCTCGCAAAAAATTATTATAAAAGTAATACTTAAAAAAATGTCTACTTTCCCAACAAAATTGCTTTTTAAATTGTTTCCAGTACCAAATATTGATGATATATTTAAGCAAACTTCCATTATAAAAATGTGTAAAGAAAAAAATAACAAAGAATATCAAGAATTTTACAAACTCATGAGAAATGGAAATCAATTTATTACGCCAATCTTTAAAACAACTCAAATGCAAAACCATTATATTTACCAAGCCATAAAAAACTACAATAATCTCCCTTCCAAATTGCGCTGTATTATGAACCAACAAGAACAAATAAATAAAATCAAACTTTTTTTCCAAAAAAACTTATATTAAACAAAAAAAAAATATATATATATATTATAATATATATTATTACTATTATATCACATAATGAATTATGAATCTAAGTAAGAATCGTGGCTCCCTTATCAGGCACAAGAGCTCCTCTTTTCTGATAAGGTATACATGACCAATTATGAACCTTAATATTATATTTTGCAAAATATGTATGTATTAATGTAACCCATATGATGTATATTAAAATAATAAAAAAAAAAAAAAAAAAAAAAATTTGTATCCGTTATTTAAAAATTTATTCGACCGAAGCGAATTTGGTAAACTTCTCGAATTCCGCTGCATGCAAAAGTTCTTTAAAAAAAACAACACTTGATTTTAACTTAAATATCTAATGGAGATGATTATTTAAGTGAGGCGTTTAAGTACAAATGCACACAATAGGGTTTTTAGGGTGTTAGTTTGGGTTATAATAATAATTTTTGTGTATTTCCTATCTTTCAAACTTAGCTTGGATTGAGAAAAAAAGTAGTAAGTAAGTTGAAACCAAAGATATTAGAAGAACGAGATATGCTATGTTGGCCGCCAGACCGTAGGCGGAGTACTACCTAATTAGGGTACTTTGAATACTATCGGGACGTGTACGCACAGAAATCTGTTCTATGTATTAGTGCGGATACCTTAGCGTAAGCGAAGGTGTGCAGTAGTATTGGTGAACAAAACCGGCGACACTGGGCAAAACCATTCCACACAGTATAAACTGCTCATAGCACATCTCGTTCTTCTAATATCTTTGGTTGAAACCATGTGCTATTTTGTTGCGTATTGAATAAGCGTGTTTATCGAGATTTCTTTTGGTTTTATGGTTTCAAACATTATCATATTATCAAGCCATCTTTTCAAAGCTGAATATTAATTTACTTGCAAAATAAATTAAATATAATATCATGTATTTAGTTCCTAGGTAGAGTAAAGGTTGCAATGTATACTTTATTCTGATAGCAAGATAAGAAAATGATACTACATTGATGTAGGTACTAAATAGACTAAACACATACACACACAATCTTCAATAATATCTGATAGTTCAGGGGTCTCAAACTACGAATTTAGGCGGACCGCAAACATACATACACATACACCTATCTAGATCGAATAATATTATTATTTCTTCATGTATTGGGCCTTAAGCCTATTATTGGAGTTTGTCCCCGTCTAATAATCCTTTTTCACTTATTCTGCCGCTGTAACAGTCTTATCTGAGACTCTCTAGGAAGACAATGTGTTTTTAGTTACCGCGGCAGTATTGGAGGGATTTAATTTATTTAAGATTGAAAGATTTGTATAAATTAATAATTAACTAATTAATTAATTAACTCATAACTCCTTTAGGGCGCTGGTAAAATAAATGGCGGCCAAAAGCAAGTCAGACAAAATTCACTTGTATTTCGAGATCGACGATTAGATTTAATAATGGACGGAGAAAATTTAGTATTGCTAATTTATAAAGAATCTCTTCAAATAATTTGTAATTCGGTTGAAAAACGGGATTGCAGGCCGTTTCCTGATAAACTTAATAAAAAAATAATCTCTGTAAATTCATAATAATCGGAACACGTGAATTTGCCTTGATATATTACTATAATACTACTATATAATGACGAAATTCGAAAATATTAGTATTTCTATGAACACGTGTTACGACATCATGATAAATTATAATACATACGTATTTTACTAAAAGTTTATCAGGAAATCTATCAATTCATTCGTTAAAGGCCTACAATCCCGTTTGTAACCGGATTACGAATAATTTTGAGATTCTTAATATATTAGCAATACTCATTTTTCTCCGTGTGTCAGGGGCCGTATTCGGCGCGCGTGGCGCCAATTTTAGATCCCTGCATTAATACAATATCGTGTTTTCCAGTTTTTTGTACATATTTATATAGGAAGTAGTGTAGACACTATTAAAGATTACGGCAATCTATTTTAGCTAACAGAATTTTAATTCGTGGTACAGGGTTTTCCAATAAGGGGTGTTATTTTGAATAGCCCGCTATTTCGGTACCTCGGTGGCTTCGTCAACAAGCAAAATTGTCGCATCTGGGGCTCGGAAAACCCAAGAGTTATTGTTGAAAAGCCTCTCTATCCTCAACGTGTGACTGTTTGGTGCGGTTTATGGTCCGACGGAGTCATTGGACCTTACTTTTTCGAAAATGAGGCTGGAGCAACAGTTACGGTGAATGGATTGCGCTATCGAGAGATGATTAATGATTTTTTATGGCCGGAATTGGATGGTATTGATCTGGACAACGTTTACTTTCAACAAGACGGCGCTACGTGCCACACAAGCAACGAAACCATTGATCTTTTACGATTGAATATCAAAATAACACCTTTTATTGGAAAACCCTGTATTTCTATTTACACCTACGTGTATTTCATTATATAGGTACCTAACCGTATCCGGTTTTAGTACCCGGCTTCAACGGATATTTAAATTGAAAATAAGGAACAAACAATAACATTAAAAACTCTTTAACTCGCGATGAAAAACATTGCGATAAGAACACATCTGCGCTGACCTATCGAATCCAGATGGAAAAAGTTATGCAAATTCCCCCTATCCCAGAGTTCACCGTTTGCGGGTGTTTTAGTGAGACGCAACTGCGCGAAGATTCATATTACACTATTATAATGTGTAGATAGTGCTCCCTTTACGATGATAATTTATGGCTGAAGAAAATTACAAATTCATAATATTATTCCAAGTGCCTGTGTCGTGTGTTTGCCGTGTCCTCTGGCGACGAACAAGAGTGTATATACTGTATATATTGGAGAGGGAAGGTGCATCTGGAGCAAACATCCCTTATCTCTAAAGCCAAATCCCTCACCTCCCAGTTAAACTCATCCCCCCTATCCTCAATCAATAACCAGATTTGCATTATGCCTGTCAAAGGGAATTTAAACGAGACGTCACTTTTAACCCTTCAACCTTTAACATATTTTTACCTACAAGTCCCAACGCCACAGTGAAATTTCATGGAATTTAGGAATGCTTCCGAGGTATTTTAAATGTGCTATAATTTCTTATTTCCAAAGTTAAAATAACTAGAAAGAATTATTTTTGGTGTGTTTGTGTTTGAAATTAATATTTATATTCCTAAACGACACAATTTTAATATCAAACATGAAACTGTCATAAAAAAAAATTACGGAAACATTTTGACTCGAAACGTCCATAATTTTGAGAGAATTCGATGTTTAGAAAACATGTTTCTTATTTGTGGGGAATTATTAAAAACAACTATCGCCCCACTTTTTATGTCGTTGATACCTACAATAAAAAATGTTAATATATACAATATATCTTTTAACAGTTAACGAAAAAATCCCGCCAATTTGTGATCATACATCCACTTTGACATGGAATCAAGTATAAATATTCGAGACAAAATGAGAACAATCTTTAAGAATAGTTCTCTTTTCATCGACGAACAAATTATAGATTATCGAAAAAAAATATTATAGAAAAAAGTATTATAGAAAAATATACTTTTATAATAATTGGACGCCCTGGTCAGATCCGTCAGATGCTCTAATTGAATATGTTTGTGGCTAGTAATGTCCTTCTGAGGCTTGATGGGTTAAGACAGAAGAAGTCTCAGTAAGAAGTTCTGTATACTGTGTGGATGGTTTCACCGCTGCATGCTTCATTACACCCTATAAATGCAAATTTATTCATGTCATCGGCGAGCCTTTGAACTCCTTCACCCTTGCCAGTTATTTATGTCCAAGTTTTATTTTAGGTAAATAAATCGGTCATTACAAATTTAAGCTTTTTAATGTGAGTACCGCACAAGAGTCCCAACTGATCTCAACCGGTTGGAATTAGTGAAACTATGGCGTCCCCAATCGGGGTATGTTGTGAGGCTGAATGTAGTGGAGAGGAGAAGGTGATAGGGAAGAGGAAGGCGGGGAAGTACCTGGCTATTCAGATCTGATCACCAAACCATTTTTTTTAATTTTTTTTCCGCACAGGCTGCGCCTTAGTGGGTCCCCATTATTCGTATTGATTTATATAATATTGTATGTAATTAATGTAAAAATTGGGAAAAAATAAAGGAAAAAAAAACCATTTCATCCAACGTTTCGATTCTGAATCATAGTACATAGTATTTCATTATGATCAAAGTACGTGTTATATCTACCATTTTTATAATTCTTACTTGACGCTACTGCCTACTGCATATTGACAGAGTTCATTTTTGTTCCTACATATTTGCAATACTTATCTTCAGGACAGCGTGCATTGACTGGTCATTTTTGTAGTTATTATACAAATGTATAATAATAATACATATTTCGTTATCTTCCTTTTTTGTTACAGGTAGGGATAATGATAACCTTACTGAGATGTGCCGTACTGAGGTTTTCATTTCCATATTAAAATGTAATTATATGAATAATAGTAATGAAGTAACTGAAAGAATTAAATTGTTGTGCAGTGTTTTTTTCGTGCGGTTGGGTGGCTTCTGATTCAGTCTGTGTTTGGTGCTAGTATGTTTTGCTTATTGAACCGAGCACGTAATTCAAAGCTAATCGATTCCCCAATATATATTGATACCTGATCTGTACAGTAGCGTGATCACCCAATGTGTATTTAATAATAATATATTTCACAAAAAAATTATACAGTAAAACATATGCGGAAACTTTGACTAGCCAACTAGGAATGTATCCTGTTATAGGCCAGTCAAATTGATAAATTTAGTTCATATCATAATTTCATATTACATTGTTTAATTATAGAACGTATTATTTTATGGAAGGAAAAAAGTGTTTTTTGAAAAAAGAAGGAAAAAGATTGAATTCCTGTTAGAAGCATTAATTAAATATACAATTTTGTACTTATAAGAATAAGCGAAAAGAAAAAATAATATCTTACAATACAAAATTAGTATCGGATGTTTATGTTTAACAATAGATATATGTTTGGTTATTTAAATCGCTTGCAAAAATCGAGAATCAAAACATTCTTCAAGCGTGATAAAAAAATAAAATAATTCAAATATATATTAAGATACATATTTATTTACACAGAGAAAAAAATACCGGGAAATTATGAGATATTCAAGTTTTAGTTGCCCAAAAGGTATACTTACAATTATTCATAATCTGCTCTTTCATAGATGCCGCTTATATAATTATATTAAGAATAAAAACTTTTTGCAAGTGCGCTAAAATATTAACATGAATTATTTGTTCGCGCCAATAAATATGCAATATAAATAAATAGTTTGGTCCGTATACAAACTCAATTCTTTTGAGAAACGCAAAAATACAACATTGGGTTGTATAACCGATACAGTATTGTATTTAATTGAAATTGAAAGAATTAAGTTTGTATATTTTTATTTTTAATTTTTAAAGAATGACAAACATTCTCAGGTTACGAATAACCTGACAATATTTGAAAATCTCCTACTACCACCACACTAAGCGGAAAAGGTTGCTTGTGTTGTGATGGAGGACTTGCCAGTCGAGGAATTGAACACACTACGCCTGGGTGGGACCCAAACGCGATGTCAACTCAGCCACCGACCGGTCAAAATATTTTATTATTATATTATATTTAAATATAAGTGTTTTGGAAATTTGTAATTAGGTGTGCAATTCTTTTAGTGAAAGATTACAAGTAGATGCAATCTTTACCAATTTCCAAAAAGCTTTTGCTACAATTATCCACTATATCTCACTAAAAAAGCTTGATCAAATAGGAATACATGGAGATATATTTCGCTGGGTGAAATCGTATTTATATAAGCGAACACAACTTGTGCTTATTATTAATGGATACAAATCATCCACCATATTTGTAACTTATGATGTATCAAATCTTTGCTTTTTCTGCTCTGGTTTTTCTAATATTCATAAATGATCTTGGTTCAAAATTAAAGTATGATCATGATATTTTTGTCGGTGATCTTAAAATTTTTCGTAAAATGAAGTCTGTTTCTGATCATCAGCTGCTTCAAAATGATCTCGTCACACTCGATAACTATACTGTCAATGACATGCACTTAAATGTTGAAAACTGTTTCACTTTAAACTTCACTCGAAATAGAATTAATTATAAACAAATTTTCCTATGTTATTAATAATTCTATTCTTACAAAAGTGTCTTCCATAAGAAATCTATGAATCACTTTTGATTCTAAATTCATATTTGATGTACACGTTAATGACAAATCATGAAAAATAAGTGCAAATCACTTAAAATGATGGGATTTATTCACAAAATATTTAAACCCAAGACTCTCAATCAATTTTAACCCTTTAAAGTGCATTAATTAGAAGTAAACTTGAAAATTAAAGCACTATTTGGAATCCACATTATTGTAAATATGAAAACATTGTAGAATCGGCTAAAAAAAATCATAAGACTTCTAATGTGGTCTATATAACCATCTTAGATCATACGACGTACGTCTTGAATACTTTAAGATAATACACTTAATATTAGAGATTAGAAGGCAACTGATTGATCTAATAGTTTACACAAAATAATTCACGGCCATCTTGATACTGCATTATGTTTTAGCAATATTAAAATAAATGTTCCCTATTCCCACCGTTTAACCCTTCAGTACATTCATCACATTTGTCCAGTTTGCAATGTTTTCATTGTAAACTATAATACATCTTATTTTTTAATTTTCCTTAAAAACAAATACTGTTTTAGAAACTAGATAAAATTATCTTTCCGGCTTATGCATTTAAAATAAACATAACTATTTCTAAATAATAAAATTTTAATATTTAACGTTAACGCTAACCACATTTTCACTTAATTTTTTACTCCAATCATAGAAAAATTAAGAGAACTCGTTATTTCGAGAACTCACTTTTATCTCGTTCATAAAAAATAATACAAACTTTTAAAAGTTAAACCAATTGTTACGATAGCGGCGCGAAATATGAATTATTATAGAAAAAAGATAAAAATACTTTTATAAAATATGGACGCCCGGTCATATATGACCCTCAAACGCTGGAGGGGTTAAGACGCCACCGGATATTTCACCTGAATACATTAAAATATAATATCGCCTATCTTAGGCCTCTGACCTAAATATGTCGACTATATAATAGGATGGAGTGTGCTGAAGTAGACATTTTCGTCGATAATTTATGAGGATTCATAAAAAAATGTTCTGTTATTTAAAAAAAAAAAACAAAAAAAACATTCCCGGGTTACGATTAACCTGACAATATTTGAAAATCTCCTACTACCACCACAGTAAGCGGAACATGTTGTAATGGGGCACTTGTGTAGTACTTGCGTCTCTATTTGTGTCTCTTACTTTTTTGTCTTTCATATAATTTTATAACTTTGTATTTTTACATTTATTTGTTTTATATTTTAATCTTTATTTAGATGAATAAAAATGAAAATGAATGTATCCTATGTTCAAGAAGATTTTTCTAATTGTTGTACCTATTTGTGTATTAACTGAGTTTGTATAACTGGATTGTTCTCACGTAAGTGAATCGTCTGTATAAACCCAGTATAAATAAATAAATATACGGACAAAACTATTTATTCAAATTCATCGTAATATTAGCATAACTTGCAAGAAGCGTCATCCATGAAAAGCAATTTATGAATTATTTTAAGTGTACCCTTAAAGAGTTCCCGTTCCTTTTTTAAAGACATGTGACTTGAAAGAATTGATGTTGCCTTCATATATACGTAAGAGGTTAGTCAGGTTGGGTTAGGGTGTTGAGGGTTAGGTACCTATCTCACGCCATCGGCTGACAGCTCTGGTGACCGGTGAAGGTACTGGTCGCTGTATGGTCCGGATGGCAGAAACCATCAGGCCATCTACTCGCCCTCCGATCAATCTCTCCCAACCCTGCCTACTCGTGGATACTTGTAAGGAACCACCCTAGGCGTGAAATAACGCCAAGAAAACACATATTTTACGTTAACCCTTTTCCTTTTAACTTGATGCATACCTTACCTCTGGACTGGAACCCCTGGTTTTACATAACGGCATGCTTTCAAATCAATATATATATATATATATTTTTTTTTTTACGTACGATACCTATTAACTACTTTGAGTGGGATTATGGCATTCCTAATTTTGACATGTTTTTTTCTGGCGCAATTTCTAATTGGATTATAATGTCATACAAATAAAAATGAACCATGAAGATCCAAATATGATTTAAGATTTTCACGGCCAAAAGTATTTTTGTTATTTGTTTTTGGGTGTAAATTTTACTGTAAAACCAGCTCGTAAAGTAGTGATCTGGCAACACGGTATCGCACAGACGTACTTGAACACACATTTCACCATTATCAACTACTAACTTATCAATAACTTTCTTACTAAAAATATGCGACGTGTTGCCCTGGTATTTATTTTTCCTATCAAATCTCTAAAATAAAGTGAGCATCTTAAAGACATAAGTGTATGTATGTATATAATGTAAAAGAGAGTAGTGTAAAAATAATATACGGCGCGCGGCTTGGCGTAACGGACCGGACCTACGGTCGACTTTGCCCTAGCAGGCCTAGAAAATCTTTCTTTCCTTGGGGTTTACTTTAATTATTTCTGATGGACGTATTACTAAAATCTCAAATGTTTCAAATGGGATCCCTCGGAAAGTCACTAATTCATCGTTTAAAAAAAAAATTTGGTTAAAAGTTAGGTTGATAAAGTTTGGTTTAACATTATGGTAGCCTTGAAAAGGGCCGTTTATCTTTTGTTGATATTTGTGGTCAGGTTGACAAATGAGAGTGAAATTTGCTTACATATCTGCCACCCCGGAACAGGCTCAGCCTAGTGAAATGGTTTAAAAAAAACGTATTTGTACCTATGTATTTTTGGTAAATAAATAATTTAAAAAATGGTATAATAATCTAATTGTTATTGTCTTTAAAAAAAACTTGTATTATTATCATCATGAAAAGTTCTGAAACCATTTTCCTAAGGTAGAAAGACACATCTTCAGACTTTGTGGACCGAACGCCACTGCTACTGAATATGGTTAAAAGTAGTTCAAGTTAGTAGGTTCTTTTGGTTTAGTTAATAGCTTCCCGGTTTCACCCGAGTTTTAACATTTTTCTCTTCGTCGCTAAGTCGCTATCCGCGTTTGTCTGTTTTCGAGCTAAATTCTTTCTAAACTACGCAACAGATTTTGATAGGGTTTTTCTCTATCATGTAGAGAAAATCTGAGAAGGTTTATAACAAACAGTATGGAGTCTTATATTATGTTAGTTAAATAGCTATTAAACTCAATAGCTCCTGATGGAAATAATATTGAAAGCTATACAACACAGTTAACATTGAAATATTCTTAAAATTAATGACAAAAGAAGAGCTAATCTTTCTAGAGGTTCCTTGCTTCAGTGCAGAGACTTTCTGCTTTATAGTTGAGATTACCATTAAAATACTTCTTTTTACATAGATTATACGGGGCGCGAGGCATAAATTTTAAATGTAGGTTATGTCTTTCTGTGTCATTTATTTTTCACAGTAGATTGAATTCCTGATTGGATTCCTGCCCTTAGTTAACATAATAATTATTATCTGAACTTGCCACATTTCTTTTCGTCCCTCCATGAGAAAAGTTATCTTAATTTGCCTCAGTGCACTTGGAGAGTTTTTCCTCTTTGGCATAGTTCGAACCTTAATTGTATTTTCTTGCAGCAGAAAAATCCAATAATTTCGAGAAGTATAATTCGGCGTGGTCAGCGGCTTGGGAAAGTTGCTCGGAAACAGCGGAATTCCTCCGGGGCGTGAAGGTATCTGCGAGGGTCCGTAAATAAGGGAGTTCGGAGTCCCATAAGGGAGGGGGGGGGGGGTCAGGTTAATTCTTACCTATATTCTTTTTTAACTCCAAATGAAGTCACTTCTTCAATAATTGCAAATGCACTTTGTGGCGCCACTTTAATTTAAAATATTGACTTACTTAATTATTTATTTTGTATAAACCACAATTTTATCCAAAAATGATCGACATGTTTCAAAATCAATGTTTTCTTCGTCAGGATAAACGTATAATGAATATAAATTCAATTTCTATTGGAACAAAATTTCTTTTAACTTTTGAAGGTTATACCGATGTAATAAATATATCATTGAAGAATAAGATAAAACTAACATACCTAAATGAAACATGAAACAGAACAAGACACACAAAATAAAAATATTACGGTCTTAGCTGGGAATCAAACTTAGGATCTCTGTCTTACCGGGACAACGTCTTTATCCACTCGACTATTGGGATCTAATTATTATACGAAATATTTGTCGATCTCATATTTCAAATTCAGAATTAACGATATTATCTAGCAACTAATTTTTCCCATATTTTTGGCACCTATCTTTTAGAATGATTACACAGTTCTAAAGAATTGCCTTGTAACCTAGATAGCGTCTCGTATAAACATATCTGGTTTTCTTTATTTATATGGGATACATATCGACTTTTTCTAAAAGTCTAACTTAATATTAAATTTTTATTAATGAAGAATTAGTGTTGCTTAAATAATATTGTTAATTCTGAAGTTGACATACATATGACTATAATAATTAGGTCCCAATGCTCGAGTGAATAAAGACGTTTTTATTTTTTATCTTCTGTGTCTTGTTCTGTTTCGTATATCATTTAGATTCAAGGTTTTCAAACATGTTGATCCTTTTTGATTAAATAGTGGTTTGTTTGTATCTTTAGCAATTTGAAAAATATTTGAAGTCGCCAATAATTTATATAAGACCT
This sequence comes from Hesperophylax magnus, assembly GCA_026573805.1. Classification (NCBI taxonomy): domain Eukaryota; kingdom Metazoa; phylum Arthropoda; class Insecta; order Trichoptera; family Limnephilidae; genus Hesperophylax; species Hesperophylax magnus. The sequence goes on from JAIUSX010000049.1 coordinate 13,645,549, forward strand.
TTCAACTACTAGGCCCCAGGCAGGCCAATGAAGTTATTGAGCTTATTTCAGGCATACGGATATGCCTAAAATATACTTCTTCGGTTCTTATGTAGCCTTAATACCCGGAAACGCAAATAGTTGGCAATGAGTTTTAACTTTAAAGAATCTTTTTTCTTATTCATCTATTGAACAATATTATGGTTGAAAATAGTTGCGTTTCCCTAGAAACTACCAACAGAAAAATCGATGCAAATTTCATAACGTCACAACTCACCGTTTGAGAGTTGTTTACTGCTTCAACAGTTTCTCTTTGATTGAGATTGCCGTTCCAGAGTTTTCACTTCATAACGAGCAGATTTTCGGCTTCATCTTTGAGGCTGTTTAAAATATCTCGTGATCTTTTCTTATGGGTTTTGGTATTGGAGAGTTTTAAAGCGGAATAATCTCCGCGTAACTGAACGTCGAGTAAAACAAATTGCAATTTATGCACGAGCACTCTTTGCAGTTACTCTGGGAACGGTATGCAGCTCGGCAGGGTAAAACGAGAAAAAGATTCGCGGAATTAGTTTTATTACCCTAGCTTATTCTATTGCGCCACGCGATACATATTTATATATAGAATTTTGCAGATGGTAGGGTTACGCTGATGCGAATATCGCCTTTCACTGCATTGTGTACCTACTTTGCAACGAGTAATGATGCTGAAATTTTCTTATAAATTTAAACATCAGAGGAAATATTTTGGATAACTACTTTTATAACAAATATAATATTATATCTTTATTGAAAAATTATAGGTTCTGTTTATTTTAACCATGTAGCAGTAATTTCTACGATGATTCCAATTATATAGACACAATATAAAAAAAAAAACAATGAAAAAAGACGGGTTTTTGAAAATACTATTTAGTTTTGATATGTATCTACTTAGGCAAGGTGTAGGTACCCACTTGTAAGTAAATAAAAATTCAATGCTTGACACAATTTGATAATGCCTTCATAAGGCGAAACAGCTGTCACGCGTAATAATAATTGCACAGCAGAACTTGTTTGAAAATATACTTTTGTTTATATAAATTGAATAATAATAGTATTGAAAATTATTCAATGTATAATTATAATTATAGGTTAAATCAACACTTGTTATGCTTTACGGCCAATCAAAAGACCCAGTTAAAATTTTGACCAAAAGCTGACGGGTCGAGAATCGATCTTTAACCGTCCGTTAAAATATTTAAAGTAGCAAGTGTCATATTTTTTTCTTTTTATAAATTATTCAACAATTTAAATAGACATCAAGTCTCAGAGGGTTGGGCGCTATTGCAGGGATATAGTTTATTTTAGGAGGGTGGAAAAATCTTCTGGGAAGGTTCATAGACTCCCCCTGATGACGGAATTAGCCCAGCGGCCTTCGTGAAGCCGCCGAGGGACCCGGGGCGCGCTGTGTCCTGTCATCCGTTGTGGGTAAATAAGATCAATACATCCGTTTAATCAGCGGCAGGACTCGCTGATTATGAGTCTCACGTTGGCTGGAAGTAAAGGATTTTGTGGACTTCAAAGTATTCATTATTTTGGAGGAACTTATTCAATAATACACACAAAACTATACATTTATTTCCTCGCTCACCTAACAAACACACACGTAGTAAACTCACATATATGAAAATATAAAGTTAATTTATTAAAAATCTGGTCAAATTATTTCCTGTTAAAAATGGGACTGGAGGCATATAACGAATGCTTTGACAAATTTCATAACAAACTATCAGTAAAGTACGAATATGTTATGAGGATGTCGGAACACGTGTTCTTCAAAATAATAATAGTTTCGCATCTCGTCCCTGGTATTTACTCGGACAAGGGCACCTGCGTGAACGATGGTGAATAATGTTAAATTAAGTTCATATTCTAAACTATTAAGGTTTTTTTTTGCTCTTCACACGCCATCAATGTGTTGTGTATATATATACGTATTACTGCTTTGAACGCCGAAACATCTGTCACAATAAGAAAATCAAAAGAACTTGATTAAATTTGATTTACTTAAAAATAAAGAAATGGGGTTATACGAATTAAACACAATAATAACAAATGATAATAATATGTATTGTGGCGTACACGGGCAAGGAAATAATCGTTCAAAAAGTACTTTTACCATTGATTTTTGATATTGCAAAGATGTCCAAATCTTTGGCTAAGGGAGGAAGAAACGTAACACGGCATACTAGCCCCCAAAATCAATTTAATTTATTTATACTTTTGCACACAATATATACAATTAGTACCAGTTAAACAAGGATAATAAAAATCAGTTTCTGTAAGGGTTAGTTGGTTAGTAGGAGTGTTTTGTGAACACCTCACTAGGAGAACCTATGTTGAAGTGTTATTATGCCGTCATAAGTAAAAACACATCATCGTCCTTGAGATACTGTGGTTCCACCCATAGCGGCAGTACTGTATACCTACATAATAGTTGTTACATCATAATATTACATAGACATAATTTAGTGAAAAGAAAAGGCATGAAGTGCACTTAAAGATACCGATAAGACGAAAGGGAATAAAAGAAAACAGAAGTAGATGATTATTAATGCAGGTATTTAAAATTACCAAATAATTATTCAACAATAATCTATTTAGTAGAACTAAAAAACTTAATATACATGCTAATTAAATTGTGTTTGTTTGGTTTGGGGCGAGTATGTTTTAGAAAAATTGTATACCTTCAATCAGCGTAATACTTTTAACTGTGATGATCAAATCATTTGTACACTCATTCAATTGACTCGGTATTGAAGCGAGTCGAAGCCATGAGATGCATCTATAGTCATATTATTATATCTGAGTCGTAGTACGATGCAATCATAAACATTTTGTTACTACTTCATGTTTATCATTTTTTATAAGAATTTTTAACTACCTTTAACCTTAAGCGATTCTATGGATATACGCATAAATTAACCCACGAAGCCTCTGACATTTTGCAATGTTTTGTTTTCTCTTCGGAGAACTGTTTTTTGAAATAATCTCGCATTACATTTGATTCCAGAGAAATTCGCCTTTTTAATGTATTCAAAATAACATACTATTCTTTATTTATTACAAGATAATACATTACAAAATGATAACAAATTTATAATGTATTGTTCCCAGTGAGTTTTCAAAACTCATTTCTTGAAAGCAGTTGAAAGATTCTTTCAGATTTTAGTATTACAAATTGATATATGCAATTAAAAATATAAACATTTTGAACGCAAAAAATATTAAGTTTTTAAAGTCGCTTTCCGATGGTTTTTGTCGTATAACCTGTTATTACTATTTTACACGAAACTTAAAAACGTATTTAATTAGACAAAGGTATTATAAAAGTTAGCGATTCTTCATCTTTAAATTTTCTAACTTTGACAAATATTTTTAAATGCTAAATATCGTTTATGGTAAAATTTATCACCGTAATGTATACTAAGATAGCATAACTTTTACGATATCGTGTCAGGCCGGGATATATATATCTCAAAAAGATTACGGTTGTTCATTGTCTGTGAAGAATATCTCCCAAATTTGCCAAGGGGTTAGACAAATCAATGAATTTATAAACCTTTTATTTGTATTTATAATCCAGTGATGTTATAAGCGTGCTCTTTAGAACGACGTTACACCGTATTTATATATATCTGTATACCTTAATAGGTCGTTCTCGTTGTGACGAAGATTGACTGTATTTATATAATTTTTTTATCTCTAATTTTCTGTTTTCATCCGTGCCAAGTCATTACCTTTTCATTAAAGTAACGAGAATTGTTTTAGAAGGTATCTATCGATTGTAGATTGTATCAGTTTCCCGTAACCGCAGCCGCGTAGAGGCTCTACGCCCTTACACTCACCACGGCGTTATTCCTCCTACTCGTAGGCGCTGTAGCGGTCTAGCGGCATAGTACTGTAGCAATGTAGCAGTGTAGTCAGGCCTTCCTTGTATAGTGGCTCCGCAGGGACGCCTTAACGGGTGAACGCTCGCGTCTCAGCGCCCTCGCATATCGGGGTATCGTGCCCCAACCAGCGGCTGCTCGCTATTTACACGCTCTATTTTAAAGTTTACAGTGATTATACTGGAAAAAGTTTAGAGCTTTCAGCCGGTAAATGCGAATGCCGTTTGCAAACACTTATTTTCTTAGTTGAGTTACTCTCTGATCATCAAAGGTTTTTAAGCTTTCATTTCCACCTTAATGATGCACCTATGGAGGTTTCTCGTAATCATTTTCCAAGCCCATGGTATTTAAGGCTTCTTTTTGAGCCGGTTCCTCGTTAATGAGGATCGTGACATCGTGGCCTAAACTTCAATTTCCCTGGTGGACAAGGCTTCTCAACTCCTCGCGGTTTTGCGCTGCGCGGTGAGTTGCGGACACCGACGTACTCACAGGCGTCCGATACTTGGTCGAATAAAGCTTTTAAGTATGTTTGAAATAAAGTTTAATCTGTACCAACATGTATATTTTCAGTAAACCACGAGTAGCCATGTGTTAAATATAGTAATTGACTGTGTTTTACTCGATCCATTCAAACCTACAATATACCCATATTTTTTCTGCATATCGTACACCTACTTGCTCACTGTGAACTTTACTTTTCTGCTCAGAGACTTGTTATTTCAATGTGCGCTCTTCGGCGGTCAGCTTAAGACTGATGTCGTTGTTTATTCAAAGCATTCTCGAAGCTCCCTGGTGCCAAGATATGGTCACGTGGTTTTCCTCAAGCTCGTCTAAATGATACCCTGATTTCACGTTAGAGCAAGCCTATCAATTTTGATATCTATCGTCACACCACAAAGAGTTTGCTTCATAATATGAAAGTTTATTATATAAGAATTTTATTTTACTTTAAACGCACTAACCTGCCGGTATATTCCATTTTACTTTCTTTTGTATTATATATTCATAAGACATCCACATTTGTAATGAAAAGCTCTGCGGACGTATTACAATAATATTATAAAATATACATAACCTTTAAATTGTTGATGTGGCATTTCATTTAAATGTTTTCAACATAATAACTAACAAAGATATCAATAAAACACAATCTTATTACCTTTCTTATTACCATACATTTTATCGGCCACGCTTTAAATTGTATGTTTTCGACGAACGCTTGTAGTTTTTAAATGCACGAGTATGTTTGCGGAATGTTTATTGTCAAATAATTAAAATGGGCCTGAATCCACGATAAGGAAAAACGTTTACGATAATTCATTTGCAGTAGGTATGTCTCAAACTCACTTGTAGATAAGAATGCTCATAATGCCTACCCAATTTTAAATCAAATTATTAAAAAAAAAAGTTTGTCTAGTAGTGCTTTTAGGAGTCTTTCTTTCACGTTGGGTCTTAATGGAAATTTTTTCCAATTTATAAAACTATATCAGAAATCATAATATCAGAAATCACAAACCCCTTTTTTTAATTATATAAATTCTTTTATATTCATATGACCTATAAATATCTACTTGCTTTGTAACATCATTCATAATTTGTAAAAATAAACTTTATAATTACCTAATGTACCCTAAATTAACAAAATAACTCATAATACCTACCTCAAATTAACAATATAGAATCATTCATTATATATAAACAATGTTGTGTACCCCTGCCTAAGTTTGTATAAAATCAGTAGCATAAGAGTTTCAACTACCAGTCTGAAAATGTCCGTAGTAGGATGAAACCGGTCCTGGTAATAATAAATAAGTGGAACAAAGTGAAAAAGTTTTTTAATTTTAATTCTATTATAAAACTACTTACTTAAAAAAGACGTAGGTACCTAGTTGATTATTTTCATCATTATTTTTGTTTCATAATTTTGAAAATATTACGAAATAATTAGGTAATATTGGGGAAAGGTACTGTACATTATATTTTACTGATTATCAGGTAGATAGGTACCTAATTATTTGTTTGATTCTGTGGTAGTCCTTTTTTTTCAAATGCTTTAATACGTAGCAGAGTCTTATACTTTGTTATATTATATTCAATTAACGTTTTTTTTATTTTTTTTTTTTATAGTGAATACCTCACAAGAGTCCCAACTGCTCCCGTCTGGAGCCAGTGAGACTATGGCATCCCCAATTGGGGGATGTTGTGAGGCTGAAGGTAAGTGGGGTAGGGAAAGAGGAAGGTGGGGAAGTACCTGGCTATTCAGATCTAGTCACTAAACACGGCTAAAGCCATTTGGAGCAACGTTTCAATTCTGAATGGTGGTCTTACACCAGGGCGATACTGGTAGTATCTTCCACTCTGGAACGTGCCGCAAATATACTATATATTATTTTAATTAATTAATTGTGAAATAACACAAATTAATCAAATAAAATTTATTTGCGCACGCCGGGTTCGAACCCGCGACCTTCGGAATGGCAGTCCAATGCGTTACCACTGGACTATGCCGGCCGTCTTTTGCACAGTGAATGTGAATATCATTAATATAATCAAAGTGAGACTTAGGACGGGTTGTTTCGGAGAATTTGAAACAATGAATCGAACAATTCATCAAATTTCAATGTTCATTTTCGGGTTCTGTGAAAATCCTGTTCAAGTTCTGTTATTATATCATTGTAGGCTAGTTGCTTGACAAAACTGAAATAAAAACAGAACTTGAAAAAATCTTTCACAGAACTTGAAAATGAACGTTGAAATTTGATGAATTGTTCAAATTCTCCGAAACAACCCATCCTTAATATTAGTTATTCCGGAATCTGATAAGAATAACCTTGCTAGGTATGTTTAATGTCAACTTTCAGCAAATAGAAGTTTTATCTTTATTCACGTTTACAAACGTTTGCAAGAAATTATACCTATGCTTCGACAATGCAACTTGTGAACTAAATGTTACAAGCGATATTTAGCTCTCGATTATTAATCCAGAGGTCGCGGGTTCAATCCCCAGCATGCGCAATTATATTTTATTTAATTGATTCGTATTATTTCGCAATATAATCATATAAAATAATATATGCTATTTTTAAGTTCTATTTTCGTTCCAGAGTAAGAGTTACTTTCAGCATCGCTCTGGTGTAAGACCACCTCAAAATTGAGACGGCTTTTGCCGTGTTTGGTGACCAGATTTGATTAGCCAGGTACTTCCCCACCTTCCTTTTACCCATCTCCTTCCCCCCACTACCTACAGCCTCACAACATACCCCAATTGGGGATACCATAGTTTCACTGGCTCAGGCGGTTAGGAGCAGTTGGGACTCTTGTACTGAAATCTGAGTTATTATTTTGCATAGCATTACAAGACGCATTAAATTGCGTAATTATGCTGACGATAGTTACGTAAGCTCCCTCTCTTTCTTGTAAAAGTTACAAAGGAGTTCTCAGCGCAAGTATTTATATAAAGTTCTACCGCTGAATGTTCCGTTGTAATTTCTATTCTTGTTATGTAACGTTCATCGTTGACGATAAAAGGGGTTGGTTACAACGAATTTATCAAGGATATTAACCCGCTTTCGTTTTCTCTTTCCAACGGAGCTCTCAGCGGTATGAACATGAGAACTGCCAACGCAAAATAGCTCTGTTGTAACCTCTCTTTCTGATACGTGCATCATTTATGGGAAAGAGGGAGAGTTAGATAATGCATTTCGTTGCTAGTCTCCTCTGCTCCATTCTCCAACTTCCGCCCACATATACTTTTTATTAATATTTTCGACCCTGGCGTGTCCCTCGAAATAGTGGGTAGGTACATGGTATACACCTCGCATAATGGTGTAGAACTGGTGCACTTTTTCAGAATTCAGAACAACCGGATCGGCCTTGATTATGCCAAATATGACCCCGCATTCCGAATTTTCCACCTATTTAGAGCATGTTTCCCTTCAAACATGTTATTTTTTAAGATAATCCTTTATAGATTTGTCGAGTCGAAAAGTAATTATATGAAATTCCATAGATAGAAAAAAATCGCTAAGTACGTTCCGTAAATTCCGTAAAAAACACGTCTTTTAAATATTAGCGTGCTTCCTCTTACATTTGTATTTACATAATATGTATTATATAATAGATATTATCTCCCTTTCAAACCAGCTTCTTCTCCTTTTGAACGCTTTCTACGGAGCTTTAATAAATCACCAAAATTCTCATGAAAATTCTTGCCTTTCAACATCGTTTTCAATGTTTTAACGTTTTATTTATCATGTAAAATGTGTATTAAAACACACAGAATTTTAACAAATGTATTCACCTTCTTTTTACTGTCTGCTTAGATTTTTATATAATGTTCTACTGATTTACATAATAATCAAATTTCATTAAAAATTCTACTAATCGAAACGTTGTGATTTTGACAGTTAAGGGTAAACGTGACATTCGTTCGAGAAAGTCATACAAATACAATATTGTAACGGTGATTCAATCCAATATTGTAATTGTATGCCTTTCTTGAAAGAATTGAGTTTTTAGACGGACAAAAATATTTATTCATATTCATATTGCGTATGTACGGGCGCAAACAAAAATTCGTCTTAATTTTGTAAAGCATATCTTGCAAAAAGCGTATTTTAATCAAATAATTTAATTAAGGCCATCTGCGAACACGTACATTATAACGAACGTCGCGTTTAACCTTAAATAAATATTTCGAAGTTCCTGACGGAAATTTCATTGCAAGCTGAATGTAGTTAAGTTGACCTAAAAATTATAGACAGAAAAAGCTGTAGATACACATTGTTAATGCCAGAGTTTGCCGTTGGCGAGGTGCTACTTACTGCTTTAGGAAACAACATTTCTGCTTTGTAGTTGATTTAATTGGAAAGAAGATTTACTTTGTACTTAATACGTTTTTACTGTTTATGAAAACTGTTAAGTTAATTCTTAAGCTGATTCAAGTAAGTTAACAAGCAAAAAAGAAGATTTGCTGAATCTGTATCGGAAGCAATTACAGTACAAGTTTGTACACTTACTTACCTGGCAAAGAAATGAAGTCTAATCAGCCAGAAGGGAAAAAATACTCGTCACTTGCCCAATTGAAACAATACGTCATGGAATAAAACTGAACCGAAATACAAAAACTGATATTAGCGTCTGAAATTCACGATATTCCTAGAATTTCGAATAATCAAAATTTGGCACATCTTACCTATGCTACAAGCCGCAATAACTCTTGATCGTTGACGAAATTTGCACAGATTTTTCTGTCTAAAATTTATAGGTCAACGCAACCATTTTCAGCTCGAAATAGTATTTTCTTCAAGAGAAGTTGAGCTTTAAATTATCTACTTATTTAAATTTAAAAAAAGCAGAAAAGTGCCAAATGGTTTGTTTAACGCTAATGTTTCAATTAAAATTTCGACTGGTGCCAGGCTATTTGTTTATACACGAGTAAACAACTAACGTGTGTGGAAACTCTTATATTTTTCGATGCCGAGAAAATTGCATGAGAAATAATTTCCTCTGGGGCATAATTTCCGCTCTTTACAAGATTCTCTCTTGCATGAATTCGCTCTCGTTACGCTCTTAATTATTGTGCTAGTGGCTCCGGGTAAACAGCCCCCAAAGGGATGAATGCGCCCCCAACGGGGCTCTCGGGAAGTGTCCATGCGAGACTGTTTGCCACTCAGGCCTCTACTCACATTCCGCGCGCTTGTCGTTTCCATTAACATTTCCCAAGATTTGTATGGAGTTATTGAGCACGTACTTTGTCTCCCGTATGTTTCCAGTTTCCGTGTGTTTAGGTTTTGATACTCTAGAATGTTTAGACTTGTACAACTTTTTTCATTCCGCCTTGCTAAACGACTTCTTCCGCTGTAATGATATCGTATCCAGCGTGTTCTTTGATAGCTCAAAGTTTTCCGGAAACTCGTTACATACATGTTTTCCGCGAACAAAACCTTTGGTCATTTGACACTCCCTTTGCGTCTTATTAAATTGAATCATTATTTCATTTCCGCTTGAATCATTATATTTAAACAAAATAATTTCGCTTGATTAACACTGATGATGCATGCTTGTATGACATCGCCCACTGGTGATTTGTGATGTCATTTCGCTCAGTAATAATAACTGACGCTGACCTAGTACCGCATCAAATATCTCATAACATACGTGTACAAACAATCCCAAATCTGATTCCAGTGTACTGATTGTAAATGCCATTGATATTTGATATTGTTTGCTGGAAGCCAATCAATATTTTCGTTGTGTGTGTATCGATTTCATTAATTACCTTCTAATGGAAATAAAAAAAATATAATACTGGCATGTAATTACGTTTCTATTGCGTTAATTTATTAAATTAGCGTAATAGGTAGATAATTTATGTTATATACAATAGATAAAGAATAATCAATATTTTGTGCGTGCTAAATTCTGTCCAGAATCGTCGTGAATTATCTACAATGAAGAAATATTTTGTGATTCATAATGTTATTAATTAAATTCACGTTTTTTTCTGTTGAATATTAACGACAAGGCTACAAATAAGGTCATGTATTTTTTTCATGAATATAAATAACATTTCAGGTAGTAGACCGATCCATTTAAATTGTAAGGTAGCAATGCGGATAATGTATTACGTATGATATTAATTAGTTATTATTTGAATATATCCGTGGCTGTGCAGTAAGATCCTTGCATCTGGGCTCGGAGTTCGCCAATCCGAAACCTGACGCAAATAAAAATGTACGATTTCTCACTCACGCTATAGATTTTCAATACGATAAAAATGAGTGGTTTATTTGCACATAGTTCCAGTGGAATATTCTATCAGTGTCGCCCGTATGAAAGAGTGCCTGAAATGGACTTTAGTTATACTTACACGTAGAAAAATGAGTATTGCTAATTTATTCGTTAAGGCGAAGCTTAATGCTAAATCATTATTTTGATTAATCTTTATAATCGGTGTACATTATGAAAACCAAAAAATACTATTTAAATATATTGAAGGTTTTCCTATCGTTTCGCTTGAGTAGAATACAAATAAAATTATAAATTACTCAATAAAAAATATAAATGTACTAAAAAAAATATTTTTTCTATAGAAATGTATGAACGCGTAAAGGAAACAACTTTTAAAAAATACAGTATTATAGCTATGATTATGTGTGACAGTTTCACTTGATTAACTTTTTTGCATTCTTTTAAAATTATTTACAAAATATATAAAAAAACTAGTGTTGTGCTTGAACGTTTCGAGACTCCGTTTGTCAAGCGATTTTAATGCCTATTACCTACAATATAAGGTATACCATGGTACTGAAAACAATATTTCACGGGGCCACAAATACGTAAAAATATTGGTTTATTGAGGAAAAAGTATTAATATTTGAATGTTCAACACGTGATTCGACCTGCGGTCTGCGACAGAATGTGGTCTTAAAAAGCTATCGCGTTTCTTTCTCCGCTTCGATTAAGGCGAGGGGGGAGCGGTATCGATTTTCCACCCTCGTGCAACCCCCCAGCGCTTTGTTGGTTCGTGTGAACCACTGCGCTCGGCGCTACCAATACCCCGGTAGGTACCGGCAGTAGCTGGTAGTTAGAGCTAGTAGCTACCCCACAGTACTATTACAGTCCGCCCCCACCCTGCCGCATGAACTGTGCGAGTAGGTACTGTGGCGCTACTGCCAGCCAATCTTGCCCCGTGTGAACAGCCAACAGTTCCGCACGTCATGCTTCCGTTCGCAGGGGCCACTATCTGAAAATACCACGTGTTCGTATGAACCGACCCAGCTTTATATTCATATTCACTAGTTGAAGCTGCATAAGTATATGTACAACAGTTTAGGTTTGACAATGTTTCCACTACTGAGGTTATTCAACCTACATTCTCGAATTATTTGCTAGTAACAAAAATTAGGCCATACGGAGAAAAATATTTCTAATTTATTAAGAATCTGCTTAAAAATTATTCGCAATCCTGTTAAAAATGCGATTGCAGGCCCTTAAATAATGAATTGATAGGTTTTCTGAAAAACTTTTCGTAAAATACCGATGTACCTATTGTCACGATGTCTGAACACGTTCATAAAAATCCTAACATTTTCGCATTTCGTCATTATATATTATCAAGACAAACGCAGGTGCATGAACATGCGTTCCGATATTATTACCAATTTAATAAAAGTTTATCAGGAAGCGGCCTGAAATCCACCTTTTAACCGGATTACCAATAATGTGTGGAGTTAATATAAAAAAAAAATTGAAGAGATTTTTAATAAATTAGCATAATCATTTTTGTTCGCTTAGATTATCAGATTATTATTTGAATCTGTTACACCCTATTGGGGTGGACATATTCAACAGGTCTTGTATATTATTTCAAAAGAATTTATTTTTTCATGTATACATATTTTAAGTGTTTCTCATCTAAATCTTGAGTGTGACCCTGCAATATCTATAAAACTGTTAAGTGTGATGAAATGTTTGATGCTTCCTGTTGACAGCTTCTTTTTACTGACCTTCATTCACAAGCCATTTTATAGGTATAATGAAAATATTCTCATCCCTTAAATTATTTAATTTTTCCAAAGTGTGATCTTGGTGGGAAATCTATCGATCTGTACGTCTTGTAGTTAAACCGTTAAGTGTATCGATTTCCCAGACGCCTGGCCATTTATGTTTAACAAGTCCCGAGGGGAGGAGAGACTGTATGAAGCTCCGAGTGATCACACTTAACGCGCAGCTGGTACAGATTTTCCATTAGCTTTTATAATACTGGTTACATTTTATGACTTTAATGTTAAATTACATGAACAATATTGCCTGGCGTAGTGGAATATCCACCTTTATTCGAATATGAATGCAATTCAATTTTATACCATTCATATCAATTTTTAAATTTAATCTTATCTTTTTCAAAAAATTGGGTAGCTTTTATACAATCATCAAACGCATCCCTTTTTTTAAAGAATCAGTTATACGCTGTAAATTTTAAGGGATTTTGTTATTTAACGCACGTTTTTACAGCCCTTAACGTCTCTCCTACCTTCCACTCTAACTACCCCTTGTTTCAGTACGGATCAAGGACTTCAGGTCGAACAGATAGGGCCTATTTAGATTGAGAGTAAAAAATACCCTTCGGCTTTTCTAGTCGCTGAAAACACAAATGGTCAACACTCTTTTGTGGCTGGCATTAACTAGAAAAATACTCACGAGAGCTATTTTAACCCTGTCGGATTGCGACTAAAGGCGAATAAAATCGCTACTGGATAAATATAATGCTCACTATTGATTTGATAAAAAAAAACTTCATATTGGTTTCGTTACTTTATTTCTAGTTCGATGACAAAATACGTGTCAGAATTAATAGCAAAATAATTAATCCAATTTACCGGAAAAATAACTTTGCTTGATTACTTTTCATTGTTTCAGGTTTTCCGAATAGATTTGTATTCCAGTTGTTATCTCTTCCTTCCATCATGTTCCGGGAATTTCGTCCCGTGACGTGTTTTCCATTATAATTTTTCAGCCACACATTCACAGACATATATTATAGAAGACCTATTATTCCTCCCCGCTCTGGTAAAACGTAGTGATACATACCCCTGTCAAATTATTCAAAGCTTTTCGACCATTTTATGGCTTCCAAACACCCACTAGTACTGGATTGCTTTAATTTGCATCGTGAGACTTCTAAGAGTTCGAAGTGTAAAACTATGTATATTTCCAGCGAACTTAGATTTCAGAATAAGCTCAATGTGTTTTAGCTGGCTATAATTTGCAGTGTTGAACTTTCTAAGAGTTCAAAGTGTGTATTTTTCGTGCTAGCTGGATTTTAGAACAAACTCTATGTATTGCTACTTACGAGTACCAGCTTGCTATAATTTTCAGTGTTAGACTTTGTAAGAGTGTGTATTTTCCAGCTAGCTGGATTTTAGAACAGACGCAATGTATTAGTACTTTGGTAAATCTAATTTGCGAAGTAAAGCGATACCTCGGAGTGCCCCCCTGCCAAGATAAACCTTGTCAATTTGCCTTCCGCCCCATTGCACTGGCGCAGGAAGCAGAAAGATAACAGGGAAGTGCTAAATTGGTATTGATTCTATATAATTTCCCGGATTGGGGGCTCTTCGGAGATCAGTGTTTTAGTTTCTCCTCCCCTGAGGACCTCACGGTTACTAACCCCTGTTCCTTGAAGCCGTATACAGTGAACTGATACGCAGGGGAACTAAATATCGATACACGAAAATAATACTGCTTACCTGTTCTTTTCTCCTCAAACTTAACTTTCAAATTAATTACTCAATTACTTTTAAACTTATTATGAAATCAGATATGAGCGCATTAGCAGAATGCTGCCTGCCCGTTAAATAATAATAATAATTAGAATGAGGACTAAAATATCAAAAACTGCAAACTCCACACGTTTAATAAAATTATTATTTTTACATAGTTATCTAAATAGATTTTTCGCGATTGCTATTTTCGATTCAATCTTTTTAAATACTTTTTTTATCTTTTTGATGGGCTGAAATAGTCCGTACAAAAGTTTAAATTTTGCTAAACGCACCACATAAAAGTGTTTAAGCATTATTTTTATTTTATCCAGAAGGTCACCTGTAGTTTCTTATATTTCCTTTTTCGTGCCAGTGCTAAATTAATAATTAAATAATAGTTATTAACTAAGCATTATTCTATTTTCGTAGAGTAAACCGTGTGCACATGTTGAAATATAAGTTCAGTGTCGTATTTTAAGCCCCATTCAAAACAACTATAGGTCATTTTTTTTAAATTTTGTCTCGTTATCGATGTGTTGTTGAATACGTTATGTATCGATGCGCTTTACCGCTTTGAACGCGGAAATATCTGTCACAATATTAAAAAAAACTTCAATGGCAATATTGGATTTGATTTATTTTAAATAAAAAAAAAAATAACGGATTTCTACTAATTAAAACCAACTACAACGAATAAATTACTGCGTAAGTACATAGACGAGTTCAATAGATACAATGAAAATATACTTTTCCTAGTTGTGACACCGGTGTTCAGGCGGCATTTTGACTAAAATTTATCTGTCATCCTGCTATATTGATGCTTGATGTTGCCGGATGAAGGCACACAGTTACAGTGCCGTGGTTTGTTTGACGTTTGACAAGGCTTGTCCTTCCCCTTCCCCTACTCCCTCGGTGCCCCAATGCCCGACCCCTTCTGTGTGAGAGGTCGTAACGAGATGACAGCTCGGAACTGGTCCAGACAGAGATGTGCATTGTTTATGACTGTTTGACTTATGTTATGAATGGAACCAAACGGATGCTGACCTAATAATTATTGTATCGTCTCAAACACGGATCAAATTAATGATACGTTTATTATTGTTACGTAGAACTTTCATAGAAATTGTATTGAAACTTAAAAATTAAGTTTCCTCTTGAGAATACTTTGCATAAACAATAAATAACATGTTTTATTTCATAAGGTCTTCAATTTCCTTGTGATCTTTACTCATTAATGGCCAATGTTTTAGAAATACATATTGTGTCATTTGCATTTCGGAAATGAATGCGGCTCGGTGCATTTGATAGGATTTTGGTATCATGTGCTCTCAAGAGGTTATCGCAAATATTACACGCCTAAGCAACTCTTTCGTCGTTGTGGAAATTCATTCATGTACATATCTATAAACACATATGGGCCTTACTGAGAATCTTTAATAATAAACGTATTTATTGCTATCAAATTTAATTTGTATAACTCTGTTTTTTTTTATGTATAAACAAGTTCTGCTGTCACGCTTAGTAATAATATTTACACAGCATAACTTGTTTATCTGCTGTATGTATTTATAGATAATATATGTTTTGGTTGTCGCTCTCTAAACAAATATCCCCTCTTCTATCAAGCCTTATCTAAAATTTCCTCACCTCCATTCAACATCTCATCTCTTCTAAATCTGAATTAGACTCCATTCTTCCATATAATTTTGAAATTTGCAAAAGAGATATGTAATTTCACCTTCCCTCTCTCCATAATTTGAAATGATGGCCTAGAACACCCTTGAAGGGTGAGAGCCATGAACAATTGAAAAAAATATTGTTTCTAAATAAACTGTTTTTAAAAAACATAAATTTAATAATAATATTATTGAATTCTCACATAAAAAAATAGTAAATCAGTGGTGTTAAATTTATTTCTACAGGGGGTTACTGTACAAATTTACCTCTTGATTATAGGATGTTTTTACAAATCATTCACTGACGCCACACCCCTCACTGCTCTTATTTTGTCCCATTTCACTCAACAAAATGAAGTATTTTCTTATCTGGGGATACTTTTTACCCCAATCCTGAATCAACTCAGTAACAACTGAGTAAGAAAAGATCGCCAGTAAATCTATTTACATTCTTAATGATTCACCTCTAACCCAAAAAAACATCTTGTAGTTTCACCACCGGCTTTTCCATTATGTTCAATCAACTTTTATTTTATGTACTGTGAAGTAAAATAGTTCCCAGCGTTATCAATACAGGGTGTCCGGGAATAAAGTGTGCTAACTTCGGGGGGTGATTGTGCACGATTTTAGAAGAAAAAAAATCTTTTTTCGAAATTCCAACGTTTTATGGTAGTTTTTAGGTAAAAAAAACTTGAATAGTTTGTCTGGGAAAATATTATATTATTTTATGAAAAAATAATCATTGGAATTTAGAAAAAAGTTTTTTCATCTTTTTTACTTCTACCACTATGAAAAATCATCTCCAGATGTTGGCGCCCTTTACCCCCGGACGGCCCCGGACACCCTGTATTATTCGGCAAAGGAAAACATTACCTCCCACCTAATTAGTAAGAATTACCGAGAGAATTCATCGAAAACATTTTCGCAGGCACTGATAAGGTTTTTGTTTAAGATTTGTTTAGCTAGCCTGATCATACATAATTGGAAGACAGGAATAGGAAATGTAGAACCTTGTCCTTAGCTATTATCAAAAGCTTCATTATAAACCAATTATAGACCAATCACTCTGTTAAACTCGCTATCAAAGATTTTCGAAAGAGTATTAAAAAACCAATTTATAAAATACCTTGAAGAAAACAAATTAATCTCGGATAACCAATATGGATTTAGAGACAAAATAGGCACAAAAGAAGCTTTGGCATGTACAGTAGATTATATACATAGCAACTTAGATCAAGGGTACAAATGCATAGCGATATATCTAGATTTAGCTAAAGCCTTTGACTCAATCTGCCACAATTCACTTTTAAAAAAATTAGAAAACATGGGTATCAAAGGCAAGGAACTTCAACTATTTAAAAGTTATATGAGTAACAGAACTCAACAAGTCAAAATTAACAACCATACTAGTAAACCACTGCCGATTACATATGGAGTTCCACAAGGAAGCATACTAGGGCCCGTTCTTTTTACTATTTACATAAATGAACTTTGCAGCATGAAAATAGACGGTGAAATAGTTAGCTATGCTGATGACACAGTTTTACTTTTCAAATCTACGGATTGGAATAATGTATATAACATAGCGAATTTGGGAATCTCGCAAGTCAAAACATGGCTAGACTCAAACATACTTACACTTAACATATCAAAGACAAAATTCACAACATACAGTATAAATAGCACGGGACAGCCAAAAAACAATACAAACACCATAAAAATACACGAATGTTTAAACACCAACATCTGCGATTGCCCTCCTCTAGAAAAAACAGAACAAATAAAGTATCTAGGAATCGTAATTGACCATAACCTTAGATGGATACCTCACATCAAACAAATCACAAATAAACTTCTCAAAACAATACACATTTTCCTTAACATAAGAAACATATATAAAATAAAACAATTGAAAACAATATATTTTGCACTCTGCCAATCAATAATAGAATATGGAATTATTGCTTGGGGAGGAGCAACAAACTCGGCTATCAATTACATAGAAACCGCACAGAAAACGATCTTAAAGGTAATACTAAAAAAACATAGACTGACCGATACAGACCAAATATTCAACAGCTGTGACGTACTAGATAAACGCCAATTATACGTTAAAACACTACTAAACTACATTTTTAACAAAAAAAATAAATTTCAACATACACAAAATAACACTTAGACAAGCAGACCAGTTAGACAAGCGTACAAAGAAAACATTAAAACTCCAACAGTAAATTCAACCTTTGGACAAAGACACTACCAATACCATGCTATAAAAGCTTTCAACAGTCTAAAAATTGAAATTAAAATTGAGGAAAATAAAAATAAATTCACACACAAAATTACAAAATGGATTAAACAACAAAAAAGACAATATTACCAAAATGTCATAGCATAAAATAAAAATAAAACCTACACGTAACACACAAAACCAACATAAACACACATCACTCACAAACACACAAGATTATTTTCATTGTATTATTTTTTAATTTTAAATGTATTATTATGTATTTTTATTTTTAATTTTAAATTTATTATTTTCTTTTCAAATTTACTATCTTCTCTTTAAATGTAATATGTAGATTAGATTTTCATATTATAAAATGAAGGCCTCAGCACGGGCAAGCCACCCAGTGAGGCCTACATTACTGGAAAACATAAATTGTAACAAAATAATGTACCAAAAAAAAAAAAAAAACCCGCACCCTTGTTTGTTCAGCTTGACGTCAAGCCTCATTTCCTTGATTTTAACGTACCTTTTTTATAAGATTTCACTATAGGTATATGTGCGGACTAGTTCAGTCATACGTCATCTGTGATTGGAAGACAGGAATAGCAAATGTATTAACTTGTCGTTAGGTATTATCAAAAGCTTCACTATTGACCTGCACACTTGTTCGTTCAGCTTGATGTCATGATTCCTTTCATTGAGTGTAACGCACTTTTGTATAAGATTTGATTGATGGGATATGTGCGGGCTAGTTCAGTCATACGTCATCTGTGATTGGAAGACATGTAAAGCAAATGTATTAACTTGGCCTTAGGTATTATCAAAATCTTCATTATCGACCTGTACACTTGTTCGTTCAGCTTGACGTCACGTTTCCTTTCCTCGATTTTAACGCACGCAAGATTTTATTGTAGGGATATGTGCAGACTAGTTAAGTCATGCGTCGTCTGTAATTGAAAGACAGGAATAGCAATTGCATTAACCTGTCCTTGGACTTTAATCAAAAGCTTCGCCATCGACCCGTGCCCTGTTCGTTCAGTTCGAGATCAGCTGTTCCGTTTGTCGGGATTGTTTGGCTGATTCATATTCCGCACCGGCACTTTCCCCAAAGTTAACGCATTAAACGAATAATTTATTTGTGTAGCTTTTTACCCCGCGTAGTACTCGCCGTAGCAGTGAGCTGGGTTTTCTTTCTGCCGGCACGGAACACAGAACATCTCCCAGTGGACACATTTAATTAAAGCGCTGGCGGTGGAGCACGCGACTGAATGCCTCCTGTAATTTTCTCTACGAAACTTCGTGCCAGACTTGGAAATGGAAACGAGTGAATATATTATTATTATCAAAGCTGCACGAAATGAAATGTTTTGTTGATTTCTTATCATTTATTCGTGTTCTTTATTTATTGTTTTACTGTACGAGATTCAGCATTCTTCATAATTTTAAATTGATATGTCAAAGCTCCATCGCCTATGGTGGAAAAAAAAAAAACTTTAAATCCCAAATAGGAAAGACTATTCACATTTCAAGACGCCAGAGCTCACCGTTCGCGAGTTAATAGTGAGAGTAACGATTATCTGATTTATCGGTAAGACTGGTAGTTAGGTACTACCAAGTTTTGCCCGAGTTCCACACATTTTTTTATGATCGTTAAAAATATGAAACATAAAATAAGGCTTCTTAATCAACTTTTTTTTGAGTAAGTTGATTAGATATTTTAAACCTGTCCTCGCATGTTTTTTTTGCTTCAGATTTAACACATCGGGACCTGTTTTCTGATTTTTAGTTAAAATGACTTTGGTGAGCTATTTATTATTTTGTCGACAAAAAACTCTATAATTCGACGCACACTATGAAAAAAAAGAGCTTAAAAAATAATGTGTTCAGGTCGATCGAACTTGTAAACTTTCATATAAGTGGTCATCGAGGTTTTCCAGACGTCAAACCGCCGCTGCAGGTGAGGTAGGTACAAGGTAATATTAGCATAGTCCAGTGGTAACGCATTGGACTGCCATTCCGAAGGTCGCGGGTTCGAACCCGGCGTGCGCAAATAAATTTTATTTGATTAATTTGTGTTATTTCACAATTAATTAATTAAAATAATATAGACGGCCGGCATAGTCCAGTGGTAACGCATTGGACTGCCATTCCGAAGGTCGCGGGTTCGAACCCGGCGTGCGCAAATAAATTTTATTTGATTAATTTGTGTTATTTCACAATTAATTAATTAAAATAATATATAGTATATTTGCGGCACGTTCCAGAGTGGAAGATACTACCAGTATCGCCCTGGTGTAAGACCACCATTCAGAATTGAAACGTTGCTCCAAATGGCTTTAGCCGTGTTTAGTGACTAGATCTGAATAGCCAGGTACTTCCCCACCTTCCTCTTTCCCTTCCCCACTTACCTTCAGCCTCACAACATCCCCCAATTGGGGATGCCATAGTCTCACTGGCTCCAGACGGGAGCAGTTGGGACTCTTGTGAGGTATTCACTATAAAAAAAATAAAAAAATATATATTGTATCGATTGGCCATGTGGCGTTGCGTCCCCATTGTTTGAATAAATGGCTCCTTGGAGATGTCTCGTATCCCCTGTCGGACTGCCTGCCTCGCCGGGGCTGCGATCACTCCCCTAATTTCTTGCGGTGAGACCTGACCAATCACAACACATCGAGGGAGACAATGTATCACGATTCCACTTGCTTTTACGATCGAGGGAAGGTGCTAAATCTTGCCCTAAGTCGTTTCCTCAATTAACGAAGACCCAAAAAATATTAAAACTGAAACACGGTGAACGGGCTTCGTTTCAGAAGGACTTTATAAAAATTAAATTTGATTACAGTGACTTTCAAATATATTTATAAGTATATTAACTCCCGAGGGAAACGATTTCCCTATATCATCTTTGGGGATGATGTGTGTAGGGTATTTTATGTGGAAGGACTACAGTTATATATTCTATACAGGTAACAGGGCGTATCCGAAGGATTTTAACCTATCCTGAGCATATTTCGAGTTAAAAACGTAGATGTCATTTTGTTGTCTGATGATATATTTTTGAATAAAAAAAATATATTTTCCATCAAACCTCGCCACTGAGTACTTGGGTACAGCCTAGCTGTTCACTTGATACGCACTCCGTCTCGTTCCACCAGCACGGTATCAGTCGAGACATGCGGTAGGTACATCGCGACGTGTAGCAGTTAGATTTTTTTGTCGTTTTGTTTTTAATTAAAAATAATATCGTCGGACAGAAAAATGACATCTTAATTTTTTACTTCAAATATGGCCAGTTGGTTATAATTCTTCTTGTACGTCCTATTAAACCCTGTATGTAACGGAGTCAGTAGATGCGAATGAGACAAAATAAGATATGGTGATTGGGATAATTAAGAGTCGGTAAACGTATTAGTAGTAATATAAAGTTTCTAAAACAGAAATAAAAGACCGTAGGTTATCTATAAAAATATATATTTTTGAAATATCACACCATCGCACGTATTAAATCTTTGTGCACAGTTTATGTAGGTAATACAGAAATAGAGTCTAAGTCTGCCTTCAATAATAAATATCACGTATCAATAATATCAGTTTTGAATCATGTAAACATATTTCCAATCGTCAACATGATTTTTTCGCCTCGTTTTGAAGATATCTCGCTTGTTAAGCTTGCCAATGCGTAGGCACAAATGTATAACCCATTTTAAGCTATGACTTTATTGAATGTTGAATTGAGTGAGGAGGGTTTTTGTTACCTTTTTCACGCCATAAAAGCTCTGTCACCTTCCGTGTGAGACCGCGTTCTGGAAAATGCTTTTGATAGATTCAATTTCACCACTCTTCACTTTTCGATAAAATAATGTCCCCCTCACAAATTCACGTCATCTAAATTGTCGACTGTCCCATTCCTCTCTTCATAAGTTACTTTGACATTTAGCGAGCCCCGTACTCGGGTATTTTATCCTAAATTTGTGCCACTCTTACACCGACAGCTTGTCATGAATTTTATGAATACCAAACCGAATTTATTTATATTATTTTGCCGTAAAATCAAATCAGAAATTGTTTCGCCAGTCACCTTGTTCAATATAGAATAACGTTGTTCCAAATTTTGAGATTTGCTGACTGATTACTTTGCTACCTTTTTTGATAGGTCAGCGAAACAGTATTTCATCTTTCTTCATAAATATTATCCTTTTAAAAGTAATACTGTAGGCATTGTGAAACGATTTTGGCATTTCGACAGCGATCGATTTCCTTTAGCAGCCATTACCGCCCTTTGCAAGAAACGCGCGCTCGGCGCCCCTGCTGTAAAGAAAAAACTGTCATTTGAAAATGAAAACAATAATTGCCACTGAAGAACAGTCAGTTTGTTGTTGTTGTTCGATATTTCCAATGGTTATTCAGAAATTTTGATGCAACCGTACATACTATGCAAATATAATTGCAAATCTAAGATCAGCCCTTGTGTATTTTCGTGCTGCAAATCGTAGACAATTTAAATTTTGCTTCAATTTCTAATTTTCCATTTCCAAAAGCCTTGTGTCCGTGTAAATGCATTTGATTTATTGCTAAATTTCATGCGAAACGATCAGTCAGTCACTAAAAATACAATGTTTTAAAAGTACTCCCACATCCCAAGAAATTTACCCTTAGCATCTCATTCACGATATGTTTTAAATCTCTAGCTATATCATTTCAGTCGGCTTTCTTTATTCACATAAAATACGCTGTTTACAAAATACTCCCATGTCCATAAAAAAATAACGTTGAGATATTACTCGGTCTTCTCTTCTTACTAAAACTACACTGTTTACAAAACACACCCGCATCATGAAAAAAATACCAATGGCATTATCATTCATTCAGCCTTGGTTTTTCAATAAAAATACGTTGTACCCGCAATTTGTACAATAATTACCCCGGGCTCTAGGTATATAATGAATTCAGCCTTCCTTTCTCACAAAAAATATACTGTTTACAAAATACTACTAAGAAAGTTACCCTTGGCGTATTGGATATTCAGTTTATTGTTTACGAAGTACTCCTACATCTTAGAAAATTACCTCGGAACGTCATTCAGTCAGTCTTCTCTACTCACTAAAATTGCACGTTTACAAAATACTTCCGTATTTCACAGTTCATGTGTTATTTTACGCAGAGTTCAGTCCTTGTGATTATTGGTAATTTGATTAATCGTCCCATTTACGGTGGCGTCCTTGCGAAAGGTTTTATGGTTCACTGGTTCGGAGATGATCGATTCCCTCAGCTGCGTCAGTACTCGGTACAACTTGTTGCAATCGGGCAATGGACCATTTCATCATAAGTATGTTCATCAAACTGCTGGCCGATCGATAACTTTTAGAAGAGTAAATGCACTGTTTAAAGTTTGTTAATATCACTTCTTCTCATGTTACCAAGAAGTTATAGGAATTTTCACTTTATGTTTGCAACTTGAGTGTTTTCTAGCTGACGACTCGATTAGATTTATTTTACCCCTAAACTTGAGAAGGATTTGTCTTTGAATGTGTATTTATATCACTGTAGTAGCTAGTACAAACAAAGCATTATTCTTACATATTGACACACCTTGTAAAAATTTAGTGGTAGATTGTTTTAATTAAAACCATATATTTTTTACAGTATCAAATGGCATTCACGAGCGTTTGGTTCCTTAGAAAAGGGTATCTGCCTAGCTAGGAACTAATATCGATCTGATAAGACGTTATAACAGTTGTACACATTTGATTAAAATTAAATAAAAAGCATTGTGCGTGATATTGAAAAGTTGTTGGTTTGGACTGAAAATTTAGAAAGATTAATGTATAACTACTTTTATATACTAAGTTAGGGAGGTGATTCTAAATTATAGTAGAAGTAAAAAAGATTAATAACTTTTTTCGAAATTCCAATGCTTATTTTTCCATTAAAATTTTTTTTCAATAGAAGAATATTTATTTTCCCATACAAACAATTCAACCTTTTTTTTTTACCAAAACACTACCTTAAAATGTTGTAATTTCTAAAAGAGTTTGTGTGTCTTTTCTACTTCTAAAATCATTTAGAATCGCCCCCCAAAGTTAGTGAACTTCACCCCCGGACACCCTGTATAGCCTCACATTCATAAAGGATGGACTACACTGTAACTAGAAAAATTTATGATATTGCAAGAGTCATAAATTTCATCAAAACCATGTTCTGAAATCGTAACAGGTATTACTGTTGTGTGTTTTAGTGCAATCTGTCATTACTTTATTCAGGTGTAGCTAGGTACCTACCATTTTCTTCGTTCATTTTTACTGTGTTTCAGTTCGTATTATGTGCTTAGTACTGTATTATTATTGGATCATAGTCTATAAACAAATGTAATAATAAATTAACAAATGGTGACAGCCAGGGCTATACTGATTTTAATAATGTACATAATGACATATAATAAATGTACATATCATATTGTGTGGTTTTTTTAAAAATTTATTATGCTTATATAATGCACTTGCATATTGTGGACTGACTAGATGATCATTTGTGGAAAAGTGTATGGACGGGCTTAGTTTTTCCTGTGGGGAAGATTTAACCCGGACATAAAGTCGAAATAAAAAATATATATATAAAAATCCATATTTTTTATGTTGGGTTAAAACTTCAAATTAAATTAAAACTTCTTATTAAAACTTCGACTGAAAATATCATATTTTATTTCTCTTATTGTTTTTTTTTTAAACTTCGCTTTGTGTTAATCATCCTCTAAAAAGTATATGAATACATTAATTTTATGTTTAA